>JBBJLS010000018.1:15696963-15721686 GCA_037577275.1 Bryconaethiops microstoma
TAACAATTCATAAATCATTATTGTTGTTATTATTATCATTATTATTATTAATGGAATTTTTTCTTTTAAACGAAAAACAGAACAGCAGAGTTTCTGGCACAACTTTGCAAACGATCTCATAATTTATTCTGCAGCGCGTGTTATAAATTGTAATAGCTGCATCAGCAGCGGATGAGATAAATAAACTACAACACAGATCGGCATTAAACATGAAATAACGAAAATAAACAAAGAGGAAAAATAAAAAATGAAAGAACGAAAGAAAGAAAGAACACCCAGCTACTCTCAAACACGTGTCCACATGTGCCGAGCGCTCACGATAAACTGCTGAATGAAAGTAAGGCAAACAAGTAAAGATATAAACAAGCAAATAAATAAATAAATAAATACACACATAAATAAACATGTATTCAGGTCATTATAATAATGACACTATTTCACCACACACACACACACACACACACTCGTTGAGATTAAGTCTCAAGTAATTTATCATAAGGACATCATGATGACTATTATTATTATTATTGTTATTATTATTATTATTATTATTATTATTATATTGTTGTTGTTGTTGTTGCTGTTGTTGTTGTTGTTGTATGGTTGGCATTGTTGATGTTTCTAATTAATTCACTTTACAATGTATCTATTTGCGATTCTCTTTCAAATTTCACGAGACAAATTTAATGGAGACCCAAAAAGTAAAACAATTATTTAATTTATTAAAGCTCTTAATGGGGTTCTAAAACTTTCCGACACTTTTCCTCTAAACAAAAAGCACAAAGTCACGCAGACACAGCTGCAGTGCACGCCCACACACAAACACCCACACCTTCAGAAAACAGAGAACCGTCGCGCGCTCAAATCGACCCCTTATGTAGAACCAAAAATAAAATACACTTTGAAGGAAAACTAGCAAAACACACCTAAAGTGACTCCTGCTCTTCAGCTTCACCCAAATCTGAGCTTTTAGACCAAACTGTTGAATCTATGTTTAAAACATCATCATTTCCACAGTGCATCACCTAAACCTGCTTTCAGGGTCCAGAAACCCACATACATCTCATCTTCACACCTGGAGCTCAAAGACTGCAGAAACAGCATGTTCTGAACCCTGAGATCCTCCAGTTCCCCTACCCTGAACACAATACTGTCTCCAGTGTCTGAGGGCAACAAAAGCTCAGGGTTTAATTCACCACCACACTACAGTGGACAAAGAGAAGGGACAATGACCCCCCAGCTGCAGAAACCCACTCAAAACATCAACCTACAGAGGTTCTACAGCACAGAAAATGGTAAAGGGTCTGAAACCATGGAACTAGAGCCTGGATGAACCCGGGAGCAGATGGATAGATGGAATATGGAGAAAGAGGAGGAAAAAAACGGGATCCATTACCTATTGCTGGCTCACCTGCGAGGCGCAGTGCAGACATCCTCTGGAACTCAGGCTCCTGGAGCCACTTCCACATCCTGCGGAAGGTCTCGCGCCCAGACTTGAGTTTGCTCCAAGGCTTGGGGTTGCGGAGCAAGTCAGACAGGGTCCCCTGGGATCGGCACAGCACCCTCTGGGCGAAGATGGCCTGCGGGATGCTATAACGCTTGAGCTCTGTTGTGATCCTCTGGGCCACCTCCTTGGTATTCACCTCCTCCACCGGTCCTGGCGTGCCTGGAGCTCCAGCAGATCCTAGCTGTGCACCGCCAATGGGTTCCCGGCTGGACCCAAGGGCAGAGTGGTGGCCAGGGGCGCCCAGGTGGGCGTGAGGGTGGTGTGGGTGATGGTGCGGGTGGTGGTGGTGGATGCCGTTGAGCTGGACCATCCCGGCAGCTGCCACCGCCGCTGATGGGCTTACATGCTGGTCTCCATGCCTGGCCAGCACTGCAGGATGGTGGGCAGCCTCAAAGCCATTGGGTGCAAGCATCTTGTCTGCACCCGGATGGGCATATGGCGGAAGGCCCTGCTGGGCGCTGTGGAGGCTACCCAATCCTGAACTGGCCAGAGGAGACAAGCTCTGGCCCATGGCACTGACATCCTTGTGGTAGGGTGCGTACAGGTTGTTCATGGAGGCCAAAGCCCGGTCATCCCTCATCAGGGTAAAGCTCCCACTAACGTTGCCCGGGATCCGTTGGTGTGGATGTGGAGGAGGTGGATGAGGAGGTGGTGGGTGGTGGTGATGATGGTGGTGGTGGTGATGGTGGTGGGGGAACTTGTCCGAGACGGTAGAGATGGGGGGCAGAGGTTGCAGGGGGGTGAGGGTGGTGTAGGTGCTGCTCATGCTCATCCCAGGAGGTGCCTCGCAAGCCATGGTCATGGCAGCGTGAAGGTGGCCGGCCAGCCCTTGCTGCTGCTGCTGAGCTTGGCTCTGCTGGCTGTGGTGTTGGTGCTGATGCGGGTGTTGGTGTGGTTGGTGGTGGAAGTCGCCGCCCTCCATGGCCACGGCCCGGCCGCCCCCACGGTGGGTCCGATCGCCCGGCAGCAGGTCCGGATCATGGCTCAGGTCGCCCATGTTCTCCATCGACAGCTGAGCGTTCATGGCGCGCTGGAGCTTGCGGGCAAACCATCTATCTCAACGGCGAGGAGCAAAAAAGAAAACCAAAAAACAAATAAACAAACAAACAAACAAACAAACAAAGAAAGCAAAACAAAACAAAAAGAAGATGTAGAGGGATGTAGAAGAAGATGATGGCGAAGAAGAGAAGCAGTCCTCACGGTACAAGTTGAGCTGTTGTTGTTTCTTGTTATTGGTTTATTGGTTATTCATTTCGCGAGCCTGTAGAAAAAATGTTCATCATTCTCGCTGTGCAGATTTTTACACCCCCCTTCCAAATTTCCAGTGTATTTTCCGATCGCTTTGGTCTGTTTAAAAAGCATACACACAAAAAACAAGCCAAGACAAAAAAGAAAAAAACGAATGAAATAAAAAATTTAAGGCCCCCGTCCGTTCAGCAGCGCGTGATCGGCCGTGCTGTCCGTCCCTGTCCGCTCCTCTCCGTCTTTAGCCATGGCTGCTGCTGCTCCCTCCGTTTCTTCTGCCCAACTGCCACTGGTTCTGCGGCGCACCCGTACCGCGCATGCGCACCGGAGACCACCTACCCCTTGTCCCAGACCTGCTCACTGCGCACCCCCAGGCTCTGACGTCAATTATTAAGGAAGTTATCCCGGGCTCTATAAAGCCGGGCTCTATAAAAAAAATAAGGGGGGCTCTTGGGGTTTTTTGGAGTCCAACTGGAGTTTTTTAGCTGTTGCTAGTGCCGGTGAGTTCAGGTACACGAGTTCAAAACATACGCAAACAGTGGCTTCCAGACTTTGTACCCATAAATGAAACTTTTGGTTTAAAGAACCAACACCACCTGCCCCCCCCACCCCCGCCGTCATTTATTCATTTTTCCTTTGTAATGTTTGTATGTTTGTACAGCATGCATGACCATTACCTGGCTCTCCTGCATCCCTCAGCCTTGGGATATGCAAATGACCTCTCTTCTCATTTGCTCAGTAAACAACAAAACATGAATTACTTATTTTTATTTAAACTCGAATGGCAGAATGAATAAATAACTAAACATTTCATAACTACAGAATGAATTCCCATATATATAAATATATATATATGTCATCATAAAGTAGGAAAAATTAGGAAAAAATCAGTTTTCCATGACACTCCCACATTTTTACTTCCAAAGACTGAAGAACATAAACACATCCTGTCGCTTAAAATTTATATGTGTTTATTCAAATGTGTTTCCATACAAATAACGACAATGAATATGGTCAAAAAACAACAAAAAGCTAAAATAAAAACGATATTAAACGATTCTTTAAAATTGGATGCACGGAACATTAATTTTTACATTTCAAAAACATTCAAACAATTAAAAAAATTATCTGCCAACGTTTTATTCCTCAAACATTCCCATTTGGTGCCTAAATGAGATATGGATTAATGGAGGGCGTTTTGGGGGGCGCGGGCTGGAGCTCGAGGCAGCAGGGGCAGATCGTTTTCGCGCGCGGGTAAGTGGGGCAGATGTGTCCATTGTTGAGTTATTAGCTAAGAGTAACGAACCAAGCTTAGCAGGGGAAACCCCGCCCTCGTGCACCCCTTGCCTCCCCCTCAACAGACCCCCCCTCAACAGCACATTAAAGCTGCTCGAGTGAACTTCATTCAGTTCTCACTCACGATGGGCAGAAGAGCACGCGCATCATGAAAAACGCCCGTTTATCAACACCAAAGAGTGACCGGGCTCTGAAAAACACAGATGATGTTTACGTCACGGGGGCACGCGGCATATCTTTATAGCTGCTATTTTCAGAATAGGCACGTGCATTTTTTCTCTAATAAAGAATACATGTTCCGTAGATGATCCACAGACTCTTCAGTCGTTAACAAGCTCTCCACAGTGTTGTGCTTTGGTTTAGGACTAGGATTAGATCTAAGTGTTGGATTTAGACTGAGGCCAGGTTTGGGTTGGTCTGGACGCTTTGAACAACAAGCATCCAAATGATGGTTGCTAAATTATTTAAATTTTATCTTCAAAAATAGTGGTTCCTCTACGATTCCTCGGTCAGTTTCGTGGTTATTGAAACCCAGAAAGACCTACGAAGGTTAAAATTATTTTCCACCGGTTTTATTATTTTCCACCGCAGAGAAACATCCACGGAGTTGCCTGTACAAAGAACCCAAAAGAGTTCCACTCAGCTCAAAGAACCTCTTATTAGGTCCACGTTTTTTTTATTTTAATCAACCAATTAATTAATTGTTTTTTATTTCGGGAAAGAATAAGTTGACATGGTTCAAAAAGTCAGATGCACTTCACTAAATGGTCATATACAGTACGCATCGAAAGGTCCTGATTTCTAGTAATGTTAGCCCAGTTCTAGGCCTATTTACTATTTTTGAAAGTACCACTTACCTTCTCCATCAGAGAAAAATTTTAAACAAAAAATGAATTACACATTCATGGATTTAAACTGAGATTCTAGAACCACTGGCTTTGCTAAAGCACCCTCCAAAAAACAATTCTATAACCTTTTTAGACTGGGTTTTAAGATTCTCCACCTCAAAGAATCGTATACATAAAAGCTTAGCGGGAATTACCCCTCCATAATTGTGGGGTACTTTTAACAACAAAAGAAAAATGTTAAGAACACCCCCAAATTGCTATTTTTGTCTCTTTCGGCGTGTGTGTGTGTGTGTGGGGGGTGTTTGGGGGGCTGGGTCTTGATGGGGTTGGGGTACACTACCCCACCAATACCCCCAGTAATTTGAACCATGCATAGAAAGCTTCTTAAGGTTGTCCACCATGGCCGTCCATATTCAGTTGATTCTTTGGGTTGTTACCTCGTCTTTACTAAAGAACACATGAACAACCACCCCGCTTTTTCTGAGGAGTAGAATAAGAGTGACTAGCTTGCTAACGACAGCAGGTATCTAGCTGCTGTCCATTAGTGTTAATTAGTGAGCAGTTGGCGCATGCGTCGTGGTGCTTTTAGTGACAGCTTGGCGCGGCGAGTGTTGAGGGCTTCCGTCACTTTACCCCCCCCCCCCTCTTTTTTTTACTCCAGGACCCCCAACTCTGCCCAACTCTGCCACATGTCAAAGGTGAAGCTTCAAGACTCGTGAAGCCAACAGCTGCTCGCGAGCTGGGGGGCAGATTAACTTTTGGATAGGGTTTTTGCTTGGTTTGTTAGGGACTTGCTCACATCTGTTGGGGTCAGCAACAGTGACCACGGTTTTAACGAGTTAAATAAAGTTAAACTGCCACTAATTACAAGTCAGTGATGTGGGGTTTGATCTCTGAACTGGTGGGGATGGGTGGTTTCAAAAAACGACGTTTCTGATTAGTGCTTCGGACCAAACCGAACCGGTGGACCGGATCTTTTCGGATCGGATCATCGGACCGGACCGGAGGGAGTGATAGGGGAACCGGGGAGCACGTGCCAGAAATTAAGCAAAGATAAGCTCCAGTCGGACACAACTTTGTTTTCAACATTCAGGCATTCATTCCATTTCATCAGAGACATCACAAAGTAACGGACGGGTCCTCAACCCACGGGTGAGGCCGAGAAAGGGCCCGGTGGTGGGGGCGCGTCGCGGGACCGGGACGGGCGCGAGATAAACGTGATATTCAGGCAGGAAATTTCAGCGAGCAGACGCATCTGCGCACATTCTCATACTGGTCGATATTTCTCATTCACACTCCAGCCTCAAGGATGTGTGTGTGTGCGTCTCTGTGTGTGTGTGTGCGTGTGTGTGTGTCTAGGCCTGCTCAGGCGTTTCTGATCGAAGCTCGTCTCCGAGGTGTTTTAACCTGCAGGCCTGAAAGGTAAAGTTCTGTTATTAATGGGGGTTGTGGGGGAGGTGGGGTGGGGGTATGACTTAAAAATATTACACATAAAAATATTTAAAGATCTTCAAACTAAAGAAACAGGACAGACTTTAAATTTATCCAGAATTTTGCTGAAAATGACTGAAGAAAGAAACGGATATGATAATACAAATACAAAAACGGATATGACCAAAGTGACGCAGTTATAATAATACCACTATTATTAATAATAATAATGTTAACAATAATAATAACAATGATCCGTTTCTTTAAAAATGTTTTTTCAAGGTACTTTAGCAGGTTATTCAAAGTACCATATTAACACATAAAACCGTTTCAGGTTCTGTTGATTGAGAAACTGTTGTCTGGGCTTCTTTAAAGGGCCTCCAAAACTAGACATTAATTTCTAGTTCAATTTTCCCTTCGAAGTAACCTGTCTTTAAGATATATGCGAATAAGCTCGGTTCTGATTGACTGCCCATTGTTGTAGCTCGTGCAAAAAGCGGATCTAGGTGGATGGGCGGGACTAAACTCGTTATGTAAACAAGTGTTTTTGACGTCATAAAGACAACACATATGAAACTGGCTATTTTTGCAGCCTAGTTTACAGTCTTTATTTGGGGAAAAGATATGGAAATGTCAGTTTTCCATAATATATACTTTTTTAAGGAAACTGTTATTTTTAGGTACTGTATAAAACTTGTTTTTTTTGCCAAAGTTTAAGTTTTTACACACAGCTGCATTAGACCACTTATATATTACCACCTACCCGCCCCCCGCCCCCTTAACACAGCCCGCACCGAAAAGCGTGTTTACGAGAGAAGCAGGTGAAATACCGAACCAAACTTTTATCATTCCTTATTCTGCACGTTCGCTCCCACCAGCAATCGTTTATTCAAATACAATTCGCTTCTTATTTATTTTATTTGTACTTTCTGTTGATCAGTGCAGGGTTTTAACCGAACCACGCGCGTTTCCTGCAGATGCAAACTAACGGCAGCTGAGTGATCAATGAGTGGAGGACAAATTAACCATTTAAACCGTTAAACCCAGCCCTGAAAACCTCCTGAACACCAGCCAAAGCCTTCAAATAAATAAATAAATACATAAATAAATGTATAAATACAAATAAGGTACCCCTGGTTCGGCTTTCACACAAAACTGAAAAGGACAAAATAATCAGTCTCAAAAAGGACGTGTTTATTAAATCATTTTAAGCGTGTAAAATATTTTAATGCATGTAGTACATATTATAATAAAACATTATAATATCTATATACATTAGAATGTAATCATGTAAAGAACAAATGCTTACATAAATAAATACACCGAATATGCCATAAACACAAGAACTGCATAGTTGATTAATTTCGTATTTTAATGAAGGAAAATTCAGGATCGCTAATTTCAATTTCAACGGATTTGAATTTTTCCTGATAATAAAAATAATTTTTTTGATCCTCCTTTTCCTTCTTCGCCCGCCGTATAAATAATTTGTTATAATAAAAATGAAAAACACCAGTCGCACACATTTCATTCCAAATGCTGAAACAGCAATGTTGCGAATATTTCAGAAGTTTAATTTTTAATAGCGCTGATTAATTTTCACTCTAATTTTCACGCGACTTTTCAGTCTAATGTTGCACACGGACATCAGGTAGCCCCTGCTTAAAAATAAATAATAGTTTCTGTTTTTGTGTGCTTGCCATCTTGTGACTGGAAGAATATAGTTTAACTGTTTTAGAATTTTGATTGGTCTAAGTAAAATAAAAACAAACGTGTGTTTGTGCGTGTGTGTGTGCGTGAGCGCATGAAGCTGGTGGGTCTCAGAGAGTGATATGTGCACCAATCAATAGTGGACTACATTATCCTGATCAATGACTTTAAGCTGAAAGGAGATTTTAAAGACACAATTCTACACACACTTCAGCCCGGGCGAGTAGACTAACTGCTTAATAGATCCATTGATCGCTAATTGATGGTTTCTGGAGGTTTTGATGGTCGTTTCCTTAAACCTGCTATAAAGGACACACGCACAAACACACACACAAACACACAAAAGAACACTCATTTAAAAAATGTCCTAAGATAAACAAAAATGCCCCATGGTTCAAATATGACGAATGCATAAATAAAATATGTTACATAAACACTACTACTTTTTCGGCAGTGTGTGTGTTAATGTAACACACATTTGTGGTGCAGCACATATTAAGTATAGTGTAGTGAATTTGCAATCATTTTTAAAAAGGTAAGGAATAAAAAAAATATGTAAGAAAATTAACATGGGTTTAATGTGCAATGAAAGTCCAGTATTAAATGACCCCAACACCACCCCAAATTTCAATGTTTTTTTTTACTTCAGAAAAACCAAACCACAAAATCTGGTGCTTTTGATTAAAAAAGAAAGAAAAGCAACAAAAAAAATCATCTTTTCAATAACAAACTGTCCAGATTAAGAACCCATTGCTTTAACACAGCCTGAATTTGGCCTGTCAAAGAGTGTTTTTAAAAAAAAACGGAGCCAGGTTGGATAAGACACTGTTTGCTTTTCCCAAAGTCAGTTAATCCAAATGTAGCAACCTTTGGTCAATGCGAACACAAACAGAGCCCTTCTAGGCCTCAGAGTTTACACTGACCTGTGTAAAAGAATGTACTGTGGCTTGAAACTCACCTCAGACACTAATTTCATTCTTACATATACATACATGGAATGAAGATGGTTGTAAAGTGGAAATCAGCTGGAGGCAAATAAGATAATTATATGATTAAATGCAACAGTATCATGAAGAATCAATTGTGTATAATCTGGATTGAGAGTCCAATGTTGAATGATGCAAACACAAACCTGGTGCATCTGAGCTGCATTTAGGCTCCATGTGCTCAGTACTGAGCTGGATAAGACATCTTGTAAGACTGTGTAAGACCCATGTCTGGGGTCGGATTATCACATACAGTGTTAAATTAGTTCCTCCACAATTCCTGGACATGGTTTAAATCTAATCCTGGATGAAACTGCAACATAAGTGGAGAGTCTGACTGAAAAAACACAATTCCAGTGCACTTAGACCTACTAAATCCATCAGGATGCACCTAAAAAAAAGCCAATTCAACAGGATAGAGTTAAACTAAGCACCATAAGAGTGTTCAGAGCCAAATCAAACATAATGAACTGTTAAACAGGCCTGTTACCTTCTGTAGTAAACAGACAGGACATGAACAAAACACTGTGAGTGTAATTAGCACTGTAAAAGATCAACACTCAAACCAGTCCTATAAGTGTGGGTCCTAAACTGTAGTTAACTACCAAGCCCTGTGTAACTGCTAAGGCCACTAGCACCATCATTACTGTGATATTTAAGAGGCAATGGAAATAATAAGCTCTCTAGGTGAACATAATGTGCTACAGATGATTTTTTTAGCCAGTAAACAGGACACCACAAGACATACACTCCTATAATAATACGTATAAATATGAGAGCACTATGGCATATGTGGTGATATATAAAGTGATATGTTACATAAGGTATGTAACAGAATATTATATGTTACATAAGGTATTTAATAAAATAGAGTATATCATTAAACAGCAATGTGGAAAATGAAAAAAATATTTTTTACTTACATAGCAAATATTACTTTGTAAGATACAACATATACTAAGGTTATGTTTATATAGTCATATATCTTATGAAAAAGGTCAATACTGGTCAATTAATATAAGGTGATATAGAAGATGTAATAAAGCATATACAGAACAAGTTATATACATAAATAGCAATCCAACATGTGGTTAAGCTTCACTTATATATTATTATAGCACATAAAAGTATATACTGAGAAATCAATATAAAGTGATGTGGCGAATAAGGTATGTAACATTATATAGAATGAAGTGTATACTAAAATAGCACAATAGCAAATTATTTACTTACATAGGATCATATAAAAGGCATATAATGAATTATTTTATACCTTATTGATATTAATATAAGGTAAACTACATATTAAACGTATACAATAGAGCATACACTAAATGAGCAATTAGGGAGTGAAAAAAGGATTAATTTAAATAGAACCATAGCATACTCATAATGTGTATTGCTTATAAATAGCAATGTAATAATACAATATAATCCAACAAAGTAATAATTTATATGCTGATATAGTAAAATATCAGTAATAAGGTACTCATTGAGGTAATAATATAATGGTAATAAGGTATATCCTAATATAGTAATATAGTAGCCATTCGGTTAGTACCGATATAGTCATGGTGTATACTGATATAGTAATATAACAGTAATTAGGCTAGTACAGATATAGTAATATAGCAGTAATAAGGTGTGTTCTGATATAGTTATATAGTTGTAATTAGGCTAGTAAAGATATAGTAAAATATGAGTAATAAGATGTACACTGATATATTAATATATCAGTGATAAGGTATATAGTTATATAGTAATATAGCAGTAATTAGGTCCGTATAGATACAGTAATATAACAGTAACAAGGTATGTGTTAATATAATAATATACTGGTAATAAGGTGTATACTGATATAGTAATGTAGCAGTAATTAGGATAGTACAGATATAATAATATAACAATAAAAAGGCATTGACTGAGATAGTAATGCAATCGTAATGAAATATACAGTTGTATAGTAATATAGTAATAAGGCATATACTGATGTAATAATACAGTAATAAGGTATGTACAGAAACTACAATATAACAGTAATTAGGAATACACTGATATGGTAATATAACAGAAAGTAGGTTTGTATTGATACAGTAGTATAGTAATAAGGTATATACAGATAATGTAACATAGAAGATATAAGATATTTACTGATTAAGTAATAATGCATATGACTTAAATTGTATTATAACCTACAAATAAGGTCAAATATAGTAGCAGTAACATAGTATGTGTATGTGCGTGTGTGTGAGGTAAAGATAGTCTAGCTCTGCTCTTTGCCTTTGCTCTCATGGCTCTGCAGCTGCCCCCCCACACCCTCTTGATACAAACACACACACACACACACACACACACACACACACACACACACCCCTCCCTGAGTGTTTAAACCTGTCTGCACGTCTCCAGGTCTCTGCAGGCGCCACATGTCACCGCATCCGTCCAGTGAAAGTGCAGGTCTGCATTCAGCTCCGCGTACAGGGGCGCGCTCGTCCTAATCCCCATCACCACCGCGCGCAGGCAGAAAAACACACACACGCAACCACACACTCACACAGCCCACATCTGCTCACAGCGCGCTTTTACAGATCCCATTGTCTTGCTGTTGTTGTTCTTGTTGTTTTGGCCTCGTGCTGTATCTCCTGGTGGCCCTCTCCTCCAGTCCCCGTTCCTCCTTGAAGCGTCTCGCGAGCAGTTTCCCGTCCGTGTGTGCTCGGCAGCCCTGCGCGCGCTGGAGTGGATCTGCATGCAAATTGGGCTCCACTTTCAATCGAAACCTTCGATCCGCGCGAGCTGATGGCTGAGCGCAGCTCGCGGCAGGATATAGAGTTAAACGCACACACACACACACACACACACACACAAGCATTTTAGGCACTGCATTAGTGAATAGGATGCATGCATGCAAACAAACAAACAAACAAACAAATAAAACAGTCTCAGACAAATGCACGCGCTCAACTGCGCCCCATGCCTCAAGGACGCGCGAGATTAGAGGGTATTTTATATTATGCTTAAGTTTATTTATTTATTTATGCTTTATTATTAAAGGTCAGTTTCAAAGGGAGCAAACGCATATGATTGTATATTTTGTATGTTTGACAAGAAGGGTCAGTTTAAATGACTTTTTATGACGATTTTTGATTTGTGAATAAAATATGGAGAAAAGAGAAATGAGTAAAGACTTCTCGCATTAAAGTCTATTTAAACACTAAAAGTCTATTCAAAGTCTATTTAAAAGTCTATTTAAACACATCTTGATTACTGATCGTTGGTTGCTTTGATTACTAATTTACTGATTTTTATTACTGATCTAAATCTTAAACATCGTGAACAAATTTCAAAGCTTGAAATTTGACCGACGAATCAACTGATGCAAAATGTTTTTAGTAATGTAAATTAAATTCCATTTTAGGTAAGAAAAACTTATTTGATAGAAGAAATTATTTTAAAAAATGAATAGAAAGTGAACAGTAAAACTAGATTATTCACTCCCTTTTATTGAAAAACCGAATTCAGTTTGGAAATTTAACTTGTCACGCGCTACTCTGAAGTCAATAAGAAATCAATACAGGCGTCACGCGGTTATAAGAGGCGGGGCTTCATGGGTTAAATCACCAAATCTTGAGCAAATATTTATAGATTTTTTTTGGGGGGGGCGGGCGTGTAAAAGTCATAGAGGGTGTTGGGGGAGGGGAAGGGTGGGGCTTTATTTGTAAGTGGCTATAATCTAACAGCAGCAATAAATTGCATACGTGAATGAGAACTAAATAATCTCTCCCAAACTCTACTAATCCCAGTCCATCCTCTGTTGAATCTACTACACATGACCTTCTTTCATCTCTCCACAGTTTATTTAATCAACTCTGTTCCTTTGTCTTCCAGACCGAAGCGTGTCTCTCCCCTGGCCCTATGGCTATCTGAGGTCCTGCGAAGTAACCGAAGGGAACTGAGAGCAGACGAAAGAAGATGGAGGAAAACACTTAAGAACAGTTACCTCTTCTCTTATCGCTCTCTCTTATCTAAATTTGCCAATGATTTAACTTCCGCTAAGTCTTCCTTCTTCAGAACCAAATTTGAAGAATATGCATCTAACCCTCGCAGACAATTTGCCACCTTTTCATTCCTGCTTAAATCTCCTTTCTCTCCCTGTATCTCCAGCTCTCTCACCAGAAGACTTCACCAAGTTCTTCGATGAGAAGATCGTTGATATTAGAAGATCCTTTCCTCCATCCATCATGCTGCCTGCCAGCCAGAGACTAGACCATGTTACCCAGTTTCATGGCTTCTCACCGCTCTCTCCTGAGGAAGTGTCACTACTCCTGACATCCAGCAAACCTACTATGTCTCCGTTCGACCCTCTCCCATTGAACACACTCCAGATGATAGCATCAGATCTCATCCCGCACATGGCCTACATAACCAATGGCTCCTTGATGGCCAATCATGTTCCATCTGTTTTCAGGTCTGCAGTGGTTACACCGATACACCCCGAAGAAACCCTCACTGGCTCCTCAGATGTCAACAATTACAGACCAATTTTTCTCCTCTCCTTCCTTTCCAAAGTCTTGGAATGAGCCGTTTATAACTAACTCAACTTGTTTCTTTCTCAAAACAGGCTTCCTACATTGATGACCAGAGGTACCAGGTAGCATGGCAGGGCTCCCAGTATGCTCCACAAAGATTATCCACTGGTATTCACTAGGGCTCAGTCCTTGGACTGCTTCTCTTTTCTCTATATACAGGCTGTCTTGGGCATGAAATAGCCTTACATGTTTTTTCCTACCACTTTTATGCTGATGACACGCAACATATTCTCTCTTTCCCTTCCAATGACAACCAAGTCTCAATCCACATCTCAGACTGTCTGGCCGACATCTCATCTTGGATGGTGGTCCACCACCTCAAGCTGAATCCCAGCAAGACTGAGCTCCTCTTCATCACCAAGCCACAACCTCATAGTTTCTGTCAGGAACTCGGTTATCGTCCCTTCAACGAAGGTAAAAAATCACAGTGTTATGCTAGATGAAGATCTGTCTTTCTCACCCCAGTTTGGCTCTTATCTCCATTTCTTCCTTACTTTTGCCTTAACTTCTGACTTTCCTTTGACAGGTGTTGTTTAGGTGTACTTAGCCTGCAGGAGCTTGGTTGAATAAGGGACATTGATTTAAGTATAGCTTTGCAGGTTTAAGGAATAGATGTGGACTACTTGAGCACTGATGTATGTTGCTCTGGATAAGAGCGTCAGCTAAATACCTTATATGTAAATGTAAATGTACTGAACGCCTATTGGTTAAATACAGCTCGGCCCTTCTGTGCGAGGGCAAACCGCGCGTGCTGTGAAACGCCACGTTTCCTATTCGTGAGTGCTGTTTCTGCTCTGGAAACCACAGAACACAGAGGACATGCAGGTCTGATGGACTTTTACAGGTTGATGATTCAGCATGAATAATGAATGAGGTGTCTGTGTGCGTGTGTGTGTACATCACAGAACAAGTAGACTAAAAAGGCTCATCAGTGGCCTGATGGCTGAGACAGATACAACCTCTCACACCCTGGCAGTAATGTGTGGGTTTTTAAGTGTATTTAGAACACACAAATACAGCTACATTAATTAGGGAAGCAACATTAAAAAGGGAATTCCACCTAATTTTCAAAAAAAAAAAAAAAATCCTTAAAGTGGTGATGAATGGAACCAGATGTCTCCAGTACAAATAGAGCCAGTCTACACACAAATATGTTTTAGGCCCAAAATCTCAGATTATATCTGAGACCTCCTGCATGGTTGAGTTGCTGGGGCTCCTTGAGTGTATGTGTATGTGTGTGTGTGTGTGTGTGTGTGTGTGTGTGTGTGATCGAGAGAGGGAGAGAGAGAGAGAGAGAGAGAGAGAGAGAGAGAGCAAATACAGCTAACGCTGCCCATCAGAGGAGCCATTGTGTTCTACTGTTGACCAAGTCTTGTTGCTGGTTAAATCATTACTGTGCATCGAAGTGGCGAGCAAACACTTTATTTACTGAGTAAAAGTGCCAAGTAAAAGTTTAAATTCTTCAAGATGTTAAATGCTGATGAACACATGGCCCTTAATGAACTCAGCAGTGATTTCAGTTACAAAAGCTCATAAATAGGTAATGTATTCAGAATGGATTTAGATAACATTTCAGACAGATGTATAACTGGGATTTGTACTGAATTCACACCTTGCAGGGATAGAAACCCCTGGGTACTCTTGTAAATAACCAATAACAAACTAGATTGCATTTCCACAGAGAAAATGCAAAGTGTGCTTGCTCACTTCTAGATGGTCTAGTTAGTCTATCTAGCCTTTGGCTGCTGTGTGCTTGAGCAAGCACACTAACTAGAAAGAAAATTCCAGAAGAAATTTTAAATGGGCCTGCCATCAAGAAACAACCTAGGAACTCCATAGGAACCACCTCCTACACCATAGCAAACACTTTTTATACCTTAGCAATCACCCAGAAACATTATAGCAACCATCTCCTACACCATAGCAACTGCCTAAAACTCCATAGCAACCACCTCCTACACCATAGCAACTGCCTTTTAACCCATAGCAAACACACAGAAACTCCAGAGAAACACCCCCCTGTACAATAGCAACCACACATAAACTACATAGCAACCATCTCCTACACCATAGCAACCATGTTTTATACCTTAGCAACCACCCATGAACTTCATAACAACCATCTCCTACAACATAGCAACTCACTAAAAACTACTTAGCAACCATCTCCTACACCATAACAGCCATCTTTTATACCTCAGCAACCACACAAAACTCCCATAGCAACCACCTCCTACACCATAGCAACTGCCAAAAACGTCTTAGAAACCACTTCAGATATCACAGCTAGCACCATCTATGCTACAGTAACTGTCTAGAAACTCCATAGCAACCACCTCCTACACCATAGCAACCACCTTTTATACCTTAGCAACCACCCAGAAACTCCATAGCAGCCACCTCCTACACCATAGCAATTGCCTTTTAACCCATAGTAACCACCCAGAAACTCCATAGAAACACTCTCCTGCACTGCACCATAGCAATTGCCTAAAAAGTACTTAGCAACCATCTCCTACACCCCAGCAACCACCTTTTATACCTTAGAAAAAACCCATAAACCTCATAACAATCATCTCTGACACAATAGCAACTGTTTAAAAAGTACTTAGCAACCATCTCCAACACCATAGCAACTGAGTAAAAACTACTTAGCCATATAGTTTTGCATATAGCTCTTTTGGTCATATAGTTCACTTTAAGCAGGTGTGTCTGTGGGGGCGTGGCCTGAGGTCTCATATGAAGTTTCATACGGTTTGGTCACTGTAAGGAGCCTGAAAGTCTTCTCCTAAAACTGCATTAATTTGCATTCATAATAAGATTGGCCATGATGTGTCAGAGTTGGAACAGTGTCTCTATCTCGAAAGCCCTGGGAGGAGTAGCAGGCCAAAAAATGTGTGAACGGAATAATAAAAATAAAGAGAATAAAACTTAAGAAGAACAATAGTGTGCTTGAGCAGGCACACTCACAAGCAACCCCAAAACAGATAATGATTGTGTACACTTTCGGTGCAGCCTACTGGTTAAAAGGAGAGGGAGGACCACTCTACCCACCCAGTGAGAGAAAGGGCAGTTATACTAAATGATGGGTCGAGAGGGAACTTGGTCAGTCCCTGGTGTCAGGCTATTGTTGATACTTAAACACACACACACACCTGTATACATACTTATTTCTAAACCACCAGATACAAATATGCTAATACCTGTTGCAGACCATGAATTATTGGCTTTTAAAGACTTTGATGTACTATGCTAACATTGTTTACTTTTGTCCACCAAGTTTAATTCTAAAAGGGAATAAAGATGTAAGTATAGTGCAGGTCATGGGTGCTTTAAATGTCAAATAACAACACACATTTGAGGCTTTCTTTAAAATATTGCATTTTTTAAGAATTCTGCAGGTAAAATTCTCAAAAATATATTCCTAAAACTATAAAAAGTGACTTTATTCTGATCAGTATCTATGAAAATGCAACATAGATACTTCGTTCCTGAATGATATTCACAGTACTCCCAGTATTCCTGTAATATATTCCAACTCTGGGTTTATCAGTCTCTCATTATTAACTGTTTGTCTATTCCACAGAATCGGCAAAACAGCAAAACATGACTATGAACTTAATTTAATGATGTCAAACAGGACAAACCACAATATACAGACAACATCACCTCAGTATGAGATATTTTGTTTATTGTTGGGTTGTAAACAAATAACCCCCTTTTGGGTGTGTGTAACAGTTAAATTGTATATTTCCACTGCTGTTTCATTCTGTTAAACAGACTGCTGAATTTTAAAATGCAGGGGGGCATCTGTGTAAAAGCAGAAAGCAACAGCTTGTTCAGATACACAGTGTATGTGTGTGTGTGCTTTTCTGTCTTTGTGCTCCCACTGAGGGGGTATTTTCTTTGGCAGGAGTCACAATGCTAATCAATAACCTAGTGCAGCGTTGCAGCCATGCAGAAGCAGTGTGTGTGTGTGTGTGCATGCATGTGTGTGTTTGTGTGTGAGCTTCACATCAGGAAAGGCAGAAACCCAAGCACAGCTTGCTATATTTTAATGGCACCACAGAAACAAAGTCTGAACAAATGGCGCCTGTGAAATTTTTAAAGAATTGTTTTGAAAAGGCTTTGGACCCCCCAAACAGAAGCTGGTGAGAATAAATTAAAGCTTAGCCCATAACACAGAATCTCTAATCATATAATTTACTCAACTCTTACTCAATTCAGAGAGTAAGCCCCATCCAGCATGGGCTGGAAAATACAGTAGTGTTCGCAGTTCACGGTGGTGGTGAATGGAACCAGACGTTTATCTCACAGAAAGTTATTCCATAAAATTGTTATGGTTGCGGTGCCTGATGCCCAAGACATTGTTCTACCAAAGAAGCTTTTGATCATAAACACCTTCATGGTGGAGGGATACATGCCAGGTGTCGAGAGTCAAAATAGTCCCCAAATAAAACTGATTTAGTTCAGATGTACTATTTCAGCATCAACAACATCCATAGAAACACCCAGAGACACGTGGAGCTTCACTGGGGCTTGATAGTGAATAAAACGGCTGTATTTGTGTTGGAGACGTCCGGTTCAACTTGTCACCACTGTAATCCGAGAAATCCGAGTCTTTAGTATGAACTGATTCGCACCAAACCCACTCTGAGTTAATCTGTTTACATTCAACCAATGACTTTTTTGCAATTCTTTGAATTGTAAGTCATTTAACTTTGCTGGAAATGTTTATTTTGTAGCATTTTATCTGATCCGTTAAGAAAGGTTCATATTTGAACTGGTTTATCATTGACAATTCTGGTAGGGCATCAGCAGTATCATATCTACTAATTGGCCCAGGAACCAGAATAACTACATCAACCATCAACCATTGATTAATAGTGCCCAACTTAACTAATACATTTGGTCCATCCAATCAAAAATTCAGAAGAAGTCCACTAAAGCAAGGTACATAGTTAGCGAGGATGTAAGGATTAGCGAGGGTAACTAATAGTAAATACACTCCAGCAGCAAGAGGGACAGAAAAAATTGTTTCAAGAAGACTGAGAAGGACAATTCTTTGAAAGCTCAATAGAACACTGGAAGATGGTGTGATTAATTGCACTCTTTGAGAATGAATGTAAAATTAGAAATAACGAGACAAGGAACAAAGAATGGACCTTCTGACATGGCCAGGTAGACTTTGCATGTCTACCTCAGCTTAGCTACTGTAAACAGCTACAATGCTCTTGTGAAAAGAACACTGATGATTATCTATCATCATGATGCAGCCAATAAAAACAGCTGGCAGCAATGAGTTGGAGAAAGTGGCTCATCCATTTCCGGTCCCAGGGGTCAGAGATGGTCCTCTCAGTGGTGCTCCGTCTTCCTGCCTTCCCTTTACACACTCAGCTAACCCTAGCATAGCGAGGCTGTGCTCCAAATCCTAAGTCACTAATAACTCTAAAACTCTCATTCTAGAGTTCCAGTGGCTTCCAGTGTTTTAGAACATGGGCCTCCAGTCCACTCCAACATCTTCAGAAACAAAGTGTCCTTTAGTCTACTTATTCTTCAAAAGAGCACAAACAAGTAAAGAGGACAAACAAGTAGGCAGTACATCCAACAATAAGGGCAGCATGAAGCTCTTCTAAGCACACAGCTCTGTGAGGGCACGCAGACAACTCTGACAGCTTCCACACACTGACCCATTTTACGAATGTGGACGTATTATTATCACAAACACTGTTAATTCTCTTTTAAAATGCCATGTGTTATGTGTCCAGTAGTATGAAGCATATAGTACTGTACAAAAGTTTTAGACACCTATGCAAATCATTCTCAACGTGTAATAACATTAGAATAAATGCAAACAATAAAGAAAGCATTAAAAGGTATAAAGATAAAGTAGTATATATTAGTTGAGCTTATAAAAGGAACACACAGGTTCCAGATGTGTCCATTGCTTGAATTTGTGAAATTTCATCAGCAGCTCCTGATTTAATTGGATAAAGCACTGATTGGATACTCCAATTAATACTGTGCTTCCACAAAGAACACATAGATATATTGTACATACAATCACTATTTACTTTATAATGTAATTTGTGTTTATTCATTTTACCTTTATTTAGTACTTTTAGTATATTATCTTATATCAAGTAGGGGCTGTGCCCATTCAGGCACGGATTCCCAAGACGTTGGTGCTTTCATTAAATCCAATACAAGATGGCATGGGGGCCAAAACTAAAACAAAAGACAAGAACCTGAACAGAACACACCCTAGGATAAGGTGAGGGTGGACAGACAACCAGAACTAAAACAGAAGCACTTCTATATTTATGTGCATCAACCAAAACCCAATCAAAACTGTCTGAGAACCCTTATTCCTAAAGCGACCAGGGAAGAGACCACACCCAGTCTCAAAACAAGAGTCCCTGCCAGTCCAGTCTGATGATGGCCCCTAGCGGCCGCTGACCAGGGACGTTACCTGTTAAAATAAATCACTCGCTTCTTATCTAAGCAAATTTTAAATAATTATTTCCCTAGGTGTCTAAGAACTTTGCACACTGCTGTAATTTACTTTAAAGTGTACCTATAAACCAGAGTGGTGAGACCACCCAAAATTGTCCCTCCCTCGCTTTCCAAGAGTGATAAGCTCTTATCAGTGATGCACAGCCATGTGACCAAGGGCATGACCTCTACAGCACCTCACTCTCTTCCGCATAGCTCTTGGTGATAGTGTGAACATTTACAGACTGATGGTACCACATGAACACTCACACAGTAGAGAGGGGAACCAGCCCTCAGGAACTTCAGCGTGTCCAGAGGTCTAATAACATTTTAAAACACTGTAATTTTCTGTAATAATTTTTATTATTATTATTAGTGGTAGTATCAGTAGTAGTAGTAGTAGTAGCAGTTGTAGTACTAGTAGTAGTATCATGAGTAATAGTAGTAGTATTAGTAGAAATAGTATTAGAAGAAATAGTAGTAGTAGTAGTAGTAGTATAGTAGTATTAGTAGTAGTAGTAGTAGTAGTAGTAGTAGTAGTAGTAGTATTAATATTATTGGTAGTTGATTTTTGTGGTCAAGCTGCCTCTGTAATGTATAGGTAGAGAAAGTAGAGGAGCAGGTCACCTTAACAGTGTATATGGGAGAGAGAGTCTCAGAGTGACCATCGTGGTGTTACTGCTGTGGTGGCCACAAAGCGAAAACGCAACAAATCAGTCCTGCAAAATATAAAGACACAGCAGCTCATAAACAGCCTTTAAGACTCTTAAGCTCAGTCATGAAAAGAAAGATCTAACTTTTTTGTGGTTTGTAAAAACATAATCAGCCTTTGAACATACGATGGGATCTGGGAAAACCCTTCACATGGTGGCATTTGACCTTTTTGAGATTTTGATGCCATCTGAAAGCCTATTTCAATGCTCTTTTCAAATACGTTTTCATTATTTTCATACCTCGTCCTTATCAAATGTTATAAGTGCCCAAAGTCAGCTGAACGGTTGGATTTTTTGGGATGGAATTTTGAGAAAAAATACTTTAAAGACGAGGATTCTAAATTGACTCAGAGCAGTACAGTAGCAGAAGATAACGAATCATTTTAGTAAAACATTAATTAGTCAATGTACGTACAAAAAAGGTCACTTTGGAACCAAGCATCACACAAAACTCATAAATTAACAGAACATTCACTATGTCTTTATTTGTAAACACATTCAATGAGTTTAACTTATCGCCAAGTTTTTAACTCTTGTTAGTATTTTAAGAGTAAATAACACAAGACTCACACAGAGAAGGTTAATTTTGGCTCCAACAACACATATCATATTGATAAAACATATTTAAGATATATTTTGCTAACAATAATAATAATAATAATAATAATAATAATAATAATAATAATAATAACAACTGTACAGACCTGAACAAAATGTACATATTGTTAATTACATATGATACATACTTGACATGCACATCACGTAAAAACATACAAAGCAAGTCTTGTTTGTCCTCTGCAAGAAATTCCCTAATTTCATTGTAAAGGTACTGTTGCCTTTTAGTGTCAAGACCCTTTGGAAGAAGTTGATCAGGTAAAGCATTTGGATTAAGACAATCCAAGTGTCATTTCCAGGTATCAGCAACAAATCATCTGCAGCTCCTCTGGCAAGAAACGAGTAGAACATGGGAGCCCGTTATTGTACTTGCAGACAAAAATCCCGAACATTGCCATCACCCTGGTGTGGAACTGGTAATGGTGGCAGAATCTCTCTGACGTCCTCCAAGACAGGATTGTCATCATTTGAAATGCAGAATGATAAATATCAGACTTCAGTGAAGAGGCTAAACATTTACTGCTTAATGAACATTTACAGTCCTAGATAGGCTAATCAATGACTTTCCGCTTTGTACTACAGCTTTGATTTTTTCACTGCTACAAACATATAAAACCTGTGTGAAGTTGGCACGCCATACGTTGAAAGTCATTTGTGATTGATTGTGCATGCAAAATTAACAATTGTGCACTTGAACAGTTTAAGATATAGTGAAACATTAAGCAACACTATAGAGTTTTTGGAGTAAAATATGAGGACTTCTATCTCAAAGGCACGCAAAACCTTCAAAACATTTTGCAGAACCTTAATGGCACTGCTACAAGATGCTAATTGTTTTGATGACAATACAGTCAGCAATGTTGTGCTGTAAAGTGTATGACTGGTTAAACAATTTCTTCTGGGATAAATAAAGTTTTCTGATTCTGATTCTGGTGGGAATGGGCCTAACACTTGTGTTTATTCACCCTTTATATGAGGTGGTACCAAAGCTAATAAACCAGATACATCAAATAGTGGCAAAACGTTATGAAGTTTTATTGTAAGTTTTTAGTTTTATTGTATTAAGAATTCAGACTCTGACTATTTTGATTGTTGTACAACTGAGGGAAAAAAAGTTAGCTTACCTTTATAGCATGACTCCTCTTGCTCGTCGGTAAATTCCCCATCTCCACCATCGTCCTCATTGCTTGATGTAAAATAGTCCAATATAACCTTGTTCAAGGCAGTAGCATCCCTTGGATTGAGGAGGTTAATTCTAGCTCGCTGAGTTGGAAAGCCACCTCGCTTTCTCCTCCTGCTAGCTGCACCATCTTACATTAGTGTGAGTTGCATTTGACTGACTGACTTAAATCGCTTTTTTAACACATTAAACCAGCGATTTTCTACAAGATATTTTCAGGGATGATAGATAAGATATTATAGAATAATAATTTAATGAAACCCAAATTTCGACAAAATATTGACTTTCAACCTATTTTCCCTCTTTCCTGAAAAAAGGCCAGCGCGACATCCGACGGGTTTTCCCAGATCACATCACATTTGGGTAGTTGAGCAAAAGGTTTAGATAGGACACTGAAAATTAAGAGCTAGGTAGGACACTGAACAAGAATTAAGCCTACTCTTTGACTAAACTGCAGCGCCGGTGGTTTCATTTGCCATTGAAAATTCTCCAAGAGTTTTGTATATAATACGTTACCACATGCCACTATAAATACATGAAAAGTTTATCAGTTGATGCATAAAATGGATAACCCTGTGTTTATATATGTATGTAGCTTAAAGGAAAATATCTAGGCATTCGTTTGCTGAATCAGAGCATTTTATAGCTTGTTTTACTGAACATTATTCGTATTCTGAGCTGTGAATGTCAATTTTCTTGGATAGTGGGCTTACTTACTGATCATTGCTTTCAACATGCAGAGAGCAGTCTCTTCTCCAGTAGCGCACATGCATACACATGATGTCTCTCTCTCTCTTTCTCTCTCTGCCATCTCCCTGTTTCACATCCTGCTTTTAAAATTCAGCAGGTAAATGTTGCCTTGTACAACATGAGCCTTTTTTTAGGGAGTAAATCCTGCACCTCGCTTGCCAAACCTCAGGCTACACTTATACTCAATTTCACACTAGTTGGTTGGGAGAATGTCCTAATTCAATTTAGCCTGTTTAAGAAATCACAGACTTTTTCCCTCTCAAGGGCAAGTATATCACGCAGCATGAGCTCCGACATGTCAAGTTTGGTCAAAGACACATGCAAGCTTTTTTCTCTTTAGTGGTTGACTGCAGCAAAATAAAGTATGCAAATCAATCTCAGGGACAACCGACCCATTAGGATAACCCAGGCAAACAAGACTGCCCCCCCCTTTAGCCTTATGTTTTCACAGGGTCAGCACTTTTCTGAGAACTCATGTCAGCCTTGGGACTCTTAATGCTTCTGGATGCTCCTTCAGCATTCTCGTCAGTCTGCATGTGCTATAGCCTACTGCAGTAATGAGAGCTTCTTTCTCAGCAAAATACTGAACAGTGTCAGCTAATGACAGGATAAAAAGAGTGTAGTCTTTACTACTCTGTCTAATGTAAAGAGGCAGTTAATGAGTGACAGGAGTACGACATCTTCCGATTATTACAGTGCTTAATTGCTTTTGCATAAATGTGCATTGCTGAGAATACGGTCGAGACTGCTTCCTGATTGATAGTTATATAAGCAAAGCAAGCATGGGGCTTGTGAAAGGTAACTCTCAAAATAGACAAAAGCCTTGTAACAATGTCCCACTGACATTTAGACAGTCATCTAATACTGGCTGAAGGACTTGGCAACGGTTCTACCGGGTGACAATGAGAATAAATTATACTTTTTTTTTGCTCATGTCTCGCTTGAAGTACAAAACGTATTTGTTTACAGTTTCTCCTGCATCAGCAGTCTGGCTCAATTGAAGAGCAAATTTCCAAAACTCACGCAGTCCAAAAGCTTTTTTTTTTTCCTGGAAAATCACATTTTACTTATTTTACATATTGGAAAGCAATTCTTGCAGGAAATTTTTTTTTTTATTGAAATTTTACAGTTATTTATCATTTTGCAATGCCTGTTTCTAAAGTGCAACTCCTGCACATTTTAGTATGGGCAAATTTATTTAAAAAACATAATAAAAACATTTTTTAAGTAAATCGATATTCAATGTAAAAAAATTATGTACAATTTTTATATTTCTATCCTACTACATGACACAGCATAGAGTCATTGACAGCTAACTGCATAAAAATTGTAAACATACTTCTGTCTACCAGTAAGTAAGT
>JBBJLS010000018.1:15761686-15779021 GCA_037577275.1 Bryconaethiops microstoma
TCTGGACTCTGGTTTTCCCCTCTCTGCCTTCTCCCCTCAGTGTTTTTTGGATATTGGATTTACGGCTTTGACTTTTTTGCTCTGGACTTGGTTTTTTCCCTTTTGAACAACGGACTGTAATTTTGTTGAATAAACTCAAAACGTTCTGCTATTGGATCCGTCTTTGTATTCATTACATACACTCAAGTACCATTACTCTACAGAAATACCACACTTATATACCATAACTACACTCAAAAACTTTACCATACTCAAACACCACCCTTATGTTTAAATACCTCTACTACATTCAAATACATTACTCAAACATCATTACTAGAAATACTGTTACTACACTCAAATTTAATTTCCATATTTAAATACCATGACTAGGCTCAAAAATCTGTACCATAATGTAATAACATTACTACACTTAAATACCCTAACCATACTCATATATTATGACTATACTCAAATGAACTAACCATACTCAAATGCTGTTACTATACTTAAATACCATGACAACACTGAAAAACCTTTACCATACTCAAAAACCTTGCCCATATTTACATACCACAACTACATTCAAATACATATACTCAAGCATAATTTCTGCAATCTAACACTATTACTACACTTAAATACTTTAACCATACTCAAATACCATTTCTATACTCAAAAATCTGTAGCACAGTTAAATTACCATTACCCTAACCATATTCAAGTATCATTACTATACTTAAATACAATTACCATACTCAAGTTCAAGTACAAATGTATTTATATAGCACATTATTGTACACAAATAGGCCATTCAATATGCTTTACAGAAATAGAATAGAAAATAAAATAATGAAAGAAATAAAAGAATACATTAAAGAAAATTGAAAGTGCAATAGAATTGTAAATGTTTAAAAGAAGGCAGAGGAGAATAGTGCAGTTTTAGCAGCTTTTTAAAACTGGCTGCAGTTCTGATACTGGTGGGCAGTTTAGTCCAGCAGTGAGCAACGTAGTAACTAAATGACATTTCTCCATGTTTAGTTTTGGCTCTTTTCACCACTAGCTGATCAGCTCCTGCAGATCTAACAGACCTACCAATATTATATACAGTAGACCCTGAAAATTCGCTTTACAGGGCTTTAAGAAGAACAAAAGGTAAAACATGAGAACACCTAACGAAACACTTGAGATAGCTCCATGCAGGAAACTGTTCTGATGTGGCAATACTGGATTGCATCTGCCAGAGATGTGTCACAGGGCAGTAGACAATATAGGGTTGCTTTGCACTACTTTGCAAGGGAACATTGTACATGAAACACATCAGAGATGTATTTTGGGCCCAAACCATAGTGTGACGTACACAGTGAGTAATGCTTTGAAATCAATACTGCGCTGAACTGGGAGCCAGTGCAATGACCTGTAAAATGGAGTGATGTGATCTCCTTTCTTGGTTTTGGTTAGAACTCTGGCAGCAGCATTTTGAATGAGCTGGCGCTGTGTAATGGACTTTTTGGAATCCCAGTAAGGAGAGTGTTGCAATAGTCAAACTTGTAGGAAATGAAAGTGTGCATAAGTTTCTCTAAGTCTTGCTTGGACACAAAGTCTCTAAGTTCTGCAATGTTTTAAGGTGCCAAAATGCTGACTTTTAATTGATCTTCCCTCTTTATTTGCAAAGAAGATAATCGCTTGTCTTTATTTATTTGGTGAAAGTTTTGATACATCCAGTTATGTACTTTTTCGAGGCGCCGACACAATCTATTGGACGAGAGAGCTAGACAGATCTGAGTGTCATCTGCATCGTTATGGTAGGAGACATCATTGCCTTTACGAATTTGACCCAGAGGAAGCATGTACAGGTTGAACAGGACAGGCCCAAGAATGGATCCTTGAGGGATTCCATTTAGCATGATGGTTTTCTCCTATTCACTTGTATCAATCAAAACAAAATAACCCCTGTCTTCCAAATATGACCTGAACCAACTAAGGGCTATACCCGAGAGCCCAACCCAATTTTCAAGTCAAAAAGATGGAGCGGATGCACTTCCGAAACACAAGAATCTCAAACAGAGGGGGTTCAGGTCCAACCATCGAAGTCCAGTCTCACTCAGCTGGGCAGGGGTTAAACGTACACGACCAGCGGGCTGCCAAGTTGGTCCCGATGAAACTTAGCACATTCAAAGGTGGCTGGTAAAGAATGCTCCACTTTCCTGCTGGAGCTGCAGGAGAGGAAAGTCCTCCCACACACACAGACGGGGCTTCATTCAGAGCAGCACTGTAACAAAACAGAACATAGACACAGAGGGATAAGGAGACACCAACTGCTCGCTAATGTTCAGAGTGGTCGCTGCCTGGGTTCAGTCAATCTGCTTGAACCGCCATGAGTCTTTACAGCAAAGCGTGAGTCGAGGAGGCAGAAGAGCTAGATAGAGTTGGGTTTGAAGCAGAGCCTGTGTCTAAGAGAGAGAAGGGCTAGAGGACCCCGCTGCTAGTGAGGGTAGGATTTGGGTGAACACACGCCGGTCATTCTGAATTGGCAGGCTATAAACCCAGACATACGGGGGCTCAACACAGAGAACCAATCCAAAACGAGAATACCAGAAACGTAACAACAATGGACTTAGGCAGCATATGCTACAGCTGAAACCCATCACTCGGTGCCTAGCAACCCAGAAAGGCTCTGTAATCAGAAACAGCTGAGCTGCCAGGCCCCGGGCTCCGAGCAAACCTGTGTAGAGGTCATCCAGACATAACCGGACCTAAGTACTCAGTATTTGGGTGACGGGTCCCGCTGGAGGCGGACCAGGTGTGACACAGTGCTGCAAAAAGTTCACTGAGCCATTCAATATATGCAATAGGTCTTGCAATAAGCTACTAAAAACACTACATGTTGCCATAATCAAACAGCATTACAACAAACAAACACTTTTACCATACTCAAATACAGTTACTGCACTCAAAAATCTGTACCATACTTAAATACCTGTACTGTACTTTAAAACTGTTATGTGCCGAGGTACGTAGTGTCTGTTTTGGGGCTGTTGTGTCTCATTTCCTGTAGGTCGTGAGCAATGATTGGCCTACGGACTCGAAAACCCTGCCTTAGACCACCTGTTCATGCTTGAGGACTGATCTGTCGGAGGATTGGACGCTTGGAGGAGGAAGTCCTGCCTTCCCCAGTTTAAAAGGAGAGTGGAGAAGCAGAGGGAAGCAGAGCAGATTAGGAGAGAGAGGGAGGATTAGAGATTTGAGAGTGAAAGCGAAAGCGAAAGCTAGTGACTAGATAATTTGTGTGTACCAGAGTTACGTTTCACGGTGGAACTAGTTAGGTTTTGTAAGGTGTATTTTCAGTTCATTTGTGTTAGTTTAGTTAGTGGTAGACCCCGCTCCCTGTACTTTTGTTTAGAGTAGTTATTGGCTAGGTAGGTTCAGGGTGTTTTGTTATGTTCTTTTCTTTGGGGTTATCGTTCGTTCCACTCGTGTAAGTGTATTCTCTGTTTTGTGTAACTTGTAAATAATTTTATATATATTTGTTTATTGTCTCTAATAACTAGTGTAAATCCTTGTGTAAAAACCCTAACCATATTTAAGTACCATTACTATGCTCAAATAGCATTATTACATTCAAACACTTTTACCATACTCAAATGCTATTACTACACTCAAAAACCTGTACCTTAACCATACTCAAATACCATTATTATACTTGAATATCATTACTACACTCAAATACTTTAACCATACTCAAATACCATTATTATACTTGAATACCATTATTTAACTCAATATGCGCTAACCTTTCACTAATAAAGAGTATTTATACCTTGGTCTCAGGGAACAAATAAAATCCAAAAAGATAGAAGGATGTTGTTTTTTAAGATTAACAGCAAAACAATAAGCCTGGACATTAATAAACATGAGTAAATGAATAATTCAGCTACAGTTTCTTCAGGAAACAATCTCTAACCAACCAATCAAACCAAGAACTGCATGTCAGCTCGCACATCTCTGGCCTTCTATCAGCGGCCACTAAAACCAGGCCCTTGGAGAGACTCCATTTTCCTGCCGGTGGGGCAAGAAGTAATATATATTTAGAAATGAAGGATCTGTCCAGTGCAGTGCGGATGGATGGCATTTATCAGTGAGAGATCTCTTGCTTTAATTGGGTTTGTGAGCAGAAAGAGAGACGCTCCATTAGCCCAGGGTGGAGAGCTGGGAGAGCAATCTAACGGTCTGCAGGGTTTCTACAGACACACTCGTTTCAGAGCAGGGATGGACAATACAGCCAAAAATCAACATCAATCATTCCATATGGGTAATTATTGACAGTTACTGTAGTTAATGTCTTCCTCCAGCTGTACAGTGATGTCCTGGGGCAGTTTGATAAGATGTGGTGGTGCTTCACGTGGAAGCATGCTAAACTTCCCCATTTCAAACAGAATAAATTTGGGGGAATAAAACACTACAAATTGGGATTTTCGAGTCAGATCTAACAGTCATGGCTGGAGCAGAGGTTTCCTGCTATTCCTCATATACAAATCAGAAAAGCATCTAGTCTAGTGTACTGGTATCTGAGTGTACTGGTCGCCATGTGCGCTTTTTTTGTGACATCCAGTAGAATCTGATCTGAGATCAGTCCTGGTTTTGTCTCATACAGTGCTGAGGTTTAGTTCATTCTTGCAGCACACAGTAAGTCATACTTTGTCCTAAACCACATCCACAAGTCTGGAGGAAGAGCTGGATGTGATTTGAGAGAAGTTTTGGGTGTGTATTTTTCAGAAAAAAAAACAGATAAGGGGTACTCCATGATTTTCCAGGCTAATGGCTCCTTGTCTGTGTTCACATTATCATCAACTGTTAGCCTTCTAGGATAATACAGCCACATGTAATGCAAACCTCTGAGCTATTAGAAAATACAACTCACTAAGAACTCCCTAATATCATACCTGTTAACACAGCCTAATAAAAGCAGACATGAACCTGTGGACTTTGGCAGAAACCATGAGGCATGAGCCCAGTATTCATCTCAGATCTGCATGGTTTTGGGTAAGCCTGCTTTCTGCTGTGATCTATGTTGCTAATGACAGACAACCTGCACCATTCAAACATGACTACACATTTTACACAGTTAAATTCTTCCCATGGTTTGTATGTTTTGCAATGACATTTAGTTGCTCCAGATGGGAGGGTTTTCTGTTGTGAATAAGGGAGATCTAAATCAAAGCACTATGCACATTTGAGAGGACTTCTTTGGCCAGTAAAACCAGATATCAGTGTGGTCTAAATAAGCAGCTGAATAAGCCAGCATTTGGTGAAAAAAAAACCATCTTTTTGTTTTGAGAGAGACCTGTTTATAGGTTAGTGAGGTCGTAGTGATGACAAAAAGGGTCAAGACACTTGAGAGGCATGTTTTGTTCCAGACGTGGGATGTGTGTAACTGTAATCACAAAACAGCTGAATCCCAGAGTAACTCACTAGATAATGAACAAGGTGCGGTTTGGGATGCTGTCTCATTCCCAATGAAAGACATTCACAGTACCAACTATCTGCTCCAACACAATGGCCAGTTCTTATAACGGCCTATATTTTGAAAGTGTCACTGACATATAATTGCTTTTTGTAATGTCATAAATGCAGCAGAATCTAACCCAAAACAGTTCTGTTGTCATCTGAAACCACCACCTGTAGCATTGAAGTTTAGCTAATGTTTACAGCTCACACACTAAGTCCTAAACCATGTTCACAAATCTGATCCACCTTAATAAATAGTTGGATGTAGTTTGGGCGTGTGCTTTTGGGTGTGTGCTTTTCAGGAAAACAACAATCAAAAGGGAGTACCCTGATCAACTCTGGTGCTGTGTAGGTACTTCATGGTTTTCCAGTCAGATACCTCCTCATTGTGCATGTTCAAAGTATAATAAGTATTAGTTTTCTAGGATCATACAACCATGTGTAATGCAAAACTCTGAAATAGTAGAAAATACAACCCACTGGGACATCCCTAATATCATATCTGTTAACCATACTTGTCTTTTACACCTGCCTTGGGTTTTTAGGGCCATTACAAAACAGCAGACTCCCAAAATAACTCAATATAGAGAGAACAAGGTACGGTTTGGGATGCTGCCTTATTCCTAATGAAAGATGTTCAGGTAACCAATAACATGACGGGCAATTCTTAAAACGGGCCCTATTTTTGAGCAATAGAGTGCGCTTTACACCTGCTGAATGAGTGAATGCCAGTAAAAGAACGTTCTATATGACCGTGGCCTTCCGCTTGGGAGGAAATCGATGCCTGTAGCACAGTGACATTTTAATCTAAAGGTCCTGCATATTTGTTTTTCTGCACTTTGAAGATGATCCCCAACCTAAAGTATATTGCTGGACCCGGAGGAGAGCAGACACAAAGGATCCCCCCGCCTACATCCTCCAGCTCCCGTCCTTTCACTCCTCCTCCTCCCTCTCCACCTCCCATCCCCCTGTTTCTCCCATTTCTTTTCCTCCACTGTTTCCTCTTTCCATTCTCTCAGCGCTGAAACAATCATCAATTACGCTTATCCTCCGCCACCATCTCATCTCAGCTCATTTCGGAGATGAGGCTTTTCCTCGTTGGAAAGGGAGCTTCCAATCCTTTCTCTGTCCATCACTCTCTCTCTCTCTTTCTGTCTGTCTCTCTCTCTCTATCTCTCCCTGTCTCTTTGCTTCTCTCTTTCGGGCCGAAGATTGACAGCCAGTGAGCAAATCAATAATAATTATTGGATTGCAGCAGCTGATGCTCAGGCAGCACTGAACAAACATCCCGTCCAGCATTCATTTGAATATTCACCCCTGCCGCCCTGGCGGACGTCGTCAAACATGCAACACATTAACAGGCCAAGCTGATGCATAGTTCACTGAGGCTGGGTGAGTGTGTGTACATGCGTATCCTGGGAAACGTTTCCTATTATGCATCCAATCGATTTGAGATTGTATTCATCATCTTCTACAAAAAGCCTGCAAATATTTAAGAGCAGGAGCATAAGAATTCAAGAGCTACAATCCAGGAGCTATGAGCGACAATGTTACACTATAAGTCAAAAGTTTTGCACAGTTTTTGATTTTCTCATTTAAAATTTACTACAAAATACACGCAATATCTTTGCTGACAAAGGAAACTTGTTTTATTTGACATATTTTCATAGGAATATTTCAGTCAGTTACGTTAATGTTGACAACAGCAACTCCAGAAGTCACTATTTAGTATTATGCAAATGGGTCCTGCTAATTGGTGACTACTGTCTTGGGAAAGTTTTCCTCTCACACATCTAATCAATTTGAGATTGTATTTATCATTTCCTGCAAATATTTAAATGCAGAAAAATAAGAATCCAAGAACTGCGATCCAAGAGCTATAAGTTATAATGTTACATTGTAAAAGCAATGTAACTCTGACATGAAAATTGTTTCTAAATGGTTCTGGAATTGTTTCTAGGAAACAAATGGGTACTTTAGGGCATTTAAAGAAATAGTTTAGTCAGTAATGCTAATGATGACAACAGTGCCAGCAGTCACTAATTAGCATTACTGATAACTACTGTTTTGGGAAAGTTTTCCTCTTATGTAGCCAATTGTTTTGAGATTGTATTCATATTTTCCTGTAAAAAACCCCCACCAATATTGAAGAGCAGGAATGTAAAAATCCAAGAGCTACATTGTTACATTGTAAAAATAACGCAAGTCTTACATATGTTTCACTATGACAGGCTGCAAAGAATCTAAAGATACAAGGTGCCTAGATAAAGGAGTTCAAACCCCTCAGCATTCAGCACCACCAGTATACTGATCACCACCTGATCATCTGGAACCTCTTTCTTCACTCGTTCAGGACTTAAAGGTCAGTGTGTGACTTAACAAATAACCTGACCAGTTTCAGAGAAACTGGTCAGGTTCACAGACTGGACTGAAAATGAGAGTCTTTGAAAGTCCTTCAGAAAGGCTGGAGAACTGTTCCTCAAGAGTACATGAAAAATACAAGGAAGTCTGGATCTTTGGAAGCAAAATATGAAGAAATGAGAGGTGGTTGAAAACTTTCGCACAGTATATCTTGGCAGGTCAACCACATCTGGGGCTATAAAATGCATAAATCATATTTTTTGCCCTACTATTCCGTAATACTGTATAGCACAAGCCAGTACAGCACTATAATACCATTTATTTAAATTACAGAAGTACATACATTTATATATTGAGTGCAAAAAAAGACATATTTGAGAAACAATAAGTAATATATAATAAACAGTATATAAAATTGTACAATAGAAATAATAAGAAGGCTTTCTATTAATTCTTACACTAAACAGTGAGGTATGATGTCATAAGGCATCATACCTCACTTTCTTGTGGATTTTTTTGCCAATTTCTTGTGGATTTTTTTCATTTCAATCAAAAAAATGTAAAAATTGCTCGATCATTTCATCAACATAAGGGTCAAGGTAAGCAGGACATGATCACAGGATCCAAATGTTTTAAGGCCAGTGAACAAAAACACAAATATGAGAGGTCCAGGGTATATGAGAACACAAGAAATTATAAAATATGAGGTAGTCCAAGGGAGAAAAAGAACAGAAGCACCACAGAAACAAAGATGAAAATAAATAGATTTAACATAACCAACACAACCAGAAGTTACCATAACAGTTTTTTATTTTTTTTAATTTTACCAAAAGCAAGTTTTGCAAAGAGCAGCATGACAACAGGTTTTACGAAGAATCCATACAGACTGAAATACAGGGGAATACTAACTAAGGAGTCAGCAGGGGCGGAGTCAGGAACTAGACACAGATGAAAAGGATAAAAAGTGGCCGGTGCTAAAGTGGGACTAAGACCAAAACATACTCACCTGAAACAGACACATAAACAAAGGCACATAGACAATGTAAACAACAGCATAGACTAAAAGCAGGTAGAAGATATAACATTACAAAACACCAAAAAACAGGGAAAACACAGGGAGAACATTACAAACTTTCACGACCAGAAAACCACAAACACCTCAGCTGTCATGTCAGCTCTCAGGAGCGACATCCAATCCCGCACACTCTCCGTTGGATTTATTGTTTGGTCAGCAGCAGCCGTAAACAAGCCTCAATTAGCGCAATGAGCGCTAACGTTAATGTCCCTGTCAATCTGGTACTCTATAAAGACAAGCTCTCAATCTGGTCCTGCTCAGCCTGGTGGGCATTTACAGGCCAGTGGACCAAACCAGAGGACGATCCTGCTACTCAGAACAGTACTTCCTGTGTCTCATCAGAAATAAATCATCTTCTTATTTGGAGATTATTGAAGTCTGACTTGGTTCTTCTAACCCTCCCCCTTTAGGAGAAACAAGGAGCAACTGAAAAAAGTCAACTTAAGTCTCAGTTTTTTCTCTTTAACATCCTTATGGATCTCAAAACTGTCTAACTTTGGTAGGTACATTTGAGGCTAGTTCATAAGACAACCAAGTTTTCTTTCAGATCTTATGGTCCATCTGAAGATCTGAGACAAATAAAGATCTTAATTAATATCTTAAATTGGGATCGGCCTGAGATTAGAGGAAGGCTCTTTCTCAAGAGCTGAATTTAAGAAGTGTGAGAAAATTGTCAGAATCTCATATTGATGTTAAACTCAGTTGTGTCAAGGAGAAATAGGCTGGACAAAGAATTATTATGTTCCTTTTCCTCTGGGAAGCTTCTCCATCAGCGGTTCTTATGTAAGCCACTAAGTGCTAATTAGCAGCTTTTCACTTTTCTTAATTGAATCTTGCATTAAAACAGTAAAAACAGAGTTTTGTACAATGGGGCATGCCTTCACTATGAAAAGGAGATATAAATTCAACCTCAGATGAAATTCAACAGCAGGTCCAAGGTAAACATCCAAAAAGTGAACTTAGTGGCTTGCTAGGCTAGTCAAACATGGGTCAATACAGTACTGGCAAAATGCCTCATTGTTGGCAAAAACCACTGGCAAGATGCCTTTGTTGGTGCTTTATTGGCACTTGGACTCTTAAGCTATTCATTAACTTGAATTAGTCTGTTACTGATTTGCTACACAAACACAAACAGCAATTTGCCAATAAGGCTAAATAAATAAGCCTTATTTAAACTGTTCTGCAGCTCTGCTGCCTGTTTAAAGTCTAGCTTTTCAAATATTTTAGCTTCTTTTCTTTGTCAGATTACCATAATTTAGCATATAAAATGGAAGGCAATGTAGATGTGGTGATTTTTTACCTTTTTTTTTTTTCAAAAATACTACTTTGGGAATAATGCCAGAGGCTTCATATGTGTCATCCCTCTTGTGATGTCAGCAAGCCAACCTACAAAATTTCTGAGCGAAAAGAGCTGTTTTTGAACACAAATATTTACTTTTCTTCACAAAAATTTGGCAAATAATCTTTAACGACACTTTAATGTACATGAAGCTGCTGAAACTGAATATAATTATAAATTTATGGCAAAATAGGTTAAAAAATATTTAAATTTAATGTTTTTAATCGAATTCTGAACATTTGTTGGTTTACCTTCTGGAAGATGGTGTGCCTTTCACTCGTTGAAACCAGGTCTGTCTGAATGAAGCTGTTCATTAGTGGACCACAGGCTTAGCCTCAGTATGACGCTCCAGAGGAAGCCTGCATCCTGCTGCTGGGTCCTGGAGATTATAAACTGCACCGCACGATCAATAGAAGTGATGCCAAGCCATCGGAGAACCTTGGAGGTCATCGATGAGCGTCCAGGGCTGCTGCTGGCGGGGGACATCCGGTAAGACTGCTGGCGCCATAATGAGGCCCAGCTCCAACGCACAGCTGGGCCCAGAACACTCTGACCACAGTTGTGAATATGGCAGGAAGTATTGATTTGGTTAATGTGGTTTGTAGATGCAAATATAGGCTACATGGTGTTCAGGAGGCTGAAGTTTGAATACATGTTTTGATGGTTGCATGATGGTTGCCCTCCAAATGTTGAGCATGGCCCATTTTTTCCAAAGCACAAGATGATTGTAGATAGATGGGAAGAAAGCATCAATGTTGTAACAATTAAGACCCTTTAGATTTCATGAATCTGTGAAACAATAGTTTTGGTTTTGTTGTTGCTTTCCCCATTTATAGTTGATCTGTTGTGCTGAAGGTTATTGTACCTGTACCTTGATTGGATCTTGCCTAAATCATTTTTGCTGCCTCAAACTGTGTCAAGATGTCAATTACACTCTCAATTAGACTTCTTTATGTGGTTTCTGACACTATGACTCATAGGTATCCAGCTAAAATGCACACATTAAATAGCTCTGTCATAAACAAGAAATCCTAGTCCCCAACAAGTGTGCTTTTGCACACTTATTTATTGCTATCTATCTCGACCTTTGCATTCTTTGCACACTTTCAACTTTGCTATTAGAAAACATTATGCAGTAATACTGTATTCACTTACACTTGTGCTGTTTCCGCTTCTTTTGGCTGCACTGTATGTTGTCTTGCCCTGTAAATTATTGTACTGTTGCTCTTGTGCTTTTTTTGCACTCTCTTTTTAGTTTTATCCTGAAGATGAAACCTCACCTCCAAAAGTCCTTTATGGATACCCATTCTTCTGGAGCGTATGGACAATTGGCCATTAGGCCTGCGGCCGAAGCTCTGGGAGGTGCACCTGGCCTTTCCACGATCGATGCTCCGAGACTCCAGATCTCAAGTCTTTTATCCTGACTTTACGAGAAGTGAAAGCAGAAATTCAAAATGAGTGTGTGTGTGTATGTATGGATCTCAGGGCGGTAGTGCCCTAGTCCAGCATTGCCAAAGGTCAGCTGGCTGCTGAGAGACATGAAAGAACCCCTCTGAAGGCCCAGCAGGGGTCCACACCCAGGTCACCACTGCACCAGAGAGGCTTGGGTCAATAGCAGCGCCGTTTCAAAAGGGTTTGCTTCCGCTGAATCAATGTACGCACAAAAAGAGCAAATGGGGAGATCAAACCTGGGAAGACACAATGATGGCTTTCCAGTGTCCTGTCTCCACACCACAAACTCTCTGACCTCAGGAGTCTAAAAATATGGTTGGTTTCTTGACCTTAAAATCCAACATAGCTCAAAGATGAACTGTTTATGGACACCATGCCTTCTCTCAAAAAGTTACTTTTCAGCTAAACGTGGTATAAAAGACTCTTGTCTTAGAAAACTACACTTCTCTGTTTCACAATAAAATACAAAAATTTTGAATTTTGTCACAAAATATCACATAGAAGTACAGTACTGTACAATGAAAACTATACTTAAAATCTGTTAATACTTCAATAAATACAAATAACATTAATACAGTAAATTGTGGTTTTATGTATGGCAAAGTGTTCACTAATCTCTTTCCTCATAGAAGCCCAGTCTCACTTGAAGCTTCCATCAAATACCTGGGTTAACTAGTTGACCTTCATTAGATTAAGTTAGATGAGTTGCTTATAAGATAAAATAAACCTTTATTAGTCCCACAAATGGGAAATTTGCATTGTCACAGCAGAAAGTGGGCAGTACAAAGGCAGCGGAAATGAAAAAACAATAGAATAAAAACTATACCAACAGTACAGTATAAAATGTACACCATACAATCTAGAAATATAAAATATGGACGTGTGTATTCGAAAATATATATGTATATGTTAATGCCTGCCAATTATTGAAATTTTTTATCATGTTTAATCATATGGTTATCTGCGATTAATCATGATTAATCACATTGTTATACACAAAATAAAATAATAAATTCAAAAGTAGTGTATTGCGCACTTGTATTTTTAAAGTACTGCTATATGAACAAAAGTGCAATCACATTTGGTTTGCAAACAAATAAAGAGCTTTTTAACAGCAGTGTTCCCTTTTACACAGTTACACAGCTGCAGTTCAAATATTTCTTGTAAATCTCACCTTAAACATTAATGTAATCAAATCAAATAAAAAAACAAATCTAATGGCCACTGCAGGGCATTCACGTTTTATCTAGTTTGTTATAGAAAAACAAGTTCCCCTCAGAGTCCAGAGCATTATAGCAGCTGTTAAGGGGGACCAACTCCATATGAAAGTCTATGTATCTGAATGCAGTGTCACTAAAGTCCCTTTTGGTGTAATGGTCAAACATCCCAATACGTTTGTCCACATAATATGAACAAAAGTAATGGGACACTTGACCCCCGCGAAAACCAGCCGAGACAAAGAGCTGCATGCTGCTCGCACCCACAAGCCGAAAAAAGCAACTAACTTTCAAAATAAAAGGATTTTTTTAAAAACCTGTGTTCACACATGATAAAATATTTGTCAGTGTTAAGTTAATAATGTGTTAACGCAATAATAATATGTTTATGTGCCCAGGCCTAGTATGTATATGTATATGTAAACCTAGATAAGTATATGTATGTATGAGTACAATGAGTATATGTATGTATGTACAGAGTGAATATATAAATATATGTAAGAACGGTGTGGATATATACAAGCATTGACAAAAATATTAATAATGCACCAGAAAAATTGCACGTTATAAATTGCACATTTATAAATTTTACATTTCATCAAGTAATCATATTCCAACCCAAAAATTGCACATGTACTATCAGAAAAATTGCACTCAAGTAGTCTTGCACATAAGTGAAACTACCATGGTGTACTGGACATGTGCGTTCATTTGTCTGTGCGTGTATGGTCATCTGCAAGGTCTTTGTTGTAGAGTCTGACAGCAGTTGGAAGGAAAGACCTGTGGAATCTCTCCTTCACACGTCGTGGATATAGAAGCCTGCTACTAAAGGAGCTGCTCAGTGCTGTCAAAATAGAATTTTAGCAATGACCGGAGGCATCGAGCAGAAATCTGGAATCAAACCTTTGTTTTCTAATGAGCTCACAAAATATCAAATATTTTCAGAATTTTTTTTTTTACTGCTTTCATGTTTGCATTTATTATACTGTTCACTTGTGTTATGGTGGCAGAAAGAAATCCACTGCTGATATAAATGGCTTCAAACTATTTGCTTTGGTGCCTAGTACTTTTGCAAAGTACTGTATATTCACTTATGCCTGTTCAGCCTACAGCCTCTTAGTCTCGTCCATTTGCATTCAAGTTACATTCAAGGAGTGTTTCAGCTGAACAAGGACAGCCAATAAGAACAGGGGTCATTTACATATAGGTACAGTAACAAAATGTTTACAGTGTAAACTGTTCAAAAACCTCCTGAAGGCTCTTCTGTTCAGAGAGCATCTCATCTAATATTGCAATGTTCTTGCACTACTCTTACATAAAGATTTAGTGCTTAGAACCCTCCTCTGGTTCTCACACTGTCCTGAAACTTGAATATTGCTTCAATTTGTAAGTCGCATTGGATAAAAGCATCTGGGAAATGAATGCAATGTCATGTAATGTTAATTATGAGTGTCTTATTGCTTATGGGTCTTAAAGGCAATAGACAGGTCATAAATAATGTAAATTATGGACGTCAGATTTGGGATTAGTTAATTTTCCATGACAAAATGTGAATTGAAAGTCTTGATGTTAAACACCATCATTGCTAGCACATTTTCATGCCAGCGTTTCTTCTGATCATCCCTGACGTCTATATTTGGAAAAGAGATGATCCCTTAAGCCTCGCCTTTGCTGTATTGACGTTTTGTGCCCTTTTGGCGGTTTCCCGCTGCTCCATGTTTCTCCCTGCTGCGGTTCTATCGGACTCTGAGGCCCGTGGGGTGTCTCCATGACACTGACGGGCCAGAAGGCAGGTATTGTGCCCCACAGTGTGGGCATATAGACTTTATTCCATACAGCATGAAGGCCGCTGCACAATAACAGAACCACTGCTGGCCGCTCCACCATCCAGAAAACCATCAAAAGGCACTTTTCCTAAGTATGCAGGTGTGCTGTACCTAAACTGTACTGCAACAGCACAGAACGTGCAGCAAATCAACCTTTGATTTCCAGTGTATTTCTGACTCAACTGTGTCCATGGAGTTGAACCAGTGGAAAGTTATTCTGTCAGACCTAATTTTGTAATTGTGGTCTTTTTATTTTTACAGTCCTTTTTGTATTTTTATAGGTGTCCAAGGAAAACCTTACCCAGCTAACTTGTTAGCAATGTCCTGCTACACCTTCACGCTTCTCACTGCGATAAATTTGTTTACATCATAGAAAACTCCTATCTTCAAGCCCAAGGTGCATGTATTTCAACTTCCAAGTTTTTAGTTTGTATCTCCATTGTTGTTTTTGTGCTGGACAGAGAAAAAAATAATGGCCTCTTTCCATGTTGACAACATTTTGATCAATCAGAAAGCAGTGATGCAATCAGCCCGCGTTTGGCCCGACCATCAAGCAGCTCGGGTTTGGGATACTTCACTATAATGGAAAAACATTTGTTCATGGTACGGAGCGGTTCCATGTAAAAGTGCCATGAGGCATCGGGTCTGACCCAGACTGGACTCTCAAAAGAGAAATGCTTCTTTGGAGCGAAACGTAGAAATCTCCTTATATCACTATAGTGGCTTGGTATTAAATATATATAGGACTGGATCTAAAATCCTTGGAAGAGAACTGACTTTTTCTGTGTGTTGCCACTCTGTAATTAAAGAGTGTCCAGTCTTGCAGTGTGGTGCAGCCTTAGTCAGAGTGTGAATTACCCCTTTATTATTGGGGGGGGGGGTACTGCCTTCATAACACTGTTAAGAACCCCTTTTGTCTCTTTGGGCAGGGGAGGGTCTGGGTCTCGATCAGGTACCCCAGTACCCCCTGTAATTCGAACCATGGCCTTAGTGCGTAGAAGACCGGCACAACCAAAGACAAGAGCATAAAATGACGGTTGTCAATGCCAAACTGTGACCCGAACAAACTGATCGATCAAAGATACACTGACTGCTTGCCCTGATGTTGACTGTTGGATAACATGCTCCGCTACTTTAACCAACTTGGCTGTCCACTCAGAAGGAATCATCCACTGTGTTTTATTGACACCAAGTGGTATCGTTGACCATCTGACGCCGGTTCAGCATCTGTTACCAAACTAGTGCACAGTGCACATCACAGGACAACTTTTCAAAATGCATTGAATTACAGACCCTAATAAGGCTGAACAATTGTTTTGATTATATTTGGCCATTATAAAATCCTGTATTATAGTGATTAGGTTTAGCCAAAATGTTCTTTGGAGGCTGTCTTAGCTAAGGTTAAGATTAAGATGAAGTGGGTTTCTTTAGGAAACCTCCAGAGTTTGAGAAAAGTTAACTAAAGAGCGAACAACAATCTTAATAGTTATTGCCTATGTTTAGCCAAAACGTTGTTTAGAGGCTGACTTAACTACAGGAATCCATAGCTTTGCTAGCTTAGCTTGGCTTAGCTAAGGTTAAGGTTTATAAAACGGGATTTGAAAATGGCCAAATAAAATCAGAACTGTTGTTCAGCCTTACCTATGAAACGTAATCCTTCGGGATCTGGTTTGGAGTGTACAGCCCTAAGCAGAACATGCATGAGGCATCTTTATCCACTAATTTACTCCACAGTAGTGCCTCTAGCAATATGGTGCTGACGTAATGTACGATGCAGCTGGTCATCTAGTCTAGTAATATTCTATGTCTGTGGTCAGGCTAATAATATTCTATGTCTGTGGTCAGGCTAGTAATATTCTATGTCAGTGGTCAGTCTAGTAATATTATGTGTCTGTGGTCAGTCTAGTAATGTTCTATATCAGTGGTCAGTCTAGTTTTCCCAAATTTATTCAAAGAACCGACTTGTTCGCGACCAAGAGCAGTGTTGACAGATTGAGTTTTGTTTGAAACGATTCGCTTGGCCTGGCAACCCAATGCACAGCGCGTTCTAAAATATACAGAGATTATGGCTCCTACAAAAATAATTTGGCCCAAATATTTTGTGCTTAGGAGCCAATGGCTCCTAATGTTTTTATTTTGTCTGGTGCCCTGCTTTTGGGAAAATACTCTGTGGACTGACGAGACAAAAGTTGAACCTTTTTGGAAGGTGTGTGTCCCATTACATGGAGCGTAGAAGTAACACTGCATTTCAGAAAAAAAACATCATACCAACAGTAAAATATGGTGGTAGTGTGATGGTCTGGGGCCGTTTTGCTGCTTCAGGACCTGGAAGACTTGCTGTGACAAATGGAACCATGAATTCTGCTCTCTACCAAAAACTCCTGAAGGAGAATGTCCGACCATCTGTTCGTGACCTCAAGCTGAAACGAACTTGGGTTCTGCAGAAGGACAATGATCCAAAACACACCAGTAAGTCCACCTCTGATTGGCTGAAGAAAAACAAAATGAAGACTTTGGAGTGGCCTAGTCAAAGTCCCGACCTGAATCCTATTGAGATGCTGTGGCATGACCTTAAAAA
>JBBJLS010000018.1:15789992-15812258 GCA_037577275.1 Bryconaethiops microstoma
TATATATATGTATGTATGTATGTATGTATGTATGTATGTATGTATGTAAAATGCTGCTATAAATCGCAATAATACAAACCTGTGTGTGTGTGCGCGTGCGTGTGTGGCTGTGTGTGTCTGTGTGTGTGCACGTGTGTGTCTTGTAAATACTGATGACTAGTTGCTGGCCTTTCCTGCTCTCCAACAGACACCAGTGTTACAAACTACACACAGACACACACCCTCACACCACTGTCTCCAGTGGGTCATTGCATGGCCCTTATCGTGGACAGAAAGCTTGCTGGTTAATATATAGTCCAGACTCCAGGTTTCTCTCCATCATTGTCTTAGCTGTGCAGGGTGGCTAATCGCTCTGGCACTATCAGCCAGAGTGCAGCAGGCAGCCATTCACACTGACAGCAAAGAATTATGTGGGATGATCAGGCCTGACAGTGGCCATAGGGGTAACTCCACTGTGAATTAAGATGAGGCTGATAAAAGACGGGATACTGGAGGAAGGGGATCTTTTTAAAGCATCTGTTTCTTGGAATGCTCTGTCTTGGGGTTATCCTTCTAAACTGCAGGCTTATTTTTCACGTATCAGTCTTAAGACATATTATTCAGTGACCACTATAAATTATTCACTAACTGCTATGAAACTGATATATAAGTTAAGGGACAATTCATTTATTAGTGTGAGGAATGGAAAGGTATTAGGAACTGAAGTGCTTCATTTGAGGGGATAAATGAAAGGTAATTTATTTACAAAAACATATATTACCTATGATTAAAATGGAACAGCTCATCAGCTTATTCATTAGATATTTGTCTGATTTGCAGCCTTTTGTCATTTAAATAGGTCAGATTCACACACACACACATACACACACACACACCCACCCACACACACAAAGGACAGCATGTTCCAGAGCACCTGTAAGCACTGATCGCCATGCACACACAATGTATCCAGCATGTATTGTAGTCCATGGTAACCGTTGCTATAAACAACTAGTAGAATCAGAGCAGGTCAGTGTCGTGTTATCTCTATCAATGAAACCTTTTTATCAACAGCATGGAACATGCGCCATGATCCATCTTCTCAAGGACTCCCCATATACCACCTTTAATGCCATTTTCATTGATTCTATAAATGCAGTTGCCTGTTTTTTACAGTTATAGGATTGCATACTGGGGTCTGGGAATGCCCTACAAGACCTGGCGTTTTGTAAATGTTCAGACCCAGTCATATAGACAACACAGTTTAGCCCTTGTCAAAGTCGCTTTTCTACACTTGCTCATTTTTCCTGCTTCCAGGGCTTCCAAAAATTATATATATATATATATGTGTGTGTATGTGTGTGTGTGTGTGTGTGTGTGTGCGCGCGCGCATGCGTCTGTTTCTCCCATTCCTGGCAAGTGTGTTGTCATAAGGGAAGACAATTCTCCAATCCTCTTTTTGCAAACACAGAATACCTGAAGTTTCATCTTCCGCACCACTACACACACACACACACACACATTTGCACAGTGAAGTATGTACACTAGTATGTCTACTAGTGTAATGTAGTAGAAGGAACACAGAGACTATTTATTATATAATATGTCTTGAACTTACAAACAAGTTTGTATAATCTGGCATTTTCAAACTAGCTGATTTGTGGATTTCAACAAGTGAATCAGAACACAATCATTCTTTAATGATATATATAAATGAATTACTCTTTTGAATTAAAATTGTGAATTTGAATTATCATCGTGTTGTAAGAAAAGCTCTGGAATTGTGTTTTTCTAAGAGAAGAAAAACATTCTCAGCTGTTATGTATGTTAAGCGTACAATATTAATTTCTATTGGTGTGTTTGTATGACATGATCTTACAATTTAAAGAGTAGTAGGTGTCAAATTATGATACGTCTGGAATATTATTATTATTATTAGTAGGAGTAGTAGTATTAGTGCAATGATAATTTAAGTTATTGTTGTAGAAAGTTATAAAAATCTGCTACATGTTCCCTTTACACAGATACACATCTGAAACAGAGAGATTGATTTTGAAAACACAAATAATTAAAACTTGTGACATTTGAGTAGTTGTCTTTATTGACCCTATAGAGTACATTCCCCACCAATCTCTTTTTTTCAGTCATCTCTCCATTAGAGAAGCATCTTTGGTCCCGTGTGTGTCGGCTTTGCTGTAATCATGCATACACAGGTTGCTCCGCTGGAAGAGGTTTGACTGTAGGGGCTTTTTAACCCTCCCTCCCTCCCCCTATTCCCCCTTTTTCTTGATTATCACATGCTCAAAATGAGAAATACCCCAGTTTCAATGCAGCGAATGTCTGCCATACAATTACTGGATTAATCATTTTATTCTATTACTGAATCTCCAGAGAGAGAGAGACGTGGGGGAGTGGGGGAGTGGGGGAGTGGGGGGGGGCAAGCATATTGTGTTAAAGATCTGCTATTTTGGAGCATTTTCAGTGTGGCTTGTAAAGGGTCAAGGGGTCACGACTCTTAATTACATTCTAACGGCACAGAGATGGCCAGAAGAGGATGAGGAGGAGGATGAGTGAGAAAAAGAAAAGGGAACAAATGCAGATTGATATTGCAGGAAATTATAGCTTTTGCTAATGTTGCACAGACGCCCCCCCCCCCCCACCTTTTTTTCCGTACAGTGCCAGTGAGACTCACAATCAAGGATGAGGTCCTTGCTTGGGTCCCCAATTATAACAATGTGTGCGAGAGCTCCTCGAACAAAATAACACTGCTTCAGAATTACATACCTTACACATGGAAGCAGATAATGAGAGCAAAAGCGTAACGGAAAGTTTGCTGTAAGTTTGTTCTTCCTTCAGAGACACTCAAAAACAGTTTGTTTGTTTTTTTCTTCTTTCTTTTTTAACTCCCATATTTGGCCTTGACCTCAAAATCACAAGAGTATGGTTTTGGAAAGTACCTTTCAGGATAACACTCTTTGCTGAAAAAGCATTCAGTGTAAAACTTTTACAATGCAGTCAAAACTTTGACATTCAATAAATCCAATGAATAAATGCCCATTCAAAGGTTTAAATCTTTAAAGCTGCCTCTGCTGTGGCTCCTAATATATTCTAGGCCAGTTTGTTAATAACATTTTCATAAAGAAGAATGTGCCATTGCTGACCATCATGAAACATTTACATTTACATTTACATTTACATTTACATTTACATTTAAGGCATTTAGTTGACGCTGTTATCCAGAGTGACGTAGATCAGTGCTCAGGTAGTTCACATCTGTTTCTTAAACCTGTAAAGCTAAACTTAAATCAGTGTCCACTATTCAACCAAGTTACTGCAGGCTAAGTACACCTAAACAACACCTGTCAAAGAAAAGTCAGAATTTAAGGCAAAAGTAAGGAATACATGGAGATAAGAGTAAGTTTTTACATAATTACAAATCTATGGGGTTCTAAACCTTATAAGCTGCTTGAGATGGCAAACTATTCCTGACGAGCCAATACACCAAATGTGAACGCAGCGAGCTAATAATCAGATAACATTTCTGAAATATCATTACAAGCTGCTAGTTGAACTCTCTGGTTATGTTGCTACACAGTTACTGCAGCCACAATACCAGCTTCTAACACTACAGTAGGTGGCTGGACTCTGTTTAGCTGATAATGGCAGCAGGTTAGCACTGCTGTGGGGAATAAATCCTTGTCATAGATACCTAAGAATATGCCTGAATGCTTTTTAATGACCAAGTAAGGCAGGTTGAGAATTACTTCTTTAAACACTATTACTTCATTTCCTGAAATCAGAAAATTGCCAGCCACTTCCATTGGTACTCCTAAATGTACCAAGCTGATGCCAATGACTGACAAGAACATGTTGCAGTTCATGCATGTGATGTAAGCATGTTTGTGTGTGTGTGTGTGTGTGTGTATTTGGGTGGGTGGAGGGGTAGTTGAAGGGCTGGATCTGTTCCAATTCATCCTCAACCCATAGTTAAAATGCGACCAGCTAATCTGAATGAACAAGTATCTAAACAGATCAAATCATCATAAATAAATAAACAATACATTATTTTTAGCTTCAATTTCTGTTAATTTTAAATGTTATAACTAGGTTTCAATTATGTCAGTATGATTTTTTTTTTCCAGAAGTACTCTCAGCTCTGAGTAGAAAACATTCCAAGCACCGTCTTCCTGGCAAGTTTTAAGGCTGAAAAAGGCTGAAGAACGAAACTAAAATAATGACTGCCTTGTGCTAATCAGACTTTTTTTTATAAGGGTAAACCACTGTGATTTTCCGTTGTAGAGCTTTTAACCCTTAGATAGAACATCTTTCCGGCCAGATGTTCACGTCTGACAAATTTACATAACACTTCATTGGTTTAAAAAAAAATAAAAAATGTTCCCACAGTGATTAGCTCTCATGTTTTGTCTTTAGTTGTGAGTTGGTGCAATCAATTCCCCTCTCTCTAATTCCTGCTCAGGGCCCCCTGTGGCTCCTGCCCCTTAAACAAACCCATCGTGACCTCAGATATGCTGCCGTTCCAAACGAGGGCCTTGTAATTGTGTGTAGATTTTTGAAAATGTCTTTTTGCGTCTGCTACCAGACATGCGTGAGAGAATAGTGCACCAATGTTGACATTTTACTGCAAATGCCCTCCCTTCCATCACCTCCCCCCCCCCCCCCCCAACAATCCCCAATAACGGGAGACATGGGCGTCTCATTTAGTATTCATCTGGTGGGGTTGCATATTAATCAAGTGGCCCCCGTTAGCCAGTCTCGTCCTGTCGTCCCACCTGCCAATCTGCATATCCGCATATTACAGGGACCCAGAACCACTACCATCACCCCCCCACCCCTCCATCTTTAATTTCCTACCGGAGCAGATAATGATCTGCTTGTTGAAGCTGAGGGGAGCCTTTGTCACACCGAGGGCTGATATTTTCAGGCGGCGCGGGGGGAGACAGCGCTCTGATTAATACCGTGTTGAGCGGATTCCGTCGGGCCTCGTTTCATTACAGACGAGGTGATGAGAGACGGCTCTCTCTCTCCTCCACTTTCCCGCCGCTATACTGGCAACGCTGGTCATTTTTTCCAGATTTATTAGGTTTTGTTTTCTGGTTTAATATGGTCCAGAAAAATCATCTATGGAACACAATGGATGTCAGAAACACAGTGTCAGAGGTTAGGGGGAGGATGAGATGGGATGGAGGGAGAAGAGGATATCTATCCTCTGCTCTCCCAGCAGATGTTAATGGGGAAAGATGGAGGGGGAAATGATTGCCAGAGTTTGAGCTGCAGTGTTTGGCAAGTGTTTCTCTAGTTGATCCTTTGCTACATTCTAATGTGACCATTTTTCAAAAAGGAATTGGGTAAAACAAACAAAAAAAGTCTAAATCTATAGGATCTCAAGACTGAAAGGTTATCCATATATGAGGAAGATTATAAACAGCTAACATGGGGATTATTTTTATTATATTCTAATAATATTGTACATTCTTATTCTTTTACATTTTAAAGATACTGGAGTCACCTCTTACAAAATAAAGATATCAGCAAGAGTTTTTGGAGCGATGCAATTGGCTCCCTAAAGAACCTTTTAATTAATGTCTCTTTAATGATCCATTAGGTGTCATGTGTGAGCGTGAAAGACCTTTTAAAAGATCTCAGTGAAAATGTTCTGTATCAATTAAAGGTTCTCATAAAACCATACATCAAAGCCAAGAACCATTTCAAAACCTTTCGTTTTAATAATATAGACAAGATGGTATAGAGTATCTGGGACTGAGTGGCTTCTTGAGGGAATACCATCAGTGGTCAAAGTGGTCAAAAATGTTAGTACTTGCAGTTCTTCACTGCAAATCCAGACGTCCAGCAACCCTCCATCTCCTGGTGTAAATACATTTGCCATTGCCATTCAAAGCTTCTTAAAGTTTTTTTTATAAACGCAGGGCTATACCATAGAAGCTACAGATTTGTCAGATTTGTACAAAAACAGGGGCAAGGACAGCAATGAATTCTGCAGCATCAACAGTACGATGGCATAGGGCTGGCTGAAAGTGAATTCGTACCTCAGGGACTTCTGGCTGTTCCCATCTGCCTGGAAAATGCTAGAATATTTCTGTCTCACTCAGAGTGGCACCAAACGGGGAGGTGGGGGGGGGGGGCGGGGGTGTCTCAGAGGTAAGGTCTGTTGTGTCGCTGCGTGAGAGAATTAAATTGATTTAGCCATGTTGAAATCCTACAAGAGTTACACAACCGGTCCTTGCCTAATTAAACCACTTTGAAAAGGAAGAGAAAGTTGTTTGTCAGCTGGCAGCATCAGGAGGGAGCCGTGTCTCCTTGGCTTCTGTGAGGCCTTAGCTACTTTTATTGTTGCTGTAATATTATTTCGCCTAGTGTCATGGCTGTTGAGGTTACCGGCGTGAAAGCTGCACACTGATTACCATGCAAGTGTGTAACATTTAGACAGCTGTTCGCTTGACAAACCAGCCATTTTTTTAAATATACGGTACTGTGCTAAAGTCTAAGGCACCTATGAAAATTGTTTGAATCTGTTTATATCAGCAGTGGGTTTCTTTCTGCCAGCAAAAACACAAATGAACATTAGAATAAAGCAATAAAAAAGATTTCCTTTTTTCTAAAAAGGAGTTGATATTTTGTGAGCTTTTGGTTTCAGATTTCTGCTCATTGCCTCCAGCCATTGTGTGGATTTATATAATTCCATAAGCACCACATATAATTTAATCTAATGAAGTCAAACAAGCCAAACCAGGTATTTGATTGTAGCTAAAAAGAATGTTGGACTTCCATGAGGAAAGAGGTCTGGAAATAGTTAGGAGAACACTTTGCCGCACATAAAACCACTTTTTACTGTAATAATATTAATTGTATTTATTGTAATAGTAATGTTTTAACACTAACTTAACACTACTGTCCAGTAGTAAACAGGTTTTAAGCATAATTTTCCCAGCTGCCTAAGACTTTTGCACAGTACTGTAGATAATAGTGATTCATACAGTGTAAGAAACCACATAAGTGAGTCTATTATGGTGAATTTCCACTGACACAAGGGACCGTGACATACCATAAATAAATGTTTTTTTCAGTGCAAATAAAGCAACCCAAACCTGAGCTAAAGTCAAGTGACTGCCTCACTGCTTTCTGATTGGTTTCATCACAACAAAAATACAACAAAATAACAACAATGGAGATGGAAACTAACAACTGCGAAGTCAATGAAGAACAAGCGCTACAGTCTGTATGGGCTGAAGATAAATTTTGGTATGAATTTTCTATGGCGCTAACAAATTTATCTTTAATGCTGCGATAAATTAGAGGGTGCACCAGGACATCGCTACAAGTTAGCTGGGTTAGGTTTTCATTACACGGCCAAATAATGCTGAGAAAAAAAATCAAACAAGACTATAAATGATAAAAGACCTCAAAAGGAAAAGCAGGTCTGACAGAAAAAAAAAAATCTGCTGGTTTGACTCCATGGTGTGACTTCCACAGTCAGCGGTCACTAGAGGCAGCCATTGCTTAAGGGACTTTTATGCTGAAGGACTGGGGTTATTGACTCTATATGTGCACAGCAGGTGTTTTGTGTTTTGATTAAGTGCAGTTCTTGTTCGATTTTGTATTTAAGTTCCACAGTGTCAGTCTTTAGTCGTCCGTCGACCCTCACCCTACGGTTTTGTGTTCGTCCTGGTTTTCTGTTTTGAGCTTTGGACCATTGTGCCTTCTTTTGTTTTTGTGAATATAAATAAAGCTCTGAGAGATGGAAGTTGGTGTGCGCGTCTCCTGTCTGGACAAGCAGAGCCAGACTGTGACAGATCGACAGACCCAACAAGGTGCAGCAGACTTTGCCACGGGTCCGTGGGAACCTGTGGCCAACTCGGTGAGTGGGATGCACTGGCCCCGGCAGGCAGATGAACCGACCAGAACGAATCAGTACACCCCACAAGAGCTGTTAGGTTATATTAGCTCGGAGGATGAATGGGGGATTTACCTTTGGAGTGGCCGACCGGAGGACAAACCAATGATTTTGGCTCCGGAGGTATTTGCAGACCTCTCTGTCTCTAATTGAGCTAAGAAGCCATGGAGACTGAGGGGGTAGTGAAACCTCCATATCCACTCCTCCAATCGGCTGCTCTTGGAGTCCCAGCTGTCCTCCCAGGTGAATCCCCACACGTTCGAGCCTGACCCGTTCTGTGAAGCAAGTTCTGTGTCGGTCCAGTGGGTCCACCTGCACGCATTGCACGCATTGCAGACTTGCTCCCACAGTGGCTAGCCAGCAGCCCAAAACCACCACTGAGCAGCCTGGCCAGCTGCTCTAGGAGGCTGAGTGGCCGAGCCTACCGTCTCTTTCTGCCTCAGAGGAGGTTCAGCGGTGTCTTGAGGTCAAGAAGAGCCTTGAGGAGCTAGAGGGACAGTTGGAGCGGCTCGGGGAGCTGATCGTGGGCTTGGTCCTTCCCCTTAGCCAGAGGTCCACACCAGCCATGGTGCAGAGCCCAGAAGCTCCGCTCCTGAGCCGAGAAGCTCCACTTCAGAGGCAGGAAGCTCCATCCCCGATCCAAGCAGCGGCAGTTGTGCTGCAAAACCAAGCACCTGGGCTCCAGAACCAAGCAGCCTCCCTAGGTAGTGAAGAAGCAGCAGCCTCCCTAGGTAGGGTAGATGTAGCAGCCTCCCTAGGTCCCTTAATAGTGCCACTAGGTCCTTAGCAGGGCCCCTAAACCTGGTAGCAAAGCAGTAAGCCCCAGTGCCAGCCCCCAGACGATGAAAGTGGTCTCTCTTCAGCGGCAGCCTCCTGTTCCGGTGGCCCCAGCCCGCAGCTTCCCAGGGCATCTTGCGAGCTGCTGATCTGAGACTCCAGTCAGCTGCACTCCTGAGTCTCCTGACAGCTGCATCCCTGAGGCCTTAATTCCTGTGGCTCCTGCTCCTGAGGCCCTGACTCCTAAGGCCCAGCTCCCACCATGGCTCCTGTTCCTGAGGCCCCGGCTCCCGACTTTGCTCCCGTGCCTGTGGCCCCAGCTCCTGACTTGGCCCCTGTTCCTGTGGCCCCGGCTCCCGTCGTGGCTCTTGCTCCTGTGGCTCCGGCTCCCGCCGTGGCTCCTGCTCCTGTCGCCCCGGTTCCCGCCGTGGCTCCTGTTCTGGTGGCCCCTGTTCCAACATGGAGGTCGTTTTGTCCGCGGCCGTCCCCGTCGCCTATTTGGCAGGGTCCTGGACCGCCTGGCGCTCTGGTGGCACATCCTTTCACAGTGGGGGGAAGACCCAGGATTATCACCCAGATATTTTTTTTCGGATAATTGCAAGAGAGAGAACTCTAATCCTCCCTGTGAGAGAGAGGGTCTGATATGGCCTTGGCTGCCGGCCTGTGTGTATGTGTGTGTACGTGTGCATGAAATGTAGAGACTACGTCTGAAAAAGCACTCTTTAAGCAGCACACTCTTAAATTTAAAGGTGTCATAGGAGAACCACTGTCAGTTCCCTAAAGAACCCCACTGAGTGAATGAATTTTAAGTGAATTGTTTAAATAAGGCTCTCCATCATAGAGAATAACCATTTAAGCACATGGTTTGATGAGTTGAGAGGGTTCTATATTGTTACAACAAGAGAAGGAGAGTATGCAAAGTTTCACAGGAGTCCTGAGAGAGAGAGAGAGAGAGAGAGAGAGAGGGAGATAGAGAGAAAGTGAGCTTTCCCATTAGTCCAGCATTATGCTTGGCTTCTGAGGCCGATCTAACTTTACAGTCCCTGTGTTATTCTGCAACTGCATTTGGTGTGTTTCTGAAGTATATTTATGTGTTATATTTTTGGTACATCATGTTACATTATACTACATGCTACGCTATAGCTATGTTACTTTATGTTATGGTTCTCTACTTGCTACGCTATAGCTATTTCATTATGCAAAATTACGCTATGTGTTATAGCTGCTTTACATTATAGTGGGTTACACTACATATAATGTTATAGCTACATTATGTTAACTTACACTATGTGCTATGCTAAAGCTGTGTTACACTGTGTTACATTACATTACATGTTACATTATAGCTGCGGTCTGTTATGTAATGTTACTTTATGTATTACATTATATCTGTTACATGGCACTACATGCAACATCATAGGCATTTTATTTATTTTAATTTTCATGAACAGAACTGTGAAACAATTATGAACCACATCTTATTTCTTTATATTTTGCTTTGAATCACCTTGTTGGTGCAAAATACTATTTCATTCCTGTCAAAATGTTTTACTGTGACAGGTTGCAAAATGACTAAAGATACAAGGCGCCTAGATAAAGGTGTCCTAACCACTCAGCATCAGTATACACCATCAGTATACTGGTGGTGCCACTCAGCACCACTAGTATACTGATCACCACCTGATCATCCAGGATGATCCGGAATCATCTGCACCTGTTTCTTCACTGGTTCAGGACTAAAGTTAGATGTGCTTTGTTATGCTTGAATGATTAATACGTAGGTCACTGTGTGGCTTAACAAACAAAAAACATTCCTCTGAAACTGGTCAAGTGGACTGAAAATGAGACTTTGAAAGTCCTTCAGGAAGCCTGGAGAACTGTTCTTCAAGATTGCATTAAAAATACAAGAAAGTCTGGATCTTTGGAAGCAATGAGAGGTGACTCAAAACTTTTGCACAGTATTGTAGGTACTGCATAATAGTGTTGTTTAATTTTTACATTACTCTAAACAAAACATTATAAGCATTTTAAATGGTTGTTTCATGAAACTTTGTACAACTGAGCACTGTGTTTGGTCATGTAAAGCAAACCCAAAGTATTAAGTAAATCAGGAGAGAAACGAGTTCTATCACTGGCGAAGTGTGCAGTGTGTAATACTCAATTTCAGAAAAAAGACGGTAAAAAAACAACAGACAATCAAAAGCTGATATTTGAGCCCAGTGGGCGTCTGTGTGGAGGTCAGATGTGGATGGAGAATCTTCTTTGTGTTTCTCTATAGGGGATCGAGGCTGAACTGTCCAGAAACACCTGCTCACACAGACGGACACATCCTCATCTCACACACCTACTGCGGCTCGCAGACACGGCTGAGTGCAGCTCTCAACCCTCCCTTAAACAGTGACCTGGGACCAGTGTCTCGTTGCCAGTGCCAGCAGAAAAAAGGCCAAAGCAGGTCTGGGGACAGCAGAAAAAGGGGTTTCCCCCAGCCAGGAGGTGGCTGTCACTTCCATTTTACAGTTGCAGGGGTCTGTAATTGGGGAACAATGCTCAGACTGATTAGCAGCTTTTGAAAGATCCTTCTCGAGAAGTACCAGCCTGTCCACAGTCATTACGATCAGAAAAGAAAAAGCCATTATAATTTCAACCTGTGACAACCCATCCATTCCAAAAAAAAAACAAGTTCCTTAAATTAGAGGAACAGGGCTTAAACACGTTGAGATGACATCATCCAGACTCTCCGTCAGAGGGAGGACTTAAAAAATACACATGCCTGTTAAGTTTTCATTTAATATAATTGTGGATGTTGCTAGAATAGTTTTTGGCTGTAAATGCATTGATAGGAAATCATTTTCTTAAAGTAACTCTTCAGCCAACGTTCATCCCAAAGAACCAGACTTTCTTGTTTTTTAATGTAGTCTTGAGGAACAGTTCTCCAGGTTTCCTGAAGGACGTTCAAAAATCTTTCATTTTCTGTCCAGTTCCTGAACCTGACCAGTTTCAGAGGAATGTTTTTTTTTTGTTAAGCCACACAGTGACCTACATATGAATCATTCAAGCAGAACAAAGACCTGAACCAGTGAAGAAACAGGTGCAAATGATTCCAGATGATCAGGCGGTGATCAGTATATTGGTGGTGCTGAATGCTGGGTGGTTGGAACACCTTTGTCTAGGCATCTTGTGTTTTTAGTCATTCTGTAACCTGTCACAGTAAAACATTTGTTCCCATTTTGTTCATTTAATCTATTTCATATGTCAAAGATAAGACAGATTGACAGGCCGAAAATAGTATTTTTGCACCCACAAGGTAATTCAAAGCAAAATATAAAGAAATTAAGGGGGGCTCAAGACCTTTTTCACAGGACTGAATGTAGACTAAGAAATACATTCTATATATTTATGTGTTATATTTTGATGGCCTTTGGTTTTCTTGGTGGAAGTTTGTTTTTGTATCACCCAAAGCCCACCAGTCAGGTTCTTTCCCACTACAAATATGCAATTTGGAGGGAATGTATTTTCCTATAAATAGGGTAATCTTCAAACATTACCAATTCATCACAAACTGCAAAATAGCTTTACCAATCACAGCTATCCATGTACTAAAATGCTGCTGCCAAAGATAGGAACAAAAATGCTTCCATAGCCACTTTTTCACAAAAACAGTACTGTGCAAAAGTCTTGAGTTACCCATTTCTTTAAATATTGCTTTGAAAAATGTTGTTGGTTCTAAAAATCTATTTAATTCCTGTCAAACTGTCTTATCTTTGGCATACTAACTAGATTGGATGAAATAAATTGGAAGAAATGTTTTACTGTGACAGGCTGCAAAATATCTAAAGATACAAGGAGCCTAGATAAAAGAGTTCCAACCACTCAGTATTCAGCACCACCACTGATCTCCGCCTGATCATCTGGAATCATCTGCCCCTGTTTCTTCACTTGTTGCAGTTAGATGTTCTTTGTCATGCCTGCATGTTTGATACATATTGATCAAGTTCAGAGATTGGATTGAAAATAAAAGAATTTGAAAGTCCTTCACGAAGCCTGGAGAACTGTTCCTCAAAACTAGATTTAAAAATACAAGAAAGTCTGGATCTCTAAAAAGCAAATAGCACGAGTTGAGTGGCACAAGACAGGGTAAACTCAGGACTGTAAATTACAGACATTAGAAGTCCCATAGGGTCGGTAAGAAAGAACTAGGCCTGCATATTAGATGATTTAATCCAGGCAGGCTCCAATAATGCAATTTTGAAAGCAAAAAATCTCATGTAGGCCTCTGCTATCCTACATACACATGCACACACACACACCCACACACACACACACACACACACACACACCACTTGAGCCGAGTCGAGTCCTGTGCTGCTTCGATGAGATTGGAATCGATACTTTTTCCACTGTCATTTGTCACATATTTACAAGGCTGAGAAGCAGTCCATTCTGAGACAGGCTAATCTATCAGACCAGCTGCTCTCTCTCTCTCACTCTTTCTCTCTCTCACTCTCTCTTTCCCTGTCTCTCTCTGTCTGTCTGTCTGTCTGTCTTGCCCATCGACTCATCGGTCGTGACAGATGAGGATATGAGACCCCCTTAAAACAGACAGAACCCCGAAGCGTACGCAGCTCCATACCCCTGAACATTTTTTCCCTCTTATTCTGTATCAGAGAAAACGTATATTAACCACCGTGCAAACTGTATAAAAATATAATTACTGTTTGACCCCAGAGAGATCACAGTGACCGCTTTTTGCTGCCTTTTGCAGAAGACTCAGTGCAAAAAAAAGCCATCAGTTCTCAGCCGCACATCATCGACTAATTTCTTCATATTTTGCTTCCAAAGATGCAGATTATATATATATATATAAAATTTATTTTCTGTAACCGCTTAATCCTTATATATATATTTGTTTTTCTTAAAAAATTGAAATTAATTTTGAATTGTGATATCATACATTTATACTCATTTATATATCTCTAAAACAATAAAAAAAATTTAAACAAACATATCATGAAAGGCATTTTTTAAGTGCACTAAAGCTTTTATTTAGAAATCAGAAAGAAACTCGATCTTGAGAGTTTTAGGTCGTACTTTAGTGGCATAATAAATTTTTCCGCACATTACAGGAGACCTGCGGTGCACATTAGTGTGAAAGCCTGACTCAATTTTGCCCGTCCTGCGCAGGCAGAAGGCTTCGTGTGGTAAAGGATGACCACTTGGCTTTTATCAGGTTTGCTATCACTCAAGATGATAAACATGATCTCTCATTTGCCCTCATTACGGCGCCGTTTGCACTTCACATTCAACCCCATGACATCACCTCCACAAGCCCTTACAGCACCTTAGTAAAGGCCCTCCTGAGATGAATCTGATTTTCTGATTTTTTCCCCCCAAAAACAGCTGTGCAGAAGAAAACCCCAACCTTGTACTTCCTCACCCTGGCCACTTTATTGGAAACACCTACCTTGTGCTTCCTCTTACTGGCCACTTTATCAGAAGTACTTACTTTGTGCTTTCACTCACTGGGCACTTTATTGGAAACACCACTATGCAGGTGTACAGTTACAGACTAGCTCATCTTACCTATTCATCCAGGACTGCTGTTGTACAGATGTTATTTGGGCGGTGCACCTTCAAGTGCTTTTACATTTCAGTTCTGGAATGAGTTGTTGAGAGTGTGAAGGATTCCAGGTGGGCTGGTAATGGTTTGGGCCACTTACTGTGATCTGGGTGGAGATTAACGTGTTTAGATTTGGCACGACGTTGCTATCCTGGGGCTTTTATTGTGCTTATCAGTGAAGCTGTTTCTATAGATGAAGCATGTGAAGGTGGGCTGAGTGTTGAAATAAGGCACATATCTGAGCAGGTGGGCAGTAAAGAATGCTGCCTCAAATCTACTTAGCTAGCATTAGCTTGTAGCTCATTAACCATCAGGATTATGTTACACTTAGCAAAAAAGCTTCGACAGTTCTCCTTTCATTGTCAGCACCTACCTTGTGCTTTCGTACTGGCCACTTTATTAGAAACATCTTGTGCTTCTGCCCACTGGCCACTTTATTGGATACAAAATTGTTTAAAATTGTTTGCACACACACAGACATGCTGTATTTAAAACTTTCATTTACAGCTTTTATTTATATTTTTCATTTGATCTTTAAAAGAAAATAATTTCCAATTAATTTGGCCTTAAGGACAGAATTTCTCTGCTTGATGCATTGAGCCATGAGTGAGAAATGACCAAAAACCAGACATTTCAGCTTCTAAACAGAGTATCTTCAGCAGCAAATACAGTGTGAGTGCACAGCAAGTTGCTGTGATGCCAGGGGGATTTGGTCAGTGACTTCCAGTAAGTGTTATGTTGGAGGAAAGGGGGGTTGAAGATGGTTGGGGCCGGTGGGAAGACATTAGAGGATCCCCCATTAATGTTAGTTAAAGAGTCACATGACCAACTGATTTCACACCATTCAAACGAGGGGGCAGGTGGTTTCTGGTAGTTTTCCGCTGTTTGAGCTGGAAGATGCCCCTGGGTGTCTTCGGTGGTGGGGGGTTTAGTGGGGGGCGCGACAGTAGCTTTTAGTCATTACTGACTGAGCGAAAATCATCCGGGACTTAAACACAGACACAGTCGCTGTGAGATTTACAGGAAACTTCAGCGCTTCTCTAAAAGAAACTGCCAGAAAAGGGCCTTGAGTAGTTTTCCTAGAAGAGGCATACATTAATAATGGATCTGGGGCTTGACGTTCCAAGCTCTGTGACATATGGATTTTTCTCATTGACGTGAACGACAGGTCCATCTGTGTTGCGAGTTTAAGAGCCTGTGGTGTCAAGAATTTTAAACATTGCCCATTGATTGACGAAAGGCAGACGGCAGCCTTGTCAGGACAGCATGTTGGACAGGCCAAACTGCAACGTCCTGCGATGCGGCCGAATCCTTAGCGAGATATTTAAAGTTTAACCATAAACCAGCTGACCAGCACTCAAGTACTTGACGAAGGAAAGTCACACCTAAAGCCTGTGGGAACGTCGCCGTCCAGGCAACACCATCCAGGCCTGGGCCATGGCTTAAGGGGACAAGTTTTCTCCATTTAGAAAACATCGATTTTGTTCTTGACACATGTTTCATCCTTGTTGTGATAAAATGTTGCTATTTTATGGATTACCAAGCTTTTTGGTTTCGCATCCCATGCCTTAGCTTGACCAAGCCTGTTCAAGCTTTAACTAGATCATGGCTCCTATAGGCTTGCAGATGGCTCTCAATAGGTCAGAGGACAATCTAATCCGGACAAAAGGGCTACTACATCAATGAGGTCATTACGGGATCTGTAGATTTAAAAAAATTCCCCATAACTTTGGCAAGCCTACACCAGCATTTGAGGACAATGGATAGCCCCATCTGTCTTTACCTATATTTTTAGGCCGATTAACCTTATACGCGAGACGTAGCCACTGACCCTGCCATGCTGTATTGAAATGTCATGGCTGGGAAAATGTCAGCCACTGCCATAATAGCTATGATGCACTCTGTCATCTGGGAGAATTGGATGGGTAAACTGACTTCGGGCACGGCCGAGTTTGTTTTAAATGAGCCCCGTCCGAAGGCCCCTTCGCAGCCTGATAGGTAGGAGGCCTTCGCTGGCTGGTTAAGCCTGTGTCAGTTTCACCTGAGGGAGCGCCATTTACGCTCGGAAGGCGAAGGAGAACCGAGAGGTTTTGAAAGGCCCTTTGCAGCAAGTAGCGTAATGGCTAAAAAGTTACCCTCAGCTAACAAGTCCAATTACCCACAATCGAGTGGGAAAATACTCCATGGGCAATTTATGCAAGTGTTTTTTTTTCTCTCTCTCTCTCTCTCTCTCGTTCTGTTCTGCTCTACCTCCCCCCAGAACCACCACCACTGACTCTCTTGTCTCTTAAACTGCGAAGTCTTTTCAAGCTGTCATTTGTCATCATTACACGACAATGCAGGCAGCTGTCTCAAAAGCCATTACCAAAATTGGTGGAGATGATTTCTAGTGTCCTCTTCACTGGGTAGAGAGTGAGAGAGAGAGACGGAGAGAGGGAGAGAGAGAGAGAGAGAGAGAGAGAGAGAAAAAAAACATTTCCCCCAATGGAGACATTTGCCCCCTTCTCAGCAGGCTCTCAATTGCAGCCCTTCATAAAGACAGAGGAAAATGAGACCAATCTGGGAAAAAGGAGTGAGGAGCTTCCTGCCTGGCATTCCAGGCACAAAAACTCAGGCAATCTAAAGTTCGGACTTTAGGAGACAGGGTAAACTCAGTTACGCTTTTATGACAGAGGCCATGCCATACTGGAGGGTTGCCACACCATTGAGGTTGGCATTTTGCCCCAAATTTCAAGCCTTTTGTCAAGTTTAACGAGGTGGATTTGGAGCAGAGAATGACCTCCGACTGCTTCTGAGAAGCTTAGCTTTATGGACGTGATGAAGTCCATACAAGCTTAGCATTCTCCCAATCACATTGTGGCAGCAGGACACAATCTAATGCAGGGTTAAATGTCCGCTGGCTTTTTCTGTACAGTATTGTACAGAGGGGGTTTGTTTTATCACACTGTGACAACTAAACCTGTCAAAGTAAACAAGAAGACAAATCCTTATCACCTTTTTTTGTTAACAGATTCATTAAAATTGTACTAGATATAGATATAACTGAACATTCATTTCAGGTTTATCATGCTTATATTTGCTGTTTGTCATTGACCAGTGTTTGACTACTACTTATTACATACATTCTTATGTATTTATAGTCATCTTCAAATGATTGAACACCAGCAGGGTGGAACAATTAGGGACAGGCTCCTTACAAAGTGACCAGAAAGTTGACATTTTTACTGTAAATCTAAATAATCTGTACATGGTTTGGGGATACCATCCTCCCTGTAATCAAAATGAGCAAAATGCACCCTGCTTGTTAACCTGTCATCGTGTTATTTGTGTTTGTGTGTTAATTGGTGGTGTGTGAGTAGGTGTCAGGGCAGGGGATGTGTGGTGGGGTGGCTCTCGTTGAGCCGGCCCCACATTATGCCATCCTCCTCCCTCTTGAAAACAAAAATGTTGCTGTAAACAATAATAAAAGCACATGGTGGACATTGGGAATCTGTTCTGAAACTTTATTGGGACACTTTATTGGTGACTAATGTGAGAGTGGCGGGGGGGGGGGGGGAGGCGGGGGGCGGTAATGCCGGAGGGGTGGTTGTGTGTATGGGCCATCCTCTATTGGGCCACCATCCCGTCTGTTAAAAAATAACAAATCACCTACTGCAAATAATAATAATTTCATTTCTAATTATGTTGTTGTAAACAATAACAAGAGCATCTGGTGGACCTTGGGAATCTGTTCTGAAGCATTATTGGGACACCCCACCTCCCACACTACCCCCCTATCCCCCTAAACCTGAGATGTAGAACAGCACTGGAATTCATACGTTCTGTTCGATCCACTCCCTCTTGATCCCAGACAATAAGCTCCGGAGTAATTTTGGAACCCGCTGACCTTGGCTGAATTCCGTGTCAGTGTTTAAAACCCTCCACTGCCCAACTCCCCCTTTTGACAGATGAGTCCAAACAAGTCCATCTCCAGCAGAGCCGCTCTCTCTGACCATTGGCCGGACACTCTGTGGCCAGCCTACCTGCCTGACACCCAGGAATCATGATGAATCGGCCCCCTCCACCAGCCCAGATTGTTTTTTAACATTTAATTCAGTTTCTTCCTGTGCTTGGATGAACAGGGGTCTGCGTTATGGATTTCTGGCCTAATGTACTTCAGCAGGTACGTCGAGCTGGGGGTCCGAGCAAGCTGGGAAATTATGGAAGCTTGGATCAATACTCAAGGTCACAACCTCCCCATGCCCCATGTCTCTCTCCCCAGCCCCCAACACGGACCCCTGCACTATCCACCCTTTGATTCTGGGTTTCAGTCTCTGACCTATCCCTTCCCCCTTTAAAGTGATGGTTCACTCTTTCACAAAAATCAGATTCACAGTTTTCCTCTCCAAAAATACTCGATCAAATATGAAGTTTCTCTTCTTTGGGACCAAAGCTACGGGTCTAATACCCCACCAGTGTTAAAAGGTCATACAAAGACAGAAACCACATAAGGAAATCTATTATAGATCACCTTTGGGGTGTGTGTGTGTGTGTGTGTGTGTGTGTGTGTTTATTATGCCTGATACTAATTGGCGGGCCATAAGCTTCCATTGCTTTTTAGCTATATTAGCCTCGTCAATGCCTGAGAGGAAGAAATTGCAGGGAAAGAAAAAAGAGAGAGAGAGAGAGAGAGAGAGAGAGAGAGAGAGAGAAGGGCAGAGGAGCAGTATGAGATAACAAAGAAGTGCCAAGAAAAACAGAAACGACCTGCCTTTTTATTTCTTTCATTCTTTTTTCATTTATTAAAGCAAAATACATGCATGGTATATAAAAAAAAACTTGCGCTGCAAAGAGAATTGTAATTGTATCTTTGGGCTTAAAAAAAGGCTGTCTGTGGTGATTTGTTAGTACAAACAGCGGACTGAATGAATGATTCAGACTCATAATCAGTCCTTCACTCTTTGTCTGAGGCCCTTCTGTCCCTCCCTGAACTGAGAGGCTTTCTGCCAGAGCGAGAGAATGGAGAGAATAGTGGGGGGAAGGGGAGGGCAGGAGAGAGGGAGAGAAAGAGGGGCCTTTGAGTGACACTAAATCCGTTAAAACCTTTAGCAATCAGTGCCGTGTTTTGACAATGACAGGTAAACCATCTAAATTATGTCGCATTTTCATCGCCCTCTTTTTCCAGCTTCAGCCTGTCAAAGCTGCCTTTTCTTTTTACTGCACACCCTCATCATCATCATCATCATCACCATCACCATCTTCGACAAACTTTTTTTTTTTATCCTCACCCACCTCCTCCTTTTCTTCAGCATGGCTGCGACTCTTCTCTGTGCAAAATTACCCTTTTATTTTGTTGTGGCCGGTAAAATTACGGGTCTTGGTGGGGAGGAAAATTGGCCAGTGTTTTCTGTCGAGAAAATCAATTTTCTTTCTCGCCGTGTGTGATCAACGTGTCGGCAGCGCAGGGGGACGGGATAATGACAGACTCGGACACCCACCCCCTCCGAAAACTGCTGCTAATGCAAGAGAGGGGGCCCAAATAACACTTCTGCCTCACCGTCCACTCATGGCCAAGGCCCGGTGTCACGGAAAAATCCGTCCGCAGCCCAATTTACCCTCTGAAAAGTCAGGAAATGATAGTAGCCCTGAAAGGTGCTGCTTTTTTTGCAACAGGGCTTTTGTTTGAGGAATTGGGATTCCTTTCAATCACATGGCTAATGGAGATAAGATGTGACTGTCCCTGAGGCGTTCTGGTGAAGTTTGTGTGTTTGTGGACATGTGTGGGGGACCAATCACGAACTGGGAGGAATCTTCCAGAGTGACCTTGGTTCTGGTGTTAATGGTTTCTCTCCCCATTAAGCGGCTGTTTACAAACTGGCCAATACGACTCTGACAGGGGAGAGCACTCATTTAGAATAGGATAGTACTAACAAACACAACTACACACACACACACACACACACACACACACACACACACATACACACACAACACATAACACATAGAGAATGTCTAGATCCCCACTGGAGAATTGTAAAACTACAATGAAATTCACAGAACCATGCCGTGAATTCTAAAGCCACACTGAGCATTCTATAAATGTAGAATATATGGACATCTTCAAACTCCTTTTTTAGTTCTATAAAAACTCAAAAGAAACACACTTAATTATGAACCGTGTAACAATTTTAAGGAACTCTGCTCATTCTAGAACACACACAAAGACATTCACATCCCCTTATGCACACACACACACACACACACACACACACACACACACACACACACATACACCCACAATGTCTAGATCCCCAAAGGAGAATCATAGAACTACAATGAAAATTATAGAACCACACTGTCAATTCTAAAGCCTCAAGCACCACATAGAAAATGTTAGAACACTGAGCATTCTAGAAACACAGTAATGTAGAATTCTGGAAACATCTTCAAACTCTTTTGAAAATTCATGAAACACACTAGAAACTGGGGCCCACGGAGAATTCTGGACATGCATCGAGAAGTCTAGAACCAGGCTACATAGTCCAGGCTACCTAGTCCACCATAGCTACATACTCCACTGAGAATTCTTAAACCATAACAATTTACTGGGAGCCTAATTCTAGAACCCTACTACTGAGAATTCCAGAACTTCACTGTGAAATCCAGACACAGCATGAGAATTGTTGGATCATTCAAGTTGACTCATAATGATTCTAGAACCTTACTGATAGTCAGACTGAGTATTCTAGAACTACACTAGTTAACTGGAGACCACACTAGGAATTCTTGAACCTTAATGCAAATTCTAAAAAGTCAATGAGAAATATGGAACCACGCTAAGAAATTGGGAACCACGTAATAATTCTAAGGGGCTGAATACTGAGCATTCTAGAGCACATGCACACACACGCACACACACACACACACACACACACACACACACACACACACACACACACACACACACAGTGTACACATAATGTCTACATCTCCACTGAAGAATCATAGAACTACAATGAAAACTGGAGAACCATGCCTTGAATTCTAAAGCCCTGTTGAGAATTTTACAACAGCATAGAAAATTGAGCATTCTATAAATGCAGTAATGTAGAATTCTTTAAACAAATCCCTTTGAGAATTCTAGAAACACGCTAAAGAACTCAAGAAACATGGTCATTAACTGGGAATCACACTTGGAATTATATTGCAAATTCTGGAAAGACAATGAGAATTCTGGAGGCTGCTAATTAAGACTGTGTAACAATTTTAAGGGACCCTACTGAGCCCTGAGCCTCCTAGAACCTAATAGACTGTTCTAAAACCCCACTAGTTAATTTGAAACATATGTGGCAGTAGTTTGAAGGATCTGAATAATAATGATTGGTAACTTTTCCACCATCTATTTAAAGACAGCGATTGTTCATTTATTGTGAAACATTATAGAAATTGTTCATTTATCGTGAAACATTCTTGGGGAAGACTTCCGATGTCTGGATGTTCTCATTATCTTCACTCTGTAGATGCTTCAAGCATGGCGGCCCTGACATACGGAGCACTGTTTTGTCTTAGGTTAATGAAAAGCATTGGCTGGGAAAGAATTATTGTTGGTGTAATAGAAAACAGCTCTAAAGATCAGTGATGAATGACTGACCAGAGTCTTCAAAAGCTATTCTTTTTGGAAAACAACACATAAATGGTTCCCAAAGGAAAAAATATCTCTATTGCCTTCATTCATGGAGAGTAACAGCTGCTCTCCAACACTTTTTCCAGAATTTGACTTTGAAATGGCTGTTAAATTTGTTACATAAAAGAAGTCAAGGTTATAATCAAAACCATATATGCACTAGAGGGTGCCAGTGGACTTGGGACTGGCCTCATCGCCTCTAGCTGGCATTAGTTTAAATGGCTTCAGCCGGCTAGAGTTAATTATGTTACGTTTTACCCCTGTTCATTGGTTCCTGGTGCTCCCTCCTAGGTATTTAAG
>JBBJLS010000018.1:15815586-15830050 GCA_037577275.1 Bryconaethiops microstoma
CTTTTTGCCTTACGGACTTATTATACTTGGTAAATATCCTTTCTGCAATTGGATCCAAGTTTCTTGTATTCATTACATCTAAATTAACCAGTTATCCAGCACAATCCAGTAACTATGGTGGTCATAGCGCTTATTTTCAAGGCAGTTCGAGATCTCATATAATGAGCATTGAGTTAGCTGGTGGTGTTTCTTTGCTTATTCCACTAATGATCACAAATGTTACCATTAGTATTAGTCTGGATCCAATGCTTTTTAACTAAGGCCTGCTGTCTGTTCCCAGAGCAGTTATACAGAGATTTGTTGTTAATAATACCTCTAATGTCAAATTTCTGTTTCAAATGATGTAGCAGATGATGTGCAGTCAATTTCGGTAGCTTATCAAGGTAGAAAAATGCCAAATGTGGGAGGATAAGTGACGCCGGGTTAATCTGAGCTTTGTTTCTCACTCCTCATGATTTAGTTTTTGCTCCCAACACTATTAGCACAATGAGAGTATGCGGTACGATATCATGCTGGTGTAGCATTGAACATATTGATAGAGTTGAATGTGTATAGTGAGTTAATGTGGAACAGTGTTATGGTGTGGTTTGAAAGTGTGTTTGGTACAGTAGTAGACTAACAGTACGGTGCATTGTTGTGTTTTGTGTAGAACATCTGATTTTTATTTCTCTCCACATGCATCAGTGAGATCTAGTCTATTCTATTCCATTCTATTCTATAGAATTTTTCATTTTACTTCTATCCTGTTCTATTCTGTACTTTTCTATTCTGTTTTTTTATTTCTATTCTATTCTACTTATTAACTTTTAATTTACTACTACTTTGTTATTTTTACTTATTGTTATGACAATAAAGACATTCTGTTCTATTCTGTTCTGTACTTTTATATTCTGTCCTGTTCTACTCTTTTCAATTCAGTTCTGGTCTACTTTATTTCTATTTTAACTTCTTGTTGTTCTGACAGTAAAATAGTCTATTCAGTTCTTTTCTTTTGTATTCTATTGGAATAAAACCAATAAAATCATGTTTTATGTTCCTGTATACATCCTCCCTAACAATGTTTTTCACTCTGAAATATGTCATAGTTTTGAGTTATGATTTTCAATTCAAGTTGACTAGAACGCTGCCAAAGCAGCGTAATTAAGTAAGTTACTCACTGACGGCCAATCTCAGCACTGAAGCCGATCTCAGCGTAAACCCTGGTGTAGAGTCTGGAGGGGTGTCGTGTTTAAATATTTAATGTGAATGGATTGACACAATGTCATTTCTTTAACTGGACGTGTTTCGAATGTGTGGAAGCATTAGACATACTTTTTCCTAGTGAACTGACTAGTGAACAATTAGTCTCCAATCCAGTGTACACACACACACAGACATATGTGTGTATGTATATAAACATACATTATATATATATATATATATATATATATATACACACACACATACTGCATGTATTTTTATATACACACACACACACACACACACACATTAATGCTGGGCAACGATTAAAATTTTTAAAAATGTGATTAATCACGTGATTAATCGCGCTAAAAAATTTTTTATTGCGATAAATAAATTTTTATCGCGATTAATCACATTGTTATACGCAAAATTCAACAATTAATTTAAAAGTAGTGTATTGTGCAAAAGAACTCCAATATACAGCAGTATTCCCTTTAACAGCTGCAGTTAAAATATTTCTGTAAACCTCAACTTCACCATTAATGTAATCAAATCAAATATAAAACCAAAGCTATTTGCCACTGCAGGGCATTCACGTTTTGTCGAGTTTGTTATAGAAAAACAAGGTACCCTTAGAGTCCAGAGCATGGGCGCTGGAACCATTATAGCTTTATAACCATTATAATTCCCACGACCACACCACTGCCCCCTCCCCGGCCAAAAAACAGTTGAGACATAGAGCCTATTATTCGTCTATTTTTCCTCATTATTAAAAATTGACTCTATAAACTGAATAAGCTTCAAGAGAGCATTTTTTGAAAAGGCAGCATGAATCGATACACTTAGAAATATATTTTTAAAATATATTATTGTCTGATTATGCATATCATTTGTCTGTTTCTCATCATTATCAGTGATATAAACTGACTATAAACTGTATAAATGTAAAGGGAGCATTTTTCGCCCAGGTAGCATGAATCCATAGACTCTGCTGTTGATTTGCGCTACGGTAGTATTTTTCGACAAGGCAGTATAGTCAGAACACCGGCACCCAGGTCCAGAGCCACAATCAGAACAGTATAACACGCAACTTCCAAGCAACAGCAAGTTAACATTTATAAATCTGTTTTCTTTTTTTCTGAACAGGTACCAGCAGAAACATTTTTCTTATATCAGGGAGCAGCAGAAGCAGTCAGTATGTTCAGTGGCGAGTGTGGTGAAGTGTGGTGAAGCGGTCGAGTAATTCTAAAAACTACGTTAACGCACTAAAATAATTGTTGGTGATAATTGTTGGTGTGTGTGTGTGTGTATGTGTGTGTGTGTGTGTGTTATCTCCTGTGGTGTCTAAACTGTTCTATTCTATTGTATTCTATTCATTCCATTCTATTCTCTGTGTAAAAACCTGTCCACAGGGATGCCACATTTAAATAAATACTGTGAATGGATTGAATTGATATAATACCTTTAGCTGGACATATTTTGAAAGTGTAGAGGCATAAGGGATGCTTTTTTCTAGTGAACTGACTGCTTACATTGGCTGCACTTACAATTAGCCTCCAGTCCTCCCATATAATCGATCAGGGGCTGTTTAGAATGGGAGAAGTGTGTGACGGCACAACTTTTACTCACCCAGACGCTGGTAGAAGTGAAAGGCATCCTTTAGTTTCAGTTTCAGTTTAGTTTAGGGCCACTCCATTCATGTAATGTTTTTGATTTGGAACCAACGGGGATCACATTGCACATACTGTTTTAAGCAGGCTAGCCATAACAAAAGAGCTATATGGGGGATATGAAGTGTGGAAATGGGGAACATTCACAATGGAACAAGGACCATCATAAACTTCAGCTGAAATATCAAGCCTTTATTTACAGGGAGGATTTACTGTAATATCAGAAATGTAGTTCATTAGATGAGAAATGGGGCCACAGGGCTTATGAAGAAAAAGGCTTTATGTCACCCATGTCCCCAGCCTGACTAAGAGGAGGTGTCTGGAAAGATAATATTGCTTCCTTATATTTTTACTTATTTATTTTACATGGCTCTGTTTTTGCATTAGGAAAATTCTCAAAAATTCTCTACTATATCTATTAAATTATTTATTTCAGATTTAAAGATGTGCCAGAGAAGCAGTATCCACCTCTAATCTTCTAGCACTGAGTCGCAGGAGGCTGTAATTACTCTATTTTTGGGGCCTTAAAGTACGTTGTTTTGCACTTCATCTTTTTATTGATGAGTAAAATCAGCGAGAGTGCCCCTTTGTGGATATATACAAATATAAGTAATCGATCAATAATACTTGTTCAAGCCCTAACAATCAAAAGCAGACCTTTACAGCAGATTTTTCATATAGTCTGGACTTTTTCTTTACTAATATATTGCTATTTTAACTTATTGATTTATTTTTTAAATTTGAATCAATGGCAATAAAGTTATTCTGTTCTGTTCTATTCTATTCTATTCTATTGTATTACCTTCAGCATTATTTTCTATTCTAATTTATTTTATAAGGACTGTTTACAGACTCCACAATCTAAACAGTATTTAATGATGTTTAAATACTATTAACACTATTTATGCATTTGTATCTGATTTTATTTTCATTTCCTATTATCTTGTTAGAAAATTAAACACAACAGAAAATCCTGTAAAATGTTCCTCATATGTATATATTTATTTGCCCTTTTCATTCTCTAAAATTATTTATCATCGAATTGATCTGAAATCATGTTGCTGCTCTCTAGATGATTCAGGGCTGAGTTTTATGTCACACAGGTACTTTAGATTGGACAGAGTATAAAATATGCATGTTTTAGGGCCATCTACAGCTTCGAACATCTGGGGTAATTATACACCGGAATGGACATGACTCATCTGTTAAAGTCTGAATCACTTTCCAACTACCTGTGAAAGACTTGACAGCTCATATTGCCTACTTCTTTGTTTTCAATCCTTCAGAAAAAGATGCTGTCCATTAATTTGAGAGATAAGAAACAAAATCTACATATCTCACTAAAACAGTCATGTATTCTTTTTATTGTCTGCTCTTACGAAGATTAATCCATGTGAAAAAACTGTGACATGCTTCAAAGATATTTACAGTAAATATCTTTGAAGCATGCTTAAATCCACACACCGATATATATAAGAGTGCAGCATATATGCTTGTCAGACTACACATCTTGTGAGTTTTTTGAAGCTGTTAGACATCAAATGTGGTGAAATCCATGAGGAGAATATAGGATCATGTGGTACTCTTGGTAAACACTGTACTGCATGAGTGAAGAGCAATTTTCTGTCTAGTTAGTCTTGGTGTTGCCATACATTAATGTCCCCAAAGGAATTAGGCCTAAAATTTGTGCTTTTGCGTTTTTTTTGTTGTTGTTATTTAAACTTGCAATGTGACATGTGGTGTGTCTGTATATGAGTCTCATCATTTGTGTTATATTTGTTATTTTGTTATAGAGTTTTCCCTAATATAGAAAAAAATCACATTTAGGTGATGCTGATGACACCTTTGAGCCTCACTATTGTTTATCTAATGCGTTGCGTTCCTATTGAGGTGTATATATACAGTAATGTGCAAAAATCACCTTAGGCACCTGAGAAAATTATGCTTAAAATCTGTTTAGTTCTGGGCTTAGTGCTAAAACTCTAATATTACAATGAATACAAATAACATTAATAGAGTAAATAGTTGTTTTATTTATGACAAAGTGTTCGCTTAACCATTTCCAGACCTTTTTCCTCATGGAAGCCCAGTATTACTACCAGCAAATATCTCAGTTTGCTCTTTGTACTTCATTAGATTAAATTAGGTGTGTTGCTTATGGAATTTTATAAACTCAATCAATGACTGGAGGCATCGAGTGGAAATCTGGAACCAAACCTATGTTCTTCTATCAAGTTCACAACATATCAAGTACTTTTTGGAAAAAAATAAATCTTTGTACTTTTTTTCTGCTTTCTTGTTTATTCTAATGTTCAGTTGTGGTGGCTGCTGTTTTATAACAAATATAATGTGCGTGACCACACTAATTGGTCTTTTCTTCTTTTTTTTTCACAGACAACAGGCATACCTGAAGAAGGACTTGGATATTACTCATGTTAAGGATGTACAACATTGTGGCTCAACGCAACGGCTTCTAATGCCACGTTTTCTCTAGACAATTTTTCTTCATTCCTCAGGGCTGGCTTTGAGAACTCGTGAGTGTGGTGTTTTTTTTTTGGTCTGCCCTTTCGTCTGATTGCCACTGGATACAAAACCAGTTCCGCTTCGCTGCATTGCGAGTGCAGACCCGCAACACTGTTGCCCTCCATGGTTGCTGCCCACCTGAAGAAGCTATCAAATTATATTTTAAAGATTTGCAAAGGAATGTTTACAAAGAAACTGGCAAATACCACAAAGAAGAAAGAGAGTAGCGAAAACAAAAAAGAGCCTAAATCGTCCCCCGAATTGCACGCTCGGAACCCCACATTCTCCACCACTTTGAAAAGCACAGTGAAAAAGATATCTAAATGCTCATCGGCACGCAATATATCTCTTGAGGAGGAGGACGGTAAAAACGACTGCTCATCTCTTTCTCCCACGTTCAGTTACCGTGTGGCCATCGCTAATGGACTCCAAAAGAACACGCTTCCACTGAACAATGAATTTCACGAAGTATTATCCGTTGACAGCAGTTACTCTGACTCTCTAAACGAGGCCAAGCTTGTCCATAGATTCGATGAACAAAAAGCCTACACAATGCCAGTAAGAAGGAACAGGAAGAGCATGATTAGCTTGGCGCCCTCCGATGGCAGCTCAGAGGGTGAGCGTGGAGAACGCACAAGTCTCCACACTCTTCGACTGGGTGCCCTGAAAAAGCTGAGGAAGTGGAAAAAGAGCCAAGAATGTGTCTCCTCTGATTCAGAGGCCAGCAATTGGAGAAAAACTCTTGGCATCCGGAGCAAGTCTCTGGATCGAGCTGGGAGGCAGCAAAAAACATCTACCTTGGAGCCAGGATCCAGCTCCACAGGTTGCATCAGTCAAACGCAGGATGTGATGGAGATGATCTTCAAAGAGCTTCAGGGAATCAGCCAAATTGAGTCTGAGCTCTCAGAGCTGAGAGGGCATGTTAATGCTCTCAAAAGCTCCATCGATGAGATCTCCAGCAGTGTGGAGGTGGTGCAGAGTGAAATTGAGCAGCTTCGCTCTGGATTTGTGCAGTCCAGAAGAGAGACTCGCGATATCCATGACTACATCAGACAGATTAGCCACCAGACCAACAAAGCTACTTTGAGATTCCTAAATGTGCCTGAGGAGAAGTTTGAAAGGACTGATGAACTAATTTATCAGATTTTGAAAGAGAAAATGGGTTTCGTTGAAGCACACAAGACACTTAAAATTGAACTGGCCCATCGTCTGGGGCAACAAAGAGAATGTTTAAATGCTAAACCTCGCCCTATAATAGTTATTTTTTCAACTCCTCAAGACAGGGACTCAGTTTTGAAAAAATGCTATAAGCTCAAAGGCACCGGAATATCTATTTCAACAGACAGTCTTGCACATGACTCAAAGGAGAAGAAAGAAAAGGAGATGAGCTCCTCACAGACTTATGAAAGTATGGACATTAAAGTGTCGATCAAAGACAAGGCTGAGAGTGATGACTGGGACTCGATGGATAGTGATAAAGAGCTTGATGAATTGAATAAAAACAAATATGCAATTGTGTCCAAACCACCTCAGAAAGCAAAACCAGACAAAAAAAAGTCCCAGGACCCCAGGCGGTCTGCAGATGACACTACATACTCTGTACATTATGCAGATGATACGGTATACGATGACAAGCAACACAAATCCTATTATTCAGACATAACCCCCGGCTGGCTTTCTCAGAGTGATTACTCCTCTCCAAAACTCAGTCGATCAGAATCGGACTGCTCTAAACTGTGCCAGTCTTACTCTGAGGACTTCTCCGAAAGCCAGTATTTCAGCAGAGCAAATGGATGCTCCTTGCTTTCTTCCTCAGATCAGGAGCTCTGGCAGCGGAAACAGGAAGACATGGCTTCTTCTTGGTACGCAAGCCCACCTAGTCAAACCCTCAGTCAGGAAAACCCACCATATGTGGAACACAATGAAGTTGAGACCACAGAGACCATCGACAGTGGTGTCAGTAATGGTCTGGTGTGTATATCGGGGGACAGAAGTCACTACAGCGGCTCTCAGCTCTCTCTGCAAGGTGACCTCTCACCTTGGAAAGACTGGCATCACCTTGAACAGGGTGCTGACTCAGGTTTAGATGCATCAACTGAACAAAATTTGATTTCAGAAATCAGTAGCCCCTTTGATCCTGCTGCTAACCCTGGGTTCCCAGAGAAAATAACCAAATGTCTTGAGGTCGATTTGCAGTTTGAGGGTGAGACCTTTTTGACTTTTGACAGTACACCCGAGACGGCTCAAGAGGTTGACATGGAATCTGAACCTATCCTTGAACATGAGTTAGAACCAGAGCTAGAACCTGAACCTGAGCCAGTACCCGAAACAGAACCTGAGCCAGAACCTGTGATTGAAGCTGTAATAGAACCTATGATAGTACCGAAACCTGTGCCAGAACCTAAAAAGGAAGCAAAAACTGAAAAGAAACAGAAGACCAAGCCTAAATCACAAACCAAGCCAGAGTCAGCCCCCCAGACACTGCAACGGCCAGAGGTGAAGGGAAACCACTTGCACCAAAATCAAAAGTCTTCCTCCATGTACCGTAGCCAGAGTGAGATCAGGGCTGAAAAGTTGGAAGAGGTCCCCAAATCCTGGAGCAGCAGGCTGAGCATAGACCTGTCTGAGAAAACCTTTAGCTTTGGAGGTTTTGGGTCCACCCTTCAGAGAGCCAAGTCAGCTTTAGAGGTTGTCTGGAATAAGGGCTCCCAAAGCTCTAGTGCTCCTGCTGAAGAGCCAAGCACCTCCTCTTTTATGGGTCGCTTCAGGACCATGTCCCAGTCCACAGCCAATGATTCCAGCACCACCATCGACTCTGATGTCTACACAGAACCCTTATACTACAAGGTCGATGATGAGGAACAAGTCACAGAACAACCCGTGGACAATGAGACTCATTATGTTGAGGTGATGGAGCAAGTGCTGGCCAACCTTGAGAACAGAACAAACGCTAATGAGGTGGAGGAACAATACCAAGAAGAGGAGTGTGAGGTCTCGCAAGAATATGACATTTCACAGGAAGGTAACCTGGTCTTGGAGTACGACTGCAGTCTAGACGAACAATATGATGAAGAATACAGCGAAGACTATGACGACAACCAGATGACAGAGGACACAGCGGAGTATGAGGCAATGATTGAGTACATTGAAGAAACTGAGGAAGTGACAGAAGAGGATGAAAAACAAGAGGAAGAAGAGGCAGAAACGGAGACGCAGATGCAAGTCACAGTACAGACAGAAGGAGGAGAGGAGGTCAAGGAAACAGTGACTCAGGAAGATGAAAACAAAAATGTCACAGAAGTCCCTGCACCAGTGGTGGAACCAGCCCCCAAGAAAAGGATACGGCCTACCTTCAAGGAAGCTGCTCTGAGGGCCTACAGGAAGCAAATGGCTGAGCTGGAGCAGCAGATTCTTGCTGGAGGTATGGGTAGTTTCAAATTACGTTTTAGTGTTTCATGTAGTGTTAACACTTTTTATTACGTCATTCACAACAATAGTCTTAAGATGATGTGCCAGGTTCCTAGATCCTGGACTAAGTTTGGCCTAAGAAGGATTTCCAGTGGCTGTTTTTGTCTGAGACAAGTCTTAACCCCAGACTGGGAAATCTGTATAATTAGATCAAAAAGCCATTTTTGTGCTGTGATGGTACCTTTGTGATAAGAAAGGAGTATGTGATGTCAAACTACTTTTAAACAACTTTAAAGCGCAAAGTATTGAAACAATTCTCATGAAAAAGTGGTCATCAACCCTCCTCTTGGAGATTTACTTTCCTGCAGTGCTTATGTCCAACCTGAATCTAACATGCTGCCCCTCCCCTTTACCTAATGCTCTAGTCAATTAGGGACTTCTGGGAAAGATCATTAGCCAGAGCAGGTGTTGCAGATTGTGGCTGAAACTTGTGACTTCTCAAGAAGGTCAATCTCCAAGACCACGTTTGGTGACTACTGTCATAAACATTCACACCTACAGTGACCGCAGAAACTATGTGGGCATTGTTGTTTATTTTGTCTTGGCAAGTCGTATTTATCTTCCAAGAAAAGCTTTTGTACACTTCTTAGTTCATGACCCCAAGCTCGTGAACCCAAGCTCACAAGCACTACTGTAAGGAAAATAATTTATACTTTACAGTCTGGATGGTGATCAAAGATCATTGGGTTAAACATTTAATGAAGAAATTTTTTTGGAAGTTTACCAAGTCATCCAAAGACGTCTTGGAGGTCAGCATTGATTATGTATGGCTGGCTGTGCTGAAAAATAATAAAAACAGATCTTTTTGAAGCTTTGAAGGGAAAGGGCTAAGCAGTGACTGTACGTGTTTGGTGTTGAGTTGATGCTAAGGCTTTTGAATTGGCCGTGGATTTCTGTTTGCGAGTGTCTTTGTTGTGGGGTTCGTGATGTTGGTGTTACAGTCCAATGACTTCGTTGTCCCAGTCTAAAGTGAGTATAATGAGTGATTTCATGGATACCATTGTTAAAATATGACCACGTGCTTAACATTAACTTGGAAGATGTGGTTTGTTGCAATATCAGATGCTGATTTAGAGATTGGCACCCTGAAACCCCATTTAACAGGCAGTCTGGTGGGTCATTACCAGATGAAAGTGCTGCTCTGTGGTTGCTTTTCAATCACAGATAATATCTAAATGTAGTGGCTGGCTGTTGATTCAGTGGGAGAAAACAATGAGCTTGTGGATATGCTTCGGTGGAGAGAGGATGGAAGAGCACTCGACAGACATGGAGTTCATTACAGATGAGCAAGGGACCAGGGGAGTTTCCGCCCCGCATTACTCACTCTACGCAAGCTCTTGACCTAGATGTGAGAGGCACGTTCAGAATGCACAGAGCAGTAGTGGAAGTACAACTCTGCATTCGCAGATCCTGTCCTAGAGCTTTCCCTCATGGTTTCTGCTCTGATACACCTGGTTCCACTTGCGAAGGACATGCTAATTGTCAGATTCGTTGATTATGAGAAACAAGGAATTCTCGAGCATTTGTATACAGATAAACATAATCAGGATGAACTCCAGGGGCAGAGGAGTTGATTATGTGAATTTAAAAGAGGAAAAGCTTCCCATTAAATGCTTCAGCATCCACTAGTCTCGTATACAGTTAAACATAATCATGTTTAACTCTTCAGGGGCAGATTTAGCTGTGCAGAAGTTTATTTAACTCTAATGACTGTACGGTGATTAAACTGTATCTCACAGCCTCTCTGGATCAAGGTTGAGGGACAGGAATTAATTCAAGCTGTAGCATCTCTGTCCGATTCCTTGCATTTTTATCACCTCTTTAAGGACATCTGACTACAGCTGCAAAAGGGCAGTTTTGTTTAGTCCATTATGTGATTAATACAGATATGAATCAGAATACTTTTTGTTTACACCAATTTGGGTAGCTATTTGCGTCAAATGTTGATTTTTCTTTTCTCAGATGCTACTGGCACGCATTACAAAAGGGAAGCCCTTGGTGCATGATAGGTTGAATGATTTCTGGGATTTATTTTGCAATATATGGTTTATTTTTATTCAACAGAATCATTTTTTCTTAATTTATACTTTGCAGGTATTGCTCATATTTCATTATTAAGTTTTGGTTAGGATAGGGTTGAATTTTTTTTCAACCTTATATGTCTATGTTGACATGCTAAACAACCCCTCATGTTGGTTAGACCAAGCCCTAATTTGTCAAATTATCTATAAACGTAATAGGAACTGACAGAGGAATTTTGATTTACAGTGAGTGGATCAGTTTTGTGATGTAGAAAGGCCTTCTTGATGTTTTAGATAAATCATTGACGGTGAATACAATCAACAGTCTAACCAGTAGTTGCGTGTCAGATGGTCTAGCCATTGGGTGTGTATAAGATGGCCTATACAGTGGATGTGTGTCAGATGATCTAACCAGTGGGTGTTTGTCAGGTGGTGAACTGCAGAAGCTTTATGCCAGGACTCTTCACTGTAGAAACATGTACATGTATATGTATATTCATATGTCTGTTACAAGCTTCACACACAATGTACATCCTTGACAAGCTTCAGGCATGCGTATTAAATCAATGGCCAAAAAAATGTAATACTCAATGTCATTAGCTAATGCTAATATACCCCTAATATATATACATATATATTATAATATACAGTGGTGTGAAAAAGTGTTTGCCCCTTCCTAATTTCTCTTTTTTCCATGTTTGTCACACTTAAATGTGTCAGATCATCAAACAAATTTAAATATTAGTCAAAGAGGGAGAAAAAAAATCCAAACCTACATGGCCGTGTGTGACAAAGTGATTGCCCCCTAAACCTAATAACTGATTGGGCCACCCTTAGCAGAAACAGCTGCAATCAAGCGTTTGCGATAACTTACAATGAGTCTTTTACAGTGCTGTGGAGGAATTTTGGCCCACTCATTTTTGCAGAATTGTTGTAGTCCAGCCATTTGGCAAACCTGGAAATGTTTCTGGGAATTGAGATGTGCACAAGCATACTGTGCTCCCAAATCTGATAAAAAACAGTTTCTCTGTCGACATGCATTAAAATAAGCTTATTATTCTTCCAAAACCATCATTGTTTTCTTACCTATAGAACCTACATGGTCAGGCTCCACAATACATTTTGGACTTCCTGTAGCTTTACACCACCAAGGCCATCTTTCTGCATCCAGGCTGAAGACTCATGGGTAATGTGCATTTCAGTCTGTTGCTCCCCGACTGCAGAACAGTCTTCCATCAGCACCGAGACTGGTGCAATCAGCTGAATCAGCTGAACCGTTTAAGGCCTAGCTTAAGACTAACCTTTTTAGACAAGCCTTTGGGAAGTTTTTATAAATACATTTTTATGTTTCATGTATGCATTTTGCAATTTTTTGTGGAATTTTATTGTTCAGCGCTTTGTGACATCTCTCTGAAGAGTGTTTTATAAATAAACTTTACTTATTTATCCTTTTGTGAAGAGATCAGACCAAGTTTTGCAGGCACCTTTGGCAACTCTGCATCTTCTAGTTTTGCATTGACTGCCTATTAATTACTTTAATGAGTCCTTCTGTGTCATCTTAAGCTGGAAGGGTTCCCCACTGAATTCTGATAAGATTAATGCAAAGCCCTGCACTTTGGAAAGCACTGATATCTTCACTGGCAAGAGCAGTAGAAAGTCCAGACCTCTCAGAAGTTACTGCCTCTGTTTCTGGTAGCAATTTTTTTCTTGCAGATGCTAATTAAAGAAGAGAAGGGAATGCATCTCATGTGTAAATGGACAGAAAGAAAGAGAGACAAATTTAGAGCAAGAGAGCCTTGCTTTTGTCATGCCAAAACTTGTGTTAAAAGCATGATTTAAAGGGATTTTGCAATGAAGTCTCTGACGTTTCGTTCTTCCTGCCAAGCTGATCTTTACTTCACCCCAAGCTGCTACTGTATTCAGATGATAATTCACAATCCCAAGGGCAGTGGCTAACCAGGTCAGCCTTGCTCAGAATATTTATTTCAGTATCATTCTGAGGCCTTTCTGTGTTTCCCGAAGATGCAGTCCAGCTGTCGAACACTCTTGTTCTCCATGTGTTTTTTTACCCCATAGCGACTGCTTGCAGTCCCCCATGTCTTGTCTTGCGTAATGTCAGGCTCGATCTGTACATGAACGCCAGTGGTGCTTTCAGATGGATGCCCAAGAACATAAATACTGATTCCCACGAAGTACATTAAGGAGATCGTCGACTTCTTTATAGCCGATTAACTCCTGGGAGTTTCTGCCCATTGGCTACTGGAGCAGAACCGTGGAGAATTGCTTTTAGATTGGATTGGGACTTTCGTCGGCAGTTTAATTTAGGTTTAATCGCTGTCCTCACATCAGACATACCAAATGCATAGGTTGGTAATGTTGTATGTCTTATGTTTTCTCACCCATGTCATTTATTTTCATGGGTTTTCATGTTGATTGTGCCGGGAAAGTCACAGATTAGAGCCATCAGATTGTTTTGTCTCACAGCTGTTCCACACGTCACTGACGATGTGGCTTAAAAGCCGCCTCATGGGGACCAAGCTTGTGACCTCTTGACATCCTTTTTTGCTGTTGCAGGAGAACTAAAAGAATTCCACAGCAGATATTTGCTTCTGATAGCTGTCCTGATTCAGCAGGGACAGGATGTGTAAAGTCTTTTGATGCATCACACCATTTCCATTCATGGCTCCTCAGCCAGTCATTTAGGTTAGGGGAACATCTCAGAAATACTGATATTATCAGATTGTAAGCAGATATCTGCCATGTAGTACAACAAGGTGCCTTTCCACTGGCCCAAGGAACCTTGCTGTACTGCGAACAGATGTTTTTACATTACAAATAAAGGGACCTGTGTCCAAGCTGCTTGATGGCAGGGCCAAAAGTGGGTCACAGCCGAGCTGACTGCTTTATTGCTTTCTGATTCGTCAAAAACTGTTATCATGACAGCAGACTTGGAAAGAGATCATTTTCAAGAGGGAGGGGTTCCTAACACTGTGAGAAATACAAAGGTGTACCAGAACATTGCTAACAAGTTAGCTGGGTTAGGTGTTCACTGCATAGCTAAACAAAGAAAAATTTAAAAAATTCAAGACCACTGTAACAAAAGCAGCTGACAGAAAATCTTGGTTCCACTGATTCAACTTCATGGATGTGGTTTTGGGATGATGACCGGCCATAAACTGTGGGGAGAGAATTGCATGTTAGAAACGATATTACCAGACTGAGATACACTGGAACATCAAAGTAGTGCTGTCACAGTATGGTTTAGGTACAGCACAGTTCCTGTAGGCTTGTGGAAATGTGCCTTTAGAAAGCAACCAGAAGACACTGCACATTGCAGGGGTCATTCACAGCCATTCAAGACACTTCATGATGACTGATGTCAGTGCAACAGAGCGGTAGTCATTCAGACAGGAGACCAATGGTTTCTTTGGGATAGGAATGATGGTGGATGTTTTAAAGGAAGTAGGGACCACCGACTGCAGGGGTGTTCACCAACATCTTTAACCTCTCCCTGAGGCAGTCAGTGGTCCCTACTTCCTTCAAAACATCCACCATCATTCCTATCCCAAAGAAACCAGTGGTCTCCTGTCTGAATGACTA
>JBBJLS010000018.1:15844312-15860865 GCA_037577275.1 Bryconaethiops microstoma
AAACCTTTTCCAGCTTTTTTTCTCTCCTATTATTTTGTTCTCTCTTTTTCTCTCTCTCTCTCTCTCTCTCTCTCTCTCTCTCTCTCTCTCTCTCTCTCTCTTTCTCTCTCTCTCGTCATCCTATCTGTCAATTGTCTTTACCTTTCTCATATTTTCTCTTTCTCTTTCATTTCTCTCTCTTTTCATTTCTCCTTTGCTCTTTTTTCTCACTTTCTTTCTCACTCTTTGTTTTATGTCCTCTCTCTTTCCTGTTCTGCCCACTATCTCTCTCTACTTTTCTTTTCTCTCTCTCTGTATTTGTTTTAAGTGATTTGTTCTGCATCTTTCTCTCTATATATTACCTTCTCTCTCTTCTGTTTTCTCTTTCTCCTTTCCATTTTCTTTTTTCTCTATCTCTTTTTCTTCTCTCTCTCTCATTCTTTCTCTCCCTCTCTTTCTCTCTCTCTCCCTCTCTTTCTCTCTCTCTCTCTTTCTTTCTCTCTCTCTCTCTTTCTCTCTTTTTTACCCTAGTCCATGTTCATATATTTATATTAATCTGGTGTTCAGTGTGCCTCTCGGTGAAATTGTGCTTTGTGCCGTCATCTGTTTGTAAAATGTGCAGAAGCGACAGACAGCAGAAACTTTACGCTTATTATTAATAATAAATTAGATTTTCGACACAGACAACAAATCAATTAAAAAAAGAGAAGCATGAGTGAAGTTTGATCTGTAATGCATGAGGCTAGTAAATCTCTTGAAATACTGTTTCAGAGGAGCTTCTTCAGAGGTTGTGCTGTTAAGGAACCAGTGAGGTTCTGAGAGCTGGCATGGCTGTAGATGAAGCTGCAGATGCACTAAAGCGCTACAGAGCTCAGCCTGGACTGCTTTGTTTCTCTGATTTCTCACTATTGCTCATTAATCGAGTTTTCTTTCTCTTTTTCTTCACGCCAACCCATCTCTGATCAACAAAGGCTTTGGTGAGTCCTTTCTTTTTGCTTATGCTTCTCTACGCTAATTACCTTTTGTACTAATTGCTAATTTACACTGAATAACAAAATGTTTTCAAAGATTAAATAAGATTTGTCTGTCAATTTAAAAAGAAAGAAAGTTAGAGAAACCAAAGAAAACTTCAAATAAAGGACTCACTCTGATTAGCCATAATTAACATTTTTATGGTGTCTATTGATGAAAACCTATTTGTAAATGTATGTGAATGTGTAAATAAATATTTGAACAGTAGTCAACGATAGGAATGTCCAGACACCTGATTTGACTGTTCTCATATGAAATCCAGACAAAATCTGGACATCTTTGGTGATAGCTGTAATGTGCCCGGTCACTGTCATCCCATGGCTCAAAATTACACCTTCCCAATTTAGTTGGCCAACTTCTGCTAGCAGCGCTGTGCTCCTCTAAAGTACAGCTGATTGACAGGCATGACTCTTCTGTTGCTTAGCAACATTCTATAATTCTAGAACAATACTGAGAAATCCAAAAACTACGCTGACTACTCTAGAACTACACAGAAAATTCTAGAACACTGTAAAAAAAATTTAAAAAATGTAAAAGTCCAGCCCATCATCTGTAACACATAAATCAACCATAGTTAAAACAGTAGTGGTGTCCACATGGTATAATGCTATAATGCTGTATTGGTTCCGGCGCCCACGGGTGGACATCATGAAGCCTAAATGAATATTTTTTTCTAAATTTATATTTTTGTCAAATTTTATGTGGTGTTTATGGTTATTGGGGTGTTAGGGGATCTGGGGCTAATGTGGGATGGGACCATACACTACCAGTCAAATATTTTTGTATGTTACTCACTTAATATTTACTAAAAATACACTCAATATTCTTTGCTAATACATGTACAGTATGTTCACCATTTGAGGACCAGTTCACCATTTGTATTAGCCAGAAAATGTCATTTTTTCTTCATCATTACTGACCTACTGGCATGTTTAATGAGATGTTAAGTGATGGAACAGTTCATTTAAAGTGAAAGGACAGTCTAGAATTTGACTCTGAATCACCACACAACCAGTTAATAGGATGTCACACATGCACTGTTACAGATTCTTTCATTCTATAAAGGAAACTTTTTTCATTTGACATTTTAATTTATATTTGGTCACTTAACATGTTTTCAATGTTTGATGAGAATAAAAATCTGCAGTTCATGAAATAAATGTATAAGTGGTATAAACCTGTGGTGTGTCAAAGCTTTTGGCTGGTAGTGTAGATGGGTGGTGTAGCTGTCATGTGACTGGATGTGCATTTGTTTCTATCTGTAGACTTTGGCTGCTCGAAAGGCAGGCATTTCGTTCGCGCTGGTGACCAGATCAACCCTGAACAACGAGGATCTAGTAAGTGTTTTAAACACACACACACACACACACACACACACACACACACATATATATATATATATATATTTATATATATATATCAAACTGTGCTAATGGAGACCATCCGTGTGTCACTAATGTAATGTGCCGTGCTTAAAGACCCCTCATGCACACATTGAGGGACACACACTCACTGGAGTGAACATATAATCAGAGTCTGACAATTTTCCATCACATGCAAGCAATTTATAGTCATTCAGCCTGTTAGAACTGGAAAATTACCCATTGGCAACTTTTTGACCACATCTCCTTAATAAAGTCATCCTACATTTCTTCATATTTTGCTTTCAAAACACCAGATTTTTTATATAGTCTTGAGGAACAGTTCTCCAGGCTTCCTGAAGGACTTTCAAAGGCTCTCATTTTCAGTCCAGTCCCTGAACCTGACCAGTGTCAGAGGAATGTTTTTTGTTTGTTAAGCAACACAGTGACCTATATATGAACCATTCAAGCAGAACAAAGTACATCTCACTTAAGGCCTGAACCAGTGAAGAAACAGGAGCAGATGATTCCAGATGGTCAGGCAGTGATCAGTATACTGGTGATGCTGAATGCTGAGTGGTTGAGAACTCCTTTATCTAGACACCTTGTATCTTTAGATACTTTGTAGTATTTGTTCCCTTTTCTTTCATTTAATCTGCTCTACGTGCCAAAGATAAATTAGACTGACAGGAATGAAATAGTATTTTTGCAACAACAAGGTTATCCAGTGCAAAATATAAAGAATGGAGGAGGGCTCAAGACGTTTGCAGAGTACTGTGCATCATCTTCTGAGTGATGGGAAACAGTTAGCAAAGCCATGTAGCGTGGATCTATGTGATATTTATAAAAAGGAAGTATGGCTATTGACCAAATGAGTCACAATTCAGTGTTACCCCCTCCATTTAAAATTAACCACTTCTTACATAAAGAGAAAATGATGAAGCCTCAATACACTTCATTTAAAGCCAAATATGACAACTGTGAAAGCGCTTTAATGCCTCCGCAACCTGCACTCAGTGCTCTCGTGTTTTGGAAGGCTGTGCGGGGTTTCAGTTCCGGGCTTTGTTTTCTGAGGCTTTGGTGATTCCACTTTTAATTATAGCGCAGCACTTCGGTTCCTGCGGTGGAGCAAGAGAGGGATGAGAATGCTTTAATCAATGAAGGGAGAATTACTCCTTCTCTCTGCTGACCTCCATTCCTCGCTCTGCATTAATTGATCGCTGTCGGATGAATCAGATGAATAAATAAGGGGAGTGATGGGATGGAAATCACTCCGTAAAGTAATTTCTTAAAGTGATCCGGACATTAGAAAGCTGCTGTTGATGAAAATTTTACGATTTTTAGAGTTGGTTTGGGGTTAATTTGGATTGGACATACACAACTCCTAAACTACACTGTAAACTCTAGAACCACACAGGGAATTCTAGAGCCACACTAACAAACGTATAATCACACTGAGAACTGTAGAACCACACTGAGAACGCTTGAACCACACTGAGAACTATAGAATCACACTGAGAATTCTAGAGCCATGGTGAAAATTGTAGGACTACCATGAAAGTTCTAGAACTACATTGAGAACTGTAGAACCACACTGAGAATTCCAGAGTAATGTTAAGAATCCTAGAACTATGTTGCGAATTGTTGAACACTAAGAATTGTAGAACCACACTGAAAATTCTAGAACTACACTGAGAATTGTAGAACCACACTGAGAATCCTAGAAGTATGCTGATGATTCTAAAACCACACTGAGAACTGTAGAACCACACAGAGTTCTAGAACCACCCAGAGAATTCTAGCAGTAAACTTGCTCCTGCAAATATTAACCCAAAACTGCGGGAGACAGCTTAAGACACTAATAGAGTTTTTTAATGAACACAATTACTAGAGTGAGCTTCACAGAAGCACGCCTGAGTATTAGGTGTCCCCAGGCTCTGTCACGTCTTGATGACGTCATGTGGTGTTGTGTGTGTGTGGTCATCCGGTGCCTAGGCAACCAGTTGCGAGCACTGAGCCTCGTTAACTCATTAGCCGGGTTGCTAGGTACCTGACGATAAGTCCATCTGTCTTGTGTTAAGTTTAAGTATGTTTCACTGAGATCATTCTTGTCAGTATCATGTGATTGGTTGTGTGTGTCTCTGGGGGCGTGAACGAGACTAGACGGACTAGACATGACACTCCCCAAATTTTTGTACAGTAAACAGGCTGCAGACAGTAAATTTACAGCAGCAGTTTGTAAGTAGGCTGAACAGATGTTGGAGTGGTATCCAGTGCACACACAAGAGAGCGGGAGGGAGAGAGAGAGAGAGAGATTCCCTTAGCGAAAGCTGAGACTAAAAACCACAGCTACAGTTATATGCTAATTGGGACAGAATATTTTTTAGCTCTGTCCGACAGCACTTCAGAGAGCTTCTAGCAGCTTCATCAGAGGCACTCAGAGCAGTTGAACACGAACAGAATAGACCCTAGCGCAGAACTTCAAACACAGCAGTTCATCTGAATAAGCCACAAAAAGAGATCCCTTTGGCCATTATTGCAACTACACTTTGGAGCCACAATGAGAATTCTAGAACTGTGATGAAAGTTCTAAAACTGCACTGAAAATTCTAGAACTACACTGAGCATTGCAGAAGCACTCTGATGTCTAAAACCATACTGAGAACTGTAGAACCACACAGGGGATTCAAGAACTATGTTGAGAAGTCTGAAACTACACAAAGTCTGGTTGAACTACATTGAGAATTCTAGAACTACATTGAGATTTGTAGTGACACACTGACAATTCTAGAACAACACTGATAATTGAACAATGAGAAAACTGAGAATTGTGGAAGGAAAACAGAAATTCTAGAGAATTGTTAAGAATTTAAAAATCAATTCAAATGGTGAACATACTACAAATTTATTTGTTAGCAAATAATATAACTTGCATTCATAAATATTAAGTAAGTAACATGCAAATGTAGAAAATCTCAGTGTGGTCCAGTAGTGTAGTGAGATCATCTGACCAGAACTCAAGTAGAACTCAAGTATTTCTCATGTGATAACTAGACATCTATACAGTTTTTAAGCAAGGATTCACTCTTTTAAAAGGTTTTATTTTTATAGGGTTGTTGGATGTTGGAGTATTTGTTACACTAGTATTTAGTTGTATATTTAGTATTCAAATAATTCATCTTAACCTTTTAGACACCAAAATCCTTTATAACACATTGTTCTTAACATTGTTCAGGCTTCTCCTTCTCTCTCTCTCTAGCTCTCTCTTTCTCTCTTTCTTTTTCTCTGTCTGCCTCTCTCTCGTCTCTTTTCTCAGATTTCCTTGATTTTCCACCCTTAATACCATTTCTCTCTCTTTCTTACTCTTTCTCTCTTTTTTCTTCTGTAGATTAAAAAAATGTATAAAGAAAATAATTAAAATTATCATTTTGTAATTATTAAACATTGTTATACATATAGACTTGCTCTTCTGCTTGTGACTGAAATCCTGCTCCAGAACTCATTATTGCACATCATTACAGAAATTTTTTTAGAGTACAGTCTCAATTAATCAAAGTCCTGTTGGTCTTTGGACGAATTAGTGGACGAACTGACCTGTTTATGGAAGATGGATCATTTATTCTTGCACACACACGAAAATGTCCAGATCAATAAACTGATTGTCATTATCATTATTAAGGAACTAGTGAAACTACTGAAGTTCTGCCAGCCTTTTGTTTTCCATATTGATGTTCATCCTAAAGAAACCGAGTCTCACTGTAGAGTAAAGCAGTTTAATCAGACCTGCACTCGTCTCTCTTTACAGCTCAGAGCGATTAGTTTCATTAACTTTGGAGACTTTGAGAGACTTTAGTGCATCCATGCAAAAGAGAAGTTTCAGTGCAGGAAAATGAGAGAGAGAGAGAGAGAGAGAGAGAGAGAGAGAGAGAGAGAGAGAGAGAGAGAGAGAGAGAGAGAGAGAGAGAGAGCAAGAACAAAATAGAAATAAATAATGGTAGAGAGAGAAAAATTCTCCTCTCTTTTCTCTCAATCTCTCACTTGTTTCGCTCCCCCTTTTCTGTGTGTCTTTCTCTTTACCTTTTTTGTTTCTTTTTCAATCTCCTTTTTCTGTCTTTCTCTGCCCTTGACTTTTTCTCACTTGCATTCTTCTACTGTCTGCTTTGTCTCATTCACTCTGTCTCTCTCTCTCTCTCTCTCTCTCTCTCTCTCTCTCTCTCTCTCTTTATCACTCTCCTTCTCTCTGTTGTAAACAGTCAGGTTTATGTTGGACGTTTTTCCTCTCTTTTGTGAAGATACTAAAAATGGCGACAGCTTTTCTCCAACCCCAAGGTCACATGACTCTGCTCAGTGCGTGTATTTTATAGTCTCGGAGAGAGAGAGAGAGAGAGAGAGAGAGAGAGAGAGAGAGAGAGATGAGCGAACTGAATCTGAGAAAATCATCTATAGACCTTCCTTTATGATCATCACTATCACCATCATCAGACTACTAGATCAAACCCAGAAGAAAGGAAACCTCAAAAATAAGACTCTTCTTCATCGAACCTGTTTCTCCTAGACCTGACTGAGCTCGTTTTAATTTCAATATGAGATTTTGAACATTTTCTCACACTTCTTAAATTCAGCTCCTGAGAAAGAGCCTTCTTCTAATCTCAGCCCGATCCCAATTTAAGATCTTAAAGTGCTCTTTCTTCTCTCTCACTGCTCTGATTTTTATTCATCTCAGATCCTCAGATCTTCAGGTAAACCATAAGATTAAAAAAAAACTTGGCCGTCTTATAAATGAGACTGAAATTTGTCTTAGTGATCAAATACAAGTCTCGACTAGAGTTATGAAATCCAAAAGGTTGTTAAAGAGAAAAAAAACTGAGAACAGCAGAAGAACTTTTGCCTTTAAGTTGATCTTTTGCTCCTTATTTCTCCTGAAGTGGATGGTTAGGAGATACAAGGGGGGCTAGGAGATACAAGACTTCAACAAACTCCAAATAAGAATAGGATTTATTTCTGATGAGACACAGAAAAGATTGTTGTGAGCCGCAGAATCATTGTGTGAAATGTGTAAAATAAAGTTATGAGGAACCTTCCAAGGTTTCCTAGGCCTTCAGAGCGGGTGATATAATTCCTCATGCTTATTTAAACATATTTTTGGTAGAAAACAAAAGGTTTAAATTCTTGATCTGCCAAACATAAGAATGGACACCATTAGGGCTGTACCAATACTGATATCAATATGGCACTGCCTTTCAATATCGATACTTATTGATACTCTTGTTGATCACACTGTCCATTATTTGGTGCAAAAAATAAAGGTACCACATGAAAAGGCATGAAAAGATTCAGCAGCATGATTTTTTGGAGAAATTAGGATCAAAATTGTGCCCTGAGTTTATATAATGAGGGAGGAGGGTCACTACAAATAGCTTGCTCAAAAAATGTGTCTTGCTGATGAGCAGCTCACCGCTCCCGTCCTTCCACTGATCCAATCCAGCATCTGCTATTTGAAAACGCCGCTGTGTTAGAATGAATTAACAATGTAGATTTCAGCGCTGGCCAGCCACCAGTTCAGTACCAGTTTTCCATAGCCATCTATACTGTCTCAGTTTGACTTAAAAATACTTTAAATTACATTTTTGTTCTACATATGGGGGAAAAAATGAAGCAGAAAGTATGAAATGTGGCATATCATTTTTTCTCCACCATATTAAATTCATCACCTAAAATGTGCACAATAAGGAGTGTATGCTTATTTTCTCCACATTTGATCAGTAGTGCACAGTCTTTTGGACAATATGGCCAAAATATCAGTATTGTGATTTTACTGCTACACAGTGCAAAGCTTTTTAATTAATTTAAGGGCTCACATCATATTTTTTCTACAAGTAAAAAGGCTTTAAGTCTATAAATGTTGTTGAAGTTCCAAAGTGTACATTCACTTCCCTATCCATTCAATCTATATATGAAAATAAGCATTGACCGTTTGAAAATGCAACTGTAATAGAATGCATTAATGCTTCAGAAACACTGGCAGTAGCACCCATCACCAGCCAAACAAAGTTGTCCAGTCAGGGTGTTTTTTCAGTGGTGTCCACATAGATTCAGCCAAATGGGCTAAAATGTCAATTAGGTCTTCAGGTGCTGGAATGAAGGTTCAACTCATTAGATTAACTACCAACATAAATAGGAACAGGACGTTCCAATTTACAAAAAGTGGCCCCAGTTTCATAAAAAGAACAAAAAGGGAGTCAAATACATGGATTTTTGCTTTGTTACCAAACTAGCAGTGCCACTGATTTTTGGAGTAATATTTACAGTATTATGCAGAAGCCTCAAACAATATTTAAAAACTATTTAGATGACCATTATACAGTAAATAATGATTTTATGCAGTAAATAATGATTTTATTCAGTATATCAGTTAGTTCCTTGGGGAAGCCCAGTATTACTAAGCCCAGTAGTTCCGTCAGAAATCTGGTTTGAATCAGTACTTCATTAAGTTAAATCAAGAGCACACAAAATATCTGCCACTTTTTTACAAACAAAACAAATCTTGATACTTTTTACCGCTTTCTTGTTTGTTTGTATCTATTCTAATGTTCACTTTGCTAGCAGAAAGACAATGAGAAAAGCAGCTTTAAACAGTTTGCATATGTGTTTAAGATCTTTGCACAGAACTGTACATATTTGATATTGCTTCCTTAGCCTTCTTGTTTACTTAACCTACCTTAGCCATGATATTCTATAGCAAATCATTTATCATAAAAAAAAATTCTTGGTGCAAATCTGTGGTCAGAATCATTGCTGAATCATAGTTGCACAGGTATTTATGATGGATTTAATGACTGTTTAATGACTGAACTCTGTTAAGGTGGCGTGTTCACGTTCGTTTGCCCATAAAGTGTACATGTACACATAGAGTAGCTGCAGGCAGTCGATGAGTTCAGTGTTGCAGTTACTCATGTGCTGATTGTGTGTATTGAGGCTTGGAGATAAAAATTCATTTTGAGGCTGACGTGACTGCAGTGTGTGTGTGTTATATCTCTTTAGTAAAGGGTCATTATAGATGCAACTGATAAAATGCAATCTTTCATTTCATTTCTCAAACCCACTGCATCTGCAAACAGACTGTTTTTTTTCTAAATTTGGTCCTCTTTATTATCTCTTTGGATGGCCAACCGACTCGGGCATCTGGGCAGTTTGGTCCAACATCATTGTACATTAACATACAAGGAAAGTTTATTAGGTTTTTCATCTCTCTCCCTCCCTCCCTCCCTCCCTCCATCTATAGAAACTGCAGGTCCTGAGGAAGACTCTGCAGGCTTTGATCTATCCCATCTCTTCCACCACGCCCCATAATTTTGAAGTCTGGACAGCGACAGCCCCCACGTACTGCCACGAGTGCGAGGGGCTGCTGTGGGGAATTGCTCGGCAGGGCATGCGCTGCACGGAATGCGGGGTCAAATGTCATGAGAAGTGCCAGGACCTGCTGAATGCAGACTGTCTACAACGTAAGTCCAGACTCTGACACACACCTTTCACATTCACCTGACACAATACAAGGAAATCTGTTCCCATTAGTGCATCACGTTAATACTGAATTGGATTTCATGGTGTGGGGGGTCAGTGTTTTCATAAAAATTCTACCCAGATAATATGTTTTCAGTGCTGGTGGTCCTGCTCCACTGATGGAAAGTTATTTGGAGGGGTGGTAAATTGTGCACCAAAATTGAATTACATCTGTCAAATAGCAGTGGACCTGGGTATCAAGCCCAAGTCATCTTGGACTAAGAACAAAATTCATTATTTATCTACTGATTTAAATATAGAAAAAAAAAATAAAGAAAAAAAGAATGAGAAAAAAGAAAAAGAAGAAAAGACACCAATACAAAAAGTGGGAGTGGAATCTCTGAAAAATACTGAGATGACAGAAAGATATAGAAAGAAAGATTTAAAGAAAGAAAGAAAAACAGACACAGCAAGAATGAGGTAGAAGCTTCAAATAAAGACGTTCATAAGTGGATAAACTATATAGGGATTTCTGATAAAGTGGCCGGTGAGTGTATATTATGGTCTCTCTGGGTTTGACGCTAGAAACAGCGTGTCTAATTCTCATCACTTTACTGTGCCAAGAAAATGAGGGCTGTCAGATTCTACCAACATCCATCCTCGTCAAAGATCTAACCACACATGGTATAAGTCTTTAAAAAACACGCCTCTCCTCTGCTGTTTGAAAACAGAAAGATGCACGAATCAGCAGGACCTCCTGCCGTTAGATCTTAGCCCATGATGGAGGAGCTGGTTCGGTCATGGCCGTTTGTCAGAAAGCAAACATCAAAATAAGCATAATCTTGTTTACTTATTTAGATTTTCTCTCTCGGCTACAAGTCCATGAGCAGAAATAAGTCATCCCTAATCAGTCGAGATAAGTGGCAGGTCGTACTTTGAGAGGAGAAGCAGTTTGTTGCTTCAGTCTGGATGCTGAGTGGCAGTGTGTTGGCGTGCTTTGACCATTAAAGTGAAAGTGTTGATCCGGGACCAGGTCCTCCTCCACAAATACAAAGACCTTACAGAGAGCTTTCACTAAAAAGTAGCCGTGGGTTTCAAAGTTTGAGATATGCATTAGAAAGCACCTCCTCACCACAACTCACCAGGGCTGCTAGGAATTTATATATTAGAACTCAGTGCATAAAATCTGATTTCAACAAATAAAAACAGTGTAAAACAGTGTAAAATCGGTGATTGTTCTCATACACACTCAAGTCGCTGTTTACTGATCTTTTGCTCGGTGCACCATCCGTCGGCCGCTCTCCGGGCCCCCTCCCTCTGCAGGTTTTCCCCACCCACTTGTGGGCATAGACTATCCTGAAACTTCTCCCGGGTTCTTGTGTCAAGGTGGTTTTTATGACAACCGATGCTCACTTCTATGAATGTTTAAAATATCTCTTCTTCTACCAACACATATGGTTTACAATCTCTATGAAAGCAAACATCAACTTCTCCACTTGTTTCTTGGAGCAACAATAAGTCATTCATGTCAAAAATATCAAACTTTGTTTTGTTTGTAAAGAAGTAGCTATTCTGTGAGCTGGTGAGGAAAACACAGGTTCAGTTTCATATTTCTTCTCAGTTCCTCCAGCCATTGTTGGATTTGTGAAATTCCATCAACGGCTCCTGATTTAATTATTTGAAGGACTGATTGAGTCAAACCAGGTTTCTGGTGGGAACTACAAGTAATACTGGACTGAAAAACACTGATATACTGAACATAAATCACTATTTACTGAGTAATATCATTTGTTTTTATTCTATCATTTGTTTTAGTAATATTAATATAAATGAAAAATAGTCACTGCTCATCTAAGCAGTTTTTGCACAGTACTCTACATGTTTGAATGAGGTGAACTGAAAAACCTGTTTCTGGGTGGAAATCAAGCTCCCAGCATTAGAAAGTCTCTGTGTTTTTCTTGTTTAAAGCGATGTTACTGCTACCAGCTCTCCAAAAAAGGATGTGTTATGGCCCATAATAACGCTGTTGTGAGGGTGACATGTATTATTGCCTTTTGTGGAGCTTTCTTTTGAAGTGACCCTCACAAATGTGGCCTCCTGCCAGAGCGGCAAATGGGTCTTTATTCAGCGAGATTTATAGGACGAGCCGTCAAAGTAAATCATCATAGCCAAAGAGTGCGTGTGTGTATGCGTGTGTGTGCGTGTGTGTGTGTGTGTGATTGAGCGAGCGAGGGATTGTACTCATGTGTGACAGTCAGAATGCATGTGAGTGAATGTGTGTGTGAGTCAGCGAGCAAGATAAACTGTATGTGTGTGTGTTAGAGTGTGTGTATGACTCAGAGAGTAAAACAGTATGCTAGCATTAGCGTGTGTGTATAGCGGCGTCAAGTGGAGCAGCAGAAGGTGCCTTAGTGACTGTAATTTCAAATTCAAATTAAAAAAGCTTTACATAGATTTTTCCTCATTGAACCCAGATGTGTCAATCTGCACACACAATTCTACTGTCCAAATTTAGCTTCTTTAGTTTAGTTTAGAGTAGTTTTAAGGCTAATGCCGCTAAAACTAGAAGTCAGTAGTCTCCTAAATCCATATTTTCATTTACTTTATAACTATAAATGTATGTACTTTATAATTACTCTATATTTTGGGCAAATCTTTCATTAGTGTTCAGACAGACAAATGTGATTAATCACAGTAGACTACAGAAAATAGACTACATAAACGTAGACTAGTACACTTTTAAATGAGCTTTCTATTCATTTTGATTGACTATAGCAACTACACTACTATGCAAAAGTCTTGCACCCCTCATTTCATTCTATTTTGCTTCCAAAGATCCAGACTTCCTTGTATTTGTAATGTAGTCTTGGGAAAGAGTTCTCCAGGCTTCCTGGAGGACTTTCAAAGACTCAAAGACTCTCATTTTCAGTCCAGTCCCTGAAGCTGACCGGTTTCAGAGGAATGGTTTCTTGTTTGTTAAGACACACAGTGACCTACGTATGAGTCATTCAAGCATAACACAGCACATCTAACTTAAGGTCTGAACCAGTGAATAAACAGGTGCAGATGATTTCAGATGATCAGGTGGTGATCAGTATACTGGTGGTGCTGAATGCGAAATAGTTCGAACACCTTTATCTAGGCACCTTGTATCTTTAGGCATTTTGCAGCCTGTCACAGTAAAACATTTGTTCCCATTAATTTCATTTAATCTACTTAATATGCTAAAGACAGGACAGTTTGACCAATATGGTGATTCAAAGCAAAAAAGAAAAGAGGGGATGGGGTTCAAGACTTTCTGCTCTTTTTCTCTAAACACAGTAAGCATAATAATATGTGGTGACTCACATTACAAAAATGATGGATGACAGTCATTTTACAAAAATAAATGAACAATAAAAGCTTTTAAAGACAGAAATATGATACAATACGGTCTGTGCGGTTTATGTCGTTCGTCTTCCAGGTGGGCGTGTTTGTGTGTGTGTGTGTGTGTGTGTGTGTGTGTGTGTGTGTGTCTGCGCAGTTACACTACATAGATCAGCCAACATGCCACATCCCTGCTGTTTGGTTCCTATAAGGAAGAAAAATCCACCCTAATTCATCACTGTCTATACACACTTTATCAGAAACATTCCCTTGCTGGTGAATCTGTTGATGTACAGTGTGTTAGTCTCTAGACCTTCATCAGTGGCCAGTTTCTATTAAAATGGTCAGTGAGTGGAAGCACACAGTGTTTCTAATAAAGTGCCCACTGAGTGGAAACAGGGTGTTTCTAATAAAGTGGCCAGTGGTGGAGGCACAAGGGAAGTGTTTCTAATAAAGTGGCCAGTGAATGTAGATCCTAGAAAATTTTGATCATTAATTATCGAAAACATTTTTCTTGCAGGTGCAGTGGAGAAGAGCTCCAAGCATGGCGCAGAGGACAAGACCCAAAACATCATCATGGCCATGAAGGAGCGAATGAAGATCCGGGAGAAGAACCGTCCAGAGGTGTTCGAAGTCATCCAGGACATGTTCCAGCTCTCCAAGGAGGACTTCACCAGCCACCTGAAGAGTGCCAAGCAAGCTGTCCTGGAGGGAACGTCCAAATGGTCAGCCAAGATTGCCATCACTGGTTAGTAGCAGGTTTCATAACTGATATTGGCAGACTAGTTTCTTATTATTCTTTTAACATTAATTTATCCACAGTATCTTCATTTCTAAGGCATGTTTCAGCTCCATCTGGATCAGGCTAACTGTTATTATCTTAACAATCACTTTTGCAACTTTTCCACTGGCACAAGGAACTGTGATATATCGTGTTTTTCCATTAAAAATAAAGCGACCTGAACCCGAGCAGCTCAGTGCCAGGGCCAAAGGCGCGCTGTAGCTGAGATGTAGCTGAGATCAGTACTTTCTGATTGGTCAAAATGTCATCACAAAATGGACAGAGACCATTGTTTTTCTTTTTTTTACTTCCCACGCACTATAATCAACAATGAAGATACAAACTAACTGGGAAGGAGACGAAGTACAAGCACTAATGTCTGTTTGGGCTAAGGATACATTTCAGTGGGAGTTTTCTCTATCTAACTGTTATGTCTTTAATGCCGTGAGAAACATAAAGGAAAGATCATTAACAAGTTAGCTGGGTTAGGTTTTGGGACGTTGACCAGCCGTAAACTGTGGGGAGAGAAATGAGTCAGGAACACCGTTAAAGGACTGAGATACACTGGAAAATCAAAGCGTTACTGGACTTCAGTACCATCACAGTATTGTTTAGATACAGCATGGTTTCTTTATGTCTATGGAAAAGTGCCTTTTGATTTGCTGTCTGCACTTCCAAACATATTTTCTTATAGGAAACAGTCTTTTGTTTATCAAGCTTACTGCAGATTTAAGGTCTTGCAACAAATTCTTCAAACACTTTTCAACTTTTTCTTTTTCTTATTTTTCTTATTATTCATTTTATGTCAAGGCAGTCAATGACACCTTACAGACAATAACCAGAGCATAAAACTGATAAAACCAAGAAGAAAAATAGAGGAGAAAAACCGCTTTGATTGGCTGTCTGCACTTCCCTATACTTTTTATTCAGTCTGAAAATTTTGTTTATCAAGCTAACTTAGATTCAAGGTCTTGCAACAAATTCTACAAAAACTTTCCCACATATTTTTTCTTTTTAATTTTATTATTATTCATTTTATTTAAATCTACCTTTCAATGCACTCAAGGACACCTTACAGACAAGTAACTAGAATGTAAGGTTGCTTATACGAAGAAGAAAAGTAAAAATAGATACATGCATTGTTTATTGTTGTGGTACCACCGATTTGGTGTTTGTCTTCCCCCACACATCAGCCAAATGGCTCCTTGCTGTCATGAAACAGCTGAACGTTTGGCTGATAAATACCAAAGTGTGGCCTCCTATGGTGGAAGTGGCCAGATGATTTAGTAATTCTTTTTAAAATGTTACTCACTTTCTCCCAAGAAAGTTAAGTAGGCCAACTGGGTTATTACTGTAATAACTATGGTTGTTGCTAGGGTGTTGCTATGGTGTTGTTGGCGGTAAGCTGGTTGCTATGGTAACTAGTAATTGCTGTGATGTTGCTAGGCGGTGCCATGATGTTATAAGGGGTTGCTAAGGCCTTACTGACAGTCATATCGCTCAGTCAGATGAAAGGGTGATGAAATATAGATGAGCTCATGGTTGAGCATGGATCCTGTAGGTAATGAAACAATGGCAAAAAATCTTAGCTATGTGTGTTACACACTCACTGTCTACATATGACCCCTGCGTTATAATCTACTGTAGGCCCTTTTCCATTAAAGCAGCCTGTGCTGTTTCTACATGTTTGGGAATGGAAACAAACATCACAGAGAATAAGAGAAAAAAATCAGTTCCACAAAAAACTGCTGGCTAACTTAACCTGTCACCATTACCACACTTTAGCATCCTTCAGGCTCAATATGTACACATTTTTCACCCAGAGAAGTTAACTATGACCTCAATTCGGCTTACTGAGCTGACCTGCAGCTTGCTGGCTAGCTAGTAGCACTAAAAGAAATGTTCATGCGCTGCTTGTTTTTATAAACCACAACAAAAAGTGACATATACCTCCTGAGCTTTAGTGTCCTAAAGTCTGTTTATCACCTGCTATCTCTGTAGCTTTCACAGAATTTTTGCTCTGCATTTGTCCCTTTACGCCTGCCATAACAATCCCTGATCAGAGACTCTCTCTCCCCCATACAATGTTATGGGGGAGCGACTAGTCCCTCTGCTTTCTCTCCCCATATATAACATGGGCGACTTGACCACAGAAATAAACTGTATACGAGCGCATTGGATGGGGCTAAGGCACGTCTTGGAACTATGCCGATTTGTCCAATGGACTTGGAGGAGAAGCATCATCAAAATTCACCTATAATAATAATAATAATAATAATAATAATAATAATAATAATAATAAAACTATGATAATAGAACAATAGTGTGTTTGCTTTTGCAATCTCACTAATAAAAGAAAACAATAATAAATACCGCTCTGACAGAAAAACTTTCTGCTGGTATGATTCCAGCCTTAAACTGTGGTTTTGTATCAGTAATAGCAGATGGGCTACAGCCTCTAATTGGAGCTACAAGGCAGGGATTTCTACTAAAGTGACCTGGGAACCGGGGGGGGGGGGGGGGGGGGGGTGTTC
>JBBJLS010000018.1:15860965-15875722 GCA_037577275.1 Bryconaethiops microstoma
GTATATATATATACATGTGTGTGTGTGTGTGTGTGTGTGTGTGTGTGTGTGTGTGTGTGTGTGTGTGTGTGTGCTTTATTCTGATTGGTTGCCATTAATAAAGCACTCCAGGCTGAAACATTCCTTCAGCATGAATGGGGCCAGGCTACACCACTATATGTTGGATATACACTACAGTACTGATTCACACCTCGTATTTGTAATATAGTCTTGAGGAACAGTTTTCCAGACTCTCATTTTCAGTCCAGTCCCTGAACCTGACCAGTTTCAGAGGAATGTTTTTTGTTTGTTAAGCCTTTATAGATGAAATAATCTGTAAAAGTGTATGTCTAACTCCTATTAACTGGTTGTGTGGTGATGCAGAGTCAAATTCTAGACTGTCCTTTAACTTCAAATGCACTAGTAAACTGTTTCATCACTTAATAGCTTGTTAAATATCTAGTACTTGTTAACACATTTTCTAAACTAAATTTGTTTTGACATATTTTCATTTATAGTTGTTCACTCAACAACTTCCCAAAGCTTCAGAAGAATAAAAATCTGCAGTTTGTAAAATAAATGGATGGTAAAAACCTGTGGTGTGCAAAATTGGTGGACTGAGAGTGTATCTGCCATGATATTTACCAATAATGGTATAATATTGTTTAATAAATGAGCATATATGGCATATTTATGGCGTTTGTTTTGTTATTTAGTGTTATGTAGCAGGTAGAGTGTTTGGTCCTGTTTGTTACTGATTTCGGTTCATTTTGGTGCCAGCAAAACGTCTCTGGTCTTCACTTTAGCACAGGTGCTGAAGTATGTGACAGTGTCTAGAGTATCTCAGCTCAAGCCTCTAAGGCGTGTGTGTGTGTGTGTGTCTGTCTGTGTGTAAGTGTGTATGTGGGTTTAATCCATTCTAATCAGAGTAAACAGCGGCCACCCAGGACGAGTGAAAGCACAATCCCTTCCCCCTAGCGAGGTTGTGGGACATGATTAGAACGGGTCACCAGGGGAGCGCTGGCAGGGGGGAGAGGATGGGCTCACACACCATCGTGTCCCACTGGGACGGGCACTTTATTCGAGCCGGGACAGCCGAGAGAGAGCAGATTCTCTTATACAAGCACACCCAAGAGCTTCAAACTCATTAGCCTGGGGCTGCACATCAGACAACAGGGTTCAACAACTGTTTGGAGACACGGGTTTGGAAAGAATCCCATTATGTGTGTCATTTTGATGATTTGCTGAATTTTGTGTTTATTCAAGAATTTTTCCACTTAACCATTTTTGTCATAAACTGCAAAAAATTTGTTGAGTGAAAAACTATAAATGATGGAAGATATCTGTAACAGTGCAGGTCTAACATCCTCTTAACTGGTTGTGTGGGGATGCTGAATCAAAATCTAGACTATCTTTTAACTTTAAATGCAATCGTTTAATCACTTTGTTTAATATCTAACACTGTCAGGTGCTTCACATTATAATTACAATGATATTAGGTGGATTATTGTAGGTCAGTAGTGATTAATAAAAATTAGGACATTTGCTGGCCTATATAGACTCAAATGATGAACATACTGTTAACTTATTTGTTAGCAAAGAATATTGAGTGTATTCTTAGTAAATATTAAGTATGTGCGTGCCAAAACTGGTAGTGTAACTACTAATTATTGTCATTTTGCATTAGTTGAACAGTGGGAGATTTGTTACATGAGTATATTTTAAAGGGAACGCCATCCATAATTTAGTGTTTAAGATGTAAACAAAGTCATTCGGAGTCATTTCTTCACAGTGGCGGTGAACAGATCCAGACATCTCCAACACAAACACAGCCAGTTTTATACACTATCGACCCCCCGTGAAGGTCCACGTGTCTCTGACTGTTTATATGGATGTTGATGGTAAAATAGCGAATCTGAACTAAATCACTTCTCTTTGGGGACTATTTTGCCTTACCTTTTGAATACAAAAATACTATTTTACTCCCGCAAACTGTCTTATCTTTGGCATATTAAGTAAATTAAATGAATGAAATTGGATCAAATGTTTTACTGGAACATGCTGCAAAGTGCCTAAAGATACATGGGTCCTAGATAAAGGAGTTCCAACCACTCAGCTTTCAGCACCACCAGTATATTGATCACCACCTGATCATCTGGAATCATCTGCACCTGTTTCTTCACTGGTTCAGGCCTTAAGTTGGATGCTTTGTTATGCTTGAGTGACTCATACGTAGGTCACATTGTGGGTTAACAAATAAAAACATTCTTCTGAAATAAGATCTGGACACCAGCCATCAGAAACGGGCCAATGATAAATGGAGCTGAGAGGAGCAGATAAGCTTGGACAGCAAGTGAAAGCACAAGAGGGTGTTTCCAATAAAATGAACACTGTGCGGAAGAGCTGAGGAGGTGTTTCCAATACTAAAGGTGCACTTTCTATAGGAATGTTCACTCCAGACTCTGCTGTAAATGTGACCATTTTCTGTGTCAAGTCTAGTTTCCATTTCCTGTGTATAGATGATGAAGTGAAAGTGCCATCTACAAATGCCACACATTTCTTTGTCATTTGTGCTGTCTTTATAGAAGTTACGCCAGCAAACGTTGGACTTTCAAGAGTGGTGACAAAAGCCTTTCAAAGCAAGTCACAGATAATTTATACAGCTCAGAGCAAGAGAAAGAGAGAGAGAGAGAGAGAGAGAGAGAGAGAGAGAGAGAGAGACTAAACAAATCCAGTTGTGCTTAGTTCTGACCAGAACAGCATAGAATTCTTGCCATTCTTACACACACACACACACACACACACACACACACACACACACACACTCCTCAAAGGTAGTTAGATGTCATCATTACCATCCCGATCCCGTCTCCAGGGGAAACACTGTGCCTTGAGGAATCCATCTGTCTTCACGAGTGGCTTCTTAAGCTCACAGCTTCTTTGAGCTGCAGAAAGCAGAGTTTAATGCAAGATTTGTGTGACAGAAACATTGAAGATACATGATCAGTAACCATAACTGTGGCATTTTTGTGCCTCTCCTGAGATTAACTGATGTGTTCATATTTATAGATGCTGAAACAGAAGTCCAGAATGAGGACTGAGGGGATTAGTTAATTAATTATTAATAATATTTTTTTATAGGAGCAGTTTCTCCCCTTATCTCCCTCAACAAAAGCTGCAGTGCTGACCCACATTCCTTGTGTGTTAAAGCTTTATTATTACTGGATTACTGAAAATGATCAGTAACTGAATATGATTATTATTTTGTAAAACAGTAACCCTGAGAAAACAAACAGCAATTTTTTTGTTATTGATTACTAAAAGTTACTGATATCAGTTACTGAAAATGACAATTATTAAGATTGAAACTGTGGTCCTGAGACCAAGTGATATTTTTGCCTGGACTGCAGAGCTCATTTACATATATGAGCTTTAAAAGCACAGCAACACAAAAAGCCTATTTCAATTTAGGAGGTAATGAAGAAGGCTGGAAAGTGGTCATCTAAAAATGAAATATGTTTTTGGTCCATAAAACCACACAAGCGTCATAACAGGAAAGAAAAAAATACAAGAAAAATATAGTGAATGGGCCCTTGATCATACAGTTGGATTATAACACTATTTGTAAGTTTCGTCTTTGTTGTAGCATTTCGTATTTATTCTAAATCTAACACTATTTCAGAGTTTTATGTACAGAGGCGTGCAAAAGTTTTGGCATCCCGGTCAAATGGTTTGTTGACCAGGCCACATATTAGTGCAGTTGTCTGTATAGGATTTGTACTTCTTTTGACTCTGGAATCGACAAAGCACTCAGTTTACCTGGGGGAAGGGGGATTGGCTATATGCTAGTGTTGTGGAGATGAACTGCTGGGACAGTTTGTAAAATTCCAGAGTTCTCTCTCTCGTTCTCCACCTTGCCTTTTCATCCCTTTCTCTCAGCCACATTCACGTTTTCCACTCTTTATGCTGGCAGGGACATGAACTTGTTCAAAAACACTTGTTTATTCCATGCCGCACTCTCTCGGGAAGGTGTGAACCTGTCTTTGAAGATGTGAAGAAATCCTTCCCCTCCCTGTACTGCCTGTAGATTCACAGGGTCGGAACCACTGGGGAAGCAGACACATCCAAACCTGCATGCCAAACCTTAGCATGTGTGTGTTTCCCTCCTGGCCATTTGGCTTTCCTGAGTTGCCTGTTTATTAGGAAGTTTGGACATGAAACTTAATGAACTTTATATATACAGTCAAACAGACTCTTCATTTCTGAAGCGTATTTTGTTGACAGTTGTGTTAAATCGTTGGCATTGTGTGCCTGGATTCTGCTCCTCATGTTGTCCCTAGGGTCTTACCACCCCTGAACCTTAATGCAATCGACACTGGCTATCCCACTCATTTCTACTTTAAGCCACAAACACTTCACGTTCCCCATTAATGCCTTTAGTTATTGAAAGTGACCGTCATAACGTGAACACACCACAGCACACACTGTGAACAGCACGAAATTCTCTCCCTGTATTTAACTCATTCACCAAGTGAAGCAGCGGGCAGCCAGGAACACGGCGCCTGGGGAGCGGTGTGTGGGGGTGGTACCTTGCTCAAGGGTACCTCAGAGGTGCTTAGCAGTCTTGCGAATTGAACACACAACTTCCTGATCACAGGAGGAACGCCCTAACCACTAGGCTACAATACAATAGTAATTGAAATCAGAACTGAGGTTCACCCTGTGATCAGGAAGTTGTGAGGTGGGATCAGTATTGGTAGTTCAGCCTCTGTTCAAATGAACTTATAGGTGTAATGCATTCTAGAAAATTTTCTCCTCAATGTTGTTGTATTATTTTTCTGCTGTCCTTCTAGAACCAAGTCAGATGGTTCAAATTTGGTGCCAAATTCTGATTCTTCCTTCAGCCTGATTCCTTCAGATTCATTTCAACCATTCCATTGATGCCACACCTTTAGAATGTGCTGTACTTTTCAGGGTACAAACACTATCCTCAGTTAAGGAGCATAATTGGTAGACATAAAGTTCAAATGTGCCCCTTTCACTTGAGAAAGTGAATGCAGTGTTCCTTTCCACAGTTGGACCTTGAGGACAATATTGTACATTTCTTTGGACTAAAATTTACGTGGAAAGCTCTCCTTCTCCTTATACCTCTCTGGTCTTTTCTTCTTTCTGTGAAGTGTGTGTGGAGGAAAGGGGTGTACATAAGAAACTGGCAACTCAATGTGCAGCAGGGACACGATGCTTCTGCTTGGGATGGTGTTTGTGTGGGGTGCAGTAAGATGTTTATGAAGGTAATAATAATGATAAGGGTTTGTATAACCCCTTTCTCAAATGCAAGGATGCTTTACATCAGTAGAAATACACACAATAAAGAAAACTTTCATCAACACATAATTCACATACACAAATCCTCCCCCAGCAATGAGCTGACATGGAAACTCTTGCAGTTAAGCGTAGAATCACTTAGACACGTGGCCTCAGGAGCCTGGAGACTGGCTGCAATATAAGAACTCTCAGGCAACCGCTCCAGTCTTTGCTCAGGCAGACAGTATATTACGTCTTGTAACATTGCTCAAGGATCCAGTTTGGAAATTCTCCCTCAGATGGCCACCATACCGAGATAACAGCCAAGAGTAACTTTCCCCCATGGCTCAGACCCTTCTTGGGATAGCCATCACAGCTACAAGGCTTCCCAGGCTGGTGTCTGGGCACTATATTTCAAGGGTACATATTTGGACAAGGTGTTGTAGATAGGTCATGTACAGTCCCATGCAGGGTCTGTGCTGTGTAGGTGAAGGCTTAGACTGAGTACATCCCATGGCACTGGATTCAGATTTAGTTCAAGGGATTTTATTTGTTCAAGAGAGGATACGGTTTGTGTGTTGACACTTTGCTGGGAGCACTAAAGCAATATCAAATTCGCAGACTGTCCCACTCGGGAGTGCCCATTGGTTTGAATAAGTTATAGCCATGTAATGCAAGTGGGTGGGGGGCTCTGTAGGCATCCCCAAGCGCTTGCCTCCGTAACTCCGTAGCTGTGTGGCGTAAGCCTCCCACACATGCCACTCTGGAGCTTCTCCTCCACACTGAGCCGAGTGATCAAAGTGGCACAGTGTCACAGCGCATCACACTCCGTTTGCAGCACAGTGACCCAGCAGAGGTGTGCTTAGCGCTATAGAGGCACAGGGTGCTTTGGAACCCAGGATGCAAGATTTGCAAGCAACACAAGGTGCAAAAGCACTGAAAATTGATCTTTAGACATCGAAACCACTTTAGACACCACTGTGCCACCACTGAGCTATGCAATCACTGACCTGGGTTGACCTGGATGCTGTCTGTATGGAAACAAACCTTATTCTGCCTGGAGAAATGGCTGGGATTTGGAATGTGGGTTGTTGTGATGTGATATGCTTTTGGTTGGTGAGTTATTGGGCAAAACCTTTGAAACAGTATCAGATGTGTCCTTTTCCCAAATGGGATACAGACTGTAAAATGGCCCAAACTGATTTTCCAAGCACCCACAACATTCAGCCTTCCCCACAGTGAGGCAAAATTGTAAGCAATCTCTTGTTGACATGGCTGCATTAGGCGTTAGGAGGCGCTGCACTAGTTAGTCACTCATTTTAATTATTAATACAAGCTGTTCTCTTAAGAAGGCATTATAAATATTTCCCCTGTTTACCACTGTGGAACACTGCACATTATGTAAAGCCTTTTCCCAACCCGAACAGACAAATGTATACTTTACTCAATGCTATATATACAATAATATAATTAATATTGTCTATTTATTGTCTGAGTTGCTTATTCCTAACAGGTTTGCTGGAGTCTGTCCCAATGCTCATAGAGCATAATGTGGGGAAATAGCCTGGACAGGTCACCAGTCCATCACAAGGTAGATCCACACTCATCTAGGGGCAGTTTAGCGTCTCCAGCTCACCTGACGATGTATTTGGACTGTGGGGGAAACATGAACTCCCAGTGGGAACCCACTCAGACACAGAGAGGATAGTTATTAAGGGACGATAATTAATATTAGAAATAGAAAAGATAGTTGAATATTGTTATGGTGTACTCATTCAACTCATGAAACTGTTAATATGGAAACTCTGAAGCATCATCCCTGCATTTCAGCCTGAGCTGCAGACGTGTTGGATATGCAGCTATGGTTTCACAGGCTCCCAGGCTTTATCTGATGTTTTACAGCTGTTTTAGTGAACTGTTGGTCTGAGCACCTGGTCTGAGTACCTTTTATACTCAATATTCTGCCCGGAGGAACATGGGTCTGCTTGAAAAAAAACAAAAGGGAAAAGACCGTTAGTCTGTCGTCTGTCTGTCTGTCTGTCTGTCTATGTATCTATATCTATCTATCTATCTATCTATCTGTATATCTATCTGTCTATCTATCTATCCATCTATCAATCTATCTACCTATCTATCTACGTGTCTATCTATCTATCTATTCTTGTCTCCTTAATTTGCCATTTTGCTCCTCTCTCTCTCACTCCTTTTCCCCTTTGAGCTCTCTTTTTTATCCTACCTTCACCCAACCCTACTTTCATTATCTGACCTGTCACAGTTTATCACAGTCTTCCCCTCCTCAGTCTCACCAAGCCTGCAATGGCTGCTTCAGCTGGGAGGGGGAGGTGTTAACAGGCCCAGACTGTGGGTCTGGGGGTGAGCAGCCACAAACCTAGGGTGTTAGTAGTGACAGGCCCAGAGGGCTGAACAACCACAAACAGAGTGGGGTGAGGAGGCCTGTAGACAGCAGAAATCAGGTGTAAAGAATTGTCTCAGGATCCCTGCTGATCTCAATGGTGGTTTGTTTGTCAAAAATTATTTTGTCTCTGCAAAGAACTGAAGCCATAAATGGTGGAGGGACACAAGCAGGATATCATGAGGCAAACAGGTCCTCCAAAGAAAACTGATTTAGTTCAGATTTACTATTTCACCAACAAAACTCCATTATTTTGCATGCAGGGATGATAAAGCATGAATGTCTCATTAATTTGGATCAGTGACACAATAAACAAGCCACTGCTTATACAGTTTATAGCAAGAAACCACCCTGGAGGTGATAAAAATGGGCAGTGCTGGGACTGGGGGCTTCATGTTGCTATTTAAATTAGTAGATGTCCAAACTAAACTCAAAATTTACTCAACTGGGTTTTCAGATAAGGCATTGGAGGTTTAGATTGAAATAATTACTGTTTCACACAGTACTGTACAAATATCTTGAGCACCTATGCAAATTGTTTAAAGCCATTTTCAGCATGTGATAATTAAAGGGTCTTTCTGATAGCAAAGCAGTAACAAGTATCAGGATTTGTATTGTTTGCGATATCTTGAGAGCTGGTTAGGAGAACACAGGTTCGGTTCCAGATCTTACTTCGGTTTCTCCAGCCGTTGCTTGGATTCCATCAGCAGCTCCTGACTTAATTTAATGAAGAACTGATTGAGTTAAACCAGGTTTGTGATGGGAAGTACATTTTTGGGGACCTTTACGCCTCTTGAGATCCTGGAGGAAGGAGCATGCAGCCGAGCATTTTGCCACTCACAAGAGTCTTTTCTTTGTCTTATCAGAAATAAATCATCTTCTTATTTGGAAAATAACCCTCCTTTTGGAGAAATAAGTAGCAATAGAAAAAATCAGCTCACAGCAGAAGTTCTTTTGCTGTTCTTTATCAAACTTACGGATCTCAAAACTGTAATTTTTCATATTGGTGTTAAACTGAGTTATGTCTAGGAAAAATAGGCTGGATAAGGAAAATATTTTTCCTGTCTTTTGGGTAAGTCTATGGCAGAAGAAGATGATGATGATGATGAGCAGCTAATATATTTAAATGACAATTAATGTTTTAATATCTAATTAAATGTGTGTTGTGCAAGTGCTAAGACCACGTTTTCTCATGTCCCGGGTTTTGTGTGTGTTTTTTCTGAAGCAGAACAGCTCTGAAATGAAAATGCGATGTCTCTCCTCACATGACTCATAACAACCTTATTTCCTCTTTTTTCCTCTTTTCAGAACACGAGAAACATCGTCTATGCAAGAGCACGGAGTACATGAATCTGCATTTCAAAGTCAAATGGTTCTACAACGAGTATGTGAAAGACCTGCCAGCTTTCAAGGGGACTCCAGCAGAATATTCACTGTAGGTATCTATAGACACTTTTCCATAGGTATACAGGAACCATGCTGTACCTAACCCATAACACGATGGCACAGAAGTTGTATGCTGTTTTGATTTTCCGGTTTATCTCAGTCCTGTCATTTCTGACACGCAATGCTCCCACAGTTTATGACCGGACATCATCCCAAAACCGTGTTCATTGTACTAGTGGAAGGTTTTTCTGTCAGAGCTGCTTTTGTTATTTATCGCCTTGAGTATTTTAATTTTTTTCTCAAGATTGTTTAGCTGTGTGATGAAAGCCTAACCCAGCTAACTTGATGGTAGTACTCGTGCTTTGTTGACTTCCCAGTTGTTAGTTTGTATCTCCATTGGCCTCTTTCCAAGTCCATCTGTTATCATGAAAACATTTTGACCAATCAAAAGCAGTGATGCCAACAGCTCAGCTGTCGCCTGTTTTTAGCCATGTCATCTAGCAGCTCAGGTATGGCTCACTTTATTTGTAATGGAAAACATTTATTCGTGGTACAGTGCGATTCCTTGTGCCCGTGGAAAAATGCCAAGTGATTGGTAGTCGGTTCAGTTGTGCTGGGTATTATGAACACTATATAATAGCATGATACTTGATATTTTCACACAATGTGTACCATGATATTTAATTTTTATGATGTATGATAGGACCTTTAGCACATAGTGTCACATGTTGCGCCCGACTACTGTCCATTAAAGTGTATCACCACACCGGTGTATTTCAGAACATTCAGCAACGAACATTCTAACATTCTAACATTCTAAGTACTGATGGCAATTCAAGTCAATGGTGATTCAGGACGACAGTTGTTATGCTATTATCTTTACTCACAGAGTTTTAGGTTTATGCTTTTTCACATTTGACCATAGCAACCACAGCTGTTGTCCAACAAACATGATCATCCTATCGAAGGAATCACAGATGTGGAATGCTGGTGCACGAGCAAGTAGAACTGTAAAAAAAAAAACCTATACGTGGTGAGCTTCCTTAGAAAAGCTATCAAATGGGCCGTTATTTAAATGGCACATGTCTATCATATTATATTCCATTCATCCAGTATCTGAGACATTTATCCTTATCCAGGGTCTCCAGAGGCACTGTTGTCTGTCCCAGCACTCACAGGGTGAAAGGCAAAGAAACAATATTTCAGTGCTTTTCGTTAAGGACACGTTAGCTTATTTCACTTAATGTATGCTCATTATGTTGAATAGTTTCAAACACAATCACAATTTATATGATTGATTATTTTGGTTTGATTCCAAAATATATATTAAACACTTAAATACACAACTAACTATATAACTATAGTAGTGCAATATAGGCAATAAAGCTAGAAGAAGAAAAGAAGACAGTAATGTTGATGATGATGATGATGATAATAATAATAATAATAATAATAATAATAATAATAATAATAATAACAAATTTGACCAAAAAATAACACATATGCACGATTTATGCTGTATCCCTCCTCACACACTTCTTCTTCCACACACTTCACAAATACACAAATGTTACCATAGTAGCAGAACGTAGGCAATAATAATAATAATAATAATATTAATAATAATAAAAATAATAATAAAAATAAATACAGACATCAATACATTTTTACACACTTAACTTCCCTTTCACACCCCTCGTTCTCTCTCACACACTTTACGCAAGCCTTGCTTTCTCACACACAAACGAAGACGCTTACGAAGTGAGGCAGAGCCCATCTTCATTACCTATCAGATATCAGGGAGCATGCTGCCCTTTCTCCAGCACCCAATCCATTAGTGAGAGTTATGAGTGTGGCAGGGGCCGGATGACAGTATGGACGGAGTCTCAGGGGCACTGCAACACACCTGTCAATCAAAACACACCTTCAGTGGAATTGATTTTCCTGCATGGCAGAGACGGCTGTGGAGAGGCGCTTCAGCCCTGCTATTTATTAACATCAATCTCCATGGAGAGCGCTGTTACATCGTCTGTTGGGGGGGAATGGGGGGATGGGGAGTTACATGACACTGGACAGTTACCACATCACTTCTAAATGGACTGTCAGGGCTTATTGTACCATTATGATATCTGTGAAAGGAAGACACACACGCACACACACACACACACACACACACATACTCACACCAGTGAGGTCCCACATGTATTATGCATGTAGATGTAGCCCTGTGGGAGTTATGATTATTGATTTTTCCAAGAGATTTTTTATTTTCATGTTTTATCTTGTTTATTTACCATTAGAATGTGAATGTTATTAGGTTAAAACTCTAATGTGAAGGGGATATGTTTAGTGATAAACGGACAGTGAGTCATATATGGACATTTTGCCTGAACATAGTAGTGTTACACGTGAGTTAAGAGGAATACTTTGGCTAAAAGTTTCTCACGAGGGTAGCGTGAAGCTAGTCAACCCAACTCGGCTCGTTGGAGTTGTTCTTGGACTGTCCGAGCGAGTGGCCTGCTGGGCCCTACTTCAGTGTTCAGACCAGCCGAGTCCGATCCTCGGACGCCTACTGTTTGGCTGTGACGACGTCTGTTTCCCTCAGCACCGTCAGCGCTGCGAGGCTACCGAGAGGGCACGACGCCACCCAGCGGCAGCAGTGAGTTTTATTTCTGGTGCCACGGCGTGAAGCGGCCATGTTGTTTTAGGTCTCTCCGCTCCCAAGACACACTACAGGCGTGCATCATAGCTGACCGACTCCTTTCTTTGGTTGGGTACCCATTACAGTTTAGGTTTATAAACTGCCGGCTTTAGGATAAGGTTTAGTCTATTGGTTCTATATTTGGTATAGCTACTGAAGTGAGAGGAATGTAAGGGTGAAGGTGAATTGAACTATTGTGAAAGACCTGAACAGAAACGAAAAAGAGAATATTTCATGTTTTGGAGCCTATTGCTTTAATGCATATATTAACCTCTTATTTTAAGTAAATAATTACTAAAATTATTTACTTAAAATTACTACATGTTTGGTGCATATGTGCATATTTCATTTAGGTAATTCATACAGTGGTAATATCGCAGACTGGGTTAAATGTTCAAAGGGTAAGAAGTGTAATAATTCTCAAAAGGTTAACAGTCATTGGAGACACATAACTCAAAGTGTTTACAGTAGAATATAATATCTTAAGATAAAGTTTATTCATTCGATTGACATTCATATGGTGTTGAAGCTTTAGTGGGGGTAGCCTAGTGCTATAAGTAAGGTCGTTGGTTGATGCAAATAGTAACATTCTAAGTGATTCCTAATTACCTAAATTAGTGCATTAGTTAACTCTAGAGAGTTAACGTGGATTCGGGGAGCATATTCCAACACATGGTCAGGCCAGCTAGGGGGCACTACATAGAGATTTTATACATAACTATGTCTGTGCATGTGCGTGTGTATGAAACTGTGATTACAAGGCACCCAAATCATGTCTGTAAACACATCCCCAAAGCTTCTCTGGACCTGCTCAAACAATATCTATGTCTTCATTATGGTGAAACTTGTAGACATGGTCTGGTGTCAACAGGGTCTGTTTTCACAAACCACCTCAGGAGCAGGAGCACCGATCTAGAGTCAGTTTCTGTGGCAATGACCATCTTAAAATGTAGGCTAAAGGATTCTGAGCCTACATCAGTCCTGCTTTGTGAACAGCAGCCTTGGTGTCATCTGAAATGGCCATCTGTAGTACTGAAGCTCAGTTCATTTTTACAGCTCACAGTAAGTCATGCTGTGCCCTAAACCTTGTCCTCAAGTCTGCCTCATATTAATGACGAGCTTCCAGCAATATTAGCCTTGTAGATCTAAACTAAAGAGGTCATACTTTGCCATACAGTAAGTCATACTGGTTTCTAAACTGCGTCCACAAGTCTGATTCACCTTAATAAAGAGCTGGGTGTGGTCTGCGCCGAAGTTTTGGGAATGTGTTTGCGGTAAAATGTTTGGGGGACTAATTACTTCTAATGTTAGCGATGTTAGCCTCGTAGCTCCAGTTCTAAACCAAAGAAGCAAAACTGGGACTCTTGTCTCAGTTGATCAACCACATCTGGGGTCAGTGGAGTACTGTGGACATTTGATTTTTTGGCCAAAGCTTGCTGTCTATGCTGTCAGCAGTGCTTATGCTGTCTAAGTTCTATGCTGTCAGCAGTGCTATTGCAGCCTCCCCCTCACTCATATACACACAAACACACACACAGACACACACACACACACACACACACACACAGAGTCAATCTCTTGCCCTTATTCACCACACGAAAAGCTTTGCTTATCAGGCAGGTCATTTTTAATGGGGACCTTTCCTGGCCTGATTTATAGCGGCACGTATGGCCAGGGAAGGGCTTTTAATGAGAAACGACTTGCTGTCATCATACGTAAACTCACTGGTCATAGTCGCCGATTTATGAAGTCATTATTTCAGCCACGCTGCTGTTTCTGTCATGGTTACAGCGGCACACAACATAAGTTTAACTAATAGAGCCTGGAATCATTACAATCCGGCTCAGCCTGAGGGAAAGTGCCCCATCCGATCACGTGAGTGTTTGTAGGCACCAGCCGTGAGGAGAAAGTGCGTGTCCGCATCGCAAGGCTCTTCATGTGCCTCCTACTAGAGATAATTGGGGCCTTGTCAGGTTGGTTGTGCTGAAAAGAAGGATATGTGACACTACCTGTACATTACCTGTAGTTTAAGGTTGTAAATATTAGAAAAGGACAAGCAAAGCAGAAATGAGATACACCCAGGATTCTAAGGCTTAACTGGAGAAAGTGTTCCAGAACTGGAGCAGAAACAAGACTACAAATATTCCTAAACAAACAAACGAAACAAAACAGGACTGAATTTCTTACGTGGCTGGATGGCTCTGAGTTCAGTTTTGCCAGATAGACATATAGGGTTGCCAAAGCTAAGAAAATTCAGCAGAGTTGAAGTTAAGGAGGCACTGAAGAAGCAAAATGCCACTAAGTGATGGCAACCCTGGCACAAAAAGGCAAGAGACAAGTCCAAGACACACGTTCACACGTCTCTCTTTCTTACAATGCATTTTTAAGAGCACTTTTCTTTTTCAACTCATTATCTGCGTGACAAGTTTTTGTGCCTCTTCAAACATTTCTTCTTTTTTTTCAAACTGTCTCATAAATTTTCAGAGACTTGGCAACCCTGATGCAAGACCTCTGTAACCGAGACACACACCTACATGTCCCTCACTCTCTCTTTCTCTCTCTCTTTCTCTCTCTCTCTCTCTCTCTCTCTCTTTCTCTCTCTTTCTCTCTTTTTCTCTATCGCTCTCTCTCTCCCTTTCTCCTCCCTCCTTTCTCACCTGTTTTTCGCTCCTCCCTCCTCTTTCTCTCTTTCTCTCTTCACTCCATTTCTCTTTTTTCATCTTCTCTATCTACTTTTTTCCCTCATTCTCTATTTTCTCTTCTCCTCTTTCTCTTTCTCATTGTCTCTCCTCTTTTTCTGTCTACCACCTCTCTCTTCCCTCCCCCCTCTCTCTCTCTCGCTCGCTGCCTCTGTCTCTTTCTTTTCTTTCCCAACTCTCTATCTCCTTGTTTTTTCTCTTTTCTCTCTCTCTCTCTCTCTCTCTCTCTCTCTCTCTCTCTCGCTTTCTCTCTGTGTGTCTCTCTGCCTACACCA
>JBBJLS010000018.1:15887545-15910529 GCA_037577275.1 Bryconaethiops microstoma
CTCTGAAACTGGTCAGGTTCAGGGACTGGACTGAAAATGAGAGTCTTTGAAAGTCCTTCAGGAAGCCTGGAGAACTGCTCTCAAGACTACATTAAAACCTAAGAAACACTGGCTCTTTTGAAGCAAAATATGAAGAAATGAGTGGTGCCTCAAATCTCACTTACCTAGTGTAGTGTATGTCCAGTTTTCATCCATTAGTAAATTATTTATTGTTTTTCATTCTGTAAACATGGTGCTGCTGGACATTTTTCCAATTTAAGGCATGTTTTGCTGTGTGGGGAAATAGTAATGCACATTTTTTCGGCTGTAAAAGATAAAAGTGCCTGTGGCCGCCTGCCAGAGCTGAGCTTTCTGATAAATTAGGTCTCTGGATTGAAGGGGCTCTGGTTTGTTTCAGTCACTGACAGTTTGAAACCAGCAGGAGGTCTCACCTCGCCAACTTTTTACCATTTTAATTGCAAATATCTACAGGTCGCATTAATGCAGGCATTGTTCTCTTTGATCTGTTCTCCCGCAAACAAGCATAAGTCAAAAAACAAAATTATATTTCACCACAGCTGCAGAACACAGCAGTTCATATTTACACACACATTTGCGGCATGTTTGTGTGTGTGTGTGTGTGTGTGTATGTCTTCTGTATGGGAGAGCACAGATTAGATCAATGCAGTTACAATGCAGAGATGTTTGGTTTTACAGGACAAATTATTCAGCCTTTCCACAAATTAAAACTCTTTTGCACTTATACAAATTGTTCAAAGCCATTTGTCTCAGCATATGATAAAGTACCTTCTGCTGGCTAAGGTAAAGTTAGAATAAATGCAAACAAAAAAGAAAGCAGTAAAAAGCATCAGGATTTGTTTTGTTTATTAAAAAGTAGTTGATATTGTGTGAGCTGGTGAGGAGAACACAGGTTCAGTTCCAGATTCTTCCTCGGTTCCTCCAGCCGTTTGGATTTGTGAAAGTCCATCAGCAGCTCCTGATTTAATTTAATGAAGTTCTGATTGATTGAAAACAGGTTTCTGGTGGAAACTACAAGAAATACTGAACTTCCACAAGGAACACATTGATATACTGAACATGAAATCACTTTACTCAATGTTATTTGTATTTATTCTCATTAGTTTAATTTTGTATATTTAGTAATATGAATATTAATTACTCATCAAAACAGTTTTATTATTGTGGCAAGTGCCTAAGACTTTAGCACAGTACTGTACTGTGTGTGTGTGTGTGTGTGTGTGTGTGTGTGTGTGTGTGTGTGTGTATTTATATATATACACAGAGAGAGAGAGAATACTTTTAAACTCCGGGGACTGACCACAGGGTTCAGAAAGCTGTTCTCTATCTCTCTTTTGACCCACTTCAGAGTTGCTAAACTCACTCTCATCCACCGTCTCTCTCTCTCTCTCTCTCTCTCTCTCTCTCTCTCTCTCTCTCTCTCTCTCTCGCTCTCTGTGTAGATCTACAAAATGTTTATTTTTTTATTACATTTAAAAAGGTACAGAGGGACACGTAGCTAAAGCCAAAGTTGACGGATGCAGTGATGTCCAGCCTGCGGGCCCTGGAATGCCCAGTCAGGCAGAACACTGCTCATTTTTGAAAGACTTTAGCGAAGGCAGAAGGGACATGTGGATGCATCCCTGATGCCAAATCAGCCTTTCTGACATCTACTGCTGGGCTTATTCTTATCTAGGAAGTTTAATTTCACTCAAATCATGCACTCTGTACCCTGTAAATGCCCTGACTTTTTGAGGAGTGAGGTTTTTGGAGTGTGAGATTTTAAAATTCCCACTGTGGTTCTAGATCTGAGCATGGTTCTCTCCTTAACCCTTCAGTGCCTAGTGTCACTGCTTCTGTAACAATACAAGTTAATGGCATTTCAAAATTACAGCTGATATGCCACCATTTCTACACTTAGAATTTTATCTTTATACTTTCTGACCAATAACTAAATCGATAAATCACATTCAGATTGCATCCAAACAGCTAATGGACCACGTGACGGAGAGAGTGAGTGTACGCAGGACACTGAAGAGTGCAGCACATGCAACAAAGAAACACACACTCACTGTTTACTGAGCAATGTTGTATTATATAATACAAAACTTTACATTTTGCACAACTATTGAACATAACTGACATGCATCAAAGTAACACCAGCAAATTACACAGCCAAGCTGTTGCACACCATTGTAAAGCATTTATAGTCCCCCTATATTAATTCATCACTACTGTCGCACAACCACAGCTTATGCTGTTTTACAACAAACATTATCATCCTGTCAAACGGGTTACACCAGCGTCGAGGCGAACGTTTTCATCTCACTGACGAGAAGATATTTAGCTGCTCTCCAATCAGACGGTGCAACCACAACAAATACCGGAAAAATTCACAAGGCAAAGTAATGGACTGTCAAACGTTTTGTGTGGAACACTGGCAAAATTTTACACACCAATGAATAGAACTATTTTTAAAAAGTCCTCACTAAAGAGTGAAGAAGAAGCATTGAGGCTCTAAAGGAGAACTTCACTAAGAGCCTGGAGAATAATCTTTGGGGAGGTGAAACTCCCTAAGAGCATGAAGAAGAACCACGGAGAACAAAAAACTCAGACAAAGGAAACTATCTAGCAGCATAAACAAGAACCACAGAGAGGAACCACAAGAAACACTGAGGAGTACAAAACTGGTAGAAGCAGAAATGGCTGCACTGTGCAAATTAACTGTACTCAAGTTAATTTGCTTTTTCCATATCACGTTCTCTTTTCATTTGACCAGATTTTTAAAAAGGCCACGTCACCATGCCTATGGCTAGATCTTTATTGTCCTTCTTACCTGTGTGAGTGCAGAGCTGTAGTTAGTTGGACAGCTGACTAGACTCTGTTTATAGAGGACCAGTCAGGAAACAGAAGTGTAAATTATAATGAGCTTGCAGGATGCTAGCATATGCTAAGAGCAAATAAAATCCTGCAGTCTCCTTGAATACATACCCAGAAACACATTAATTGTTTCGTCATAATGTGAGGTAAGGAGGTTATCTTTTTCAGTAGTTTTACTGAATGTGAGATTCTAGAATTTCCATTATGGTTCTAGAAATTCTCATTGTGGTTCTGGAATGCTACTGGTTGCATTAATAACAGTTGGTGGAACTGACCGTTTAATTGAATGCCACTTCCTACAACACAATTCTCAGCTCCTTAATCAGCTCCCTGATCATTACCAGATAATAGTGGTGTCAGAAAAAAAAATCTCATGAGGGAGAACCACTGAGCATGAGGGAGAACCACTGAGAGGAAACAAGACACAAAAGGAAAAATTGTCCAAGTGTGTGTGGAAGAATCTCAAGTGGTACCAAGACAGGGATAAACTTTGAGACCTTGAGGAAGAACCAATAATAAGAAACAAAAGAAAAAGCATCTCAAGAACATGAGGAAAACCCATGATGGTCAGTACGAAAATCTTTCAAAGACCTTAAGGAAGAGCCACTAAGAGGAACCAAAAGGAAAGAACATGAAAATCCCTCTTAGAGCATGAGGAAGATACACTGAGAGGAACCAAAACTCAAAAGAAAAAACTCCCCAAGAACATGAGGAAGATAACCAAGACTGAATATGATAAATGCTTTAAGACCTTGAGGAAGATCCACTGAGAGGAACTATGACTTAATACATGAAAACCGTTAAGATCTTGAGGAAGAATCATGAGAACAACCAACCCTCAATGGGAGAAACTATTTAAGAGATTTAGCAAGATCCACTGAGCGTCACCCAGACTCAATAGAATAAACTTTTTTTAGACATTGAGGAGGAACCAATGAGAAAAAATTCAAAAGAATAAACTCACCAAAATATGAGGAAAAACTCATGAGGTATCAAGAATTCACCAGAGAAACGCTTTAAGAGCTTCAGGAAGATCCACTGATAGAAACCAAGCCTCAATAGGAGAAATTTTAGAGAGTTTGAGGAAGAACCACTAACAGAAACCAAGTCTTAAAAGGAGAAACCCATCATCCCCTTGCCAGTGTGAGTCTATCAGCATTCATAAAATGTTAAGGATGTTCCCCGGTGTGTGTTTCTGTTCAGTGCTGTCATCCTTCCTCATGAGTATTTATTCCAGCAGGTCAGGAGGTGAATTAACTTAGACACTTCAGTTAACTCAACCTTGATTGATCCATAACATCAGCTGGATCACTCAATATTTATTCATTTAAGTGGCACATTGGTTTGACGAATCCTGAGTCAGCAGGTGGTTCTCACTCCTTCCTGCAAGTCCTGAAGGATGAACGCAATCACAGAAAAGGACACACATCCTCGCCGCTCACCTTGATGTCTGTGTTCCCCATCTGAGGAACGTCTGGCTGCCAACTCTTGTTTGACTCCTCTAACATTTTTTTCCCTTTGTCCTGTCTAGACGTGGTGTAGGACGAAAGGGTGATGTCCAAACAATCGGCGACATATGACGTCCAGAGGGCCAATAAATTACAGTTATGGAATTCTGAAGGCGAGTGGGATAGGCCAGAAATGGCTTGAGGAAAAAAAACGTCTTCTTAATGTTCCATGACAGCCAGTATTGATTCGTCCCAGAGACCAAAACACTGGCCTGTGCCTTTCTTTTTTAAAGGAACTTCTTCAACATGCTCCTCAAATAAACTTTTTGCCCACTTTTACATCCCCCTTCTCCGGTTTTCCTGAATTGCCGTTTACAAGGAGACCCTCCCAGAGGAAAGGAGAATTCAAAATAAGGCTCTTTTCAGTGTAACATCAATAAGAAATTTTGACCATTTTCTCACACTTCTTAAATTCAGCTCCTGAGAAAGAGCCTTCCTCACTGTCCACTTTATCAGAAACACCACCAGAGATGTTAACAAGTCATTTTGCATGAGTCCAAGTTAAGTCCTCTCTCTTTTTCTTTTTTACTTCTTCTTCTTTTTCTCTCCATTGTTTTCTCGCCCTCCCTCCTTGTGTCTTTCTTCACTCTCTCATTTTCTCTCTCTCTCCCTCCTTCCACTCAGTCTCTCCATCTTTCCACTTTCTCTTTCTCCTTTCATCAGATCTTCTCATCTTCTCATCTTTCATCAGATCTTCTCTTTTTTCCTTTCATCAGATCTTCTCATTTTCCTTTGCTTTTTTCTTTCTTTCTTTTCTTCCTCTCTCTTTCCTCCCTCTCGTTCTTTCCTCTTTCTCTTCCTTTCTCTCTCTTTTCGTTCTTTCTTCTATTTCCCTCACTCTCCCCAAATTTTCTCTCTACATTCTCTTACCTTTGCTATTCTTTCTCTTTCCTTCTCCCTTGTTCTTCCCTTTCTCTTTCTCAGTCTCTCCCATCTCTCTCTATTTTTCTCTTTCACTTTCTCTGCCTCTCCTTCCCCTCTCCTTCTATAGTCTTCATTACCGAATGTTAGCCTGGAGAACAAAAATAATGGTTTTGAGTAAAGCAGCAGGCAGTCAGGAACACAGCGCCCGGGGAGCAGTGTTTGGCAATGGTACCTTGCTCAGGGTACCACTAGCAGTCTTGGAATTTGAACCTACAACTTTCTGATTGCAGGGGAAATTCCCTAACACTAGGCCAACAGCTGCCTATGGGACAGGTATAAAGAAGAAATTCTTGCGGAGCTGTGACAGCAGAGGGCAAATTTTTTAAAACGATGACTCCCAGAGCACAAGTCATCTTGTTCTGTTAGCGCAACACTACTACTTCTGTATTAACGTGTGTCATAGTTTACAGTTCAATAGAGTCATCGTACACCCACACACCTTCACAGACACCGTAATATCTACACACCTTCACACACACCACTGTACATCTACAAAGCTTTGTATTTAATATTACTACAGACAATAAGATCTTGAAAGCTAGTCAGCTCCATTTGTTTTAAGTATAATTTTTTAAAGGGTGGGCCTGAACTTCTGTAATGTCTGTAATGTATATTATAGTTACAGCCTTGAACACAGCACACAAACACACACACACACACACACACCAGTATATGAAGATGGAAAATACCAATGGACTCTGCCTTTCCGCCGAGACTAACGAGCTTGTTTATATTCCACCCGATCTATAATTACCCAAACAAGCCACGCTTATTATAGCTGATCACAAAAGAACAGGAGGATTTATGAAGATGACAATCAAATACAGGAGGGGAAGGAAAAATAAAGATGCACATGAATTAAGCTGTGAGCCAGGGGAAATAAACATAGCCCTGCAATCAGCACTGCTAGAGTAGTTTAGGCAGTAGACCTTAGACAAAGCGGGGCAAAAAGTTTAAACGGTGAAAGCTGTTTTCTGCATTTCAAATACGGGAAAAGGTGATATCTAAGACAACATTGATCTGGATCTTAAAAACTTTAGGGAACTGGTTTTAATTGCAGCTTTTGGAATGAAATTGTGTAGATGTGCTTATTGTTTTACCAATGTAAAGAATCCTAGAACCCCTAGACAAATCTTAAGAGTTTGGTTACAAAAGTAGGATGTCTTTGGCTAAGACTGAATAGCTGATGCAATGCCCCACTGGCCACTTTATCAAAACCTCTTGTAGATACACCTTGCTGGTGCACAAAGACCGTAATCCAGTTTGTGTAATGCCTTTTACAATTTCAGCAGTCTCATAAGATCATTACAAATCACATGGTACAACATGGATCAAATAAACTTGAGTATGACATATGTAGATGTACAATGGTGTGTGTGATAGTGTGTAGATGTACAATGGTGTGTGTGATAGTGTGTAGATGTACGATGGTGTGTGTGAAAGTGTGTAGATGTATGATGGTGTCTATTTATTTTGAAGATACATTTCAGGATGGTCTTTAGAGCATCGACATTCACTTGAAAAAAGTTTATGAATCATTAGACAAAATTTCATTCTTCAACAGGATCCCAAGCTTTCATCAAAATTGTGCCAAAATTATATTCAATCCAAAGAAAAGCAGAAAGTTTAGAGAACTTGCTGGCTTGCCATGTCTCCAGATCTTTCTAGATCTTTTTGCAGTGTCACAGTGGAGCCGAACACAGTGAGTGGTTTATCTGAACCCCACCTGAAACAAATGCTTGGCAGTGGGTCTTAATCAATATGATACACTGTATTGTCTTTCTTTCATTATTTACAAATGTATTAAATATGTAACACTAGAATCCAGTATGAGTTACTCAGACTGTATCACTGTGTCTGTCGGAGCTTTTGTAAACTGTTAATAAATGTCTCCCAATTTTGCAGCTAACTGTTATATAGTTATATAGGTAATATAGTTGGTGCATATATTAGGGTTTTACAGTAATGAGACCTGGCTTGTTTTTCCTACATGGGTTTTAGAATGGCAGGAAAAAGAATGACAGAATGTTATATTTCAGGCTCATTGAGGATCCTGGTGTTGAACATGCACTGAAGGGCATTTCAAAAAGTAAAAGTTGAGTGTGTAAAGATGCTATCATGCTATTTGAAGGTGTGTACATACCCATCACAATACCTTTATTTCCAGTATAAAGCTAAAGAGGCAAACAAAATGTGGCTTTTTGCTGAACTTTCAGTTTAGAAGAAATCCCTGAGGCATCTGAAGTGGCTTCCCTTGGACCTTCTCGTAACACTCAGGCAACATTTGTTGGCTATTCAGGTTGTTTTTGTGCTTACTGTGACTGCCCTCAGCCATTAAAGCCCTCAGCTAACTCTGAGTGGTTGTTGACCCACCGATGGCCTCCATGATTAGCCTCCCACTTGCTTGGTGACCCTGATCTAGACAAGGTCTGAGAGGCATCACATCTTCACTTTTTAGTCACTGCTTTAGCAGCTTTGTAAGGACCTGTCGATACACTTTCAACCCTTGGAGGTCTGGTATACTGTATTATTATAGCACATCATGATATACATCTGAATTACATTTTGTATTGACTGGTTTAAATGTGGGGCGGCATGGTGGCGCAGGGTCTTTCTGTGGGGAGCTTGCATGTTCTCCCCGTGACCGCATGGGTTTCTTCCGGGAGCTCTGGTTTTCTCCCGCCATGCATGCGTTGGAGTTTCCTCCCGCATTTATGCATTGGGGATAGGTCGATTGAGCACACCCTAGCTGTGACTGTGAACGTGAATGGTTGTCTGTCTCTGTATGTGGCCCTGTGACATGCTGGCGACTGTCCAGGATGTACCCTGCCTTCGTCCATTGCAGCTGGGATAGGCTCCTGACCCTGAGTGTGGGACAAAGGGGTAGACGATGGATGGTTCAAATGTGCTCTTTTTGGCCAAATTTAGTTCATGGTAAAATACCTAATTTACTCTCCTCTTCAGGATCTTAATTTTTCAAACAATTTCCCTACTTTTTTCAGTGACCCACAGGAAACAACTCATGTAAATGTAAAACAAAACAAATTATGTAGGAAACAGCACATGTAAAACAAAAGTCAGAGATATTATTCCATTAACAACCTCAATAAAAGGTAGGGTAGAATTAGAGATTTTAATCCATTAAAGAATCCAGTATACACCCCTATACACTAGAATAGGAGATATTAGTCCATAAGCTCCTGTACATTAGAATAGGAGATATTATTTTATGCACAGCCTCAATAAACACTCCTATATTCTAGGAGTTTAACAACTATTAAGAATTTAATTAATCCCTCATATAGAGAATAGGATATATTAGTCCAGAAGAAACTTCAATAAAAACTCCAAGACACTAGAATGAGATATTTGTCCATAAACAACCTCAAAGAACACTCCTGTATGATAGAATATCATTCAGCACTTAGCACTCATATAATTTTTTATGACATCTTTTCAAGTGTGAAAATGATCACATGACTGAAGTGTGCTAAATTTAGTGAATGACTGTATTCACTATTTTCATTCACTTTACTGTGGGGTGCTGGTACACCTGCTTTCAGGTCAATAGTTGACATGATTTAAGATTTGATATATTGCGGATCCCTTCTTTTTCCTGTTATATCTCAGTCTAGGTCAGTCCTCAGTGTGTGCTTAAATTTGATAAATAAAGGTTGTGTTCTATGGGTCCAGATTCAGGTCAGTCCTTGCTGTATGTTATCTTTAATCAGGTCATACAGTTCAACATCATTTTGGATGTTTTATTTTAGTTTACCTCACCAAGTTATTAATAATAGAGTCCAAAATCCCTTAGAGAAATCGAAAAAGTGTAGAGGGAGATTTATCAGGTAATTTTTGTCTGATCTTGGGTCATTTTGTTTGAGTAATTTGCCCGATTTTTATCTCATTTCACTGCAGAGTGATTAGTGTGTGATTGATTTGTTGTGTGTGTATGTGATCAGTGGTTATTGGAAGGTATGTGTGATTTATCAAGGTTTGGTTGGTGTGTGTCTCAGGTCAGTCGACGGCCAGCTCGGTGGGGGAGGTGCAGATGCAGGTGGATCTCATCTCTCACCCAGGCACCGGGGAACACAAAGTCAGCGTGAAGGGTAAGCCCAAAAACACAACAACACATCAAAACCATGGAACATTTTTCTAAATGCCAGCTGCCTTTTTAAAAAACAGAACAGATCCAAAATGACTGAGGAAAAATCATTACCTAATTTATTCCTTCTTTTCCCTTTTCCAGTAACATTACCATTCTCGAGATTTGATGTTATGATAACATATGCACCTTTAAACATTGATCATTTTCATTTGAAGTACTCTCAGCAAAATGAATACTCCATTCAGTTCCTGAAGAAGTCATCTAACCATTCACTCACATCAGGACAAACCAGTGGGGTAGTAGAGTTAGCTGATGTTAGCTGTCTTCAGTGTTGGAAAAACAGTGAGCTTAACATTATGGAACAACTGGAGGCACTGTCAGTGTGAAACTGGTCAGAAAAGATTTAAATTTTATTTATATTTTTAGGTGTTTAAAATTACAAACCATCTGCCTTTCCATGTGGAGTTACTTTAAGCTAAAACATGCTGCATCTTCATTAGATTCTCCAACTCGCTTCATTTCCCTCATAATGTTTTATGATTAAGAAGAGATTGTTAGTGCTATTATTTTGTCACAGAGATAATGATTCGGGTGCTCTTAAACTTCATTTTACGCCATGTCATTACATTAAGTCCTCTGTTGAGTGGCACCGCCTCCAGACGAGCTCCAATAAAACTCCACCACTTTGGAGACCCACCGGGAAGCGAATGAGTTGAGTTTTAGAACTCAGTCTATTGGTGGTTTATTTATTACATCCAGACTGAGGACATTAGACTGGTACCACCTGCTGTTCTGGAGGATTTTGGCATCAGACGTTGCTGTCCTACATTTGAAGTTTGATTGCTGGAATGTTTTGTCTCCGCGCCAAAGCAGCTGTCATGTGCTGTTTGGTCATAAAGCGGACCGTTAAGGACCACAAACCTCTGCAAATACTAGTTAATTCTATTCCATAAGTAGGCATTTGGTGGTTGTTCTTTGAAGATGCAAAGCTGGATAACTGCTGTGCTTTTAAAAAAAGTAGAAAAGAAAGTTTTGCAAAACTTTTTACCATTAGGAAGAAAATGTTCACCACTGAAATGCACCATTTAGTTCCATCTATGTTTGATTATGAATAAATATATAATATTTTTTATATTTTCTCACTTACTGTTTAGTGAAAATACACTCAATATTCTTTGCTAAAAATGTACAGTTTTGAGTTCCTTTGTTAGCCTTAAAATGTCATGTTTTTTATTACAAATGGCAAAAATGTGTTTGGAAAAATAAATGGAGAAGGGAGAGCTCATTTCTTTTCCACACCCTCTTTGACAGTGGTGGGCGTGAACAACATCAACTGGCAGACGAACGCAATGTTCCGGCCTTTTGTGGAGGTCAATGCTGTTGGGCCGCACCTCACCGACAAGAAACGCAAATTCAGCACCAAAACCAAGAACAACAACTGGTCTCCCAAATACAATGAAACATTCCAGTAGTGAGTAGCTCCTCTGTTCATTTACTAACATGTTATTACATGTCATTATCACTGAATAATCCCAAAACATGATTATAAATTTGTTAACATAATTTAATACTGTTAATCCACACTTTCATTCCTTATTTCTTACATATAAGGCATTAATTTCATTGCAGATACTAAATAATTAATAGTAGTAACTAGAGGAGGGAGAAGAAATCAATACAGTGTGTTGTGGTATTTTTCAGCACAATTTATATTGACTCAAATATTATCAAAAAATTTGAACATTTACTCTGATAACAGTGTTTCCCTTAGAGGGTGCAAGACCTTCTCCTGAGTCACAGTGGAAAATGGAAAGGACGTATCATAGCCCAAATATCGTGATAGTTTTGTATCATCGAGTCTGTGGCAATGACACAATACGATATGATGATACAATACAACTCTCACCCCTTGTAGTAATTTACGGCAATCATAGTAGTAATCCTATATATGCTGAGGCTTAATAAGGCTGTCACGGTACCCTCTCTCTCCCCAATGATGGAAGGCGTGTGTGCAGACGTCCATGATTAAGTTTCTTTTATTCTTTTATTGATAAATGAAACAAAAACAGGTTCGAGAACCTGAAACAAGATACAGCCTTTCTATAATACTTAAAGGAGAAAGAAGGAAACACACTCTCACAAGAGCCAGGGCGATGGTGGACCGACAACCCCAGTCGATCCAAAATTAACTTAAATACAAAATCTGCAAACTCAAGAACCACTAGAAGCTCAAAACTCATTTGCTCTGAGCACACGGTCAGGTGAAACACATAATTAACACAAACAAGACCGTGTGCTCAGGCATTCACTATAAAAGTCCCCAAAAATAACCCACAAAACAAAAACACAACAAAGGATGGCCTCTAGTGGCCGCCAACCATAATCCTGCCCAGGCCTCCCAGGCCTGACAAAGGCTTAAATAATAATAATATTTTCACTGATTTTGATTATATTCATGTATTTACGTGCAGTTGCTCAGAATCTGCTGGGCTCCTGTCATGTTAAAAGCCATTAACTGCAAAGTTTTTTTTAAACAGTTCTATTGTGTAAGTTTTTTTTGGTTGTGCACTGATGTTCTGTGCCAAAATTCAACAGTCAGTTACTTTGCGTTGCAAATTGTTCTTCTTTGCACTCTAGTTGCCTGACTGCAGAAGAGCCAAATATCTCCTCTTCAGTGAGACAATATTCACCTCGATGTTGGTGCCCCTCGTTTAACTTTGACTCGCTTGACAGGATTATGATTGTTGTACAACAGCACAAGCTGTGGATGCTGTTGTTACAGCGCAATAGTAGTTAAGGATGAATATGGGAGAAAAGAAATACTCGACAAATATGGTTTATAAAGGCATGAAACCAAAACTACAGCTCTGTAGGCTCTTTGCTGGTGTTTCTTTGATGCATGTCAGGTGCCACAAAATGTACAAATTTGCAAGCCAGCATTTCTTCATTGTGTATCTTCTCGAGTGTCCTGCACAGTAACTCTTTCCAAAAGTGTTTCAAAACTCTTTCAAAAAGGTATGAGTACAGAATGTACATTGAATGTGAATGGAAATAATTCTGTAATTAGATACAGTCTTGAGCCACCCTTAATTTCCTTATATTTTGCTTTCAGATGCCAGACTTGTATTTTTTATGTCATCTTAAGGAACAGTTTTCCAGGCTTCTTTAAGGTCTTTCAAAGACTCTAATTTTCAGTCCAGTCCCTGAATCTGACCAGTTTCAGAAGAATGTTTTTTGTTTGTTAAGCCACACAGTGACCTACGAATGAATCATCCAAGCATAACAAAGCACATTATAAATTTATCTTAGAACTTTATTTGAATATGCAAAAGGTAAAACAGTTTTACAGGCATAAAATAGTATTTTTGCACAAACAAGGTAATACAAAGTAAAATATAAAAAAAGAGGGGTGGCTCAAGACTTTTGAACAGTATTGTGAATAGTAAGGATGGTAAATCTGTGACTTCACGAATTCCCCACTTGTGGGACTAATAAAGTTATCTTATTCGATTTTCACTTCACCAATTCTCAAATTTGCCCTCAGTTTGTTTCAGGTTCATTACTACAGCAAACCAGCTTGAACAACTCTAGATCTGTTCTCATGAGTTCAGTCTGGGAAAGCCACTGAAATTCATGGCCTCAGTGTCTGCACACTGTGATTTGTGGTTGCCTTCCAGCAGTTCCCTTAGTGGCCATTTCAGTTTAATGCAATGGACACCTCAGCTGTTTTTATTAATAAAATATAATGAAATGTTTTCTTTCAAATTATTATTGAAATTTTGTAAACTTGAAAATAGAATGAAACAATTTAACATTCAAAGCTAAACTGAGGGACATAATGAAGTAAGTAAAAGAGTAAAAGAATGAAAAAATTTATGCTGATATTATGTAATGTTGGTTGGATTGATAAATATTTTTTAAAAACACACTGACTATAACAATGTGACTGGAGAACCCACAGTAACAACAGGCCATAAAAAGTTTTATTATATTGTTCTACTGTTACTTTTGTTCTTCTTAAGTTTTATCATTAAAGAGCATGGGCTTAATTAAGTAAAACCTTTACTGAGTGGCCACCTCCATGAAAAGCTTCCAATGTCTCAATAGGGCTATTCAAACTGGAGTGCAAAAACTTATTGAGTTATTTCCCTGAATCACTGTCTGCCACAATAAAACACCACGTCTCAGGAACGCCAGCCATTGAAACTCTCGCTAAGGGAAATGGCACAGCATCAAGAACTAAAAGCCATTTGAAATAAAGGGTAGTTTAGCTTAATACGAAATGCGAATGTTGCATTGTTGGATGCCTTGGGCTCCATTACTGAATCTACGAGTGCCCCCCTGTGCATGGTAATGTTTTATGCATTGGAGAACTCAATGCTTTACACAAGAGGGCAATAAAAAATGGGAACCAATTGAATATGAAATGGATGGAGCGCTGAGCAATGCCATTTTTGCAGACAGTTCCCAAACAAACACCCCTGTTTGATTCCCAGCATTTTCATTAATGCTAAATAAGATTTTTACCAAGCCAAAATGTTTTCTTGCTAATTCTAGTCATGAAACAATGCCCTAAACAACACTGGGCAGTCCATTGTGAGCAGAATAGCCTAAACCCATCTTACTAAAGTATTTGAAGTTTAAGTAAGCAAAAACCTAATTAGGTCTTCCAAGTTCCAAGAGCAGTGGTCTTCAGCAACCCCCTGATGGTCCATACTTTTGCTCTATCTCTATGTGTTGTGAGTTGGGGTGGAGCAAGATGTGGACAAGCTGTAGATCCCTGAGGTCTGGTTTTGAGGACCCTTACCCTAATGACCTCCAGTGGAGCTTTCAGGCAATCCTGCATCAGTCAATGTAGTAAACGAAGTTAGGCTGTAACCTTCTGGTCTGAGGGTCTAAGCAAGTAAGGCTCCACATCAGGAGTGACCACATCTGTGCTGAAGGTGAACCTTCAGTGAGCCTTTCAAACATAAAGAAGAAACTAGAGCTAGGTAACTAAGACAAAAAATAGCTATGATATCATTGCTTGGCAACAAGGAGAAGGACAGCCAGAAACAAAGCTTAAAAACTTTTAAAAATGTGATGGTGTGATTCCTCCCCCAACAATAACAAAAAGGGTAGGACCTTCTAGGTCAACCTAGAAGTTTGATAACATTGGTTATGTTGATTGGATTAAAACTTAATTTTTCAAATATGCTAAACAAATAAACATGAATTTTTGGACAATTTCAAATATTATTGAATGCTGTTAAGAACAATTCTAACATTATAAAATTAATGTAGCTTATCAAAATCTTCAGACTGGTTCGTCCCACTACTCCAGTGGAGCTTCTTAGGACATCCAGCACCTAACTTTGTAAGAACTGAAGTTGGTCAGGCTTTGATCCCCTGGTCTGAGGATCTAATCAGGAAAGGCCCCACATTGAGTCTTTTTCTGTGCTTAAGGTGGGCCTGTAGTGTTCTTTTCAAACATGAGCTAGGTAGTGAGGGCAAAAAAAACAGCTATGATATTGTTGCCTGGCTACAGGCAGGAGGATAGCTAGAATCAGCCTTCAAAGCTTAAATGTGGTAGCATAATTCCCTTGCCAAAATAGCAAAAAGTGTAGGACTTTTCAGCTCAACCTAGAAGTTAATATGATCTCTCCCTTCCATCCTCAGTATTCTAAGTAACGAACACGGGCCAGAGGTTTATGAGCTGCACGTGTCGGTGAAGGACTACTGCTTCGCCCGCGAGGACCGCATTATCGGCATGACTGTGCTGCAGCTCCAAGAACTGGCCGACAAGGTCAGCGTCAATGCCTCGTACCCGCTGGTCCGCAGCATCACCATGGATGAAACGGGTCTGACCATCATGAGGATACTCTCACAAAGGACAAATGATGAGGTGGCCAAAGAGTTCGTGCGGCTCAAGTCGGACACGCGCTCAGCCGAGGAAGTGTCGTAAGCGGCAAAAAATAGAATTGAAGAGCAAAAAAATAAAAATAAAAACATAATGGAATTTGGAGAAGGATAACCCAACAACGCAAGAGCGTCGTGTTGTTTGTTTCTGTGCATGTGCGTAATAAAAAAACATCTGTTGGAATGTTTTAAAACTAAAGTACGTACTCAAAGTGTGTACCTGCTGTATGCTCACTATTAAGTAATGATATTCTACGGTTATGTTAACAAGACGTTGGATACTTTTTTGTATGACAATTAGTCTTTTTTGAACAGGTATTTGTTCAGATAAAAGTGCCAAACCCAACAAGAAAAAAACAAACAAACAAAAAATTAAAACAAAATCGGAACAATTATTGGTGAACTTGGTGATCTTTTGAATTTGCTTGACTCTTTGGTCCTTGTGTGTGTGTGTGTGTGTGTGCGTGTGTGTGGGGGGTCATTCTCTCTTTAAATGTGTAGCATTGTTTTTGTTTGCAGACTTGGTTTGGTTTTCATCTTGCCTTTCTCTCTCGTTCTCTATCTCTCTCTGTATGCCTCTCACTGTCTCTCTCTCTTTCTGTCCCCAACAGCGCCGCTGGTTGTGCATGTTGCTTTTATGTCTTGTCTCCCCCATGTGTCCTCACCTTTGTGGTCCCGGAGCCCCGGGGGCCCCTCGATCTCTCAGACTCTTTGTATTCTGTGCCGACTTTAAAAGGAGACCATGTTTTTTTAAAACGGCGATGACTGCTACGTAACTCTTCATAGGTGTTTGTAATTTTATAGCCATTGACGACAACAAGGACCGCCTTCAGTGCTAATCAGAGCAGGCAGGGTTGGGTGGAACGTTCCTTCCATTCATTTTTTTTTCCCCAGTTTTGATGTCCGCAGGCTTCCGGCCTTTCAGAATTATCACTGTGAACGCGTGCTTGGAAAGGCAATCTCACACATCACACTGTCTTTTTATTTCTGTTTCTGACAAACTGCCAAAGTTATATTTAAAAAATAATCAAAATAAAAAAACGTTTGTAAAAAAGCAATTCATCCCCTGTATTAGAAAAAAATGGAAAATAACGTATATACTGTGTACATGTGCTATGTTGGTTTGTCTGATTGTGAAATGGGGGAATGTTTATTTGAGGATTATTTCTGTGGAGCTGTTTAATTGGACGTGAAAGTTGTAAATGTTAGTTTTATGTTTGAGTTTGTTTTATTTGTTGTTTTTTTTCCATTATCAATTCGTTTTATTTTTCTTTACAAAGGAAAGAGTTTAACATTTGGTAATTATGCAACATTCCTATGTATTGCACTGATGGCGAACTGTATGTCATGTAAATATATTTAGTGAGAAATTGTACCTCCCCCGTCTGGTTCATTAGCCTTAAGCGATGGTGTCCTTATTACTGGCCAGCAATCCATAAACAAGCCTGGCTTTGGTGTTTGCAAGCCCAGATTAAAGTTCTGGCCATCAGAGGTGACCTTGGATGCATTTGGTTACTCCGTCTTGGACTGTCATTGATACTGAGCATCAGGGGGTTTGTGTCCAATATGTCCAATTCATCCGATTTAATAGTATATAACCTGGTTGGATCGATCCTGACCTCATCAATTTCACAGTATAGCCAAACGAAAGGGAGGAGAAATAAAGGCCATCCCAAATGCAATAAATAACAGTGGATCTCAGCTCTCTCAAAATGGCTACCAGGCCTACCACCAGGCAGGAGCTATTTATAGTGCAGGGATAAATTGAATGAGTAGATCAATATGAATTTCTGCACAGTCAAAGGGATGAGCTTTCGAAGGCAGGAGAGTCTATCGCTTGCCCACTGGCACTAACCGCTATAACAAACCCCTGACTGATCCCACTGTTTCAGGAACTCACAACAAATAGGGACAATTCAAACAAATATAATGACACAGAAGGGAACTGTGGTTCTGGGCAAACTCAGGGGCCTGGTGGAAAACATGCTTTTGTGGGATAAGTGTGAGCAAAGTTGGGGCAGCTGGTGGCCTAATGGTTAGCACCTGAGAAAGTCGTGGGTCCGAATTCCAAGACTACTTGTGGCACCTCTGAGGTACTTTTCAGCAAGGTGCTGTCCCCACACACTGTTCCCCAGGCACTGTGTTCCTGGTGGCCCTCTGCTTCACTTGAGTGAATTAGTTAAATGGAGAGAAGAATTTCATGCTGTTCACACTATGTGCTGTGGTGTGTTCACTTATGACAAAATCATCACTTTACACTTTACAAAGCATTAGAAATTAAAAAGAATACTCCTTATGGGTATATTATAGTAAAGATAGCCCCTATATTAGCCCACAATGTCTCTGTTTAGAGCCACTGGGAGTTTAAATACAGTATTGTGCAAAAGTCCCATCATTTCTTCATATTTTGCTTCCAAACAGCCAGACTTTCTTGTATTTTTACTGTGGTCTTGAGGAACAGTTCTAAAGGTTTCTTGAAGGTTTCTTTCTCTCATTTTCAGTCCAGTCCCTGAAAGTAACCAGTTTCAGAGGAATGTTTTTGTTTGTTAAGCCAAACAGCAACTACGTATGAATCATTCAAGCAGAACAAAGCACATCTCCACTGAAGAAACAGGTGCAGATGATTCCAGATGTTCAGTCCAGTGATCAGTATACTGGTGGTGCTGAATGCTGAAGTTTTAGAAACACATTTATCTAGGCACTTTGTATCTTTATGGAACTTTCCGTCTGTCACAGTGAAACATTTGCTGCCATTTCTTTCATTTAATCTACTCAACAGAAAATATAAAGAAATGAGGGGTGGCTCATGGCTTTTGCACAATACTGTACAAACAATGTTTAGATTGTTCCACTTAGAATCTTCAGTGCTGAAGGATCACATCAAAAATCCTGACATTACCTGTAGAAGCAGTCAGAACCACAGATACATTCAGAATGTTCCTTTCCGGGGACCAAAAGATTAATGAAGCACAACAGATGACGAATACCGGCATACCGCCATGAGGAACAGTACTGAGTAGAGTGAAGCTGAGGCAGTCAAGATAAAAGATGACCTTCATCCTACGGTGGCAACTGTGGGATGGACTTGTATGCCCTAGCAATTACCACCATCACAACCCAGCATGAAAGATTCTGTTTCAAGTTCCTGCCACTGAAGCAACCAAATAATTGGTCTGTCTGACAGATGTCAGCAGTCAAGTCCACATAATGCCTCAAAGCCTGGCCGAGGCATCACCAGTATTCTCGCTGCCATGCTTGACTGTGCAAAAAATGGGTCTATAGGCATAAGTCAACTTCATTGCATAGTTCCCTCTGGCAAGAATTGCTATGGCTATGGGGCCTAGCGGAAGAACATGCTAGGCTGGGAGGCTTGGGAGGGAGGTCTATTCAGGCCTTAACAAGCTAGGGCTTGTTTAATAGGCTTCAGCACATAAACTGCTGAACCAACAGTAGCAGTTTCTGAGAAATGTCACTGTTCTAAAAGAAAGCCAAAAATAGCAGCCCTAGCTAGTCTTTGGTTTGTGTTCCAAGGGGAACCATCAGTGGTATCATTGTAGTATAATTCAGAAGAATGCCTGAAAAGCAAATCCGTTGAAAAGTATTCAGTGTAGAGAGCACCCGTATGGTCAGATATGAAATTGTAATAACAATGTCTGGAGGCAGTCCAATATCTGGGATAAATGTGGGCAAAAATTTCCAAAATCCCAATGCTTAATGAAGGTTGTCTTGTGTCTTGAAGGTTGAGCAAAGAGTAGGGAGTGATGGTGCAATCAACGATCAAAAATCTGAATACACGCTTACTACACTGCATATTAATGGGTGTTTTGGCATTGGAACCATCCCAGTAGGAGGAGAACAGGCACCAAACTCTAGCTATAAAAAGAATAAAAATAAAACTTACAAAGAATATTAGTGTGATTGCTGATGCAATCTGCATAATGCCTTTCTCAAGCTCAGCTCACTTTACAAATAGTTGAGACATAGTAGAACAAGATACAGCCTTTAACAGACAGTAGTGAACAAAAGGTGAAACAGTCCAAATTACAAAAACACACATTGCAATAGGAGGTAAGAGCAACTAGAAAGCAGAAATCAAGAGTTAGGAGAAGAGGCAAAGCACGGAAAGAAAAGATCCATTTTAATTAGGTTTTGAATAAAAGAAAAGAAGAAGTAATGCAAATATTCTGAGGCAGGGAATTATATAGTTTGGAAGCCACGACACTAAAAGAACTACCACCCTTTCAAATTTGGGGACTGTAGGCAAGAGAGTACAAGACAAATGTCAAGAACAGGTAGGAATAAATGAGTGAGGTTGTTCAGCGAGGTAGCAAGGGGCAGAACCAGGCAGAGCTTTATGCTCTGTATACATATTTTTGGGCTGTTCCCAGGCAAAAGATGACAATTGTGAAACACTCATACCGATTTCTTTGGTCATGGCTCCTAAATGGTGGTCCTATGTTTTACTGTGAGGGAGATTCCAAGACAGCCTTCATCACGGCGACAAAAGACAGCTTGCGATTATTTTCTGATTATGTCAGAAAATTAGGATGACCATCTCACAGTGTGTGCTGCTTCAACCTATGTCTGCTGACCAGATAATTAAAATACAGCATGAAATGGCATATTTATCAATGTGACATAGCGTGCAAAATCCAAACAGCATGGAGGCAAAACGAGGGAATACCGGTTTGTGGGACACTGGTACGCCTCTTCTTTTAATTTTTCTCCACACACACTAAAACCATGATTGCCAGACCACAGGTCATCTTGTTCTGTTAACTAGCACTGCTGATGACATTTTGTTCTTCTATACTAACTTGCATCATAGCTTGCGATTCGATAGACATCACCATCGTACATCTACACACTTTCATAAACCCCATCATACATCAACATGTTGTACCCAAGTTTATTGGATCAGTTTCGCACAGTGTGATTTGTAATGATTTCATATGACAGACGAAATCACACAGTCTGTAGAAGGCATTAAAGGTAATGATAAACAGCTTAAACTGAATACTGTAAAACAGGGGTGTCAAACTCCGGTCCTGGAGGGCCGGTGTCCAGTACAGTTTGATGGTTCTCCTCCTCAGACACTTTCACTAAACCTGACAATTAACTGGCGAGGTGAACCAGGTATTTCTGAGCAGGAAATCACAAAACGTGCTGGACAACGGCGCTCCAAGCCTGGAGTTCGACACCCCTGCTGTAAAATATGGGGAGATGTGTTCAGGCTTTTGCACATACTGAAACTAAGCAATGCTTTTTGTTGGGAGACCGGGAAAAAGAACATTATGATAATCAAGTTATGAAAGCATGAGTAAGATGGATGCACGACATGTTATGAAAAATGATGCTACTAGAGAAATGATGCTATGTTAGATAAACCAACCTTCGTCCTGGAGATCTACACTTCTGCAAAGGCAAGGCAAGTTTACTTATATAGGTCGTGATCATACACAAAGGTCATTCAGTGTGCTTAACGGGGACAAAAAAAAACAATGAAAAGCAAGCAAAAATCAATATATAACAAAAGTAATACTCAAGATCAATTAAAATAAGTTAAATAAAGATAAAGAAATCAATCTAAAGAATACACAGATGGAAGTGCATTGATTCTTGTGATGAGGTCGGCAGAAAACAAGGTGTTTTTAGCTTCTTTCTGAAACAGTCAGGCCTGATCTGATCTCCATGGTGAACTGGTTACAGCAGGGGCAGCTTAATGACTATAAGCACTTTTCCACAGGTATACAAGAACTGTGCCGCACACAAACCGCACTGCGATACACGGATATTTCACCTCGCTGACATTCTCATGGATGAGTCGGGCAGTGCATTGGTAATGCCAAGCTAAGAGACCTACCAGGCTGAAGTTCATCAAACACTGAATTATATTTTGGACCTAAACCACTGCGGGAATTATAACGGTACATCCCTAGGCACTGTGTTCCTGGCTGCAAGTTGCTTCACTTGGTGAATGGGTTAAATGCAGAGAAAGAATTTTGTGGCGTTCACACTGTGTGCTGTGGTGTGCTCACATAAGATACAGTGGTATGCAAAAGTTTGGGCACCCCTGATAATTTAATGATTTTTCTTTATAAATCATTGGTTGTTTGGATCAGCAATTTCAGTTAAATATATCATATGACAGATAAACACAGTGATATTTGAGAAGTAAAATGAAGTTTATAGGATTTACAGAAATCCTATAAACTTCATGGTCACCTTACACTTACAAAAATGATGACTCAATGCTTTGAACTCTATACCTAAAGCCAGTGTGAGGACCTGAGGACCGGAATAATTGGAGAGAATTGTAAGAAAAAGAAAGAGGAATACATCAAAATAAATAAATTCCCACTGTCTCAGATGGCAGATATGGTGCCGTGTATGTGAACTGGATGGGAAAAATGCAGTTTACTGTCACAAACAGCATCCATTAGTCCAAATGACAGTGATTTACGTCTTCAAAGTTGTCCTCTGCACCGGCACAGTCTAATAAACTTACGAGCAGAACTCTTCTTCTACTGTGTGGCACACTTGGTCAAAACACCCATTTAAATGCATTTAATAGTCCTAGGGTGGAAGACAATTGGCCTCCTAAAACTAGCCTGATATAAACAGAGCACCTCAGTGTGATATTTAACCTCTGGGTTTTAATAGACTTGTGATGGGGAAACTCTTAAGGGTGTCATCTATCTGTCTGAGCTTTATAAGTTTCCATCCAATTTTGTGATGAAGCACAGAGCAATGAATTGTTGACCCCCATATTCCATATTCATTGCCTTTATCCCAAAACACAACTCGAAAAAGAGAGAAAGAAATAGGGACAGAGAGTAATTCGATTGCAGTTTCCTTCAAAGTGGAGGGAGTTGCTATGGAAACATGCCAGCCCCTGCCCTCATGTTATGAAGGGAATATTCAATATGACATGAAAATTGTATCATCCTGAGCTTCTCCTATGAGGCATTTTTGTTGATATCCAACACAGCTCATTTATGTCTCTTCCCACAGTAGAGCTTGGCCAGATCCTTCAGAAAGGTCAGGTTATGACCTGTACATGCTAGCGGAATAAGACAAGTCTCTCAAAAAGTCACCGTAAGGCAAGGCACATAACCATCATGAATTTATAAGATCCTCAGTGATGCCACAGCCTCTGTAATGAATAACGCTGCCGTCACTGTGTGAGTAGGATGATCCTTCCTTTTCCCCAATCATTCAGTGTCACACTAGCCAGCAGGGGTGTTGAAAGGCAATTTCCCATAGGTATAAAGGAACCGTGCTGTTTTAAAACAGACAAAACTTGCACAACATAAATCAAGGTAATAAGTGATGTTAACAGGAATCATAATTTCTGAAGAAGTTGTTTAAAAGTATGAGTGAGATACTATCAGAATTAGAACTTGATAAAAAGTTATTGTCACCACAATAACAAGAAATCTTTTATTTGTTAGGACCTTTAAATAAACAGACAAGACTTGCACAACATACTGTAAATCAAACTAATATTATTAACAGGAATTACACGTAATTATTATGTTACAACTTTAAATACTACAGCATTTAGCTGACGCTCTTATCCAGAGCGACGTACAACAGTGCTTAAGTCGTCTACATCTGTTTCTTAACCCTGTAAAGCTTCAGTCCACATCCATTGTTCAACCACATT
>JBBJLS010000018.1:15910629-15927070 GCA_037577275.1 Bryconaethiops microstoma
CAACAACATCCAAAGAACTTCAGGCCTCACTTGCCTCAGTTAAGGTCAGTGTTCATGACTCCACCATAAGAAAGAGATTGGGTAAAATAAGAAAGAGTTTGGGACCTGCATGGCAGAGTGCCAAGATGAGTAAAAAGAACATTGAGGCTCATCTCAATTTTGACAGAAAACATCTTGATGATCCCCAAAACTTTTGGGAAAATACTCTGTAGACTGATGAGACAAAAGTTAAACTTTTTAGAAGGTGTGTATCCTGTTACATCTGGCGTAGAAGTAATTTCAGAAAAACTATTACCATATTTCAGAAAAAGATCATACCAACAGTAAAATATGGTGGTGGTAGTGTTATGGTCTGGGGCTGTTTTGCTGCTTCAGGACCTGGAAGACTTGCTGTGATAAATTGAACCATGTCTACCAAAAACTCATGAACAGATGTCTGTCCATCTGTTCATGACCTCAAACTGAAACAAACTTGGGTTCTGCAGCAGGACAATGATCCAAAACACACCAGCAAGTCCACCTCTGATTGTCCGAAGAAAAACAAAATGAAAACTTTGGAGTGGCCTAGTCAAAGTCCTGACCTGAATCCTATTGAGATGCTGTGGCAGTTCATACTCGAAAACCCTCTAATGTTGCTGAACTACAACAATTCTGCAAAGAAGAGTGGGCAAAAATTCCTCCACAGTGCTGTAAAAGACTCATTGCAATTATTGTAAACATTTGATTGCAGTTGCTGCTGCTAAGGGTGGCCCAACCAGTTATTAGGTTTAGGGAGCAATCACTTTGTCACACAGGGCCATGTAGGTTTGGATTTCTTTTGTCCCTTAATAATAAAATCCTTCACTTAAAAAATGCCCTTTGTGTTTACTTGTGTTATCTTTGACTAATATTTAAATTTGTTTGATGATCTGACACATTTAAGTGTGACAAATGAAAAAATGAGAAATCAGGAAGGGGCAAACACTTTTTCACATCACTGTACCTGTTTGGTCCTGCACGTGGGAATCATCTGTGGCAAGAATTCGTCATCATATTTGATCACACACCATTTCCCAAACGTTTGGATTATCCCAATCAATCTCTGTCTGAGGTACAGTGGATGCAATGTGAATTGCAACTTGATCAAATGTGAAGTGCTGTGTGTTGAAGCACTCGCAGTCCAGTTGCTTATTGTAAACCAAGATCACAGTCACTAATACAACTTTCATTTAAAAAATCCTCAATTGTTTTTGTTGCTAATGCCACTGACAGCCACTAATAACAACCTCCACATAAGTTCCAAAATATCATGTGTATATTAATATACATTAAATATTGCAAAGATATTCATCCCTGTAGCAGTTATTCAACCACATAACACTGAAAAATGTAATGGGGTTGAATGTGATGGAGTTTTGTCTTAATCTGATGCTAATTCTTAACAATAGCGGCTAGCAGGATGACACAGCATTATTTGGTTTACATATTGTTCTATTTTATAGGTAGAAAAATTACATTTGATAAAACCTTGGAAACTATGAGTTTTCCCCCCAACAGTGTTAAACACCTAAGTTTAAAGGAACATATATACATAAAAAACATAAAATATTTATGAGAATTGAGAAAGTAATTTACCACTTGCCACACCTTGCTGTTCAAGAGATGTTGATGATTCCACTTCCTCATAAAGGATATCACAGGATCAAACCATTATTTTATTAAATGGGGGTGGTGGTGGTGGTTTCGTTACAGGGTTGAATTAAACACAGGGACTGAGAAAAACACTTAAATTTCCCTTAAATTCAAACCCTTTTCCAAAGAAAATATATTATTCATGGGAAGGGTTTTGCCAAAAAAAAAGGTATTATTATTTAACATTATTACCTCCAAATTGACCATGCAGTTGGTATGCATGGTCAATTTTGACCTTGTAACGGGCACAGGCAAAATTATTTGTACTCTTTGGAAAAACACGAATATAAAGATTGAAATAAATGTCATTATAACTTTTTTCTCTGCTAATTTTAAAAAAACATGTAATAATTTGAAATGTTGCAGTTCAAATGTAGATTTATGAATGTTATGAAAAGTTGTAGCAGCATTACATTTTGGGATACTGAACCTATTAAATGGCAACAAATCTGTAGAATGACCCTAGTGCTCAAATGAACATAGATGCATTAAGGGCTTTGGACTTCTTCACCAGTCATTTGCCTTGTGCCAGAAATTGAAAGTTTGCTCAACAACCAGAGACAGCTGTTAGAACTGCTGCAGTGAGAGGTAGAAGTCAATAATACTCGTCTTTAACAGTGCTGAAAATTGTCCTAATTGAAAAACGATGGACACACTTTTAAGATACAAGCATGTCAATACAATCACAGGCAACAAAAGAACATCTAAGGGAGAACAAAAGATCAACTTGTTTTTTACTGTGAAAACGCCAACGATGAGGATCCAGTGAGAAGTCTTTCATTAGTGGCTTACCTTTGAAGAAACAGTCTTTGCTGTGTACCACATAGATCCTCCTCTTCTCCACGCAGGCTGTGCGGTACACCTCACAGTGGTTCTCGTAGAAGTGCCCATCTGAACCACAGACGGGTACAAACGAGCTGTGACACTTCTCCTGGCACACGCACTCTGCCTGGCCTGTCAGCTGCCTCACCACACATTCCCGGCCTCTTCCGCAGTAGGTTGTCCGACACGGCTCCCCATCTGGAACAGAGAATGTTACATTTTTAAATAGCTAACAGATAGGATAAAAAAACAATTACTAAAATCAATTAAAATGTATTCAACATTTTATTATTTTAGCCATTAGTTAGCTTTAAATAGGATAAGATAATATAAACCTTTATTACTCCCACAAGTCGGAAATTTGCAGCTGCCGTAACAGGCTGCCACTCGCTGGGGTTGCGGGAAGGGAAATAAGTGAAAAATACAATAATGCTAAACATTGTTATATTCCCCCTCCTTGTACATGGAGCTCTTTAGTGTGGCTGAATGATTGAGTCTAATAGTTACATTGTGATATTTAAATGTGTAACAATAAAAAAGATGATCAAATCAAGTTTATTATCACTTTAGCAATGGAAAGGGTGTGTTTAAATAGGGAATTATGTTGTTAAATAATAAGTAAAAGATTTAAACAGGTCAATGCTGTACTTTACAATATGTTGGAAAAACAAGAGAGAATGTGAACATGAATAAGACCTGCATTATTTGTCATCAAAATGTCTTAGTCGCATCATATGAATGCCTCTTACTCACAGCACACTGTAGAACACTTCATCGAATTGGCTGGAGGCTTATTAGCTTGTTGCACATTATTAGTATTGTGAATGTTACAGTTAAGGGACAGTGTATTGTGCTTCTGCAGTATATTGATACAGGAAAGAGAAAAGGATTTATAGCAAAAATACTATTAAAATAATCTTTGTCCAAACAATATCATATCTCAGAAACACATAATATAGTTCAGTACACCACTTTTGACCAGAAAGTCAGACAGATCTTTCTAATCAAAAAAACCTCAGGATCTAGGAATTGCATGGAGAGTTAGACCGATCTAAAGAGAAATCATGGGCGTCAACACACTGTTTTCTATCTCCTATTCAGTCAGACAGCACCTGTCAGTAACCCCCTCACCATGGCGACCCTCTCGCTCCCTGCTGATTTCCTCCATTTGCACTTAAAGCAGCACAAAAGCTGCTGAGGCTTGCAGCCACTCCACCTTGGATTGATCTTGCAGCACCTCAGGGGCCTGCGAGGGGTGGTGCTGCTTGGATCACAGGCTGGATTTATGGGCCACGGAATGGGCGTGCCACACCGGCTCTAGGAGCTCCACTGGGCATCAAGAGAGCAAAAGGCTTTCAAGTTCTGACCGCCTTCAGAGTCTGAAGGTGCAGCCATTCAGCTGCAGCAAGTCCAAAGAAAGCAGGAACTACCACACTCCCCTGTCCTCATTCCCATCTCCCCAGTTACAATTATTTACCAGACTTTTACAACACTGATAGGATTTCTTAAGTTCAATTTGCACAAACAAACTTTAACAAAAAGTTTTGTGTAGGGCGAAGTGTCTTAATAAGCACATTTCCATTGACAGAAAAACTTTTTGCAATGATATCTTCATATTTTTGCAATGATATCTTCAATCATATCTTCCCTGTGGCAATTACTTGTAATCCATCTATACCACCAACAGGATTTCACAGTAGATCAACAAATGGCTAGGGTTAGTGTCAGTCAGTTAGCACGTCCCAGCTCTCCAAAACTGGCACATGTATCTTAATTTTTTTCAGATTTTATTTTTCTACATCATTTGAACACAGAAGCATATTTTGAGAATTTCATGATAAAGGAGCCAGTAGAAATGTTCCAATGAAATGTTTGTTTATTTTTCACTTAGGTTCAATATTTGTTAGGCTTCATGAAGCCTTCATAAAGCCTTCACAATCTACATAAACATAAACTGCTTTTGCCAGAGAAAATGGCACAAGCTATGTAATCTTACAAATACTGGTGTTAGCAAAGGTTTTTACATTACAAAGTTCCATAAGAATATGGTTTAATAGGCTTGGTATGGAAAAACTGGCCTGCACAGAGCCCTGACCTCAATCCAGCTGTAAACCTTTGGGATTAATTAGAACATAGACTGTGAGCCAGGCATTCTCAACATCAGGGCATTCAACATCACAGTCCAAGATCTTGTGGAAAGTCTTTCTAGTAGTATGTTGACTCTCATAGCCACCAAAGTGGGTCCAACTCCATATTAATGACCTTGGTTTTGGAATGGTGTGATGGCTAAGTGATTATCCAGGTAATCACTGCTGTTCAACCACACCAGTTATAGTTTATTTTGCAAAAAGATTACACCACATGCTTTACTTACCTGCAGGTTACTCACTGTTCTTGTTTAGATAGCATGATATTTTACAGATGATGGTGAATGGCAAATTATTTTGGGAAAATAACAGCTACATCCAGTCCATATGAAGGACAGCTGGCAATGCCCCAATATCATTACCGTAATATGAGACTGTGAAAAAAATCTTATTAAAAAATATACCCGTGCATATTTTTTAATAAGATTTTTTTCACAGTCTCATACGACCACTACACAACGCCCCTTAAATTTTCGTGCAGTCTAAAATCCCAAGCATGTCATCAAAACAGCAATAAACAGTCCTCCAGGTTAGCTTGATGATCTGGTCACTCCACTTAACGGTGAAAAGTTACAGGCCACATAGATCAAATTTAAGCCCTGAGAAAACCATTGGCATAATTCCTTCTGATGATAAAAAACAAGTGTCCTCTGGGGACGAATCCATTTTATTTTGCAGAAACTTTACAAAACATAAACTGAATGGGTCTCACAAGCACTTGACTCTATTCAGCCTTGCGGCGAGCTGAATAATAACCAGCCTTCTGCAGCATCCGGAGATAAACGTGTTTTAATTACGGTATGGAGCCTACTGTGGGGGGGGGGGGGGGGGGGGGGAGGGGGGGGGCGGGTGGGGAACCCCTTTGCACACCCCCCCCCCCCCCCCCCCCCCTCCACACACACACATCCAAGCCCAGAAGGCTGACCCAAGCTCATCATAATAAAGCATCGCCCGAAGGATGGCAAAAGAGACAGGTATAGCCCCACTGGGGGAGGCGGCAGGAGCAAATACACACCCAGCACCTACCAGTATACTAATTATTCAGGATATCTCCACCACTAGTTCACAGCCTCGCAAATGCCTCGGCTCCCCAGTGACCTTGTTGCTCCATGTCAAGGTCGAGGACGATTAGTGAATCGTTAGTATTCTCAGAGCATTGAAGATTAAGCGCTTAGCCAGCCCCTGCTTGTGCACAAGACATTCTCTTCTTTTTCCTCCCTCCACTTGCTGTCTATCACTTTTCCCAAGACTGTCTGTCCTACTGAATAATCTTGTCAATGCCCGTATTCCCCCTTTAAGGTCATATTTTTGCTTAATGCTAGGAGGACACACAGAAAACAAATTCTTGACTCTTAATTGTTGGCTAAGAACTCCCTCAGTTGCTGCTTTATTTTGGATGTTTAAGATCCCTCTGGTAATCCAGTTGGTCTGAACTCCTCTGAACAATGGCATAACATGACCAAAAGCTCTCTAGCCCTGCCAAGAGAGCCTAATTCTTTTATTCACTGAGTGCATTTGATTTTGTTGTTGTTGTTGTTGTTTTCGATAAATCCACTCGGCTCTGTTAGTCATCCATTACATCCAAAGTCCGTCCAATGGATAATCTCAAGCCTTTTAAATGGCCTATTCAGAGAGTCATTTTGGGGTATTTCTGCTAAGCAGCTGATTGTACTGGACCTCATCCATTTGTAACTAAGTAAATATGATTCATTAATTCCATTCTTTGTAAAGTCTCCATAAAAGTGGAAACAACTGTAATCACTCAAAGCTTTTTCAATATGAACATCTCCCACTTTGACATTGAGAACACAGCATTCCTTATGGATATTTTTGTGTAGAAACACTGACAGGAAATTACAGTAGTTGGACAAAGTTTCCCAAATGTCAAATGAAATGTAATTTGACCTCAATTATTCAGCAAGGTTAATATTCAGTCAGATCATTGCCTTTTAGCTATGCATGCTACAGTCATTTTGATAACCAGCAGGCCACACTGAGCATGTCAACAGACTTTTAAAGCAGTCGTTCAAGACAATAGAGAGTGGGGTTGAGCATTATGGCAAAAATACAATATGACACTCAGTAATAGTCAAATCATGATTTTTCATTGATGTTCACAGTACACAACGCGTATCAGCTCTGTATTTCATTTTCTGTGCTACACTAAATTCTGTAAAATAGACCTTCCAAGAATTGTTAACAGCGGTGGTCCACTAAGGGATGGACTCCATAAAACAACAAGTCAATAAATTTTGTTCTTGGACTACTTTGGTATGCACTGACCTCACCACCTATGCTAGCCATGTACAATCTCAACAGAGAAAGCAAAGTCTCAGCAGACGCGCCATCATATGGCCTAGGAGAAGGTCTAATGACATGATTGATCACCTGAAGTCCATTTTTGCACGTCATGGGATCTGCGAGACCCTAGTCACGGATAATGGACCACAGTTCTCAGGAGCGGCCTTTGATGAGTTTGCAGAGTCTTATAGGTTCCATCATGTGAATAGCAGTCCAAAATACCCCCAGGGAAATGCTGAAGCTGAACATGCAGTACAGATGGTGAAGGGGCTTTTGAAGAAATCAGAGGATCGCTACCTTGCTCTACTTGCATACAGGGCTACCCCACTCCAAAACGGGTACAGTCGAGCTCAACTCCTCATGGGGAGGAGGCTTCGTACCACTGTGCCTATATTTCCCGCACTACTAGATCCTGCTCTTCCTGATGGAGACGCTGTAATGCTGAAGGAAAGGGAGAGGAAGAAGAAAGATGCACAACACTACAATCTGCGACATTGTGCACAGAACCTCAACAGACTCACTCTCGGGCAGGACTTGTGGGTCACAGATAAAAGAGTGGCTGGAGCTGTCATTGGAAGCTACACCACACTCCACTCAAACCTGGTGGAGGGACCCCATTGACTCTAGAAAGGGGAGATGTGGTGTAACTGGATATTCAAATGGAGCTTACGGAGTCAGGGGTGATGACGTCAGGGCATAGAGACTAGATTGGCGGTTGAGTGTAGCAGCAGAAAAACAAAAGAAAATAAAGCCACGTTATACTAACAGACTCATGAAGTGATTTTTAATAACACAACAAAACCATCTGTTTAAGTGTGGAACGGAACCAGTGTTCACTAAAGAAAACAAACATTCATATCTTTTGGTTTAAATAAACTGTTCCTTTCATAAACTGCTGGGTTCTTTTCTGGGCCAAGGTTTTGTTTTTTTTTTCAGCTGAAGCTCAAGCCAGACTGCAGCTGGAAAGGTGAATTGCTTCATTTTGTTCCAGTGTCCATGGTATTCAAGCCAGACGCAGAAGGAGACAGGGTCTGACATTTGTGCACATGATGCAGAAATCGCAGTCACTCGTGATCTTTCCCTCAAAAGGGTGGCACTGACAAATAAATAAGGAGAGCTGCCTTCTCATGTCAGCTAATCCTCCTTCATTATTTTATTTATTCTGAACCAGTTGGACGCAATTACATTCCAAGATGACACGTCATGACTGACTCCATCTCTGTGACCGCCGACTAGCAAATGACCTTTGGCAGCGGGCCTCTGTGTGAATATAAATGCGATAGATATTAAGATACTGTGTGAAAGATCACAGCTCAATCTGCCATCCACAGTTGTCTCCTTTTGGGCAAAAGTGAAAAAAAATGTTTTATATTCATGCTGGTAACTCCCTTCCCTTGGAAACCCATGAGAAATCCAAATGAAAGAGGAACCTTTAAACCTGCACAACATAACATTCATACATTGTGTAAACTTTTTGGAACATCTGTCAATTTTAGTTTTCAGGTTTAATGACATCTTGCTAGTTCCTCAACTTCTTCTGTGTCAGCTACAAAAATATCTCAGTGACATTATCAACTGATATTTATCCTTCAGCCCATATATAGACACTATTATTTAAACAGTTTTTTGTCAATATTGCCAGACTAAGCTAACTGCCACCGAATATCTCTGTGAACTTTTTGCTATGAACCTCCACATTTAGATCTCAAGGTGCTGGGTATCTGCTTGTCCCCAGAATTATGAGAGCTACATAATTCTGTAATTTTTAAAACTCATCCCGCTAAATGAAGGATGTAGATCTTTGAGGTTATGGGAATGGAGAATTCAAGTAAACTGGTATGCTGCTGCTGTCGCCCCACCACTCCACATGTTCACTCGTTTTGTTGATGGTGAAGTGTTTGGGTGGCAGTGTCTCGGGGTGCTGTAGTGTCTGTGAAAACTCTAGATTCTGTCCTTTCTAGCTATGCTGTTATACATAGTAGCTAGGTCTCAAATTGCACTCTTTAAAATTGCATTTTGCACCGTATAAACAAACAGAACTAACTCTGTTTTCTATTTTCCTTCTAGTTTTTGCTGGGGTCCCTTGCTTGAGTGTCCTCAACTGATTTGGATGCTTTGGACTCCTCATGTGCTGCTCCTCCCTTATCCAAGGGTAACTAAAGTTCAAAAGCTCTGGCGGTGATTGTTGTTCCTGTTCGCTGTGGACTAGAGACTCTCAAACTACTTCTCACTCACACTCCAAAAAAAACTACTAAAAATACTAATAAGCACTATATAAATAACATTTAATTGTATTTAATATATATTAAAATCCAAACATCTGTCAGAATAAGAACTGTCATTATGCTCTGCTCAGTGTGTGGGACAAAACAGTGCTTCACAGAAAAGAAGGGAGGTCAAATGTTAGCGAGACAGACAGGAAAGGTAGGTAGGGAGGGATCTAAAGGGAGATCGAAGTCAAAAGGCAAAGACAGTGAGTGAATGAGATTGAGAGGAAGAGAGTGGGGTAGGGGTGGGGGGTGTTGGTGAGAAACCCCTGTGCTATTGCAGGCAGGTAAACAGTGCAAGGCTAAGTTGGGACTGCCGAGCAAATACCATTCTGCTCGTCTCACTGGTCGGCCTGATAAGGCTTTATTGATCTTTGTATCCCACCACCATCCGTCAGCTCTTGGAGCTAAGACTGGTTCTTTAAGGTAAGGAAAAACTGTCTTACACCTGTCGCATTTTACATCAAACTGCTTCATGGGTGGGCCGGGTGATATAATGAATCTGAGCAATGTGACATGGTGCACTCTCAATGACCCATAAAGCAGTTGCCACAGTACAGGGAAACAAGTGGAAACAAAGACATTCTAACTGTTAGGCTATATGTGCATTCTTGCTGCCTGGCAGTGCTATGGGGAGTTTCCACATGGTAAATACAGAGAACTTGCCCTACAAGAGTTTAACTTCAAGTGCTATTAGTGTTAGCGTCATTTTTATGTGCCTAAATGATCAACATATAAACCTGAATTTAGAATTATATTAATTGGGTTGAGTAAAGTAGAGTGCCAATGAAATAACTAAAATGAAGAATATTCAAAATTCTATTTCTACATCACTTTTCAAATACAAATTCATGACATGGATCTTGTTAGTGTTTCACACGAAAAGGTCTGATTTTTGTCTTTTATGTTTATCTCATCCATTAAAGAACAAGTTCAGATGACTCTCAGTTGAACCGAATCTACTAAATTATGGACTTGATTAAGTTAAACTAGTTAATCCTTTATATAAAAGGGGTTTAAAGCCCCTAGGACTGTGGAATGAAAGAGAACGGCATTCTCTGGTATGATGGCACTCAATCCAATACCTTTAGGATGGTGGGATGTGTGGGATGTGTTGTCACAGTGTTGTCACACTGTGGTCTGGTGATCATTATGTACCTAGAAACAGAGCTAAAGTGTGTGTGTTTCTGAATATTACCAGCATATGTGCTTACTTGCCTGTGTGAGGACGCTGCTCATCTTGAATGTATCGATCTGTCTGCAGGGCCCACTTTGCTCAGGAGCTCACAGCAGTCATGCTGATATAGCAGCTCCTTTCATCCCACGACTTAAACCATTGCCTCTGTCATTAACACTACCATGTCCCAAACCACATACAGAACCAGGGGTCGACAACAGAACAAGTGTTAACTTTGCCTTTAGAAACACCCAGTGTTATATCCTCTGACCTGAGCATGGGCTAATCCACCCCAACTCCAGGTCCCCACAGCATTGAAAATGTCTTTGATTAAGCTACTATTAAGCTAATGATTGAGATAATCAATGAGTCATAATTAGACAGAGAGGCAACTCAGATATTATTGTAAAAGCCGTTTGTATATTATTGGACATTATAGGTTGGATCAGCACATGTCATCTGAGGATTAATTGCAAAAGCGATAGTTGAAGGTACCTGTCTGGATAAAGTATAGAGAAATTAAACAAATCGATGTGTGAAAGTCATGATTCACACTCATAAGAGCCCTGGCCACAACTTCTGCAAAGAACAAATATTTGCAATTAATCCTCGGATGAAAAGTGCTAACCCCAGACATACACCATCAGGAGATACACCACCATTACATGACCAACAATATGCATTTTTTTCACACGCGACAAATCCTGAAGCATCTGCCTTTGAATGATTAGTGATTGAATTAATGAGCACTTTTTTTTACTTAAAAAAAAAAGATTTTAGTTAAACAATCACAACAAATTTGTTGTTATATTCCAATAGCTCTATATGCTTCTGCAATATGATATGAAAGTGTCAACACGAATACATAAACACAAAGGACATCAACAAGATTAAAAGTAAATTATATTGTTTTTTGGTGCACAGAAAAATCACTACTAGCATTTGGAGTTGGTCCATGGGAAAATGCACCACACTACAGCAAAAAGAGTTTTTTGACATGACCCCTAATGTTATATTTACTTCCATCTGTGACATGGTTTCATTTACTTTGGAGTGTCTGCCAAATTCATAAACGTGAACATAGCTTCACAGAAACAAATAAAGCTTTGAGAAAGATGATAAAGATTTCATGTATGGACTTGACTTCCAGTTTCCTCAAATCTAAGTCTGACAGAGCATCTCTGGGATGTGCTGGACAAACTAATACAATCCATGAAGGCAGTGATAAATGTTTCCATTCTTATGTGAAATTTCAGGCATAATGGTAAAACACTAAATAAAACTTTACATAAACTTAAAATAATACAGATTTAAGCATTGTCTTTGGAAATCAACATTATGCTCTTAAAACTCAAACATATCATTTAAAAATGATCCAATTGTAAATGAACAGCGCCACTTACAAAGAAGTGAACAAGGACCGATGGCCATACTAGAAGACGCATTGTGACCGGATCACTCAGACCATCATCAAAGGTGGTCAGGAATGTATAACACATTTGATAAGATAACAGTTCAAATTGTAACATTCTGCCTTGCTTCGCCCTTTTCTGTCTTTTTTATTTCTATTTCGGCCCTTGTCCTGCTCCCTAGTTTAGTCATTGCATCTATTGTCTGTTGTCTCCCTGTGGTCTCCAGGTATTTCCACTGCCCTTTCCTGCATATATAGCCTTGCAAGTCTGTCTCCATTTATTGGTCCACCCCATGATTTTCCTGTAGTATTTTCCCCATAATTTTGTCTATCCTTTACCAATAGCTTCTTCATCTGCTGGCCCCTAGTCACTGGCTCCTCATTCCTTTAAATCCATTGTCTCAATTCCTTGTTGATCCCTTGTTGACTCATGTGCACATTTCCAGTTTTGACAATTCCTTTCCCATTCAGAATTCCTATAGTTGTACCTGTACTTATCTTTTTCTTAGCCCTTCTACTTTTGCCCCTCCAACCCCATATCCAGTCTTTTCTCCCATCCTCTGTCCAGCCCCAGGGTCAGTCTCCTATTCAGTTCACAGTCAGTCTGTTCTTCTGTTAAAGCCCCTGCATCATAGTAAATTGCCCCTGTCCTATGCCCTGTGTCATAGTAAATTGTCATTTCAGTCTCCTGTCATGTCTGTAACCAGTCTCCTGTTCATCCCTGTATCACCAGTTAATGTTAATCTTATTGTCTTGGTTATTTTTCTGCCTACCTCGTAGTCTTTGTATGTGTCTAGATACTGGTTCCCACCCCTAGCTAGTCTATTATCCCTTGGGCCACGTGGCTTTTATTTTCATTTCTAGCTCTCCAATGTCTCCTGTTTAGTGAGTATGTCTTCCTTTGTCGGCCCACCATGACACTACCTGTGTTGTGCCCACTGAACTTTCCCCCTTCTGTTCTTTAATTTACTGTTTGTTCCTTGGTTTATTTCTTTAGTGTTTGTTTTCTGTTAATAAAGGTCCTTCTCATAAGTGCTTCACGTCAGCCCCGTCCAAACCCCTGTTACAGTAATGCAAATGCTAAAACATCTCAATGCTGTTTTTACATATCACCACCTTCAACTGAAAAGATTAAACCATTTCTTCAGGCTTCATAACCCACTGCACATGGAATGATGAGTGAAATGAGGATGGCTCATGAGGGATAGTGATGTAGCTTACAACAAACCACTTGCGGCAAACTAAAAGCCTGTTGGATTATGTATCCATCAAAAGTATAAATCTACAGTTAATCCCACTTGGGCAGGGATAAATCTCATATAGTTAGAATTCAAAATTGGTCAGACATTGCTTTACAACACCAAGGCCACATGCAGTCTTACTGTCTTCAGAGAAGTGGTACATCATGTCAGTGCTTGAAATAAAGCTAGCTGCATATAAGACAACTTTAACACTAATAAGAATGGGATTAACATCTTTAAAAACGTTCTTTTAGTGGTTAAAGCACTAATGCTTAGTTGTGTTGTGCAACCTAAACAGATGTTTTTGCTTGTACAACACAACTAAGCATTAGAATGTGCGGTGGGTCACATTTATTGTGGACCAAAGCACATTTTTCCTATTGTTTTCAAAGGATGAGATGCATTTTATCTGCTACTTTTGTGTAAAATGCTCCTGCCATCCTGAGTTGAATCAAATTAAACACAAAGTGATCAAGCCGCCAATGTCAACAGTGTTTTTTCTGTGCTGATCAATCAGATCAATAAAGAGGTTGCCCTTCAGTGAGAGCTGTAGTCATGTAGTCATGGTTGAGATCTCTGAGTGCCCTGGGCTCTATGACTTCACAGACATTCACGTGACATTTACGAAAAACTAGAAGGGCTGGGACAGTGCTTGTTGTTTCTTTATGTTCTCTTCTTAGAGAATCAGTAGTCTGGTTAATTGTAATTTGGCTTAACCTCAAGTAGATGCACGGCCAAACCAGCCATAGAAAAACACAGCAAAATATACAGTATATGTACTGCATCAAATATTGAATATTGAACTAAACTTTGAACAACACACCATAGAGTAAGACAGATGTCTCAAACGGCTCTATACACCCTACATCCCAAGACTGCTAGTGGCAACTCTGAGGCTCCCCGTGTGCTGTGTTCCTTACTGCCCGCTGCTTCACTTGGTGAATAGGTTAAGTGCAGAAGAAGAATTTCATGCTGTTTACACTGTGTGCTGTGGTGTGTTCACGTATGACAGATAGGTCACTTTACACTTTACACATTACATAGTGCACTGTGAAGGAATTTAAACACAGGTTAAGGTTAGGTTAAGCAAAGTGTACCCAGACACATGTTTTATTAACTGCTTAGTTGTGAAGAGAGGGGAATAGATAGTTTAGGGTTGCTGTATAAGTATGAGCAGTGACAATAGTGACAAAAGTCCATGTGTTATCATAAATAACATCACAGCTGTGATTCGGTCACAGGTATGAGCCTAAGCTAAGTAGTCAGTCACAATCATGATGTTATTCATGATAACACATAACCTCAACGGTTATTTTGCTTTTATTCAATGGTTCTACCAAAGTAAGTCAGAGAAGCTCCAAATCTTTATGCCAAGAAAGTAGATACAGCAATGGCAAGTTCAAAAGCTTTTTCTTTTTCTTTGTTACTAGGTTGCTACAAGGAGAGGGTTGGAAATGGTCAAATAGAACACGGACATACATGCAATTTCTATATAATATTTTAATGTTATTTGTCTTCTAATACACATCATATGGACAAAAGTATTGGGAAACCTATCTTAATTATTGAATACAGGTGGAACCTTACTTCCAGTGGAGGTCAATTTTAATGCTTCACCAGTCCAAGACATTCTGGACAATGCCAAGCTTCCAACTTTGTGGACACAGTTTGGGGGAGAACATTTTCTATTCGAGCATGACTGTGTCCCAGTGCACAAAGCAAGCTCCATAAAGACAAGGCTGGATGAGTTCAGTGTGAAAGAATTTGACTGGCCCGCACAGAGCCCTAAACTCAACCCCATTCAACACCTTTGAGATGAACTGGAACAGAGACTGTGAGCCAGGCCTTCTTGTCCAACATCAGTGTCTGACCTCATAAATGCTTTACAGAATGAATGGGCACAAATTCCCACAGAAACTACAAAATCTTGTGGGATGTCTTCCAAGAAGACTGATCAAATACAATATCATTTTGTCAGGGGCCAAAAACTTTTCACTTTTTTATACATTTTAACCATTTGACAGTGGGCACTACATTTTACACTCTATTTACATTTTGGAAATAAATTTTGTTAACATACATTAAAAATGTTTTCTCCTTCCCTTATTGTTATAGATTCGGACAGGCAAGGTTTGTCACACAACTGTGAAAACGTGTAGTCAGTTCTCAGGAAAATTAGATGACACCAGGCTAAATCTCTGAGGTTTGCAGTGCAGTAGAATTAGACCTCGATGCTGCAGTAGATCAAGTTTCAGTCATGTTAAGTATCTCCATTGTGTATCAATGGCTTTCTCTTCTGTTCATTATCCAAAATACGCTCTTAGCTATATTCAGCAAGTATCTGCAGTGTTTTATGCAGTGACCTTTAAAGTATTGTTTAAAAAGAAACGTCACATAATTAATAGTTTCTCACACAAAAGGCCATATTATACTGCAGGTCTCTGCATTTTTTTTTTACTTGCTCTTCCTTTTATTCACAGTGTATTTACATTTAAACATTGTTTTGAGTCATGTACTGTAATAGGCAGCACAACAGAGGTTTCTTAATAAGCTTTAAAATAAAATAAAATTCATGTGTTCAAAATTATGAACAGCGCTGGAGATCAATCTGAAATCTGCAATAAAAATATTATTCTGAATTCCTCATCATTTAAAAGTGGTGACCAAAACAAGATGTGGAAAACTTAACAGGAATAGTTTCTACATATATAATTAGTATCTATTTATATTAGGATGTAATAGTATATTGTTTCTTATTTATTGTTAATTATCCCTGTTCTATCCCTGTTTTGAATTTAATCGATTTAATCGATTTGTTTGTAAATTACTGTCATTTGAAACTTTTTTACAGTAGCATATATGCTTATTTTTCTGGACCTGGATGCAGATTACTACCTTTATTTAAATTGATTTTACAGAGAGAGAGGGAATAGCTGTCGTTAAATTTCATAAATGATATTGGAAAGAAAAAGACTCTTGCACATTAATCAAAGTGTTTTATTCCACACAGTTTGGGCCATTTCTTTTGGTCTATTAATCACAAACTGTCCACCCTGCCCTAAGCTGGTGGTTTCAAATGGTCTAAATATTGTTAAAAAGAAGTTGAGAAAACAATTAGTGGCAAAAATCCATGTTGGGTTGGCTTAATTCCCATGATGTTAATTAGATAATCAAATCACATCAACTTGATGTGTACATTTTGAATTAATTCTCAAATGTGTGTGTGTGTGTGTGTGTGTGTGTGTGTGTGTGTGTGTGTGTGTATGTACGTGTGCATGTGTGCGTGTGCGTATGTGTGAATGTGTTTGTGTGTGTGTGTGTGTGTGTCCATATGTGTGTATGTGTGTGTGAATGTATGTGTGTGTGTACGTGTGTGTATGTTGCATATATCTGTGTGTGTGTGT
>JBBJLS010000018.1:15940493-15957935 GCA_037577275.1 Bryconaethiops microstoma
TCTTTACTGTAATAATGTTAATTGTATTTATTGTAATATTAATGTTTTAACACTAACTTAACACTACTGTCCAGTAGCAAACAGGTTTTAAGTATAATTTTCCCAAAACTTTTGCCTAAAACTTTTGCACAGTACTGTATATATGTACATAGTTGAAATATATACGTATGAGCATCGTGAATATATATACATGTACACACTGGAGTGTCCTCAGTTGTTTGATAGCAGCAGGCATTGACAAAGACAATAACAATGCACCAGAATAAGTAATAATGCACCAAGACAAATTGCACATTTCACAAGTAATATTTCACCCCAAACATTGCACATATTGCACCAGAAATATTGCCCATATAAGAGAAATATAGCACACAAGAGAAATATTGCACACAAGAGAAATATTGCACACAAGAGATACTTCCACTTATCAGTCCATGGTTTTTGGATGTGTTTGTTTTTTGTGTGTGGCCAACTGCAAAGTGTTGGTTGTAAAGTCTGGAAGTAGCTGGAAGGAAAGACCTTCAGAATCTCTCCTTCCCACACTGTGGGTGCAGCAGCCTGCCACTGAAGGAGCTGCTCAGTGCTGTCTAAGTCTCCTGCATGGGGTGGGTGATGTTATCCAACAGGGATGACAGCTTAGGCACCATTCTCCTTTCACTCACAACCTCCAGTGGATCCCCAGGGCATCCTATAACAGAGCTGGCCCTCCAGATCAACCTGTTCAGCTTCTTTCTGTCCCCAGCAGAAATGCAGTTGCCCTAGCAGACCGCACTGTGAAAGATGGCTGAGTCATAAAAGGTCTTCAGGAGCGGCCTCTGCACTCCAAAAGACCTGAGCCTCTGTAATATGTAAAGCCCACTCTACGGTTTTTGTAGAGACCATTTGTGTTAGGAGTCCAGTCCAGATTATTGTTCAGAGGTACCTGTAGCCCTCCACAGCCTCAATGTCCAGACTCTGGATGTTCAGTGGTTGCGGTGGAGGATGTAGAAGTCTACCACCAGCTCCTTGGTTTTTCCAGTGTTGGTATGGAGGTAGTTCTGCTGGCACTAGTTCACAAAGTCCCAGGTTAGTTCTCTGTACACACTGTTGAGGTCGACTATTGCAGAGTCATTAGAGAACTTCTGCAGAAAGCAGTTGGGTTCTCAACTGCTGGGTTCTCATATACTGTGTCGGTCAGTGAGGTAGTTCAGGATCCATGTTGTGAGGTGATGGTCCATTCCTGTGTATTCCAGCGTGTCCCTCAGCAGTCTGTAGGAGATGTAGGAGGTGGCATCATCTGTCCCAATTCTTCTGAAACAGAAAATTTGAAAAGCATAAGACAAAAAAGAGTTGATAGAAAGGTAGACCTTTTTGGTACTATATCCTCCAACTGGACAGACTAGAATGAGCATTTTTGTTCAAAAAACTGTTCATGCATTTTGTCCTGCAATTGACTACTGTACTTTAAAGGCCACCTAAAAGCAACGCTGCTGTTTGTGCAGGTGTGCAGTAGTGCTATTATTTTTTGCACTTATAAATCATTCACTGCAGGCAGTGTTTTTTACATACTGTATATCATAACGCATCTATGAATATGCAACACCTATGAATATGCAGCAAAAGTTCTGAAGATGAACTACTGCAGTTGGGTTCCAACACAGTGTATGTTTGTGGGTCTGTGTGTGTGCAGTCTCATCAAAAAGTACAGTTAGTTCATTGTTAATCATGTTTTCTAACGCTCGAATACATGCAGTTAGTGAATCATCTGAGTGTCATGTTGGTCACCACGGTTTGTAATTAATCTATTACACTTTTCCTGTCTGGTGAACACTGAGAGAGAGAAACTTAGCTGCAGTGACAGGCCTCATCATTAAAAGGCCTCATCACCAATGCTGTAAGGATATCAATACTCTCTGGCCACTTTATAAGCCTCTACCTTGTTGCCGCACCTTGCTGTTGCTAGAGACTGTAGCCCATGTGTTGATGTACAGTTTGAGTTTCACTTTCGGGCTCGTACTCTCACACTACTGTGTGCAAAAACTCCAGTAACACCAGTGTGCCTGACATCAGTATTATGCTACTTTAGTAGTACCACGTTGCTGCCACTGATGGGCTGAGAGTGGTCCACAGCTGATCAATGATGAATGTGTTTGACAACAGATGGGTTACAGTCTGTAACTGTACACCTGCACAATATGGCCTAAAGTGTGTGGACACCTGGCCATCACACCTATGCAAGTTTGGCTGACATCCCATTCCAAACCATGACATCCCATTCCAATACAGAGTTGGCCAGCACTCTTCTGGGTAGGCCGTCCCCCAGATTTTAGAGTATGTCTGTGGGACGTTTATGGGGTAAGTAAAGTGGCCTAATCCAGAGCGATTTATAATCATTAGTTAAAGGGTTAAGTGTGTAGCTCAAGGACACAATGGTAGAATGTGGGGGGTTGAACCTGCAGCTTTGTGATCATCCGGTTCACAGGCAAGTGTCTTACCCACTAGGCTACTACCACCCCCCGCACTGATATTGGGTCAGGCACTGATGTTGGAAAAGGTAGACTGGTTTATAATTGATGTTCCAGTTCATCTCAGAGTTGTTCATTTGGGTTGGGGTCAGGGCTCTGTGCAGGCCACTGAATTTACTGCACACCAAAGTCATCAAATCATGTGTTTATGAACCTCACTGTTCTGCACAGTAATGCTGGAATAAGCAAAGACCTTCCTCAGACTGTTGCCACAAAGTTGGTAGCATGTGACTGTGTTTGTATGCTATAGCATTACTGTACATTACTGTACCCGTATCTGTACTGTACATTTTACACTGAACTCAGACAGTAAATACCGATATTACCCCTGTATAGACTGTACTGTAATTCATGCACGGGCATTTTCTTTGGTATGCGCTGTCGTTTTGATTGGCATAAGCAGTTAAATATAGAAATAAATTCATTTAATTTACAGTAATAAAAATGCAGGGCTTTAAGAAGAACAAAACAAAAAACATGAGAACCCTCGATACGCTCCAAGAAGGAAATTCTGGTCAGCAGCCAATCAACACTGGCTATTTTCAACACTGGCTCTGAGTACAGCGAGGGATGCGTCACAGGGCAGCAGCCAACCAGCAGCAAGGAGAAATAAATAGCTTTCTCGGATTGGCTATTTCCAAACCTCCCGCCTCTGAGTATAGTAAGGGATGCGTCAAAGGGCGGCAGCCAATCAACAGCAAGGAGAAATAAATAGCTTGCACGGATTGGCTACTTTCAAACCTGTCCCTCTGAGTACGGTATTTCACCATCGCAAGACGCACTTTCTTTGTGTTTCTCTCCACAGTACCAAAACATTTATAGTTATTTTTATATGGAAATGTAGCTGAATTTATATTAATATTTATGCTACAAAATTATTAAATTATATATTTGTCTAATTTAGCACAAATATACGAACATTTGTATATTGCTATATAAAAAAGCTGTGATGTCTGGGCCTCGTCCTCTACGCCCCCTTGTCCTTGTGCAGGATTTATGTTAGAGCGCGGTGCTTAACATCCCAGCACAAGGACGAGGGGTCATGGCGGACGAGGCCTGGACGTCACAAATTTTAAAAAATGCAGAGGATATCTTATTAGTTTGGTTCTCCACGGGAGACTGAAATCGCGACTGCTGATCCGCGTATAAGTGAGGGTTTACTGTAATTAATTTTTTTTCAGATAAATGACATCTACCTCTATCTAGAATTGGTACACATAATTTGTGACTTGTAGTTTTTAATATGTTGAATTTATCAGTAAACATACAGTGCTGTGCAAATTGTTTTAAAGCAATTTTTCTCAGTGTGTGATAAAGTGTTTTTCTGCCATCAAAGTTAACATTAGAATAAATACAAACAAACAAGAAAGTAATAAAAAGTATTAAGATTTCTTCTGTAAAAAGTGGTTGATATTTTGTGAGCTGGTGAGGAGAACACAGGTTCGGTTCCAGATTTCTCATCGGTTCCTCCAGCCATTGTTTGGAAAACCAGGTTTCTGATTGAAACTACAAGTAATACTGGACTTCCACAAGGGACACGTTGATATACTGTACAGAACATCAATATTTACTGTATAATGTTGTTTATATTTATTCTTTTTGTTGTTCATTTTTATGCAAAAAACACCAATTTGCTATTCAAACAGTTTTTAAATATTATTTTCACAAGATTTTGCACAGTACTGCAAGTTAATGAATATGAATGCCCTACCTAAATTTGTTCCATTTACTGTACAAACAGATTGGAGGATGTAACTTTACAGGCTGTAATGCAAAATTACTATTTCTGTTAAATTTTAGTACAACAGTTTATGCAAACAAAATACTTTTAATTATTATAAAATTAGATAATTCAGTGCCACAGTGATCCTTCAACAATTTGTACCTGCTGTACATCTTGATGCGGCCGTTCGCTTGGACAGGTTCTCCATTTTTGAGCCAGATGATGTGGGGGGTGGGCATCCCTTCAGCCTGGCACACAAAGCGGCCGGTGCCAGCGCGTGGGCGGGTCAAACTTTCAGGCCACTCCACCAGAGAAGGGGGTGCTGAAATGAGAATGTGCGTCAAAAAACATAGCAGCTTTAATATTAACAGTTAATCTCTAAAGTAAAGCTGGCAAACATTAAGTTAAACCCTAGAACCCTTAACCAGTCTCTGAAAGAAGGAGAAAACTACACACTCTTTTACACACTTAATAGAAACATTTACAATAACATACTCCAAACCACTCTTTGTGTTACTAGGAATTTTCTTAACTGTAAGTTATTTATCTATAGTATTTAAACCCCAGGATTTATGTATATACCATAGTGTATTTCATATTTAGTTTTTACTGGATTCATTTAGACTTTGTATTTTATATTGTTTTTCTCTCTGTGTGTCTGTGGAGTTGTAACATTTTCCTCCAGGATCAATAGTTTTCTGAGCTGAGCTTTGTTACATAGAACCAAAGTTATTGTAATTTAAAATACATGTAATAATAATCACCGCTACTGGGGTTTTAAAAAGTGTCTCATGCAAATGGCCATAAAGAACAAAAATGCCCAGTTTTCTTTTATTTTAGGTCTTAGAAACAAAACATAAGATCTTTGAACCCAGGAGAACTTTCAGAATTGTTCCACAGAGGGAAGGGGGTCTGAACAGCGGCCAGGCGTTTAAACAGTTTCGTCCCATTGGTTGTCACTCACATTTATGCCATTTAGCAGACACTGTTATCCACCCTATTCTCTAACTACAGTGGACAGTCTCCCAGGAGCAACTTGGGGCTAAGGGTCTTGCTCAGGAACCCAGTGGTGGTTTGCTGAAGGCAGGATTCGAACCCATGACCTCTTGGTCCAGAGACAAGTATCCTACCCACTACACCACCACCTTACAAGTGGCTTACAGGTAACTAATAAAAATATAAAATTTTCTGTAAATGAAGGCAGTCAAATGGTGAACACGTTGTAAATGTATATGTTAGCACAGAATACTGAGTGGAATTTTAGTAAATATGAGGTGAGTGGCTGAGGGCCGTACCGAGCACGGTGATGTTAGCGGTGGCCACAGTGTAGTTTCTCGTGCCGGGTGTTGTAGCTCTGCAGACGTACACCCCGGCGTGCTGCCTCTTGATGTCAGAGATGAGCAGGTTGCCATTGCCGAGCACTTTGGTGTTGTAAACATCAATAGGCTTGTGATCCGCACGACTCCAGGAGATCAGTGGTTTAGGGTTTCCTACCGCCACACACTCCAGCAGAGCGCTGCCGTGCGTCGCCACCGTGATATTCTGCGGCCCGGCGATGATATGTGGCCGCTGGGGAATTCTGACAGAGGGAGCTGGAGAAGGAAATGACAATTATTTGAATGTGAACAAAAACAAAGATAAATTAGCATTTGTAGTGATAAAACAAAAATCTTAACACAGGCTAAAATACAGGTTTTCTTGCTCACCCGGAGTTACGGTCAGCGTTGCTTCCACACTCCTTCGACGGTTGCCGATGTTTGCCGCCACGCAACGATAATTCCCAGCATCTTTTTTATCTACTCCCTGAATCTGCAACACTCCACTGGGCAGCACTGTGATTCTAATAATCAAGCACAGGAAAACTAATTAACAAAAGTGAAACTCTGTTGAAGTTTTTTCAACCCTTCAGTGGGGGGGAGTGTTATCAGTTCTACCCAATTATTTTGCACTAAAATTTTTACACTGTTACTTTGTGCTGTGAATTGTTCTTGTATTTGCTTCAGTTGCGCCGCCTGATTGCAGAGCAGCTGAATACCTCCTCATCAGTGAGATGACGTTTGTATGCTGGTGTCACTTCTTTGACTTTTACTCAATTGAAAAGGATGATTACATTTGTTGTACAACTGCACAAGCTGTGGTTGCTATGTAACCAAAACAACAGCTCTGCAGAGTCATTTTCCAGTGTTACATTGACGCTTGTCAGGTGGCTCAATAGTTTTACAGGGTTGTGAGTCTGTGTTTTTTCGTTCCATGTGATGCTCTCTGAGGAGACTGTGTGACGCTACACACAGAAGAGTTAACTGCAGGCTAAAACTATGCAGTAAAACACTAGCATGCATTAAAGAGTGCCAGTCAGAATTCAGATGCTTTCAGTCTTTCAGGTGCTGAAGTGTTTACCTGTCAGTGGCCAGTGGTAAAGTGACTCTGTTAAACTCCCAGGTGATGATTGGTGGGGGTGTGGCACTGATTTTGCAGGTGAAGCGTGCAACAGAACCCTCCGTCACCACAATGGAAGAAGGCTGCTGTGTGAATGTGGAAATGCCTAGACAGAAACACATAAAAGTTCATTAGTTATAGTAAGCCAATAACAATCTAAAACACTTCCTGTCTTTAATTTCCGTATAGTATGAAATGCTGAGTAGGGTTTGACAGTAGGGTTTTTACCATTCGCATATCAATATTCCATTTCAATAATGGGTTTGCAAGACAAGATACAATACTAATAAATATTTGTAATACACTACCAGCAAAGGCTTTTTGCACACACTGACATTTTCTTTATTTGCATTACTAAAAATAAACTCAAGGGTTGTAGTCTGAACAACCGAACAAAGTAAGGAGAATGAATACCAGCACTTTTTTACTTTTCTACATAAAATATATGATATTGTAGTGCAAAAATGCCATTTTATGAAATGTATCATTACACTCTTAGGCGTCAGACCATTCATTCCTGAATGAACTCTACTGTCCTCTCACTATGCATAAAGCAAACTTTAAAATTGTCTATCCAGTCAATAAGGGTTTATTTTAGAAACACTTAATACAAGCTGTGTAGGAAAAGCATAGCCTTCCTTGTTATATGTCTTTCTTCCATTTATGTTAACAGCTTCCTTCACACTGAAGCCCCCCTTAGACTTACAGTGTGGATCCATTTGATTTACACCATACTGAAATCTACAACGTACTAATAAAGAAGCTTAAAAGTGATTAAAAGAAGAAAAAAACAAGGTCAGAATCGTGAAGTCAGTCACAAGGACTGAAAAAAATGTTCATGTGCTCTGAAACAAACAGAAACATCTGTTGTTGGCTCATGAAGTCTTTGTCCTGGATGGGGGTGATCCAAAACCATTGTGATATTCAAAGAGAGAAAGACAGAGAGAGAGAGAGTGACAAAAAGAGAGACAGAGAGGGTCAGTGAAAGGTGATACGGTTGGAGGAGTGACTGTATCAAATGAATGAGAAGTGAGAACCAAAAGGCCTTTAGATAAACATCAACGCGTCGGTGAGGCCCTTTTGGTAACAACCATCCTGTTTGTGTTTCTACATGCTTGTGTTTGGGTATAAGCACTAATGCACATGTAAATCATCTAATCACAGCTATTAATACACTTTACTGACCTTCTTATCGCTCACAGCACCAAAATCAACTATACTTTATATAAATACAATCACCACTTCTACTGTTCACTGTTATTGTTTTTTGGACATTTTATTAAATATGTTTCAGCGAAAAACAATACAGTAAACAACTAGATAAAATACAGTAAACAATAGTAAATAAAATACAGTGTACAAGTGTTATTTACATGGATATTTGTGGTTATTTCTATGTTATTTATGTAGCAGACCATTTGCGTCTACTATGACTTTTTAAAAGCCTTTTAATCAATTTTTTAAAAAATCTAATTTGAAACTATATGACTCTCATTAGGTTTTATACCACTGATGACCTAATGACCTGGTGAGGGCATGGTGAATTAAAGCCATAAAAAGTGCTCTTTTTGTAAAGGAAGGAGTTATTTATTGCTGACACTGTCAATTATATTAATAATTGAGCTGATTAAATGAGTAATCTTATCAACAGTTTTAAACAGCAAACAGGGAATATTCTTCATATACATTAAATTTGTAACTATAAACACATTTCTGAGATCTGACAAGTGTCAGTTTTCTCCCTTTCAGTGACACACAAAAGCTAATAGCTCTTATGTGGAGAATGTTAAGAATGTTAAATGCTTATTTGGGCTAACTGTGTTATGGTTATACAAATAAGATCATTCATCAGGTATTTCAACATCTACCACTGTCCAGAATCTCCTCTACTTTAAAAAAGAAGCAGAAAAGTGGCAAAAATAAAAGCACTCCTCTTCCTGAGAATAATGGAAAAACTTTCTCCAGGACCAAAGATGCTGACTGCCCATGATCAATTAATTTTAGATGTAGCATTAAGGTCCTTTCCATTCTTACTCAACTTTCGGTTTGTTTCTCTCCATCAGTTCTCACTCTCTTTTTCCCACTCAGTTCAAAACCATGTGCAAATTAGCACCTAGCCACATGTCCCCCCATTTCACTGCTAACACTCTCTATGATGAACAGGATCTGAGACTCCCGAGCCTGAATTAACACCCCGCCGATATCGGATTCACGTCATGTCGTTTACGATCAAAAATGCAAACAAACTTTGATTTGAAAAAAACAAAACAAAAACAAAAACAAGTAATTAGAAAACAAATGGGATGCCATCCTGAAGTCACAACTCAAGTGTAAGCAAAGTGAAAACCTACATGACAGGAGACGTTAAGAAAAATATGCGCCTGCCGTTTATTGGATCCATTCAAGGGAACTCACTGTTGATCCAGGTCTTCCTGCTCAAAGCTAGATGTTTATTTAGTAATTAAAACACATTCTTTCTATTTCTGTCCTTATATATACACATATATATATACACAGACACATATAAGCACTAATAAACAGATTTAACTTGGTCCAAAACTGCCTCTGATTAATACTAAAATGGATTTTTCCATAGTAGAGGGTAGTTTCTATTCTCTTCTGTCCTTTTTTAGGGTGAGAGTCATAAAACATCCCCCCGAGCCGTTAAAATGAGTGGCCTCTCCTCACCCCCCACTGCTCTTTCCTCAGTCTCACAGAAGCCCCAATCAATGATTAGTTAACACAAATCAATGGCAGGGCAGCAGCTGATAAAGACTTTACTATGAATCACATTTTGGAGATGTTGCTCAGCCAATGTATCTGCAAGAGATGGATATAAAGCAATCGAAGGCCCAAAAAGGACAACTGAAGCTCCTTTAAAGGGATAATCTGACCAAGTAATGCTTCCATGGCCAGCGGAGAAGTACTTGGAGTTTAAAACATCATCCGCTCTTGGTCTTCTGCAAATTTACCAATGTGAAGGCATTATGTCCTTTATTTGTATGCTATTTTCTATACACTTAAATCATTATCATTACGTGCAATATCTTTATCATTATGCGCAATAGTCTCAATATCACTACTTAAGTAATTATTACAGACTTAGAATAGAGAACAACTCCAAACCACTTTTTGTGTTCATACGTAAACTACTTCAGCAATAGTTAATTTATTTATCCATAGTATTTATATCCATCTCTTTTATTGACCACTGCATTTTGTGTATACAGTATAGTGTATTTAGTACAGAGTACTTCTTGAGAGTTTTCTTTTGACTTTATATTATATTTTATATAGTTCTTGCCTCTGTGTTTCTGTGAAGTTGTAACAGAAGTAATTTCCCCTGGGATAAATACAGTTTCTGATTCTGACTCTTCTCTCTCCAGAACCAGGAGGGTAGAATCAACTCAAACTGACACAAACCAGCTAAAGCTATAACCCGCCATGTTAAACCTGTAATGTACTAAAAGTTGAAAATGCTAAAACTGTATGTCAATGTTTTTACGGAAATCTAAAATCTTTGTATTTTTAAATGTTGCATGTAAAAACACAACTGCAGCAGAAACTGAGAGTAAACAGTTGGAGATAAAGAGTCAGAATGCGCTTCTTAAGACTAACATATAAACAAGACGAAAACACTCCGGTGACCTCTGACCCCATGAGGAGGAATCAGACCATTCCACAGGAAAGGAGCTTTAAGAATGAAGAGATGCGATTCCTGCTGAACCTGCTTTTGAATTTCCTGTGAAAGCCCCATTATGTGAGATTCTGCCTTGCGTTTGTTTTGTTAGTTTATCTGTTCGAGAAAAATGCAACAAAGCTTTATTTTTAAAACAGGCCGATACTTAAGATAAACATAAAAGTTGTTAAGACTTCAGTCTGACCATCTAGACCCTTGTTAAGGGTTTAAAGAATATACATTAATATCATTACATATATGAACTACAGAACATATTCGAACATACAGGTCTTTTGTGGGTTCTCCCAAGTCCCAAGGTTCTCCCAAGTCTCTTAATTATTCCGAAGTGTGTGCTGGGCGTAAGATGCAATAAACCAATCAGAACAGCTCATCACTTCACCTTTAAAAGGCGGGGGCGGAGCTGTGGCAGGTTGCTGTTATAACGGTATGTTTACCTGTACCCAGATCAGTTTTCAGCCGAGAAAACGGACCATCATACATCCCTGCCTCTGTATTTAGATTGAACTTTTTCCTTTTTTTCACAAAATGCGTTTAAATGGTGCGTTTAAATATCTTCACACCCACTGTGCCCCATTCTGTCCTTTCTAATGAGTGTTTGAGTCCCGAGTCCTTACTCGAAACACATTTAATCAAATTACTTCCAAGCAGTTGAGTTCAAGACCTCTTCTCTGAATCTCAGGCACTGACTGGCTATTAAGAAGTGCATGGAAACTAATTAAGGGTCAGTTTTCATGAGAGGTTTATGTACGTATCCTGACCTTCAGACACAGTGGCCTCCTAATCTTCGTAACACTTGAGTGTCAGTTGTTAACCCTTAGAATTCAACAAATATAAAAGTCTAAAACCGGTGTCCTACACACTGGCTGTTTGATGCTCTTTCGCTCGGCCGCTCTCCGGACCCCCTCTCTCTGCGGATTTTCACCCCCCACACGTGGGTGGAGACTATCCTGAAAGTCCTGGGTTCAAAGATCCTGTTTTTATTTCTATTTGTTTCTAAGACCATTCGCATGTGATGCCATTTTTAAATAGCAGCGGTTATTATTATTACATGTTTTTTAAACTACAATAACTTTGGTTTTATGTGACACAGGAACACCAAACAAAGCACAGCATGACATCTGACACCTCGAGCATCAACACAAATCGTGAGAACTTCCATATAAAGAGCTCTTTTGTAGTATGTTGCTAGCGTTCTAAGGGTTAATGAGTTCTGATTAATGGGACAAGCAAATATAATGATAACATATAACATGATTATGACTGCAATATAAATGTACTTTCCTCCATGTTTGGTCATGACCTATTCAGAGAAATATTGCACATTTATATTCCTAAACTGATGTGTCACATGAGATATTTACAATTAATTAGCATACAAATATTCAAAAAAGTGTTCATGATTGTTTTTTCATGCATTCATACTGTATTCCTCTGCTTGATAACAAATATTAGAATCAGAAAACTTTACTGATCCTGGAGGAAACTGCGGACTGCACAGAAACACAAAGACACAGAAACAAGAACAATATAAAATATAAAATATAAATAAATAAAACTCTGCAGAGTTTTTATTAGATTTGTGCTATATACACATATTCTGGGGTATCAATAGTATAGATAAGGAATTTACAGTTAAGTTAATTACTAGTAACACAAATAGTGGTTTGGAGTGTGTTACTGCAAATATGTTTCTCTGCACAGCATGACAGGGAGTAGCAGGGTGTGAATAACTGATATATTTTGACTTTTTTGGCCCTATATTGAAGGGTAATTTGCTCAATGTTCTTGAAGTCCAGTCTTGCAATGTTAAGACACAAGACTGCATTTGTGGACAGAGCATGGAAAGGTCAACAGACAAAAGATAGTAAATACTCCATACTGTTTGACTTGGCAAAAAAAATAAACTCCAGATTTGCTTTTAATTTATTTTTTCTTCAGCCCATGCTGCTTAGATGCTTCACAGCTGCTCATGAAGGCGATCTGACCATCTGGCCTTTCCTCTGACCTGCCCTTTGACCTCTGCCAAATCCAGGCCAGTACTCTGCCCGTCCCAGTTCAGCCAGTCCGCAGTAAAAACACCCACAAATCAGCTCAAACTAGCATAACACCAGTACAAATCACTAAAACACTATATTCAACCCAGTAGAGAAGGGTAAAGATCTGGTTCACTCCCAGTACAGCACTGCAGACCCACTACAGAACAGTATGTAACATATTACATGTGTATCCCAGCCCTGACCTTAATCTAGCCTGATTTACCAGCTCATTAACAAGCTGTTTGTATCTTTAATCTGGTGTTTCTGAACCTGAAACCACTAAAAGATGCAGCTTATTTGAAATTGAGCACCAAAAGACTAAAACTCTGGGATTCAGCCCAGTACAGAAGTAGATATAGAGCCATTGGCCTACTTGTTAAACCATCAGTCACTTAAAAAATTATGCACTGAATGCACCTAATTCAAATGTGTACATCATTTTAACAGGAATAAAACACATGACAGTCAATTATTTTATATATTAGGGCTGTACAATATTTTGCCTGCAATGCTGATATCGCAGAAGGCTGAAACATACAAATGAGCCTCTGACCAATCACAGTGTTTCTGACAGGGTGACCAATCACAGTGTTTCTGACAGGGTGACCAATCACAGCTCCAGGTGAGTTACTGGGTGTTGTGCTGAATCAAGGTCTTCATGTAATCCATCAAAAGTCTCAATACTTTGGCCAGTTTTTAGCCATTAAGGCCACTGATTGGCTGAGGTGTTTTTAAAGGGCCCGTATTATATATGTTTGATGGATTTTTACAGTAACATTGAGAAATGTTTAACAGATTTTCTGCTTTTTGGGGTTTTTGGGTCAGTGTTTAGATAGTAAAATTATAAAAATAATCTTTTTCATCATATAGGCTATTGTGTTGAAAAAAGGATATGTGACACTGAATCTTTACACATAGTTTAAGGCTTTAAATATTAGAAAAGAACAAGTAATGCAGGAACAGGAAAAATACCCTCAGGGCTGTAAGGGTTAACCCCTTGTGTGCCAGGGTTTAGGATTCTGTGGCCCTTAGAGCAAATGGACAAGACAGAAGAAGCAGTGTGGGCCACTTCCTCTCATGTGCTTCCTCATTAACCTGTTGTTTAATGAGACCTGTGTGTGTGTGTGTGTGTGTGTGTGTGTGTGTGTGTGTGGTGATCTGCTGGGAGATTGAGCGGAAAAACTCCACTCTAGCTAATCCCCAGGGGTAGCGATTTGATTACAGTTCCAGGATCAGTTTACCTAATCTGCCTCATCTTGACCAGAACTTTAACACTGAACCCATTTCAGAAGATATACAGGCCAGATCAGATGTCTATTTAGCTTTAATGTGATGAGAACAACATCAGGGGTCAGTTTTGTGGGCAGGATTAAGCACGGCCTGAATGACAGGATAAGCTCTAAAAATCCTGTTTGGCATGAAAACCTAAACTGTGATTCCTAAATTTTTAAGATTACAGTATTTTTGTTCTCTATTTTAATAATCTCAGTACACTATTTCATGCCCTTTTCCTTTTCTACCTCATAGAAAGTACTATTTTTAAAACTGTTCAGATGAGTAATGAGTGTTTCTTTATACAAACATTACTAAATACACTAAATAAAACTAAAAAGAATAAATACAAATAACATTATACAGTAAATAATGGTTTATGTTCAGTATATCAGTGTGTTCCTATTGGAAGTCCAATATTACTTGTAGTTTCCATCAGAAACCTGGTTTGACTCAATCAGGAATTTCACGAATCCAAACAACGGCTGGAAGAACCGAGGAGGAATCTGGAACCTAACCTGTGTTCTCCTCACCAGCTCACACAATATCAACTACTTTTTTACAAACAAAACAAAACTTTATACTTTTTAACTGCTTTCTTGTTTGTTTGCATTTATTCTAATGTTAAAACTAGCACACTGAGGAAAATAGACCCAAACATTTGCATGGGTGCCAAGACTTTTGCACAAGTGCCAAATGCATTTCACTTTTTCTTTGCTGTCTTTCATGCTCTCTCTATCTCTCTCACCCCGCCCCCCTTTAAAGAAATACCAGGAGTCTTGAGGGCGATGGAAAGAAAGAATTCAGCACTGAGAAGCTCAACAAATCAATCAGCCAACAGGCAAGTGACCACTCCGGCCCCACACTGACCAAAAAGCTGCTCTGCAGCCAATCACGGGCCAGACAATGCTCTGCGCCCTGCTCCCCACGCCCTTTTGCCCTAAGCCTTATGGCCAGCATGGGGGGTTGGAGCATTAGAGGGGGCAGGAGAGCCAGCAGAAACTCCCGGAAAGCCTTATCTCCTTAACCCTTCAGCGGGGGAGGTTTTCTTAACAGTTCTACCCGTCACTGCATACAATTTTTTTGCTCGTGCGTTGGGGTTCCACTCTAAAAATCAACCATTCATTACTGTTCTTGTCTTGGCTCCAGCTGCAGCACATGACTGCAGAGCTGCAGTTTCAGAGATTTGGTTTCAGGTAGGTACCCGATTCACACAGCAACTGCCTGATGCGACTTTGGTGTCGTACATTTAAAATAAAGATGTTAATGCTCTGAACATCTCTTTGTCAGTATGATGATAGTCATTTGGATGTTGATGTCAATCGTTTGACTTTGGCTTGACAGGTTGATCACCTTTGTTGTACAAAAGCACAAGCAGCGGTTGCTATGGATGCAGCGTCGAAGTAGTTATGAACGAATAAGGGAGAACGAAAATACTTGAAAAAGATGGTTTACAAAGGCGTGTAACCAAAACAACAGCTCTGATGCCTGTTAAGTGGCACAATAGTGCCTCATATAACAGGATTTGTTTTGAGGTGTCAAACAGCGAGTGTGTGTCACTCCATCAGCTGTTCAGAGTTTAGTGCGATTTCGTTGTTGATGGACTGTCAAAGGTATAAAAGTATAAATATAAAACTCCAACAGCATGTAAACTGTAATCTTTAATCTTCAATGTAATCTTCAATCTAACTGTGCAGTGTTGGTCAGCAGTTAGAACCCATTATAACGTTTGTTGCCAGACGTTCCAAAACACATCGGCATGACGGTACACTTTAACGGCGCAACCGTGTGACGCCACAAGCCAAAGTGTTAAATCACTCAATCTCTGGCCTCACCTGAGTTGAGTGCAGTCAGACTTCATACCTCAAAGGTAATCAAGGTCTGTATTAGAAAAGGAAGCCTGTTCTGGTGTTCATATTGAATATTATATGCCAATCAAAAGGTTCCTAAAGAGTCAAGTATGTTTATTGTCATTTCTCCCATATACACAGACATATTTCACAGTAAAACAGTGTTCCTGCAGAACCATAACATTCCTGCATGGCCACCATGTTCCTCCAGGACCAAAACATTCCTCCAGGACTACAACGTTCCTCTAATATCATGGAGCAACACAAGAACAAAAAGAGAAATGTTACAAGACTGTATTTCTGACAGTCATCAGTCATGCAAAAATGCAGAACTATGCTAGAGAACAGTAAATAATAATTGTGTAAATAGGCCAGAGCATGCGCAGTATATAATAAATAAAGGGTGTTTACAGTGGCAGTTATGGTGTAAGATGTTTTTTAAGGCAGAATCTTCATGTATACTTGCCTCAGGCTGACAAAGATTTTACCCTTGTGTGTGTCTTATTCTAGCCAGGTACTCCGATGCTCATCATAACCAATTTATAGTAACAGTCACATCTGCCGTTTTCTTTTTGTTATACAGATTCTGGGTGGAAAAACTACCTCCACCACATTTTTGTGGTGTCTTAGCACAACCCATTGGTCCTCATTTTATGTCTCCCAGTGTATAACCCCTTCAGCGCCCTCTGACCTCTCCGTCCACTGCCTAAGGAAACCATGGAAACTTTTCATGGCCAGCAAACAAGGAATTAAAACAGAGTGGCTGCTGGGAAGTTCTGTCTGTTGGGAATTTGTCAAACATTTCATCTCCAGCTCAAACTGGGCAGGTTTGCTCTGCCTTTATTTTTGTTATTACACATAAGAGTCCCAGCATGACTCAAACAGCACTTAGCAACACAGTGTGCGCACACATACGCACACACACACACACACATACAGTCACTGTACACTGGGAGAGATAATCAGGATTTTATTAATTTTCACTAACGGTGTCTAAACTAGTCCAGAAGTTCCCTCATTTTTTAAAACATGATGGTCTGAAAGCTCTGTAGATAGAAAACAGGGGTTGAACAGTTGTCTGTTCAGTTGTGCAAATTTCTAGGAACCCTTAAAGAGCGCTCAGGGACCAACTGGAGAGAGAACTTTCAAAGCAAGGCTTCAAATACGACAGCCAGGTTATAAAAGCACAGTTTATTAGACTGTATTCTGATTAACTCACATCCACAACTAGAGATTTGTGTTCCACTTACTTCTTATTAGACAAATTTATATGTGTTACAGCTTTCAAAGGCCTAATAATGATATTTGTAAATGTTTTAATCATGTTTATTTTGACATGAGTGTTTTTGTTTGTTTGTTTGTTTTACAAGTGCTTTTTGCCTTATCTTACTGTCATTATAATTAGGAAACTTCTTAGTGCCTTGCCAGGTAAAATAAAGGTTACGAATGAATGAACGAATACCTTATCATCCCATCTGCTAAAATAAATTAGTTACTGTGACGCTTATGACTTTATTCAAGGAACTATAGCCTGCTTAGTTCAAAGTTGATCAGAAAATTGGGCGAATTAAGAGCAATAAGAGGCACTTTTTAAAACAAGGGATAAAACTAGCTGCTTATCTAGGAACAACAGTGACTCAGAAAACTCCAGGGTAAACAGTGTCTGTGTGTGTGTGTGTGTGTGTGTGTGTGTGTGTGTGTGAGAGAGAGAGAGAGAGAGAGAGAGAGCGAGAGACAGAGAGTGCGACAGATACCTCTTAAGGCTGGAGGTGAGAAGCCACAGGGCAAAAGGTCCAAAAGGTTCACACATATGGAACCATCAATCTTCCTTTCCCCTAGAACCTTCCACAAACACACACACACACACACACACACACACACACACACACACACACACACACACACACACACACACACACAC
>JBBJLS010000018.1:15967136-15983511 GCA_037577275.1 Bryconaethiops microstoma
GTTGGGGGGGTCACTTATTGTACAAAGCCCACCAATGTCATTCAGTCAGTCATACACAGCAGCAGTGCTCACCTCCAGCTCGTTCTCATCAAAGATCTTGATCAGATCCTGCGGGATGAGCTCATAAAAACCCTGGAGAGAACAAGAGAGACAGACTAAGAAACTCAGATCAGCATTATCGTCGATAGTAAAGGTGCTTCTATGCACAGCTAGAACCTTGGTAGAGCGTGAAGGGTCACATAAAGACTTTAAATAGCTGCAAAAAAGCTGAACTGCTATCCTAGATAATTTAATTTCATCCTAAAATAAAAAGAAAATTCATAGAAATTTGCTACAGATTGGGTGAAGATCAAGTGTTTCATTAAGCCCTCCAGAAAGTGACCCTAACTCCATTCACTGACCCAATTTTACACAGACACACACACCCACTTTCCTTTGAGTTGCATTTTGTAATTTTTCAAGTAACAAATGACACATTTTATTTTTTTATATAATGTTACATTATTAAACACATTTTGCACTGCTGATCTGGAGGTAGAGAACTCCTTTATTCTTTCTTGATGCGCTGAACATGCTGAAGACACAATTTCCTTCTGGATAAATAAAGTTCTTTCTTAAAGCTAATACAAAGATGGAACATGTGATGTCATGTCGTTTTACCTCTTTGAAGGCGGTCATTTGTTTCTGAATCCGGTTTACAAATCTCCACTGCATCACAAGACTGGAAAGGAGAACACCGTTACATTATTATATATAACTCTCAAAACCTGAAGACATCAATGTCATTACTGATGTAAAGAGCCTCTAAAACAGCCCAAGATTCCAAAAAAAAGAGAATTTATCTGTTCCATAATAGATAAGCCTGAATATGTTGATCAGGTTTGGTCATCATGTAAGAAGTAACACATGAAGAACCAGTGAATCTCCTAATGGCCTTGTTTTAACTGTGCTGGAAACCTGCAGTGTCTCTCGGTGTCACACCAAGTGGTGGAGCTTACTGGATGTATTCCTTCTTGTTGCTGTCATCGACAATGATGTCAGCGCCCCCTGGCTTCAGCTCATGCTGGTGCGTCTACGAAAAACCAACAGGCTTTTAGCAACATGCTCACTAAACCCAAACAACCTGAAGGACAGACCAGCTATGCTCTGGAAAACACTTTTCTAACTTTGGATTGTGGAGTTTATTGTTGGAGGGAAGTTCTGAATGCTGACAAACAGGTAATTTCAACCCATTATAAGAAAAACAAAAAAACCCAAGTTAAATCTGATCTCAGAAAAGACAGTACCTGTCCAAAGAGCTCTTCATCAATGGTGAACCGGAGATCCAGATCAGCGGGGTCGTTCTCCAGGATCCACTTCAGAGAGTTAAAGTATTCACTGTCCTGCAATCACACACACACACACGTTTGTATTACCATATTTGTGAGTACATGTGTCATACTGTAAGTCAGTAAAGCTACACCAGGACCTAAACCTGACCCTGACCTTTAATCTCAGTGTCCAAAAGGCAACATTTCTACTCATTTCTTAACACATAGTGAGGATCAGCACAATGTCCCCAAATACAGATTTGACAGTATTCCCATCATTATGAGGACATTTAGTCCTCACAATGAGATACTCACACTCACACTCACACTCACACTCACACTCACACTCACACTCACACTCACACTCACACTCACACTCACACTCACCCAGGCCTATCACTCACCACAGATTCCATATCCTGTAACGTGATTGGTTTCTGCAGCATCATCTTATAGAATGGCCGAATGAAGAATGCTGTGAAGGACAAATAAAAACAAAATAAATATATGACAAAAAGGTATTTGTTTTATTCACCAGGCCAAAGGTTTGGAAACAAAAGCTAAATTATCTGTGATGGGAAAGCTTATGTACCACTGAAGATGCTATGAATAAAACCTCACAAAATACTAATATTTTGTTTCCATACTTCTATATTATCCACATATTTGTAGCTCAAATATACAGAGAAAATAAAAAAATCTCCACTTACCGTCCAATAGCTTCCCATGGTAGACAGCCATCCCTGCCACACGTCCAATGAATTTGAAGTAGGAGAGATGATCCTCATTACAGAGTCCTGAGTTTGGGTTGATCTGTAGGGTGTAGTTATCACTGCAAAAACAAAAAATATCTACTGCTCAGAACCAGCACAGCACAACATGCTGTCCAATCCACATATCAGATGTGCAATTTCTTATTGTGTGCTGAATCATTGTCATTATGTGCAATATCATTACTTATATCACTATTACGTGCAGTAATAAACTCAGTATAGAGAACAACATAAGCAATTTCCTCCACAATAATACAGTTTTCTGATTCTGAAACTCCAAGACTAGATCAAATCTGTCTTCAGTCAATCCTCCTAAACATAGGTAAGGAACTTCGTCACGTACGTGGCAGAGTACTCAAACAGCCCATAATAAGGGTTGAACATCTCCTTGGAGATGAGGAAGAACCACTCTCGGGCCACGCCCCCATAGTCTAAGCCCTTCTCTCCTGCAAACTCCACCCAGAGGCGGGCCTTCAGCAGGTCCGGACGTTTGACGGACAGAATGCGGCGGTACGAGTCCTCCAGCATCGCGTTCCGTCTCACTGACATCTCAAAACGATTCGGGATGTCCGACTGAGAGAGCGCGAGACAAAGCGAGAGGGAGAGACAGAGAGAGAGAGAAATAGACAGAGAAGTAAATAGACAAAGAAAGAAAAAAGTGAGAGAAACAGAGGAAGACAGAGAGAGAAAAGAGCAAAAAGAGAGAAGAGTAAGAGAGAAAGGGCAAAATAAAGAAAGAGAAATAGAAAGCCAAAAAATGGGGAGCGAGAAAGAAAGAAAGAAAGGAGAGAGAGAAAGAAAGAAAGAGAGAAATATAGGATTAAGAGGCATTAAAGCCTACAAATTCCAATACTGTCATGATGATATAATTCTTATAATAATAAAAATTCTACTACTACTAACAACAACAATTATTATTATAAGGAGTAACAGTAGTAGTAACAGTATATACATACATTAACGATAGTAGCACCCGAATAAAAGAGTACTTACTGGTTTCTTGAGCTTCTTGCGGAAATACTCGTACTTCTGCTTGTAGTCTCTGGAGTAAGGCACAGCCTGGAAGACCAGAAAAGTCACAAGATTAAGTCTAATTTAAGGCTCAAGATCAAACATCCCACATATTGGGCACCTGTTCACCATACCATTCAGCATTAATCTGCTCCAACACACGCGATACAGACCATCACCTTCTTATAAAGGTCTCGGTGCTGTATTACAGTAGGAACATTCTGCTGGAGACCAGATCATACGAGTTTAATGTATATAAACACTGATTTATATTGCCAGTGAAGACTCTTCACTTAAAAAGCCCCTGCATGTTTTTCTGAGGGGAATACTACAAATGCACTGCAAGAGCTTCTTCAGGGCACTTAACTCACTGGACTGTTAAACTGAACAACACAAAATACCTTTTGTAGACCCAAGTAACTAACACAAAATGCTCATTTATCATACACTTGTACATTTGCACAAACATGGTCTACCTCATGCCAAACTTGCACCTGCTACAACTGTATGTCAACAGTTTCCCGAACATTACTTGAATTCTGGTATTTTAAATACCTGTGGCACATTTCACTTTACTATAACTGCACACTCTCGCTTTGTATTGCCCCTGTCCTGTTTAAAAACTTAGATTTACATTTATGTGTACATCTCTTGCCCTATATTTTTGATATTCTTTATAAATGCACCATGTGGAATGGCCTCCCAATACACTGTATACTGAGTATATTGTTGTCTTGACAATAAACAAATCTTGAATCTTGAATCTTGGAATACCAGCACTCACTGGTCCAGTAATGGCAGAGTTCTGTAGTCTGGGGTCCTCCCACTGCGTGGTCTTAGTGTCTGTGGAAGAGCAGAACCATTTCATCATGTCCTCTCTATAAACACATTTGTATTTTTATATCTGATGCTGCTTTGGTGTCTCAGAAAGGATCAATGTGTTTCTGCTTACTGTGATCAATGTAGAAGATTCTTCCATCACTGTGAATCCTCTCCTCCCATCCAGGCTGCAGGAGAGAACAAACACACAAATAGACACACAAATTCACTAACAGTTTTACACACGTAGTATCTTACTCTGCTGATGATGTGGTTTCTAGAGGCACTTTTCTAAAGTTATAGTGAAACCATGCTGCATCTAAACTGTACTGTGATGGTACAGAAGTTGTATAACGCTTTGATTTTCCAGGGTATCAGTCCAGTAATAGAGTTTCTGACGCACAATTCTCTTCTCACACTTCATGGCCATTTTTTGTGTGCTCTTTTAGCTAGTCTTGTTTGAGTTGATTTGTTCTTGGCACTGTAAAGCCATGTGATGAAAACCTAACCCAGGTAACTTGTTAGTGAGGTCCTGGTACACCTTCACATTTCTCACAGGATTAAAAACATTCCACTGAAGGTCTTTAACCCAAACAGATAGTAGTGCTTGTAATTCGTCAACTTCCCAGTTGTTAGTTGTTGTGATAACATTTCGGCCAATCAGAAAGCAGAGACAAGGTCAACTCAGCTGCAGCCCACTTTTGGTCCTGCCATTGAGTGGCATCATGCACTGGTCGGGTACGGGTCACTTTATTTATAATGGAAACACATTTGTTCTCGGTTCCAGTGGAAAAGTGCCATATTTGAACCGCTTATCAAACTGGTTCTTATAAATCTTAATCTTTACATCCTTACCGGAAGTGGGCCGAGATCATTGGGGTCAAGTGATGGCCGTCTTCTCATGTGAGCTGGAATCTTCAGTCTGGGGTCTTCCTGTACACACACACAAAATACAGACACACCCTAAGTCATAGTACTCTACTACACTTAGTTTTAATACACAACAACCAACACAAAAGTAGTTATTTTCCATTCAGGCATCATGTGTGAAAGTTTAATATCCAAAATAATTAAGGGATAAATGGAGATATATCACATAATAGATCTCAACACTAATTTTCCAAGCCAGATGGTGTTATTATAGTCATGCATTTGATTATTAGGGCTGCATATCACATGTTAAGCACCATCAGAGTATTGTTCTCTGTAATAGTAATATCATCCAAATGAGTCTCTAACTAAATCACATGATGACCAATCATATGCTACACTTTCCTCATTATTTTATTTTTCCAATGTGTGGGTTTGTGCACCAAAAATATAATTAATTAATCATAATACACTGTATTACTGTGCCTTTAATACTGTAATATTGAGGTTATAGCATCATATTCAAAAGTCAGCACTTGGCTGAAACACTGCTTAGAACTTCTGAATGGGCGGGGCTAAACTGCTACAGGATGAACAAGGAATGTGCTGGTTTTGTGACATCACACTGAAACGATTACAATATGTAGCAGTAAAATTGCAATACTATCAGTTGCACACCACAAATTTTTTTGCCACTTAATTTTTTTTCCTAAACTGCACCTTTATTTCCTGTTAAGCAATGGAAAGTTTGAGTGAATACTATAATTGAAAATGTCAAATAAAACAAGTTTCCTTTATAAAACGGAAAGAACATTTGACAGCGCATCTGACATCCTATTAACTGGTTTTGGTGATGCAGAGTCAAATTTTAGACTGTCCCTTGACTTTAAATGGACTAATTAATAGCTCGTTAAATATCTAACATCATCTCTCGTTAATATCTAGTGATCCACATCATAATTATAATTATATTAGACAGCATTTTCTAGTTCAGTAGTGATGAATAATTTTTCTTTTTTTTTAAATGACATTCTGGTTAATAAAGGTCCTCAAATGGTAAACATAGCATGGTATGTTTGCAAAGAACATCGATTGTATTTTTAGTAAATATTAAGTAAGTAACATGAAAATCTCAACGTTTGACTGGTAGTTTACGCAGATTAATCAGCCTCCTCTTACCCATGTGGTGGTCTTGGTGTGGTGGTCTATGAAGAATGGGCGCCCATTGGGTGCACTTCGCACCTCCCAGCCCACAGGCATACATCCCGCATACTCAAAGGTGTGTGTGTGCGTGCTGGGTGAATGGTGCGGACCAGGCGAGTGGTGTGTTCCAGGTGAGTGCAAGGGCGCGGGCGAGTGCAGGGGGGAAGCGTCAGGCGATACCAGAGGAGGGGCGTAGACCGTGGGGCTCTGAGAGCGATATCCTCCTGCACCTGTCGCTGCTGCCGCTGCTGCATCAGATGGCTGGATCAGCTGTAGAGGAGAGAATACAGACGCCACTGACTGTTATCATGGTTACAAGGCTGATACAGTTCATCCTGCTTACACAGCTTTAACAAAATCACACCCCCAGATGATGCAGATGATTCCAGATGATCAGGTGGTGATCAGTATACTGGTGGTGCTGAAAGCTGAGTGGCTGGAACTCCTTTATCTGGGCTCCATGTGTCTTTCGGCAATTTGCAGCTTATCACAGTAAAATATTTTCCCCACATTTCTTTCATTTAATCTACTCAAAATGCCAAAGATATGACAGTCTGAAAGGCAGATAATAGTATATTTGTGCAAACAAGGTGATCCAAAGCAAAATATAAAGAGGGGTGGTTCAAGACTTTTGCACAGCCATCATTTATATAGGCAGTTTTGGTATTGTAGTGTGTACACAAACCTGGACGAGTGGCCGGGTCCAGGTGGTGGTTCTGCTGTTGTGGTTGATGTAATAAAGTCTGGCTTTACTGTCCTGCTTCTCTTCCCAACCAGGGGGAAGACCTGGAGTAGTGGGCAACATCTAGAGAGAGAGAGAGCGAGAGAGAGAGAGAGAGAAGAGAGTGTGTGAGAGAGAAAGAGATACAGAAAAAAGGGAGAGAAAAAAGATAGAGGGATTGTGAAAGCAAGAGGAAGAAGGAAAAAAGAAAAAAAGGAGAGTGAGAAAAAAGAAAGAGAAAAAAGTGAAGAATGTAAGACACACGGAAAGAGAGAGAGAAGATAAAGAGGCAGAATGTGAGAGAGGAGAGAAAGAGCAGTGTGTGAGAAAGAAAAAGAAAGAGTGTGAGAGACGCAAGACAGAGAGAAAGAAAGTGAGAGCAAGAGATCAAGAGAGGAATAGAATGAGAGAGAGAACGAGAGAAAAAGAGTGTGAGAGAGAGAGAGAGAAAAAAGATTTAAGTAACCATCTACATGTCCTCTCTCGCTCCCTCTCTCCCTCTTTGGTCTAAAACAGGACCCCCAGCTGCACGGAAGGGAAATGACTCAAACGATCCTCAGGGCAGTATGAGGGGGCATAAAAATACACCCCCTTTTTCCTGACTATAAATAAATCCACACTAAAACTGTAAAGGAGTTAGGAGGTCATGGTATTTTTGACTGAGATGTTCCCAGATGGACTCACCACAGGATGGACAGGGTGCTCCTCTACAGTCAGAGTCTGGGCACTGCCTCTCCGACTGCCGTGACCCTGCGACTAACACACACAAACACACACACGCGCACGCACACACGCGCACGCACACACGCGCACGCACACACGCGCACGCACACACGCGCACGCACACACGCGCACACACACACGCGCACACACACACGCGCACACACACACGCGCACACACACACGCGCACACACACACGCGCACTATGACTTACTGGCCACTTATGCACACCCGTAAAAGAGATAAAACAGTCCTGATGCATCTTTATCTTTTCTTGTAGCTCTTTGAAACAAGCGGAGAAATCGTGTGAAAAGCACAGATTCTAAACTTTCCATCCACATTGCATTTGATCATAGAAAGCTCATATGAATTTGGGAGAAAATATATTGTTACACACAGTTGTTTTTTGTAAAGGAAGACTCAAAGCTGTCCATACAGAATGACAAATGAAGTCTTCAATAATATGCTAGTTTATGCTATGCCAGAGTGAAAGTGTGTGTGTGTGTGTGTGTGTGTGCGTGCGTGTGTGTTCCCTTGTATTTATAGCTTTGTGGGAACTGATTATAATATTAATACCAGAAATTGTGTAAGAAAATTGTGTAAGACACCTAACTTAGTTATATACAGTAATAAAACGTTGAAATACAGTAATAAAAAGTCCATTGAAAGCTCTCAAATATAAATCATATGAAACTCTGTGACTTATATTTATCTCTTTTTGCAGACCAAACAATAGGAATTCCTGAAAATCTACAGAACTGTGGAGATTTTACTGCTCATACATGTTTTTGGTACAATTTTAACGTTTTTTAAATTTTTTTAAAGAGGTAGGAAGATTGTCTTTTGTTTCCTGAGGTTAAGGTTGAGAAACACTATTACAAAAAAAAGGAATGTATTAAAAAAAAATATGCATATGTGTGTGTGCACGCTTACTGTGAGTGAAGTGCGTCTCTCGTTGCCTGTCTGGAGTCTGCCGAACTCCTCACAGAAAGATGTGTATTCCAGCAGTGGGGAGTGAGGGGGAGGGGGGGATACCTGGTTCTGACTGCTGTACAGAGTACCATCATCCTCAGTGATAATCTCCCAACTCTGAACACACACACACACACACAAATACACACAACTGTAAATACACATACATAGATACAGAACAGCTGAGCCAGCTGTGCAGATTATAAAAACCCCAAGTGTATGTTTATGTGCACATGTGCTTGTTTTAGGGAGTGTATTCATTTACGTATAAATGTGTGTGCGTGCGTGTGCACGTGTGTGTGTTTATATATACATACCTCAGGCGACTCCCTTCGGTCGTTACTCTCCTCGTGTTCGGAGATTTGTCTGCGTGTGATGAACGGATGCTGAGTGTGTGTGCTCTGCCTCTGTTCTGCCTCTCTCTGCACATCCCTGTAAGAAATAAAACACAAAACAATATTTTTAGAGACACAAAGGTTTGCCTTTTGTTTTATTCAGTAATCTGTTCCAATTCTTTGAAACAGTGAACTTTTATTGTGAACTTTTATTGATACAGTAGCACACAAGGCAGATGTTAGTACATGTTCTACCAGCAGGGGGCAGTTAAACACCATAAGAACACTGAAATGCCCAAATTATGAGTGTTTTAGAACAACATTGATTAAGACAAAAGATTATACATATATGTGTTATATTATATCGCATTAAGAAAAAAGGATTGTATTATATATATTACATCTTGTAACAAATCTGGCCAGACAGCACAAACGCACACTGCCATATCATGTATGTTGCTTCCTAAAGGGTTTTAGAGTTTGAGAAGTTTGATCATGGAAGCCCACATTTAAATGCTCATCTTATGTGATGCTCCTCATTCAAGTATAGCTCACTTTAAGATTTATGGTTGTTTAAAGACAAAATTTTGCTCACTATTGCTATCAATATTCAGTATTGTATCTGTATTGGGAAACAGAAAGTACTATCATCTCCACATACAAAGCACTGTGAAAAAGTTTTGAGGTACCCCTCATTTCTTCATATTTTGTTTACAAAGAGACAGACATTGTATTTTTGATGTAGTCTGAAGGAACAGTTCTCCAGGTTTCCTGAAGGACTTTGAAAGACTCATTTTCAGTGCAGTAACTTCAGGCCTGTCACAGTAAAACATTTGTTTCCATTTCTCTTGTTAAATCTACTCAATATGCCAACGATAATCCAGTTTGACTGGAATAAAACAGTATTTTGTCCCAAAGAAATGAGGAGCTCAGGATTTTGAACAGTCCTGAAATGGCCTAGGTGGTTTGGGCGTTGACCCTGCAATCAGAATGAGTATGTGGGTTCGAATCCCACCTGCTAGTGTAACCAATGAGGTACCCTCCCCCACATGCTGCTCCACAGGCGCCCTTCATTGGCGGCGGCAGCCCCCTGCTTCACTTGGTGAACCGGTTAAATGCAGAGAAAGAATTTCACATTGTTCACACTATGTGCTGTGTGGTGTTCACACATGACTATAAGGGTTAAATTAAATTTAAATTAAACCAGCGTATTATTGACATGGAGGGCAATGTTGGTGCAGTGTATGTGAGAATGAACAACTTACTGCATAGTGGGCCTGTGCCACTGAGTGGTCCTGTTTTCATGGTTCACATAGTAGGTGCGTCCCAGGTTGTCCTGCCTCTCCTCCCAGCCAGGGGGCAGTGCAGGAAGTTGGTGAGGGTGACGCAGGCCACAGACCTCCTGACTCTCCAGGAACTCCCAACCATGCTTAAAAAAGGAAAAACAAAAAGACACGACCATCAACGGAAGGCCTTCTTAAAGAAAAGGTTTGGAGAAAAGTGTTACAGTGTGACACAACCGCCCCACCACACCCAAATATAGTCGTTCAGCGAACATTTCCCTGGTGTCTGAAGTTAAAGTCTTTAGATTTAGGACATGAGGCAAATGTAGCTAAATGTAATGGACATCCTACTAATCAGCATCTGTGTTACCTTCATACTAGGCTTGTCGCTATACAAAAATTTCAAACTCGATACCGATACTAAGGATGGTGCTCGATACTATTATCAATACTACAGGGGGAGAAAAAATCAACAAAGCAACATTTTAATAAAAATTTGAAGTGTGCTCACGGAGAGCGACCAGCCTCGTTCGATAGATCTCGGGGAGCCACTTTTTTTTTTTCCTCTGTAGAGAGCCAGGGGGAGAGCCTCGGGCCTCCAAAGCCCCAAAGCTCCCCCTGGCTCTCTACAGAGGAAAACAAAGTGGCACGCACCTTTAAATGAGTCCCGAGCCAGGTGTCATGTAAACATTGGGTCCTCCAGGTAGCCGGGGGAGGGGCTGCCCGCTGCAATGCCTGTTGAAAATTGTTATAGTCTGCCGGCGATTTCCGTGAACCGGCAGATGCAAAACTGGCATTTAAGTATCAATACCAGTGCTAATTGGTATCAAACTTGATACAAAATTTTTGTATTGATTAGTATCTGAGAATCGATTTTTTTTACATTACTTCATACCTATCACTTACTGTGTGTCAGTGTCCAGTACTTCTAACAGACCTGCTGATGTGGTTTCTGATCCTGTACGACTAGAAAAACAATTCTACATGAGATGCGTAACATAGTTTGATGCAAGTGTGTGACAAGTTATGCTTGCAACTAGCAAAATGTTAATTGGTGGGCTATATGAAGTTATTGCTTATTAGTTCCAGTACTGTGGAAAGGTTTTAAAGCCATTTTTCTGATCACTATGGGACTGTCTGCCAGAAAATACACAAGTTAGCATTAGAATAAATGCAAACAAACGAAAAAGCATTAAATAATGTCGAGATTTGCTTTGTTTTTAAAAAAGTACTTGGAAGTATTGTGAGCTGGTTAGAAGAACACAGGTTCAGTTCCAGATTTCACCTCAATGCCTCCAGATTTTGCATGGATTTGTGAAACTCCAACAGCAGCTCCTGATTTCATCTAATGAAGTATCAACTGAGCTGAACCAAGTATTTGAGGTATCCGATGAGAACTATAATGTAAAAATGCACAGCACTGTACATTAGCCTTGTAGGTCCTGAGCAAAACTACAGAAGCTAAACAAAGCTTCAGACACCATATATGTCTTGAAACACTGTTCTCTGTATTATACATTTATTGGTTGCCTAATGAAACCTTTAAGGAGCCTGTTTCCTACATTTTTGTTGTACTTTATTTCCCCCTGAGGACCGCTAGAGGCTTTATTTACCAAAAACACTAGTGATTCATTTTCACATGACTGTTTTCCAGCCTTTCTCCAGCCCTTAGAATTAAACAAGCCGTTTTAGACTCTGAGACATGGTGTACTGAAGGTGGAGGGGTTGAATAAAGCATGTACAGGGAGTCTGACTCACTGAATCAGTCAGTGTCCTCCAAAACATTGAGCACGCTCACTGGGACCAGTCTTTCTCCAACGATTTCTACTTAAGCTGCCTTGCTCTATCTATTTATACATCAGATATGATGAAGTGGGGCCTACTGAACAAAACAACCTGTCCTGAGATGTTTACTACTTCCACAACAGTCTGAACTCAGACATCAGAATTTAAACAAAAAGGAAATTTACCAGCTCAACTTCTACCTAAACACAGTTTTGTATAATAGAATACAGATGGGGACATCCTGATCCTGAACAGAGTCCTTTAGAGGGTGTGATAAAAAAAAAAAAAAGAAATTCATCATAGACACGCAAAACAGCCGGTTTGCTCCTCAAAATGTGCCTCAAGTCACATCCATTTATGTAACCTCTGCTAAAACTGATAAAAATAGACTTTGAGGAACTGAACCAATTTTTCTAAATTTCTGCACAATTTAATAACTGAGGTTCATTCAAAGTGGATTTTGTGCGCAACGCTTCTTTGAACAGATAAATGTGGAACAAGATGTCTCAAACACAAAAACCATTTTATTTATCATCATCAACCCCCTGTAAACCTTCATATGTCATAGTGAATGTTGATAAAATTATAAATGAGAACTAAAATCAGTTTTCTTTGGGGACCATTTTTGCTGCATGTAATCTTGTATCCCTCCATGACTAGGTTTAGTTTTAGGACCAAAAGCTTGTCAAAACTACGTCTAAAATGTCAGACGGCACAACCATAACCATTCAAAATAACTTTCTGTGAGGCAGCTTTCAGAGGCAGACGTCTGGTTTACCACCACTGTGAACAGTTCTAAGTGGTTTTCTCCAAAATGGAGCGTTTCACACCAAACCGACTCTGAAGCACTGTGTCTTAACTACTTCATTATGGAGGAATTTAAAGAAATCAGTGGAATTTCGCTTGAACAAAGAATTGAAATCAGACTGGGCTTAATACAGCGGTTTTGGTTTTGTTGTTCACACACCCAGCACATTCTGGGGATATTTCAGTTCGGGGGAAATTTGGGAGCAGTTTAGGGGGCAGTCCTGGGGCATTTTACTGGAGCAGACTTGAGCCTGCAGCTCTGACCAGACGAAAGTCCAGCAGATCTTGAGTTCCATGACCCTTTCTGCAATTCACACTTTTACATCAATATCTAGTATTATGTGCAATAGTCTTACCTTGTGAAGTATCACTACATGTGTCAATATTACTGATCCAATACTGATCCCTATCACAGCAATAACAGACCACTAACCACTTTTGTGTTACAATTTGTTAATAATTTACTTAACTGTATGTAATAATTTACTAATAATTTACTTTACTTATCTACAGTATTTACATCCCAGCATTTGTGTATACAGCACAGTGTATTTTATATTGAGTTTTTATTGGATTTATTAGATACTTTATATTGTTTTTGTCTCTGTGTGTCTGTGCAGTAAGCAATCTCCTCTGGGATCAATAAAAAGGGATAAAAAGAGGAACAAAAAATAAGAAATTAAAACCGTCCTAACAATCTATGACAGTATCTTACATCCAGTTCCTCGGTCTGCTCGGTCTGCTCCTCCTCCGAACCGTTCTTGGGCAGGTAGGTCATCTTCAGCCGCAGGTGACCTTTGACCCTCGACTTGTGGCTGAGCAAAAGAAAACAAACAAACAAAAACAAAACAGATGAGATATGAGGATCAAACAATAATAAAAAAAAAACAAACTAAATTGCATTTGGCACCTCTCTTCATTCAGCACCGTGTTTTACCACTGAACCACGGAGGGGGGTGTTAACTCAATCTCTTACCAAGTGATTTATGGTTAAGGCCAGCTAAAAATGAATGGAGCATACTGCTCTCCCCCAAAAACAGGTGGGAGAAGCGCATGTAACTGTGTTCACGGGCCAATTGTTTTAATTAAACCAAAACAAACACTGACCCTGATCTGAGCTTTAGTGTTTAAGTCTATTTATGAGTCTGTTGTGTCTTTAGCTACAAAATAAATGAATAATAAATAGAACATAATTAGAATAATAGTGTAATTACTTTCAAAATCATACTTAAAAAGCAACCATGTTACAAACCTTCTCGGATGCAGAAGAAAGTCCTTGAAAGTGTATGGCCTCTCATTGCCCGGTGCTTCCGTCTGAAACAACAAACTATTTTAGACATTTGTTCAGTTTGCAATCACTTTTAATATATCTTTCCTTGGCTATTAATAATAAAAAGTATAAACTCCAAGGTAACATGAGCAATACCAAAAGTAATTTCACATGTTTTACTAATATTTTAAGTATTTCAGCTACAATTGGATGTGATTCATGGACATATAATATACCGTTATTACCGATTTATGCATTTTTTTGCCATTTAATCTGGCTCGACATGTGATTGTCACTTCTGAACCATGAAGTAACATCAATAAGTGTTTCATTTTTACCTTTTTATATTTTTCTACTCATTCTCTGTAATTACATAAACTAGTAAAATCATCAAAGGTTAATTAGAATGAGTTTATACATCTATTTCATATTATGGAAAGTATTGATTTAAACGCTGGAACGCTACTGTATATATTTCTATGAACCTAATCAACACTGGTGTACGCCTGGGTGTGTGTGTGTAAATATTTATGACTGTGTTGATAATGACCACCGCAAGTGTGATGGAAGGTGTCGTTTACACAACAGCACCCAGCACTTGACATCAAGCTGGTCTAAATACTGGCTGTGGAAATATGACCAGAAAGACAAAAAAGACATTTTTAAACACCACCTGGCTAAAGTTTCACACAGCAGGAGGAGATCTTCACTTTGTTTTTATGAAAATAAATTAAGAGCAGAGATACTGAAAAATGCCACCTTGATAAACACCAGAAATCAAAATCTATAAATAGTAAAGTAGTATAAGAAAGTTTATGAATAGCACACTAATTGAATATGAATGGTATGTAAATATATATCAATGCATATGAAAGTGTTTAAATAATATATGTAATTGCATATGATCACATATGAATAGCATGTGGATGTACATGAAAATTATATTAGTATATGAACATTCATATACATACATTTTCATTTAAGTACATAAACGCATATGGAAGTATATACATGCATATAGAAGTATATTTATATTATATGAATGCAGAAGTATATGAATCAACATGAAAGGCATGTGAATAGTGTATGAATGTATATGAACAGTATATTAAGGTATATCACTGTAAATTAATGTATTTGAATAGTTAAAGTTTTCACATTTTACACAAATGTACACTTTTTTTCTTTTATAAATCCAGTCAATCAACAAAGATGTGTTGCTTCTTTGTGGAGTTCTGAGGCTAATGTAGACAACAAGTAATGAACACTTACAGCCCACCAGGTAATACTGAGAAGAGTAAATCTACATAGGAAATCTTTATGTAGGATACCATCATCCAACCCAGGTCCCTTTGACCCCCCATGATATCCCCACGCTCCAGCCTTAAGCTTCCAGTACTTGTTAGCTACATTAGCATCAGGTTAGAATTAATTAAGTAATTTCCAACACTGAATATGGCTTAATGGATCTTCTCCAGGTGGTAAATCTGGCGAGGTCTGAGTGTGTCAAACTATGGCTCCACTGTTTAAGAGGACTGCCTGCAAAATCCGCCTGTAAAATCCTGGATTTATGTGGTAGTGTGTGCTGTGCTGCAGTAACTCACTGGAATTTGGTGCAAAGGAACATCCACTTGTCCCAGGAAGTCATCTCGCGTCTGAGGAGAAAGAAAAAATACAGAAAAGTTGAAAAAAGTAACTCCACATACACACACACACACACTCGTTCACGCTGTCCTCCTTTCCAGGAAGACCAAGAGCCGACCTGCCGCCCCTCATGGTGGAAACGGACTGTTTTTCCACCTTTTCTACGAACCGCCATCTCCACAAAATGTAACTCTTAAGTGAGAAGCTGTTCCACGGCCAGAACACAGCTGATCCCAGAAACAGCTTTCCAGAAAACACAATGTTCCGTTTCAGGAGGACTGCACCGAATATCTGAACATACTTGACGGCAGTGCTGGCAGTAACTGACTCAAAATGAAGCAATTACTTTACACTTTTTTTTCTTTTTTTTTTACAATTACACTTTTCCATACACATAAATATGCATTACATATACAGTGACTTGCAATAATATTCACCCCCCTTGGCAATTTTCTCTGTTTTGTTACCTTACAACCTCGAATTTAAATGGATTTTCAATTTGATTTTAAGTGATGAACCTAGAAAACTAACTACAGATTAATGAAGTTAAAAATGCAAAACTGAAAAGTGGTGCGTGTATATGTTTTCACCCCCTTTGCTTTGAAGCCTCAACCACTACCTTCAAAAGCCACCTAAATCAGTTAAATAAGATCCACCTGTGAGCAAAAAAGTGTCAATTGACCTCAGTATATACACACTTGTTCTGATTGCCTCCAGAGTCAACACCAGTGCAACACCAGTGCAACACCACTAAGTAAGGGCTAACATCAAGCAAGTGACAGCATGAAGACCGAGGAACTCTCCACACAGGTCAGAGACAAAGTTGTGAGAAGTACAGATCAGGGTTGGGT
>JBBJLS010000018.1:15993539-16007002 GCA_037577275.1 Bryconaethiops microstoma
TATATGTGTGTATGTATGTATGTTTCTCAACCATGAAATATTATATGGCTGAGAAAAGAAAGATCCTTGTGATTTTGTTGAAATGCATATTCGTATGTTGTATTCTGAATAAGAGGGAGATCAATAGGCTTCAGTGTATGTAAATTTGATCCCATATGTCTCTGAATTTATATTGGGCCCAATAAAGACTGGCCTCCTGCATCATAGGCCCAAATTACAGTTCATTAAACTGTAATCAACAGCAGTTTTTTATTGTGTAATTCATTATTGTAATGGTGTTATTGGGTCTTATTACGCATTACTGCATGAATAGTTATCATGTGCACAGTAGGGCTGCACAATATATTGCCTGTTAATTGTCATGGCAATATTGGTCTCGGCAATATGCAAATGAGCCTCTAACCAATCACAGTGTTTCTGACATGGTGACCAATCACAACTCCAGGTGAGTTACTGGGTGTTCTGATTCAAGGTGTTCATGTGATCCAACAAAAGTGCAGTAATTTTAATCTCTAAATTTAATTTTGTATTACGTTTGTGTGGGTTGTGAACCAAAACTATGATTAATTCTAATTCATTCATACACCATTTCCAAACTCTGTTTATCTTTTAGAATCAAACAGGTTGTTTTTGTTACTGTGCCTTCAAGATATATTCTTGTATACAGGCAAGAAGTTGGGGCCCACCCAAGATTTTGTAAAAATAAACGATGCGCTTCTTTTTAAGAAATGTGTTACAAGAAAACAATTAAAAACAATTGTAACTGACTGCTTTTCAGTATTTTACAGTCTGTAGTAACACATTATATAGCTACAAAGGTTCAAACTATTGGTTTTAAAGAAACGTAACGGGTCTGTCTTTAGTGATTGACATTCACTTTGTGTTGATGATGAAAAAAAGTAAGTATCACTCAATTCTTCAATATCACACAAATCCTTCTGGGTTATTTTGGTCTTCAATAGAATAATGAGTGTTCTTCAAACTTGTGCCAAAATTATATTTCCAGTAAATTAGCAGTAAATTAGCCAGAACTGTTTGCTGCTTGAAAAGGTGCTGGGAGGGTTTGGACACAAGTTATTTCCAAACATTTCTTGAAAAGGTGCAGCGAATCTGGGAGATATATGAAAATGTGTTGGTTTTGTGAAATCTGAAAAAGTATTAATTGAAAACTCGGCTCAGTTTCCGTATATGTGTGGACGGAAGAGTGAACATACATTTGGAAACATCAACAATATTTACAGCACATTTAGATCTAGAAAAGGGATGACATGGGCCTTTTAATATTTTGAAAGACATCATAAGCGCAATATGTAGCAGTAAAATCGCAAAACTTGTTATTTTGTCCATATCCTGCAGCCCCATTGACATGACTGTGCTGACCTTGGTGAATTATTGTTGACCTCAGGGTAAAAGGCTTTTAGCTTAAACTTTGAACTCCTTATCAGTGTAGTGTGTGCTCTGATTGCCAGAATAGAACACAGTGTTTCTCACAATATCTCTCGTTTTGTCTCAAGGCAGCTTCCCTTTACCATGAATACCAACACAGGAGCCGACGTATATGTCATTACTGGCGGAGGAGGATATTTTGGATTTCGGTACGTTATTCTGACTGTGCTGTGACATATCTCACATATCTCACTCAAGGCAAAATGTAAAGATGCAATAAATAAGTGGTGCAATATTCTTGCTACTCTTAATGACTGTGACCAAAATACTGTCATTTTGAGGCCTGCTGGTAGAGATATGGGTTCTTCTTTTTTCTGTCTATTATAATAGGATTTTAACCATTGGTTAAAATTTAAATGATAACATTTTGTCAGTAGTGCCAGTTGTTTTCAAGAAGTCCTTGCACTTTTTGTAGTGGCCCAATGTACAAGGTCACTGACAGACCACTAGAGGGCGACACTGAATTGTACAATGTGTTTCCAGGCGGTGTTCTTTTTTCAGCAAGTGCAACTTGTTGCTTAAATTATTTATCAAAGTGGATTGCAAAGTAGTTTTATAATGCGACATTCCAATAAGTCTTGCTTTAAATTAGCTGTAACTTAAATCTCCGGCAATAGAACATGTAAAAAAAATGTTGGGACCCATATAATAGGCCACAATTTGTTAATTAAATTTATGCTTACTGTCTTTATTCTCATGGCTATAGGCCTTACATAAAAGGTATATAACAGTAGTTAATGAGTAATTACTGTGTAATAAGGCTGATGAATAACGACTGAAATGTATGCTTGGTACTGGAGAGATTTTCAGCACAGAAGCAATATTTTTGAGATGTTGCAGACTTTTGCATGATTATCTGACCTGCTTCTTTGTGTGTTTGTTTGAATGCAGTCTCGCTTGTACCCTCCTCAAAAAATCATCCAGAATCCTCCTGTTTGATGTGAGGCCTCCGTGTGGGGCTTTGCCCGAGGGTGTGGACTTCGTCCAGGGTAATGTACAAGACTACGCTCAGGTGGAAAAGGTGCTTCAGGGAGTGGACTGTGTTTTCCATATTGCTTCCTACGGGATGTCTGGGAGGGAGCAGCTCAACAAGAAGCTGATTGAAGAAGTCAACATTAAGGGAACTGAGAATGTTCTCCAGGCCTCCGTGGCTCTTGGGGTCCCACGCCTGGTGTATACCAGCACCTTTAATGTTGTCTTCGGCGGTCAGGTCATCCGGAATGGCGACGAGACACTTCCATACCTTCCCTTACACCTCCACCCCGACCACTACTCTAGGACCAAGTCGTTAGCGGAGATGCGGGTGCTTAAAGCTAACGGTTCACCACTAGCAGACGGACACGGAGTCCTGCGGACCTGTGCCCTGCGTTCGGCTGGAATCTATGGCCCCGGTGAACAGAGGCATCTCCCGAGGATTGTGAAATACATAGAGAACGGCCTCTTCAAGTTCGTGTATGGAGATCCGAACAGCCTAGTGGAATTTGTTCATGTAGATAACCTGGTTTCTGCACACATACTAGCTGCGGAAGCGCTAGCAGAAAAACGGCAGCACTGCGCAGCCGGACAGGCTTACTTTATCTCAGATGGACGACCGGTCAATAACTTTGAGTTCTTCAGGCCGCTGGTGGAAGGTCTGGGCTACTCATTCCCAAAACTACGACTTCCTATCACTCTTGTGTACTTCTTCGCATTCCTCACTGAGATGATACACGGCGTGGTCGGACACATCTATAACTTCCAACCCATGCTGACCCGTACTGAGGTCTACAAGACTGGGGTCACTCACTATTTTAGTATGGACAAGGCAAAGGCTGAGCTGGGCTATGACCCCAGAGAGTATGACCTGAGGGAAGTGGTGGAGTGGTTCAGGAGTCAAGGGCACGGAAGGAAACATGCTGCCTCGCCCATGAAGAAGCTGATCCTCGATGTGGTGTTGTTTGTTGTCATTGTGGCATTAATACTGTCCTTTCTGCCCGTTGTGGGTCAATAAGTGCAGAAAGGAGGGGAAGTACTGATCATTCCTATAATCAATTTATCATTTGACTAATCTAACCATTATATCTTCTGCATTTTCCCCTTCAAAGTTCAGACTTCGTCCTATGTTGTTTCTCATAGGAACATTATACACCCTTTCAGTATAAAACCGCTCTCTAAGAAGAATGACGCTACACCTTTGTGGCTGATGGAGGTGCTGCATGTCTCTAATGCATCGTGGAGAGGCCTGTCACAATCGTGAAATTTGAGCTGGCAATGAATTAGCATATAAATAATTGTGATAAACAGTTTCTGGGTCTTTTTTGTTACTTGTACGCAGCTAGTAAACTCATGCCTGAAGTGACCAGGCTGAGTGATTGACTGGCAAGCTCCCAGCTGATGACAGACACAACCCAAGCTCAAATAAACAAACAGTACTGATTGCTGCCCTCTAAAGGAGTTCTTATCAAAGCGCTACTTAACAGTGTCCTCTAAAGATCTTATAGCAACAGTGAAAAGTTGAAATCATAAATACAGTTCTTATAGCACCTATGTTTTAGGCACCTATGCAAATTGTTTAAAGCCATTTTCTCAGTGTGATAAAGTGTATAACAGGACAGTTAACATTAGAATAAATGCAAACAAAAAAGAAAGCAGTAAAAACTATCAAGATTTGTTCAGTTCGTAAAATAAAGCACACGGTTTCGGTCCCAGATTTCTGCTCAGTGCCTTCAGTCATTGTTTGGATTTGTGAAATTCCATCAGCAGCTCCTGATTTAATTTAATGAAGGACTGATGGAGACAAACCAGGTTTCTGATGGAAACTGCAAGTAAAACTGTACTTCCACAAGGAACACATTGATATACTTGATATACTTTTATAACATTAAATTACTATTTACTATAGTGTTATTACTGACGTTATTTGTATTTATTCTTTTTAGTTTTGTTTGGCATATTTAGTCATATTAGTGTGAAAGAAATACTGTTCATCTGAATAGTTTTTAAACAGGCGCCTAAGACTTTTGGACGGTACTGTACGTTTTCTACATTCTTTTATTTATTGCTCTGACTGAAACAAATGTACTCAATTCACATTATTCTTGTTACGACATGAACATATATTAAAACAATTGGAATCAGCTTAAATATTTTTTTTAATAAATTAAAGATTTTGTTGTCCAGGACAACTGCATAGAAGCATATTTCTTTTTAAACTACACCTTCACATTGTGCCTCCCATTGTGTTTGCCGTGCCGACTTCTCAAGCTATGGATATTTCCATTCAGCCTATTAACTTCTGTGTTGGCCACTGTAGTTTATCCCTTATGAACAATATCCAGTTTCCAACAAACAGTGTCACTGATGCAAAGCACCACTTTCTTTACCTGTAGTCATTCCCATGACCTGAACTTCACTTGACCCAGGTCAGAAGTTCTAAAAATGATGCAAAACACTGAACTTCATTAAAAGTTCTTATAGGAGTCACTGTAACTGAACATAATGAAAGTAAAAACAATTTTTCTTTTATTTTTGAATAGTGAAAGTTCATTTGTTTTTAAAAACTGCGGCGGTTGTTTGATGAATTTCAGTTGCTTTGAATTACAGTAAGTGATCACTATAGTATTGCAGTGGCCATGGCCTTTAAAATACAGTCCTCGATCAAGTCGTTCAAGTCATACTGTGTCCTAAACCACATCCACAAGTGAGCACCACCTTAAAAGAGCTGGATGATGAGGTTCGAGCAGGTTGCGAGAAGTTTTGGGAATTAATTTCTGGAAAAGATTTTGGGTGACTATTGATTTGTAGTGTTTGTTGACAAAAGGTAGCTTTGCAGCTCCATTCCTAAACAACAATAGCAAAAATCTGGACTCCAAACACATCTTGGTTGATCAATCACATGTTGAATAGACGGATAATTGTCTGATATGCTGTCGACCTATTCCTTTTAGGTCTAAATGAGTAAGAATATACCACCTCCATGGAAAATATGTTCTTTACATTAATATTTATCCATTTTAAGATAAGCAATTATGGTATCTTAAGCAATAAAACTATTGAAAACATGTGTGTGGCCTTTTTTCCCTTTTTTTCTTACAGTGACCCACAAAGCATTCATCCCAAACGGAGACTGCACATGAAACTGATACTGGGAGGGTTACAATAGGCGGACATGTGAAAAAAGAAAAGCACTACTGTAACATGACACATGTTGAGAATTATAGAAAAATTGTACATGACGACAAATCAGAGGGCCTTATTGTTGTAAAGTGTTTTGGATTGTGAGGTTTTGGTGGGTTAAACGTTCCACAACGGAAGTTACTATTTAAAGGAAAAACCACAAGTAACGTAAATAATGAGAACTTGGAATATGTTTCTGTTTACAAGTTTTACAGGAATATCGGATAGTCACAATTGCTTCTGTTGCGTGGTAAACGATAGGACTGTGCCAATGAAAGGAACAATGGCACTTCACTTAAACAGCAGATTTACAGAAAATGCAAAGGTGTCCAGGTTGCCCTTCCCCCAACCTAAAATACAAAACCTTACTTCTGAGGGAATGTCATCTCACCTTCCATGCACAGGGCTGGTTTTAGGTGAGAAACTGTTATCCTTCAGTTCTGTGACTAATGGAGGCAGAATGTGTGTTTTGTTATTGACCAAAGGCCTTGATCTTTGGTCCGGTTTGTACTTTCTGCCGTTTGTCTCACTGGTTTGTGGAAAGTTTGAAGTGCAGAAAGTCTCAAAATGGTCAGTTTGGTCACCAGAGGGCCTTTATCCAGGTTTTATTTTCCTACCCTCATAATGGTTGGCCCTCTGGCCACACAGAGTTTGAGCTTATTTGCTCTGCTAGACAGAGCAGTCTGAATCCAGTGGCCTGTTCAGTTCAGTCTTTAAATCTTTAATCTCAGCCTGGTGCATGAAGGTTGGACACACACACACACACTCACTCTAAAGGAGTTTTTTTTATTATTTAGTCAGGACCCCCTTGCTGAGTTGGTGGCAGTCATTGTTCCTCTCAGGCATTAAGCACATACCAAAGCGCCGCAGCACGTCTCCGCCATACTCCTCCGCGCATTCCTCCCTGCGCGAACTAGTCCCTCCGCCTTTCGCTTTCATCTGGCTCTTTCCTCCGCTCCTCCCTCTCTCCCTTCCTCTCACCCACAAAAAACACCTCTCGGAGAAGAATTACAACATTTTATATTTTAAACCAAAACATAAGACGTATATTTTTGCTGTTTTGTTTTTGGTAAAATAAAGATTGTAGAGAACCCCCCCCCGACCGTTTCGAAAAAAAAAACCCAGAGTGAGAGAAATTCCTCCGCGCCGCGCGCGCCGTTGACTGAGAGAGAACACCTTTCAACTCCAGCGGAGAGCCCGAGACCTGACTGACGGAGAAGAGGGAGAGAGAGAGGAGAAAACTTTCAGGAAAACTGTGGATAACGGGCGTTTTTTCATTTGTGTGTGTGTCTGAACCGGAGGAGGATAATGTAAACACTACTGAGACGAAATCGGAGAGAAAAAACTCGAGGATGGCAGCGTTTTGTTGTGATTTCTGTGAGAAATGCTAATTTGCTAATTCTCTCTCTCACTCTGTCTCTGTATCTCTCTCTCTCTAGCTCTGTATCTCTCTCCCACTCTCTCTCTACCTCTCTCGCTCCCCGCTCCGCTCAAGGTCTCGGGTCTCTTCTCTCCGGTGTGAGTCATGCACCGTTACGGGGAGGATTTGGGCCACCGGGCGAGTAAACTGGTGGAGAACCTGTCGATCTATGACTCGTACGGGGAAGGCGGGAGAGCGGAGCTCGGGGGGCTGGAGCCGGACTTCTCTCCCGCCGCCGTGATGCTGCTCCACGGGATGAAAAGTAGCGTTAAACGGGCGAACGGAGGAGGAGGGGGACCGGTGCAGCAGCTGCACGGAGTGGACGCGGCTTACATGAGCGGGACGTGCGTTAAACTGCATAGCGCGGCGCCTGTGCCGGTACCGATTCCTGTGCCGGTACCAGTACCGATGCCCGTCCGTGCTGTGAACGGGAGCCGGACCGGACCGCTGGACCTGGTCCGAGACGGAGCTCACCCGGAGGACGACGACGGCAGCTTCTGCGCGCGGTCCGAAGTGGCGTTGCCGTGCTACGGAGGAGAGCGACACCGGCGCTACTCCCCGCAGGAGGTGCACGGGCTCCGTTACAGCGCGTACGAAGCACCGGGCAAGCAGCTATGCTCCAGAAACGGCAGCAGCAACACGGGAGCAACAACGAGTCCTCGGTCGAGTTGCAGCAGCAGTGGCAGCCCACGCAGCAGCGTTCTCGTGCCGGGGCAGCAGCAGCAACAAGAGAGGTACGCGAGCCCCCGGTCCAGCCTGGCGCAGGGCGGCGGAGGAGGAGGGGACGGCGCGCTCAGCCCGCGCTCCAGCTACGCCAGCACTCACTCCAGCCTAAGCGGCTGCGACTGCGCCAGCAGCAGACCGAGCAGCAACCGCACCAGTGGAGTGAGTCTGGGCTACGACCAGCGGCACGCCAGCCCACGATCTAGCGCCGCCAGCCCACGCTCCAGCTACTCCGCCTCCGCCGCGGCCGCTGCCGCGGCCAGCCCGCGCTCCAGCATCTCCAGCCACAGCTCGCGGGGCTCCATGAGCGCGGGGCCGGAGCTGCAGCTGCCCTCGCCTCGTGCTTCGTTGCTCGAGGACGCGCTGCTGCTGCAGGACTGCGCTGGCGAGCCCAACGGGCTCCACGCGCTCCACCACCGGCTGCACCTGCACGCCTTCCCCGCACTGGAGGATGCGCAGCACGGCGCCGGAGACATGGACCCCGGCGGCCCGGGACAGAAGCTCAAGCTGCCCTACCAGGTGACCCCGAGCCGGGAGTGCGGCCCGAGCCAGGCAGAGAGGAGGCTCGAGGCCCTCACGCTGGAGCTCGAGCGGGAGCTGGAGATGCACATGAAGAGAGAGTATTTCGGTGAGTAGCAACTTTACAGGGAAACACCAGACAGATTCCCTATAACTGACCCGTACACCTGCAGTTAATATTAGTTAATATTCAAACAGGCAGCTGTGTTTAAGTTTCCAGGTTCAGCCATGCAACAGCAGTTCAGTTTTGTTTTACGTGTTATTTTTTTTAATTAACGAAGGAGAACTTATCAGTCATCTTGGGTCCACTCAGATTCTGAAATGTTCTGATTTATTTTGCAAGGCTGAATGAGATTTTGAGTTGTATAGGTGTGCAGAAGTGAATTCACCCGTGAGGGTTCTCAGGTGTGTTAAGGTAGGAGGGGACAGCCATAGTAGACCAAAGATGGACATGTGTACTTACACACACTCCTGTGTGTGTGAGATTAAACAAGGTTCGCAAAAGAGAATGTGTGCATCCTTTTTCACAGGTTAAATGAACACAGTTGAAACTTGTGCTCTGTCCTTAAAGACACTCACACTAACACTCCAGTTTATCTTATTTTAGCATTAGATGTACAATGTGTGATTTCTTTTAGAAATTGGATTATTTACATTGAACATCATTTTATTTTCTAAAAGAATGACTTTAGAAAATCTCCCATAATACTCAATTGAATCCTCATGCAGTTCTGTTGGTGTGTGCAGTTTTATAGTGCAGTAACTGGGAAACACATGGGCTATGCTCAGGAGCACAACCCCTTCACACTTCAGTTGAGTTCATTTGTTTTGGAAATTAAATGAATAGTGTGGCAAAAAGGATACAAGTCAGCATTTCCCCAAGATTTTTTGTTTTTGACAGACCCTTTGAAGTTACTAGTGTTGTGTGTGCATGAGGTCGTCAACTATGTTCAGGGCTGGGATTTCACAGTGTCTTTAGTCATCAGTGAGTCAACTCTTTATATTCTTAGCCCATTTATTTTTAGGATGGGCCATTCTTGTAGACTAATTACGATATTTGAAGAATTCATGTGCACATGTTAGGCCAAAGGGCAGTGTGCTTATAATCCAATAAGAATGTATAGGGACATTTCTAATGGTTCCGTTCAGTTCTAGATACTGAATTGATTTAATTGATTCATAAAAAATAATCAAGTACTATATCACTGTTTATTATTATCCATTTTTCTGGAAAGTGACATCACATCACAAAAAAAACCCCTATAAACATGACTTACAAACCTCATGTGCTGGCCACGTCCTGCTTTGTTAAGGAGTGAACCTGCTCTGAAAGAAGGTTGTGGGTATGGATTGAATGGATTAGAAATGAACCACTAATCTAAGAACACAAACATTAGGAAGCAGTTGTTACATTCCAGTGTATGCACCTCCTCTAAGCTGGGCAGCATTGATTTATTTAATGGTGTGGGAAACACTGCACTTTCTCTCTTGTAGAATTTACTCAAATGTAGTAAATCGTACACACCATCGTACATCTACCCACCTTCACACATGCGGTCGTACATATGCACACCTTCACACGCGGTCGTACATCTGCACACCTTCACACACGCGGTCGTACATCTGCACACCTTCACACACGCTGTCGTACATCTGCACCCCTTCACACACGCTGTCGTACATCTACCCACCTTCACACACGCTGTCGTACGTCTGCACACCTTCACAAATGCCGTCGTACGTCTGCACGCCATCACACACGCCGTCGTACGTCTGCACGCCTTCACACGCCGTCGTACGTCTGCACGCCTTCACACACGCCGTCGTACGTCTGCACGCCTTCACACACACACGCCATCGCACGTCTGCACGCCTTCACGCCTTCGTACATCTACACACCTTCACACACGCCTTCACACACACCATCGTACATCTACACGCCTTCACACACGCCTTCACACACACCATCGTACATCTACACGCCTTCACACACACCATGGACTTCATGCATAATTGTAATGAAACTAAGAGGTTTTTTCGGCTCCAGTCCTGTAGTTCACTGCACAGTGTTTGTTTTTCCTGCCTTATCACACCTGATTCAGGGCAAGGACCCATACAGTTGTAGCGAATCACTGAAGTAGAGGTAGGAAACGGAGGCTTAGAGGATTAAACACACTGAGAAGAAAAACTTTTGGGATGGTCCCAAGAACAGGCACTTTATAATATCACTCCAGTAGAGCTCATTTGTTTGGGAATTAAATGGATCAAGGTATTAAACTCCCCACAGTATAGAAAGCAGTGCTTTGGGAGATTTTTCGTGATTATTATTTGTGTGTTATACTTCTGAGCAGGTTGGTCAGGAAAGAGTTTACAATGTGGGTACTGAAACAAAGCCGTTTTGTTCATCTTAATGGGTGGATCTTAGTCATAAAACCAGGTGGGGTAATTTCCCAGATTAAGCTGGGTTTGAGACTAAGGTGTATTGTTCAGGGTGACTCTCCATTGTAAATGCCTTCACTGAAACGGGCTTAAGCTTCGGCTGGGAATCCGAACCAATCTTGGCACAGAGGTGATAATCTGTTATTGGTTTTAGTACTGCGCAAGAGAATATGGAGTGTTCCAGGTGATATAGAGCGCAAACCAGTGTTGAGTGTCTGCCGAGCTGCGTGAATCATGGGATTTTCCAGACTTTGGCCCACCTGTGGGCAACCTACCAAAGTTATTTCTTGCCTAGGAAAAAACAAACGTCCTTCACTTGTAATTCTTGTAATTCATTACTTTAGTGGTTATTTTTTCATGACAGACTTTGCAGGACGTTTAAAGGCATACTCTAAATGCACTTTTCCATTGGTATGCAGGGAATGCGCTGTATCTAAACTGTATTGCGATGGCATGGAAGTTGTAGCACGTTTTGATTTTCCAGTGTATCTCACATTTGCGTTTGCATTCATGTTTGGCATTTAGCAGACGCTCTTATTCAAAGTGATGTATGTCAGTGCTTAAGTAGTCTACATCTGTTCTTCATACCTGTAAAGCTATACTAAAATCAACGCCTACTTTTTACCAAGTTACTGCCAACAAGTTACACACCTTAACAAACCCTGTCAAAAGAAAAAAGTCAAAGATTAATACACAGGTAAGGACAAACAGTTAAGAGGTTAAGGGCCTGAGGTTTTTTAAGATATAAAGATGATGATGTATAAGAGAGAAACGAGAGCACTGGTTAGTCACCAAGGTGCTCCTTGAAGAGGTGGGTCTTCAGATGGCGCTTGAAGACGGCGAGGGACTCCGCAGATCTGATTGCAAAAGGGAGAAGCTCTGAGAGGACGAGACACGTTGCTTGATCAGTGCTCATAAGTAGCTCAGCCTGGTTTATGGCCGGTCATCGTGCCAAAACCACATCCATGTAGTTGAGTCAGAGCTGCTTTTGTTATTGTGGTCTTTTATTATGCATAGTCTTGTCTGAGTATTTTATCTTTCTCTGCATTCCTTAACCTTTATGATGAAAACCTAACCCAGAAAACTTGTTAGCGATGGCCTGATACACAGAAAATAAATTTGTTACCATCATAGAAAACATTAACTGAAGTTTTCACAGTGGTGCTTGTACTTCGTCCTCTTCCCAGCTGCTGGTTTGTATCTTAATTGCAGTTTTTTTTTTTTTTGTGCGGACGGTAAAAAAAAAAAAAACAGTGGCCCCTTTTTATGTTGTGATAACATTTCGACCAGTCAAAAAGCAGTGATGCGGTCTGCTTTTGGCTCTGCCGGGGACCCCTCTAACTGACACATGGCGTTAGGTGTGATGGGCTTAGTTTTATGTTTGGCTGCTCCAGAGCCCATTCTGTTTGGCATTGCTTTTTAAGGAGATCATACAAGCTGTATGTGTGCAGTTAAAGGTCTGCGTCTGTAACTGAATTCACTGGTTTGAATACTTTTGGGCATTTTGTGTGTTTGAAGTTGCAGTGAGTCAAGCGAGGCTGTGTATTACAGTGCGTTTTATTTTCGGGTAAGGAAAGTTTTTAGGCACAAATAACAACTGCGCCAAACAACTCTTCCGCTGGGAAATGTTTGTTTGGAGTATCTTATTGTTACCAAGCAACCATGTGTTGTAAGACTTCACTGAATATTGATGCTGACTTCTTTATTTGCGTGTGTGACAAAGTCTCATTTCCATTTAGTGTGTAGCTGCATGTGGATTAGTTTTCTGTCTCCTGCAACTTGTATTAATATGTGCAATTTATATACTGCTGATCTTTATTATGTGCAAGAACAGACTCCTAACCACTATTTGTGTTACTGTAAATTACTGTCTATAGTATTTACACCCCAGCATTTTGTGTATATAGCACAGTGTATTTCATATTTACTGCAAAGTTTTATTGGATTTATTTTGCGTTGTTCTTTGTGTACTCTGTGTCTGTGTAGTCGTAACATAAGCAATTTCCTCCGGGATCAGTAAAGTTTTCTAATTTTGATTTTGAATTTGTGTCCACTAACAGTACACATTTATTATTATTATTATTAGTATTATTATTATTACACTTATATGATACATATAGGCCGTGTCCTGAGATTGTATTAAAACAAACATGTGTGTTGTGTTTCCCGTAGCTGCTAGCAAGGACTAACTGGAGCATTAACTGAATGCTCTGGCCGGTTTTGCGTGTGTAACCAGCTGATTGCTGATTGGTTATGGTCACCCCAGGCCACGGGAGCAGAGCCGTTGACCAATCACAGCAGAGACGGCTGGCATTCTGCTTGGCACGTCTGAAAAGGGCCATGGCCCTCAGTGGGCAGCACTCTCCCCACCACCCGCGTTAATGAGGAATCTGCTCTGTTCAGGAGAGAGTCGTTTTCTTCTTCAGCTTTTCTGCTGTGTTGCCACATGCGGTGGACTGTAATGCCGTGTTTAGAGTTCTGTACTTGTTTTACTGTACTATTCAAACTTATATATGAGCCAGAGTTACTTAACAGTTCTCCAGGCTTCCTGAAGGACTTTCAAAGTTCTTAAATTTTCAGCCCAGTCCCTGAACCTGACCAGTTTCAGAGGAATGTTTTTTGTTCATTAAGACACACAGTGACCTGTGTATAAATAATTTTAAGAATAACAAAGCACATCTAATTTAAGACCTGAACCAGTGAAGAAACAGGTGCAGATGATTCCAGATGATCAGGCGGTGATCAGTATACTGGTGGTGCT
>JBBJLS010000018.1:16024263-16037313 GCA_037577275.1 Bryconaethiops microstoma
ATATATGTATAATGATAATAAGACATTCAATTTATAAGGGCTTTTCAAAATACTCAAAGATGCTGTAAAATTGTGTGTGTGTGTGTGTGTGTGTTTGTGTGTGTGTGTGTGGCCCCACATATGGCCCCTCATCCTGGCATTACCTTTTACAGCTTTTGTTTAACAGCTCAGCTGATTCGTGATTCATCAGTGACAGTCACTTAATCACTGCTCTGTGGTTTTTGACTTCTGTTACCAATTGATTGCCTTTAATTATTATCACACTCATGCCAAATGCTCTGTATTTTATGATTATATGAATTCAGTGTACTGCAACTTGCAAGATGGAAACAAAGGTGCTATCACCCATTGTACTGTAGATACTATAGAGTTACTTAGCTGCAGTCCTGCACTTTTTTTCCTGCCCCAACACACATCCACCTGATTCAACTCGCCAGATAATTGCCAAGCCCTTCTTGAGCTGAGCCAGGCATGTTTGTGCCAAGAAAGTATGTGGTTCCAGTATGAGAGATTTCTTGCTCCACACCACTTCCACTCAAAAACACAGACACTATAATCTTGCACACACAAAGTCCCCCAAAAATAGATTTAACTGCTAGCTACTCTAACTAGCAGCCGTTCATGTGAGCTATTGATTAGTTCACGGTTAGCTTTATCTTTTTGGGCAGGTGTGGGCTGTGAAGCTTTGGTCTCTCGCAAAGAGTAATGCACCTGCCATATCCGATCAAGACATAACTTGTCCTGCAGCAACACTTTAATTAGCTGAATCATGTCTGTTACACCTGGGCTGACGCGGGCTGGCACTTTTTGGCGGAGACCGAGGACAGTGGTTCATGTTTTGAGGTTTGTTTTATGCCTTTGCTTTACGCAATATTTTGTTTCTTCAGGAAGGAGACTGAGAGGGAAAGCGTTCTACAACGTGAATGGAAAAGTCTACTGTGAGGAGGACTTCCTGGTGAGTTCAAAGCCAGCAGGACATTGCAGAAGCTCTGAAGCAACAAACACACATACACAAAGCTCAACTGAAGATTGCAATTGCACTATCGTCCTCAAAAACCGTTAATATGCCTTTATGGTGCACTAACTACTGTTCTTTTTATTGTTATTCTTTTTATAGCCAAAAAGGCAGCGTTTCTCGTCCGAGGCCATATTGAAATTTGACAAAATTTAAAAACTGAAATGTTCATTAATATCCGGTGCAAAAAATTAGATTTTTTTGGTTGAGTCGCCTCTGTAACATACAAGGGAGAGAGAGAGCAGAGAGGAGAGTCGCCTTAATAGTGTGTAGCGAAGAATCTCGAAGCCAGTATTGTGACGTCACAACTGTGGTGGGTGGAAAGCAGCAAAACTCAGAGCAACAAATAAATCAGCAGACTCATAATCAGTCTTTAAGACACAGTTATAAAAAAGATGTCACTGTTTGTTCTGGTTTAATTAAAATATTCTGACCGTGAATGTGGCTACACATGCTTTTCCCACCTGTTTTCGGGAGAGAGTGGTTTGCTCCACCCATTTTCAATAGTCCTTGGTCATAAATGGCTTGGTAAGAGACAGTCAGTATACGCCCCCCTCCATGGTTGAGAGATAAAATGTAGGGTGAAAGGGATCGGACTCTGCTATGAACACTTTTTTTTGTTTGTTTGTTTGTTTGTTTTTTTGCCCAATAAACAGTTTTTGGGTGCCTCCAAACTCTGGTTTTATAGCAACCACCCAGTCACATTTTGCATTTACACGCAGAAATGCAATCTAGTTCTTATTGTTATCTAAAACTGGACATATGGAAAACTTGATACCACAGGGATGAATGAGTGAAAGGCTACTGTAAACACAGTTTTGTACTAATTAAAAATCACTATTATCTGACAAATTAATTTAACCTTATTAAGCAAATCAAACTGAAAACCCTTTTTTACAATGCTAGCTAGATTTGAAGAACAGAGAGAATCAGTTTTAGGATGGATACTGAGAAGTATAACTGGACTGGTAGCTGAAGGGATAGAGGCATAGGTAGAGAGATGGATGGGTGGATAGATGGATAGTCCAATAGGGGAATAAAGTACATTTTGTGCATTCTTTAACCCTCAGGGGAGAACAGATGTTGTGACCAACTCGAGCACGAGCTCCGCCCTCTGCCCAGTTTGGTCCCATTTCCCTATGTCTCCCCACAGACCACAATTAATCCCCCCCTGCCATCCCAAACACACGCTGCTCTCTCAAGAATGGGACGAAATAGATGTCATTAAGTAGATAAACTTAGTGAGCTTTTTTGTAAATGGAACATTGAGCAGAATCTCCCAGGTCCTAGTTTATTTTGGGAGTGCTTTATGGTTTCTGACTCTTTATGATCAGAATGGGATTTTTGGACACTTTTAGAACTAACTCAATACTAGAATATGTTTTTACTTTCTGTAAAAAAAAAAAAACTTTCTTGACTCAACAACTGAAACAATACCACAACATGTGTATCACTAAGCGGAATCTCCCAGGTCCCAGTTTATTTTTGGGAGTATTTCATGTTTTTTCTTTTTAGTTACTTAACAGCTAGAACAGTATCACTAAAGGTGTATTCTTCAGACGTTTTTAGGGGTCTCTTATGATCTCCAGGACTTGCCTTTCCAACTCCTTTTCATATATTTATGTCCAGATAAATTCTAGTCGTCTGTCTTGGTCATATGGTAAGTGTTTACGTCCCCTGCCTCCTCCTTGTTGAATTGATTACTGAGGAGGACATCATTGCCTCTGACACCAGGGGTCTGACAGATGGTCAGCCGGATTGGAGGGGAGGGTGTGGGAGGGGGGCTTTCCTAGTATTGACCAGCTTTTTTAAAACCCCACCTGCTGCCCTCGACCCCCACCTACAAGCACCCTTTCCTCTGTTTGAATAATAGAATGTGATCCATAAGCGTGATGTCATAAGAGACTTTGTGGAACCTACAGAACTTAAGTACTGTAAAGATGATGCCATAATGGACTCTACGGAATCTGAAGAGCGCGAGTTCTATCGATGAATTGTTCAAAAGGGATGATGTCAAAATAGAAAATGCAATGGAATATTCCGTATGTTCTGTATGTATTTGTCAAAGGCAGCATCACAATAGACTTTACATTACTGGTCAAAGCGTGTAATATTTTATTATATTGGTGGCGTCATCATTGTCTAGGAATAACTGAATTGGAAATTCAAACAATTGAAAAGTATTTGAAATTTAGAAAAACACCCCCATCTATGTCCTGCTAACACCGCCATCCTGCTGCGGCCCCCCTGAGAGGGCAGACAGATGGCCATCCCGAGGTCATTTTCTTCTTTAAGATACCTGCAACCTGTCAGCCTTAATATGAGCAAATCTGATTCAAACTATACACTGTGGTTCTCAGTTCTGGTTTTGGACACCTCTGTGCTCTGCACATTTTGTGCTGCAACACACTTCATCCAGCTAATTAATGAATAAGTCTTCAAATGTGTATGAGAGCAGAAAGCTCTAAAATGCACATGACAGAGGACATCACTGATAATGGGAAATATGTGGTGTTTTTTTGTTTGTCCCTTCAGGACTGGTCACTCTTTACAGTGAGCTGTAAGTGAGCTAATTGTATACTAGTGTGTATACCATTGATTCTGAGGATGTTTTCTTGATGGATGATGTCTGATTGATGTTTGATATCCTTTTGCATAGAAAAGTAATGAACTGCTCCTGAGTACTAGAACTACTACTTAGTTCTGTGCATGTGTGGCCCACACCTTGCGTGTTTCTCTCTTTTAGCATGTTCTCCTCTCCTTTAGCATAACAGCAGGTCTCCCCACAGAAATCTGTATTTTGTCCATTATAAGACAAATGTGAGCACTATATGTTTGAGAGTCTCTCTGGAGTCACTCCTGGCAGAGAAGCACTCGAGAGCTCTTAGTAGAGCGCACATTCTAAGATCTTCCACTTCTGGCTCGCTAATGTTAATTTGTTTTTCATTAAATGTTAGCAACATTAGCGTTATTTACCATGACATTCCTTTAAACCCTTGCTGTAGTGAGTCCTGTAGAGAGCAGCAGTGCCCTCTAGAGAAAGAAAGGAAATGAGCTCAACATCAGTATTTGGAGCATGTGTTTTTTTTGGTTTTTTAAAATTATTTATTTTATTTTTTTAAATATATTTTTAGAAATTATTTAGCAAAGAAAGATCCAGTTGAGTCTGGTATCTGCACTGTGTGCCTTATTTACCATATAAATCCATTATATTGACATGAACATACACAAACATGAATATTAAGATGAACACAATAAATGTAACAAACAGCTAAATTTGCACAGTATAGACAGATGATATTCAAACACGCAGCCTTTAAAGCTTTTTATGCGCCAGGATGCCAATACTGTCTAAAATGTGTCTGCATGTGTGTTTTCTGCAGTACTCTGGATTCCAGCAGACAGCGGAGAAGTGCTTTGTCTGCGGACACCTCATCATGGAGATGGTATGAGAGTTCATTGTCTCTCATTACTGTTTCTGTGTTTTAAATATCAGAGTTGTTTATTCAACAAACAAATTAACGCCCACACTACAGCAGTGACATTGTTTTTTCTGACCTAGCCTCCATTTGTTTCTATTACTGAGGTGCTTATTGTTTCCAAGGCAATCTGTGATTAATCTGGAAAGGACCATGTAAGGCTACAACCCAGTACATGCTTCAGATTTTGCGTTAGTTTGTGTCTAATCGATTATTATGTGCATATATGTAGATCCTGCAGGCTCTGGGGAAGTCCTATCACCCAGGCTGTTTTCGCTGTGTGGTGTGTAAGGAGGGATTGGATGGAGTTCCTTTCACTGTTGACATGGAGAACCACATCTACTGTGTTAAAGACTACCACACGTAAGTGTTTCAGACACAATCAAACCAGGCACAGCAATTATACACTATAAAACACATCTCACAAGCACAAAAGCATTAACCCTTCGAACACGAGTGGCACCGATTCATGCTGGAGGTGCAACAAATGGTCACTTGGCGTGATTTGACAAAGCTACTCCTTGTATGGAAGTTCCCCTGGTTTGTGTTGGTGCTCAAGGTGTCAGCATCATAATTACAATAACTTTTGATTTGCTTCACATAGGGACACCAAACAAAGCTCAGTCTGACATGTTGAGCATCAGCACAAACCGGGGGATCTTCCATATAAGCAGTTGTTTTGCTGTATGACAACGATTGATCATTTGTTGTGCTTCCAGCACGGATCTGTACTCGTGTTCTAAGGGATCAAAAACTACCATATAGTGTTTTGTTAAATAAATAAATAAATAACAAAAACTTATGAAGTGAGTTACGAAAACATACAGTACATTAAAGGCGGAGACCATTTTAAGCCATGTGTCGATTAATGTAGGAGGTGCATTTCTTTTGTAAGTTGATGACTATAAAGCTGTGATGATGGTGAAGAATTGAAATGTTTTCCTGCTCTCTCCACAGTGTCTTTGCCCCAAAATGTGCCTCCTGTAGCCAACCCATCCTCCCAGCTGAGGTGAGGACTTTACATACACACTTTCACTTTACATTATCTTTCATATTACTCATATGTGTGTGCGCGCGCGTGTGTGTGTGTGTGTGTGTTTCCAGGGCTCAGAGGAGACCATACGTGTTGTGTCCATGGACAAAGACTACCATGTGGAATGTTACCACTGTGAGGTAAGAAAGCAAGATATGTGTTCTCACCACGGTCATGTCCTACATGCATAATTTCCAGATTTACGGCTCTGAAAAACTAAATCGTTTATTAATTTCATAATGGTGTCTAATTTACAGTAGTTGCTAATAATAAGTTCTAATAACTGAATAGTAAGCCTGGAACAGGGGCATCACACTATACTGCTATTGAATATGCTATTGAAATGTTGATATCTGGTTAATAATACACATATGATATCAGAAATAATCCAGTCCAGTAACTATTCAGTTCACACTCTAGCATAGTAGGTGGCTGTATTGCACCTTAAAGCTGGTTGTCATCTGTCATAAAACAGAAAAAGATTATGGTTATGCAGTAATTAGCAGTAACATGTAAAATATATCTTATATAAAATAAAAGAAAAGCTGGATTGGCTGGTGCATGTCATGGTGAAGCCGTCACTCATATTTTTCATTTAATTCATTTGCCAAAAAAGAGACAAAAGGCACAAGAAACAAATTTTAATTTGATGTTTTCTATAGATATAGTGAAATTATCTTTTCAGCCCTAGCCTGTAATCTGAGTTTAAGACTTGGACTAAATTACACAGGGAATGGAATTTGCTTTGAGATCTATAAGGGTAGACTTAACTTGTCATTGTGAAACACTTGGCTATACGTTATGATCTGTGTGTATAAGCAGGGTAGGGATGAACACGCTGCAGGTGCTGCAATAAATCAATTATCAGCTGATCCTGCTCTTGAGACCCTTGTGTTTAATGTCAAGAACCACATGATTTATTTTAGCTTCAGAAAATGGTATTTTTTTAAATTCATAGGTGTGATATTTACTTTTTTGCTAAAAATATAATGGTGGCAGAACCACTGTTTATTCTTTGGGGGAAAAAATACTCCTTCCCACAAGGTCTTGTAGTTTCATTAAAATGCCTATTGGTAAATATGGATGATACCTTTTCTAAATGTAATGTTATTTGGTACATTCATTTTCATCTTTTGTTCCATGTTTAAAATAATTATGCCTAGAACTGTATCACTATGACAACAGCTGAGTCTCAAATCTGTGTGTGTGTGTGTGTGTGTGTGTGTGTGTGTGTGTGTGTGTGTTGCCTTTTGCAGGACTGCGGCCTGCAGCTGACCGATGAGGAGGGTCACCGCTGTTACCCCCTGGATGGTCACCTGCTGTGCCACACCTGCCACTTGCACAGGTTAAAACCACCAGGCCCCACCCAGCCACCACCCGGCTACCCACTTCACGTCACTGAGCTGTGAACACACACACATAAACACACACACACGCAATGTGTGTCAATGAGGGACAGTACTTTCTCTCCTCCTAAAACGGCTGTGTTGCTGCTCGAAGCATCCATCACCTCCTTGGAAGCAATTGAATGTAAAAAAAAAAAAAGTCGTGAACGACGGCGCTCTTCATGGGTTACTGTGTGTGTTCTCTGTCTTTATCCCTTGGCCCTCCCTAATTTAATCTCTTCTCTCAAGCTTGAACCCTGCAGCCCTGGCCTGGACCGATGTACATTTGATGAGAATTGTCTCAGAGAACAGCTCATGTGGGATGGAGTGCAATCACTGTGAGACCAGCTTGGGGCCATTGTGGGCCAATGTGGGGCCTGCGGAGGCCAATGGAGAACCAGCCAGGCATAGGACCAATACCGGGACAATGTGAGGACAATGAAGGGCCAGAGTCGTGCCAGTGTGGGGCCAAAAGTGGGCCAATTCAGGAACAATGCGGAACCAATTCGGGACCAAAATGGGGACAGCTCAAGGCCACCATGGGTACAGTGCAAAGCCACAGTGCAGGATCAACCTGGAACCAATACCAGTCCAGCATGGCAAGGCCAATTCTACATTCCATTCCACTGGCATGACCGCAGGCCAGAGCTTCGGCACATTCCACTGCCACTCAGCCAACCGGTCCCCCGAATATCTCGACTACAGGACGAACCACCACACAGCTCTGTTCTGAGAGAAAGAGTGAGAAAGAAGTCTAGGGAAATGTGACATTTAAAGCCTTGGAAGTGACCTTTCACTGAGAATCTCGCACTTATCAATTATTTCACTCATTGCCTTCAAGTTGCACCGTTGAGCTTTTTCTCTCTCTCTCTCTCTCTCTGTGTGTGTGTGTGTGTGTGTGTGTGTGTGTGTGTGTGTGTGTGTGTGTGTGTGTGTGTTCCTCACCACGTACGCCTCATATATGTGTGCCAGGCCTGCTGTTGTGTTGGTACACGTTCCATAAGTTGCTAGAACATCACACTTGAAAGAGACTAATACACACCCCTTACACGCACACAATTGTACGCTCGTCATCACAGAAAGTATAGCTGCAAGTTTGCTGTTCGTATCCAGCTCTGTATCTCACTGGCATTTTCTACAGAGGAACTATTCCATATTTTTCTAATTTTTCTAATGTTTAAACATCTGCGTTTTTGTGTTCTGACATCAGCATCGACATATGAGTGCCTCTACGTGTCTCTGTTTCTGAGAGCGTGTTTCTGAGAGCAGGGATTGGAGTCTGTGTTTCCAGACACTGGCTTGTCTGGCAGGTCTTGCTGTGTGGAGCTGTTGGGGCTCAGAAGCAGAGCAGAGAGGAGAGCTGTTCCACTGTTTTGTTTTGGGGTTTTTTATGCTGTTTTTATTCAGTGAGGGAGTTTTGAATGAAGGAGAGCGCCGATGTTGGATGTTTCTATCGAAGCTGGAAGGTGCTGGATTCACTTAGGCTATACAGAGACTCCCCACATTGGTTTACAGGGGTTAGAAACAGGACATAGAAAAAAAATGATCGCCAAAAAGTAAGTATTTTTCAGAGAATGTGATCAAAACAGAAACGTAAATGTTGTTAACTGCCAAACAAAAGCTCCACCTCCGTACAAAGGTTTTTTAAATGGGTTTTTACGTATTTTAACGCATCAAAAACTTGACGTAGGACGTAGATACGGAATTTTTTTTCACAAGCATCTTTTTTTAAGCTTGCTGAAGTTTGTTGTTACCTGAGAATATGCAAACCTACATTGAAAATGTTTATTTATGCATAAATTTGAGACACAGATTTGGATGAAAATTTATCAGTGGATTATAGGCAGGTCAGGAAAAAGATACTCATGTTGAGATGGAAGCATGTAAAACACGTTTTTTTATCGTTAAATCAAAACTTATACAAAAAGTCTGTTTTTGCTTTTGTGAAGGAAAACGGTCATCTTACTGTTTTTGTGCGGTTTGTTGAAAATGAGCTGCTGGGCAACAACTATCACATGTTTGTGAAGCATTTCATTTGGGACAAAATATAAATCTGAAAATCTTTTGACTTTGTTAAATAACATTCTCTATCCTGTCGTGTGTGAAAGTTTGTGCGCCCTGGGTCAAATGACACTTTTGTTGATTTTCTGTGTGCAAAAAAGTACACACAGACACTTCTGCATGTTTTACTACACTAATATTATTTATTTGCTGAATTTAACAAGCATAAAATGTGGTTTGTTCAAAAGCAATGAGGCGTTTTCATTACCTTTTCCCCAATATGTTAAAATCAGAAAAGAAATAGAAAGTTTTGCTGAAATTAGCAGAAAAATATAATACTCAAGGGTGTACTTTTTACTTACATTCACTCAGAAAATCAACAAAACAGCATTTTAGCGGGGTGTGTTTGTTACATATGACCGCATATCACAAATACCACAACGGCATCGTAAGGTTTGTGGTAGTGCAAGAGAAGAGCAGATAAAACAGCAGAAATTGCTTTTTAGGCCACGTTCACAAGGACTTTTTTGTATCCTACAAAAACGCACATTTACTGAAAATGTTGCTGATGACTGACAACAGACACCAACACGTGAAAAAAATTATCTACTTTGCGCTGGGCAATAGGAGCGTTTCTCAAACTATGTTCTACTTGCGTTCTCATGGGTGTGTAAAACAGCAGTCACGGCCCGAGTACGGTTCCAGTTTAGAGTTCACATTAAACCGAGTACAGATTGAACCAGTGTTGTCACAAAACAGCTTTATACAATCTGGTCCAAGCCCCTAGTGTGGAAGCCAGAGGCTGCAGAGGTGCAGAAAACCTCCCTAAAGCTGGATGAAGAAACCTTGGGAAGGAATCAAGACTTAAAAGGGGTGCATTTTACACAAAGTAGAAAGAATTTAACTCAGTTTTAAGCGGCTTATTTGACTTTTTTGTCCCCTTAGCAAAAACACCTTTTTATGGGCATACACTGAAATACAGGGCGTCCTCAGGTTACGACACAGTTCCGTTCCTACGACAGTGATGTAACCCGAATTTTGATTTAAGTTGAAACACAATCTAGCCTGAGTCACTTACAGATCCGAATACAGCAGTAAAATCGTAATCTAGAACATAAAAACACTAAGCCACAGAAAAAGGAAAACGACAAATATACTGCACTTGTACACTGTTCTGTACTGGGAGACGCCAACACCCTCGCTCAAACGCCGCATTACTGCGTATTCTTCCACCACGCGCAACCAAACTAGTTCGCCCACGTAGTCCGGAAGTACGATGCTAATGCCGTTGTTTATGGGAGTGAGCGTCATAAACACGAAACGTCATATGTCGAGACTGCCTTTACCCCTATAATCGCAAGTTATACACAAGATTAAATAATAAATAATCAAAAGTAGTATGCACTTCTTTTTAAAGTACTGCTATATGAACATTTGGTTTGCAGACACTTTAAACAAATAAGGAGCTTTTTACCGGCAGTGTTCCTTTTAACACAGTTACACAGTTACAGTTGAAAAATTTCTGGAAATCTCAAATTAAACATTAATGTAGTCAAATCAAATATAAAGCCAAAGCTATTTGCCACTGCAGGGCATTCACGTTTTATCTAGTTTGTTATAGAAAAACAAGGTACCCTCAGAGTCCAGAGCTACGATCAGAACATAATAACAGACACCTTCAGAGCAACAACAAGTTAACATTTATAAATCTGTTTTATTTTTTTCTGAACAAGTACCAGCAGAAACATTTTTCTTTTATCACTCTGTGTTCAGTAGTGTCCCTGTAGAGTGAGGTGAAGTGGTCCAGCACAAAAAAATGCTCTCATTAGTTGAGACGGGTGATGATGGTTTGTCTGTGTGTGTGTATTCAGAGCCAGCGAGCAACAAACCTTCAAAATAGTAGTAAAAAAAACTGTGTTAATGTGCAATTAAATAATTGTCAGAATTAAGTAAATAATGCATTAATGCGATGATAACGTGTAAACATGCTCAGCTCTGAATAATATACAATACTGTGCAAACGTCATGAGCCTCTCATTTCTTTAGATATTTGATTTGAATTACCTTGCTAGTGCAAAAATACTATTCTATGCTTGTCAAATTGTCTTATCTTTGTCCTATTGAGTGACAGGCTGCAAAGAGCCTAAAGATACTAGGTGCCTAGAGAACTGTTCCTCAAGACTACAGGACAGTCTGGTTCTGTGGAAGCAAAGAATGTGAAGAATTGAGGGGCCATTCAAGACTTTTGCACAGAACTATAAAATGCAGAACCATGAGGACATCTGGGATCTAAAAATTTAATTTTTCAGTGATATTAAAATGTAATAAAAGTTGAATGTTATTTTCTTAATGAACAGAAAAATGTTTGCATTTAAACTTGGTAAATACTTCAGGACTTCTCTTACGTTATCATGTTTTAGTAGAAAACAATAGGACTAAATGCCTTAGTAAAATTGATCGAGTCAGGTATTGTTCCTTTGTAGTTTCTAGGTAGATACAGCTACAGATGATTAGGCCTTCTCCAATGGACTGATGGCAGTCTATTAACAGAATTAGAAAGTAAAAGGAGTCCAATAACATTTTGGTATGCACCATCACTCCAGGCTCTGTGTAAGTTTTAGATCCATCACTGACTATGAATATGATAAGTCCAACCAATGACTCTGTCGCACTGTCTGGTAGACTTTCTAACTACAGTGGTGGCTAATCTGATGTGTAAAATGAGAGAGCTTGTTTAGCTATATCTACCTAGATCCTACAGTGGAAAACAATCTGAATGGATCATTTTAGTATGTAGCATTTCTAGTGATTCTTTACTGAAGGAGTCACTGTAGAAACACTACCTACCAGGTCAAATCACAAGGCTAATAACAACACTAATAATCAGGGATCACTCTAATCCATAAATTTATGCCCAGTACCTCTCTCAGCCTGCTCAACTCAATTCCATCTCTTCATTAAGGCGGATCAGACTTTGTGAGCTTACTCACTCACATGCATAGTGTACAACACACAGTGAAACACACACAAGTACAACACACAGTGAAATGTACCCTGAACCGCTCCTTTTATGACTGTGCAAACATCATAAAAATAAGCACATTTTGAATTAAACACAAATCTGAACATTTCTAAAACACAAATAAAAATAAAATAAGTAAATGTCAAATATAAATAAGTATAAAAGTAAGTACAATTTTAAATAAAAAAACTCAAATCTAAACATTTCTAAGACACAAATAAAAACACAAATCTACAAAAGTAAAACAGCTTAAATAAGGAGCAACACAAGTTTGAGGTAAAATACGGAAGCTAAATTTGAGGGTTTTTTTTTTTAGTTTTTATTTTTTTAAGTTATAAGTGTAGCAGCAATCAAACAGATTTACATATGTACAGTGTGAAAGTGGGATGTTAAAGTGCATTGTGACATGTTAGCACAGCAATGTGAACAGACCCAGTTCACCTGATGCGCCTGTCTTTGGACTGTGGGAGAAACCCGGAGACCCCGGAGGAAATCCACGCCACACGAAGAAAACATGCAAACGCCACACAAACTTAAATCCATGACCTGGATTCGAACCCCAAACGCTGGAGATGTGAGGCTTTAGGAGCTGTAAAAAAAGAAATGAAATAAATTGGCCAAACTCTGTGGGCTCCTTTTTTACACAATAGGGTCTGGTTTTACCAACAACTTTAAAAAATCTTTTAACCTTTAGGTATGTAGGTCATGTTAATATGTATGTTTCAGAAAGTAAACCTCAGATAAAACATAGAACACCTTTTACTAGTGTAGCATGCAGCCTGGGAAATGGCAGGGAGGCCAGGAGGCCTAACCACATACGCACAGCAACACCGGAGCCAGCACACAGCGGAGCTTTTATTTTAACCTAAAGACATGACACTTTAGAATAGCAACAGAACCACCACCACTCTGGCTGAGACCTCACCACGGGCTCTCCCCATCTCTGTCTACTCTCCAGGCCTTCTCTCCTCTTTCCTCCTTCTCAGTCTCTAGCCCACTTTAGCCCACTCCGCCTTGCTCGTTGAGAGCCCGTCTTTTAAGAGTCCTGGCTCCTCCCTCAACACAGTTCACCTGGCTCTCATCCAGGGAGGAGCCCCGTGCTCAGTCCTGGGTCC
>JBBJLS010000018.1:16065855-16085001 GCA_037577275.1 Bryconaethiops microstoma
TACTGTTGTGCTTGAGAGACGCCATCGACCGGAATCAAATTCCTTGTATGTGTCGCTCACATACTCGGCCAATAAACGCAATTTTGTTTCTGATTCGGTGACTTGCGCTGTACGACAGGCTCTGGGTCCAAAGTCCACTGGACACTTGCTGTGTCTACTGTCTGCAGCTCGTGTGGATGTCTGCCGGCAGGCAGCAGGATTAAACGCCTGAACAAACTGCAGCAGTGGTCATATCAAGAAGCGTCTTGTGCGAAACTGGGCACTGCGTCAATTGAAGCATGCAGCCATTATAGGTATAGCTCATGACTATAGCCAGTTAGCTGCCGTTCTAGTGCTAAGAACCGATTCACAGAACCGAAAAAAACGAGTGGGTACCCGGTACCAGGTTTTTCTTATTTGTAACGTAATTTCAGTTCCCATCCCTAGTCCTAACCATACCTGTTCCTTTTGGGTTTTGTTATTGGGCTACACTTGTCTTTCAAATACATTAACAGTAGGGCTTAATAGATTTTGACACCTCACTGTAGGCCTTTTCTACTTTTTTTTTTTTCCTGTCAGTTTTTCCTCTTTTGTGATGTTTGACCATTTTTGGTGGCTGAAATTTCAATGCATCACTGCATCTTTGTTACTGTTTATGCAGATATATGACATCAGCCTAAATGTGGGAAAAACTGTGGGAGCGATACTGAGGCCTCATTCTCCAGATCTGCATGATTACAGCTGATCTCCTCTAAGAAGTGTGTAAGTGTGTAAGTCAGAAGTGAAACACATTTTGAAACTGGCAGAGATTAATTTTTTAGCTGTTTTTAGGCTGAAGGTTTCTTTCTCTGGCAAAACCAGAGTTTTCCTAGTTGACGGAGCTGTGTTAAGTTTATCAGAAAGCAGTGCAGGCAGGTTTGAATGGTTTTTTTTTTGTTTGTTTTTTTACCCTTTTTTTTTATCCACACGTCTGCTTTTGTAACGCCGACATCACTAAAGAATACAATATGCAAATGAGCCTCCAACCAATCGCTGAGTGTTTTATTGTGCTATAAACATCCTGGCTAGTCAGTGATGTTTGTGTGTTTAAGGGGATTCCTCATGATGCAGCAAAGTCTGTGATAATTACTCAATTCAAATCGTGTAATCGTTTTTGAAAAATCTGATTGAAATATAATCGTTTTTGATGAATATGTAGTGGTTTATAAATTCAGTGATAACTGGGCTGTCTGCAGGTCTATAATACAGTTGTTGACCAAATATTGAAGTCTTAATTTCCTTCCTGAAGGCACAGTTTCATTGCTAGATTGAGTTATAGCTCATTTTCAGTCAATATTTTCTGGGCTGGTTGTCACCACATGTATGAAACCCAAACCTGACTCAAGGTTTGAGACCCGTGCTGGTCTGTCTGGTAATTCTAAAACCCAAACACGGCCCTAACCCAAACTTACTTGCAGAGATGAATTATCACAAGTGCATTTAGGTTGCGGTAGCAGGCACCAGCTTTTATTTTTCCATATTTTCCCCAAATAAATCAGTATTTATTGCAAAAAACTAGTACAGTAAGACTTTACCCCAGGATCGTTCAGCTATACTGGAGATCTAGACTAGAAGTGTAGTACAGCAAAAAACCTTTGGTTTTATTCAGAATCAGAACCAGAGAACTTTATTGATACCTGAGGAAATTGCTGATTTTATGACTATAAATCCAATAAAATGTATTTATTATAGATAATTAACTTAACTAGTAAATCACTTAATTGTAAACACATAGTATTTTAGAGTTGTTCTCTGTACCTAGTCTGTTATCGCACGTAAGCAGGAGTAGATCAGTAATGTTGATATGAGTAGTGTTATTTTAAAAGATGTGACTATGGCATATGACTGCCTACTTTTCATTCATGCTTTAGTAAAATCTGTCTTTACCAATGCCTGGTTTGTGTACTCTGTTGATGGGGTGGAAGTAGAGGGGGTGGTTCCGTAAGCCTGTCAGCTTGGCAACTTTCTTTGCATGAGAAATTTATCCAGAGAAGCCAAAACAATTATTGCTTTATGGAAACTCATGACTTGTGTAAATCTTTTATGTGACGACTATGTGTGTTGCAATTTGGGCGAGTTCTCCATGTTGTGTGATGGAAGTTGAAAGATTACAGTGGAAACAAACCAGCTATTGAATTGTGCTGCATCATGACAGTTAGATTTAAACAGCCAAGTTTGGTAACTGGAATCTACTGTTTAATCCAGAAAGCTGCCCATTTGAGACTTGAAAAAAGTGTCTTAGATTATTAATGTAATTAGTAACATGAGCTATAGATTTGTGATTACATTAACGTTACGTTAATGGTTTATATCATAATTAGCACAGTCCTTGCTATGATAATTGATAAGGATTGCAGTATACCTTTTTTTTTTTCTGGTACCGATCCTGAAACCGACAGTCCAAAAGCCTTCCTCTTGCATTTTTATTGCTGGGGTATTACTACTATGGATAACTCTATATAACTTACACTTAACTTATAAGTGATTTATTATTGTTATTATTAATATCATCATTATTTTTATTATTATTGTCCAAGCAAAATTACAACACAAACGTCCAGTGTGTTGTACGTTTATACATGCTACTGGTCAATTGATCGGGGCCGAATACGATCATTAAAAATTTTAATTTCTGTGATTGAGTCATCTTCGTAATGTATGGGAAGCGACAGTGGAGGGACAAGTCACCTTGAAAGTGTGTTGCAGAGAAAGGGCCTGTGATTTTGGTGTCACAACTATGACAGCCAGAAAGCAACAAAAACATGGAGCATCAAATCAGTCTTGTGGAGCTAAACCTCAGATTCATAAACAGACCTCAAGACACTAAAGCTCAGGTCAGTTATAAAAATAAAACAAAGACGTGTCTGTTGTGGTTTAATTTAAAAATAATCAGCCCACTTTTCCCACACGTTTTCTGGCGATAGCGGATTATTCCACCCATTTTCAGCCGTCCTTAACCATTAATGTCTTGGTTATAGACAGCGATTAAACGCTTCCTTTAAGGTGTACTTATGATGCTTGTGTGGTTTTATTTATCAAAGAAGTCCTAATTCATTTCTACATCCATCTTGCAAACCTTGTTGATCCATTACAATTAAACAGGCTGTTTTTAAGATGGACATATATTTAAATTACCCTTTCTGATTGGTTGCCTTGTTTTGTGCCTCATTGGAAAAGCAGTCACAACTTTGGAGCGAATAGGTGAAGCAGAACTGCTATAGGCTAAATTGGTGGATTTATATTGGTGTATTTAAATACATTGGGTTTCATGACCTCACAGAAACGATGTATTCAAAACAGCAAGTTTTTTGCGGTTTCATTTCCATATGGGGACAGTGTGGACTGGAGAGTGAACAGTGACTTTTGGGTGTGTCCTTTAACCCTTAGAACTCAGAGTGTATTTGTAAAATCTGATTTCAACAAATATAAACGGAGTAAAACTGCTGTTTGCTCTCCTACACACTTGCCATTTGCTGCTCCATAGCTCAGCCGCTCTCCGGAGCCCCTCCCTCTCCGGGTTTTCCCCACCCACTATCCTGACTATCCTGAAAGTTGTCCCGAGATCTTGTTTTTTTCAAAGATCTTGTGTTTTTGGGGTTTTTTTCAGTTTGTTTCTAAGACCTAAAATAAAAGAAATTTGGGTATTATTGTTCTTTATGGGCATTTGGGTGTGACACATTTTTTAAACCCCAGTAGCGGTTATTATTGGTACGTTTTTTTAAATAACATGACGTCTGACACCTCGAGCGTCAACACAAACCACAGGAAGTTCCATAAGGAGCTGTTTTGCCATATGACAACAGTTTCTCATATGTCAGGCTTCCCACACAAATCCCATGCTGGTCTCATTCTAAGTTACATTTCACTGATCTTTACATTCTACATGTTTGGTTTGGTTTGAATTCTTTTTTTTTTTTTAAATCTTGCCTGATGTCAGTTCCAGAATTTTTAACTCTTATTCTTCATTCCATGGTCACCTACTCAGTATATCTTAAACTGCATTAACAATAATGCTTCAAATGATGGTTATCTAACATGAGCATTATTTTCTTAAGGGTTACTCTGAGATCAAATATTCAAGCTCTCAGAAGTACCAGTGAATATTTCAGCCCTGTTAAATACTACTCGGATCAGCCCTACCAGAAATCACCAGTTGAAACACTTGTTGAACTCTACGGGGTGTTTTCCATTCAGTTGGTCAAGGATACAAAGAAAATTGTCACTTTTTTATTTAAATCCAAAAATTTACTTCAGCAGTAGTCCAGTCGTGGAGACCATGACCCTCTGCACACACTTTATAGGAGTGTATTTCCGACTTCAAAAGACTTTTGACTGGCAGCTTCTCGGTTCACAGGTGACCTCATTGTCTTTAACAATGAGGTCATCGTCTGGTTTGGCATTACAAGGCCGGATCACCATTCAAGAGGTTGAATGTGATGTAAATCATTTAGAAAATAAAGTAGAAAATAAAAGTCCCATGGTAACAAACTCAATTAGATGTTTCTTTGGTAACATGGGTGGTGTTGCCGTAGCTCTGTAAGTGCTGTATCGTTTCTTATCGGGTGCTAAAACATTATTACGTGCAGCATTGTCTGCAGTCACTTATTGGGTGCTAATTCATTCATGCAAAATCTTATTTCACATAGTACTAATCATTATTTATTTCTGTATTACTGATCTACAACTGTTCTCCATTACAAGCAGTAACATACTCGTAACCACTTTTTCTGTTACTGGTAATTCACGTAGCTGTATGTTACTTCTAAAGTGTTTATACTCCCACATTTGTATATATAGCGTAGTGTATTTCGTATTGAGTATTTCTGCAGACTTTTATTGGATTTATTTAGACTTTATTTTATATTGTTCTTGTCTCTGTTTCTGTGCGGTCGTAACATAAGCAGTTTCCTACAGGATCAGTAAAGATTTCTGTTGTCCCTTGTATCTGAGTAGAACTACAGCAGGCTTCAGTTGAGGAGCCCCTCCAAACCCCTGCAGAACGCCACGTGAGTTTGAAATGTGAGCTGCGTTCGCTTTTGGCTGGCTGCTGAAATGGAGCCTGTTTTGAAGCTGCTGCTGCTGCTGCTGAGGCTCCCAATGCAAAGCTGTGCGAGTCAGGAGGTCACGGGCGTCTCCAGGGCCCATTCATGCGCTCCACTCATGATCCAGTCTGGTCCACCAGAGCTGTAAAATTGGGTTTTTAATGATTTATTTATTTTTGTTGGCTTATTTGTCAGGCTTAAATGCTTGAATGCTGAAGAATGGAACCCATACTTGATTTAATTTGACTTTCCCATGTGGATACAGTTGACAATTTGGGCAAGAGAACCAAGAGAACTTCCGTGTGATCAAAGTTGAAACCTGCCTTTTACATGTAATTAAATGTAATTAAATGAGCATTAAATTGTGCTGCATCATGAAGGGTTTGATTTACAAGGACAAGATTAAGGCCTGTGACCTTTTTTTTAAATTTTATTATTATTAAACAGAATTATTACAGAATTACTTGATAGTTATTTAAGATGTCTGCACAGCTTATCTTCTTTTTTTTTTTTTTGTACTTCCCCTAAGTTGATGCAAATGTGTTTTAAATAAGTGTTTATTAAGAAAAAAAAAATCTTGCCAGTACTTTAATACTTTTAGAGAGGGCAGTGTTAAGTTTGCATGATCACTTACAATTAATTTATATAATTTGTAGCTCTATCAAGTGGCGAGATTAATATCTCACATTTTGAGGACCCATATTCTGCATGTTCTTGAATTTTATTTTATTTTCCTGCTTGTATGTATTTTTTTCTAATATTAATTTTAAAGACCGTTTTCCAACCTCTCTTCACTCTTTATAATTAAACATTGCTTTTATTTGTTATTTTTTTACTTTGTGCCTTTAAGTCTACCCTGTTCTACATCTGACAAGAAGTGAGGGCTGAAACACACCTTATAACTTCAGGGTGGGGGGAGGGGCTAAACTGCTATTGGTTGTTTAGATGGGAAAAAAAAAATCTGTAAAGAATCTGAGAATAATTTGATCTTCTGTGATATGGGCTCTTGAAAGGCCAGTCTGTCTTAATATATTTTATCCAGGTTCTTTATAAGGTGTGTATAGAATCAATCACTTTCTTATGAAACACAAAATATACAGTAAGATTTGTGTTGGTAATGTGTAATGTGTCTGCCTTTTTGTGTGTTTGGGCATGATTTTCTCTGGAGCAGCAGAGTCTGACAAACTGCTGCTTATTGCCTCTCGTACTTTAGCTGAGCTTGACCTCTGGCTTCTGTGCTCTTGCTGGGAAATCCCATTAATACACTGAAGCTGACCAACTGCTCCCGGACACTATTGAAGGCACTGCTTGCTCTGATCTTGGCCTAAATAGCAAAATATTGGTCTTTTTTTAGTTTAGGACTAAAAGTGTAAAAAGGGCATTAGTGTGCAAATCTGAAGTTGGGAATTTATCTCCGTCCAGCGATGCATAGCAGTACATATTTCTGCCTTTCTATTTATTTATCTGTTTAGTTTTTCCACGGAGAGCACAGCTCAGTGAAGTATGCTTTAAACAAGTGCACGAACCACTGCGTTTCTAGTCCACTGTTAGTCAGTGGAACCTTTTATTTTTGAAAGCAGCAGTAGGATTATGTGTATATTATGTGGAATTTAAAGCTCTGAATCAATTTTTTTTTTTGGCCACTTGTTTTAAATAACAGACCAAAGCCCTAAAGGAGGGGGAAAAAAGCGGCACGGAACCGATCGGGCAGCGGCACAAATCGGGCACTGACAGTCCGGAGCCGCTTTCATGTAAACATTGGGTTCTCCAGGGAGCTGGGGGAGGGGCTACCCGCTGCCTGTTGAAAATTGTTGTAGTCTGCTGGCGATTTCCATGAACCGGCAGATGGAAAACTGGCATTTACAACTACAAAGTGCATTTATTTTTACTCATTTTTGTTAGCTTGTTGGCTAAACTTTTGATGTGCCTTATTACGTGACCGAGATGTGTAAAAAAAAGATCTTTCATTCTCTGATAATCAGTGAAATAATTTTTTATTCTGTCTTTTTTGTGCAGCCTGGTACCAAATGACGGACGGACCGATACCGGTCTGCGGCCCGGTGGTTGGGAACTTCTGTTCTGCAGTACAAAATTTAACTGGGATACAGTACAAAATCCAATTGCAGTTGTCTCAATTGGACCTTCTCTGCATAAAGTTCTTAGAAGCTGAGTGTTGGCAGTTTAAAATTCATTAGATCATTGCGAGGCCTCTTTGGTTATATGGTGAACACCCAAAACCCCCCCTCCATTAAGCGGAGTATTCTCTGTGAAGCAAAATCATACACTCTGGCCTGTAGCAGTGCTGCTAAAATGTGCCAGGCATTCAGCTGATCATGTATTGCCAGTTAGCCCTCACCAGACTGCCCATGCGCTTGCCCGGCTACTTTTTTTTCATTTTGTTTTTGCCAGAGCTGCACAGTATTATTTATCACGGTCACATCCGCCTTCTCAGCAGTGTGGAATATGAAAAAGATTCTTTAACCAAAGTATATACAAATATTTTTATGATGTTCTGTGAACAAAACCCAACAGTTTTTGGTTACATGGAAGGTGTTTAGCAGAGCTGTTTAAATTGTGGCCAGTGGATCAAAGCTGATTTTTGATTTGGTTAAACTTGGTTATTTGCGAGTGACATGTGAACTTGGTTATTTAGGAGAAGGGTATATACTTGGTTATTTGGGAAAGATGGTGTCAACTTGGTTATTTTACAGAACATTTGCTTTATGCAAACATTTTGTCTAGCTGTGGAAATTGGCAAAGAAAATGGCTTGAGCTTTGAAAAGCTTAGAAACAATTTAGCGATTGGACTCAATGTTCCTTTTTTTGTTTGTGGTCAGTCTGAGAAGGTTCTGTGTTGTATGTGCTCTGTTGCATTATAGGAAGGAATGCACTCTTAGATCTTAGGTCCCGGATTCATAAAAAGCATGTCAGAGTTTCTAAGTTTTTCAGTAAAATGTCATTCTTCAAAATATGTCTTAATTTTCGTAATTTCTTTCCAAACTTAACTGTCTGTGCTTCTGCTCTGTTAGCTCTGCGGTCTGGTGGGGAAGCCACTTCGGCATATTGTAAGAGAAAAGCATTCCTGTGCTTCATTGGCGCCAGATGTTGAGGACAGTCCTGAGAGCTCGGAGCGGTGCGATTTCGCTTGTGTGTGTAGAAGTCTCTCTTTAGCAGGGGATGTTTACTCTTTAATGGGATAAAAGATGACAAAAGGCCATCAGAACTCAATTAGTCACTGGAAAATTATACTCTGTTGTGTGGTTCGCTAATGATGATGCTTATTTGTCAACAGTTTGTCTTCTTTTTCCAACCTTTCCAGCTGATTGATGTGTGTTCTTCAGTCTATCTTAGTTCACTGACATACACTTTGTGTTGAACCATGAAAAAAGCATCACATAATTCATTTTGGTTAACATGTCACTGGACAAAATTTCAACAGGATAATGTTCTCTTATATTCTTCAAAATTGTGTCAAAATTACGTTCAGTCCAAAGAAAAATAAAAGGTTATGAGAATGTTGTCCTGACCACCTCAGTCTCCAGGTCTTTCTCCCATTGAACTGCAGAGACAAGCTGGACACAAAAGTTCCAAATGAGTGTCTGGCAAATGAGAACTTTTTGCAGGCTTGGAAAGGTGCCGGGAGGCTTTAGGCACAAGTTATTTACAAAAATTGCTAGAAAGCTGGTGATAAAGATAAGGGGGATTATTTTGATGAAATTCGTTTGTAAACTTTCACAGCCATTAAAGTGCACTTACAGTGTATTTTACCAGTCAGTTACTTTTGTTTTAAGTGTGTAATGCTTTCTTGTAATTACATTTTGAAAGAGCAGTGTATTTTCAAATCCAAGGATGGGCCCAAACATCTAGCCTGTGGGGTGGGTGGGTGTGTGTGTGTGTGGGTGGGTGGGTGTGGGTGTGTGAATGGGTGGGTGTGTGTGTGTGAATGGGTGTTTATTTTTAGTTTTGTTAATTCCAAAATTAAAAAAACAGTAAGACACTACATGTAGTTTCCACTATAAACACTTTATTTGGATCTAGAATAGATTAAATACTTCACTAGAAACACAGCTGTTGAGCAGAGCTGGTTAAACGTCCTACAGCTAAAAGCATGTCCTCCATATGGCTTCAGGTTTTTCTGATCCAACAGAACAGCTTTGGCTCTCAGGCAGGGATGGGCATCAGTAAACACTGAAGCATAAAAGCATCTAACCTTTTTTCACCACCTTCCCTACCTATGAACAGCTCAGAAACGATCTACTTTTAAAAAAATAAGAATTTAATGTAAATATTCATCAGATCAATACATAGTTTTGTATAATCGATAAATTTTTACTATTTTCGCTATAAATATATTCAGCTGGCCTGCCGTATCCGTGGAGAGTGCACTTAATGTTTAATGTTTTACTCCACTCGGTTTTTAATCATGTCTTTTAATATCGTTATTTTCACTGTCTGTATGCACTTTGAGATTTTTTGCGAAAATGTAAAGTGCAATATAAATAAAATGTATTATTATTATTATTACAGCAGTTTAGCCCCGCCCATTTATGCACTGATTCCCTCACACCTTTTGAGATTAAAAATTAGACCTCTGTTGGAATACACAAAGACCTCAATTCATCAGAATACCCAGTAACTCACTTGAAGCTGTAATTGGTCACCCTGTCAGAGACACTGATTGGTTAGAGGCTCATTTGCATATTGTTATATCAGTATTGTAGAGTTTGATATCACAATAGTGATTTAAAGATGATGCATTGTGCATCCCTAATGATAACCATAAATATAATTTTGCCCATTTCTATTCTATTGAGCCCCCTGATGCACATCAAAGTAACACAGACAAGTGACCCTGCAGAGCTGTCATTTTTTGTTTGTTTTTTTCTTCCTTTTTTCCAAGTATCTGTCGTCCCGCCATATTCATTCATAACTGCTGTGACACTGTAACCATAGCAACCACTGCTTGTGCTCTTGGACAATACTCATGATCATCCTGTTGAACAAGTGAAACTCAAACGAGTTACACCAGCATCGAGGTAAACATCTCTCACTGATGTTTAGCTGCTCTGCAGTCAGGCAGCACAACCGGAGCCAATACAAGAACAGTTCACAGCATAAAGTAACAGTGTGGAACTCTGACAAACAAGCACACAGCAACCCCCCGCTGAGGGGTTAACATGCTAAATTCGTACTGAACTGAACTTGCTGACTTTTTAGGATCAGGCAGCGCTGGAGCAACCCCACTGAGCCGCACACGAGCAGCAGCAGCAGACTGTGTTATTTCAGTGTCTTAATTGAGGGACTGATTTAATGATGAGCTCGTTTCTTGCGCTGTCGCCGAGACACGTGTGTAAATCATGCCTTTGGCAGCGGAGGCAGATAGTGTTTTGTAACCGGCGACAATGAGGTTGCTTAAAGAAATCCAAACCGGCTCCTTGTCCAAGTGGAGCAGACGAGAGCTAACATTAGCCCTGAGAGATTTCTGCTGGGGGAGCCATGCTAAACCAGGCTGGCGCCCAGCCACATATCTCTCACTCTTTCTGCACCTCTGTCCGTCAAACACTTTTTCCTGTGCTCTCTCTTGCTCTTCTTTAGTTCAATTCAGATTTTTTTTTTTTTAACTCAAAATAATCTGTTAGGGCTGCATGATATATCGTTTGTTAATCGTTATCATGATATTGGTCTCTACAGTACTGAGAACGCTGAAGGTTTCAATATTCAAATGAGCCTCTAACCAAACACAGTAGATGGGTGGGGCTTAACTGCTTTTGTCAGGATAAGATGTTTTTTTTTTTTTTTTTTTAGAGCTTTTTTTTTTTAATATAGCTTAATTTCCAAAATTTACACTTTTTTTATTGTGAAAGGCATCACAATCATAGTATGAAGTAGTAAAATCACAATTCTGATATTTTGTCTGCATCGCACAGACTAGACACAAATCAGTCATAACAGTTTTGCCTAATATTGTGTAGGACCTCTTGTGCCACCAAAACAGCTTGAGGCATAGACTCTACAAGACATCTGAAGGTTCTGTGGTTCTGCACCAGCAGATCCTTTAAGTCCTGTTGTGAGTTGGGGCCTTCAAGGATTGGATTGGATTAGGTGGTCCAACATGTCCCACAGATGCTTGATCAGATTGAGATCAGATATGGAGGCTGAGTCATTGCCTTGAACTCTTCGTGTTTGCAGTGTAGGGGGGCATCATCCTACTGAAAGATAACACCATTAGGCAACAGGGTCTCCATGACTGTGTGAACTTGGTCTGCAGTGTACTTTAGGTGTCAAAGTAATGTCCACAAGGATCCAAGGTTGCTCAGCACATCATTTCCCAGAGCGTCACACTGCCTCTTCCGCACATGCCTGGCTAGCTCAGTCGGTAGAGCATGAGACTCTTAATCTCAGGATCGTGGGTTTGTGCCCCACGTGGGCGCTTCATCACTTTTTGGGGCAGCTGGTGGTTAGGGAGTTGGCCGGGTGACCAGAAGGTTGTGGGTTCGAATTCCAGGACTGCTAGTGACACCACTGAGGTACTGTCCCCACACACTGCTCCCTGGGCGTTGTGTTCCTGGCTGCCTGCTCTTCACTTGGTGAATGGGTTAAACACAAGGGAAGAGTTTTGTGCTGTTCACACTATGTGCTGTGGTGTGTTCATGGCTCGTTTGTTTCCTGTCAGTATTGAAGTCCAGTATTGACAAGTTAATTTTGAGGTGCTTGTGGAATTTGAATGTTGTGTGAGATCTTTGGGTAAAGAGCAAATTAACATTTTACATTAACAAATTAACAATTGCTTTACTAGCCATTGAATTCTTTATCTGTAAGGTAATCTGAACTGGTGGTATAAATGTATAGTCAGAGATCACTTATACAAGTCTAATAAGCATGGTGTCATTTTGCCTTTGGCCTTCATCTGCACAGGTATATTTATCTTTATCTGTTTTTAGAGTGGCCTTGTCCGTGCCCCTGCATTGGCTTTTAATCCTCAGGATTTACAGACAGGTCCTTTTCCTCACTGGGCCTCTCTGAGGGCCTTTGAACAGGACACGCCCCCTTTTTTCTGAAAGGAGCGGGCGAGCGAGGTGTGAAGGTGGGGACATTTGCTTTTGAGTGGAGAAAAGAGGTCATAAAAGAATCTCTCCCAAAAATCTTGCAGAGGAGCATTGCAGTCAGACAGAGCAAATACATCATTTGTTACACTGCTGTGGGAAGAGAGATTGCTCTTTGTCGTCACTTCTGCCTCTTTCTCACACACACACACAAACACGTACGCGCGCGCACACACAGTGGAAGGCTTTGGGATTTCCTCTACATGAGAACTTTTTCAGGGGAAGACTGCATGTGTCTGATAAAAGTCCTCTTTGTCAAAACGATGTAAAATAGTTTGTTCATTTTAAAGTTGTATCTGCGTAATTGCAAAAACGGCAAAAAGGGTTTTATGTACTTCTGTAATCAACTTTGGCAAAATTGTAGCTTCCAGGTTCTTGGAAGATCTCTTAAAGTTAGGTTAAACAAAAGTTCCACTCACTCACATCTGAAGATATTGTATTGCTCAAGGCCAAGCCACCTCTGATTGCCAATGCGGTAACACTATTGTTTTTTTTTCATTTTCTTTTCATCATTATTCTTTTTATACCCAAAAAAGACGCTGCTTCTCATCCGAGCCAGTATTGAATTTTGGCAAAACACTGAAATGTTTAATATCCAGTTTATTATTCGTGTACTCCGAATTTTGTTCAGTTGATCAAGAGCTGAGTATTGATTATTTAAATATTCAGTTTTTGTTGTTGGGTCACCTTAGTAATATATGTGAAGAGAGTTGTGGGGTGAGTCGCCTTGACAGTGGATGTGGGAGAGAGAGTCTTGATATGAGCATTGTGACGTCACAAGTATGGTGGACAGAATACAACAAAACACGCAGCAACAAATCAACGACAGTCAGTTTACATTTTCTTCCAGAAATGCAATCTAGTTCGATTGTGGGGTTTTTTTGGGGGGTTTTTTTTTGTGTGTAGCTTTTTGAACACCCTTCGCTCACTGTCTCTCTGTCTCTCTCAGGCGCACACACACACAGTGTGAAAGGAAGAGATTTGGAGGTCTAGGAGCAAACAGAGTTGGGTTGTGGAATGTTTTTACGGTTGATAAACGTGGAGAGCAACATGTTCATTGTGTTTTCCCCCGTCACACAGTGACTGAGTGAAGGGCTGCAGTCGTCCAGACACATCCTGAGGGTTTTTTTTTTTTAATTTATAATTTTTTTATTTTTTTTTTAACCCTCTTTCCTCTCCCCTGTTGTCTCATGCCTCATCCCCAGCCTTCATCCTGATTCACACAGATCCGTCTGCCTTGTATCTTAACGCACACCCATCCTGTAAAGGGTACTGACCATGAGGGCTGTTTTCCACACAGGCAAACTTATGTCCGTTTTCCCGTGACGGTGTTGAATCACTCCGGAAACGAAATGAGCAACTTTTACACCAGTGCTAAGACATGTTTGATGTGTGATGTTTGCTGATTTTGTCCCGCACTGGAGATATGGGTCTAAAGTAGGGACACACCAAGCTGTCAGTCCTCGTGAATTAGCATGTTGTTTTGACTGATTAGAATTGAAAATGTGAGAAAACGGCACTCTCAAATGGGCACACACTGAAGCCGACATTGTATTTCAACACCTGTGGAAGTAGCAACGTTTTATGACTGGGAATGGCCATTTTTCTTATTAAATTGACCAAATTGTCATTGTGTTTCCTATGAGAATTTTTAGTACGGACCCACGAGGTCTAAAGATGCTGTCATGCACTCTGAAGTTAAAAAAGCACCAAAAACTCCTTGCATTACCTTTTTATTTCGTGTCACATGGTTATAAACATTCGAGAACTGTGCATTATGTTTCACTGTTTAATGGCCAAACATTCGCTTTTGAGTAGGGTTGGGTATCGTTTGAATTTTATCCATTCTGATTCTGCTTATTGGTTCTTGACAAATGTTTTTGGATAATGGAAAATATCTTTTTTGTAAACATTCAGAATGTCCCCGCAGCACTGGGAATGTCATCGCTAACAAAATCGCTGAATATAAATATGCTGATAGAGGTATTCACCTAAAACAGGGTCAGATCCCCACACATGTCCTTGCAGGTATGTAGTGTTTAGAAATCAATGAGGAGAAGAAAAACTGGGAACCAGATATTGTCTTAGCAGTTTGAGTTTAGGAACTTCTTTCAGTTCCCAACCCAACTTTTAAGTAGTCTTTAATGTAATGCTTTCACACACTGCGTTTAGCTTAAACCTATACAAAATTCAGCTTTTAATTTGTTACTACTTTTTAATCCACATTCTTTTGCCTTCTGACCATTTTAATAGACTAGAGCCAAATTTAAAGAGTACCTGCATGAATCAGTATGTTCATTGTTACAGCTCTTTTATGAACTTGTAACTGTAGAGCCCATGATTAATATGAATTTGATTTGGGAAGCTTTGGGTATCAGTTGCAGTGCTGAGTGGAGCAGTGTAGCATGTTAATTTCCAACCATGCAAATTCCCTTGTGGGGTTTTGCATGGTGACATAAGTCCGGCTGTGGCAGAAACAGTCTGAAAGGTCGTATTGTAATTCTCTGCAGTACAAGCCTTCCCTGTTTCTGAACAATGCTGTTCTTGGTTAGCACTTCCAGTGATCCTGTCCTGTCCTGTCGTCCCAGAAGTGAAACGTGGCACTCTGTGGTGATGGTCTCTGTCTAGCACTGCCAGCTCTGGGCTTTGACGTTACTTGTACACTGGGGTCCTTTTAAACTAGACAAAATTCATTCTCATTTTAAAGGAGTGGGGAAAATGTATGCCGTTCTCCCCATTTACCCTTGGCTAATGTAGCTAAAATTCCTTTGACTGACATGTTTATTTTTATTTATTGCAGCATTTGGAAAACCACAGAACATCTTTTTAAGCCTCGTCATAAAACTACCAACATTTAAATTAAGGCTTATTCCAGCAAGTGTCCGTTGTCAAAGTGTGCTTTTGTCTGTTTTGTAAATTTTGATGTCATTTTGATCTTGATACCGCAGACTGGGACTCAGCTCAGTTCAGTGCCATCCAGACATCCTCACACTTGTTGTAGTGTGCCTTTAGATGGGTCTGTATAGGTTTATGGTTGTCTTATGAAAGGCATAAGTGGGTTTTGTGTGACCCCGAAAATTGAGTTGAATTAGACAGCGTTGAATGCATCAATACAAGATGGAATTCAGATATATACCACAAGCCCGGAGGGTGGGCTCACCCTCAGATTTAAAAATGAACAACACGCTGCGTTCTCATGAATTTATTACACGAAAACTTAGAAATCCTTTAAACAAACTAACTTATATAAACAAACCATAACTTGTGGGGCCTGTGCGCATATATATGTGTGTGTGTTTTTTTATATATATATATATATATATATAGCATCTTTTCTCTGATATGACCATAATATGATACTCTTTCTCACTCTCTCCCTCTTTCTCTCTGTCTCTCTCTCTTTCAGGAAGTGACCACGAGGCCTTACAGACGTGCTGTGCTTTTGTGTCACACCGCTATCGCAGAGGATCCTGAACTTGCAAATACATTTAGTTTTCATTTGTGAGAAATAACTACCTCAGGCGCTTTGTGGAGGAACTCTAAACAAGGATCCAGAGTTATTTCCCAGCAGCCGAATTTTATTTTCTCTCTCTCTCTCGCTGTCTAGCTGTCTCTCACTCTCCCTCTCTCTTGTCTCTGTCTCTTGTCTCTTCACACCCAGCTCACTCTGACAGACTGGATCTGTCAGCCTAGCCTAGCCGACGCCAGCTTGCTAACGTTCAGTCTGTGCCAAGGCACCATTGTCCGAGGACCTGTACATTCATTTTCTGCTTCTTACTGTTGACCAGTGGCCCATTATTATTATTATTATTATTATTATTATTATTATTATAATTCTTCTTCTTATTCCCACGTATAATAGTCATATTTTTTCCTCACCGCTTTTTAAGATTTTTCTATTTTCTATTTTACCACAAAAAACTGCAAACACTACAACACGAAGGATTTCTCTGCTTCCGTTTGAAGGATACCTGCACTTTTGGAATTTCTACAGCAAAGTGTCAAGAGCATTGGCACCCTTTATTTTTAAGCCACTTTTGAACTGGTTTGAGGGAAAAAATAACAGCAGTTTTGTATTTCTTGTGGGCTTTTTTTGTTTTTTGGGTTTTTTTTGTTTGAAACAAGTTACAGCAGGGCTGATTGCTCGTTTCACTTAGGAATAAAAATCACAGCACCTTATTGTCTTTTCTTTTTTTTTTTTTTCCACAAAAGAATACGGTCATGACTCTCTGGCTCATGGAGCATTTAAGCTACCATTTTACTTGATTTGGAAAGTCCAAGCTTGTTGTGTAGAGCTCCTTGTTTGAAGAAGTGAAGCAAAGGTGTAAGAGCAGCCCTCGACAAGCCTGCGCTCAGAAAAGGCACTTCACGGGTGCTTACGACACTTATGTATTGTTGCAGCGCGCAAGAAAGTAAAATGGACTACAAGCGGCGCTTCTTGCTTGGCGGGTCCAAGCAGAAAGTGCAGCAGCAGCACCAGCAATACCCAGCCATGCCCGAGCTGAGCCGCACCCTCAGTGCCCCTCTCGGGACGTCCTGCTCTGCCCCTTCCCCCCTGGCGCCCGTCGGCTCCTCCCCCTCCAGTTGCCATGACTCCTCTGGTGCCAACACCACCACGGCCATTGCAGACATCCAGCAGGGCATCTCCAAGTACCTGGATGCGTTGAACGTCTTCTGCCGTGCCAGCGCCTTCCTGACTGAGCTGTTCGGCAGCGTTTTCCGGAACTCGCGCTACTCTAAAGCCGCCATGCAGCTGAAGGACGTGCAAGAGCACGTGATGGAGGCAGCCAGCAGACTCACCGCGGCAATAAAGCCCGAGATCGCGAAGATGCTGATGGAGCTGAGTGCCGGCGCTGCCAACTTTAAAGACCAGAATGACTTCAGCCTGCAGGATGTAGAGGTACGTCAGTACTGACCTATATATGTATGTGTGTGTGTGTGTATATATATATATATGTATATATATATGTGTGTGTTTGTGTGTGTGTGTGTGTGTGTGTGTATATATATATATATGTGTGTGTATAAAATATTAGACTCCTAAGAGTTGCAGAATTTTACACAGTCAATTAGGGAACTGTATTAGATAGTGTTATATGGTATTATGAGCAAATTACTGTGCAAAAGGCTTCATTTGTTTGTGCAAAAGGCTTCATTTGTTTGCCACATTGCCCCCCATGCTTCCTGGGGATTATTGCTATCTGCCAGGTTACCACGTATATTATTTTAGGTATGGGATAAACACACACATTCATATCATTTTTTTCGCTCCACTAGTCATTGCAGCTCTTTTCACAAGGTATTCTTGAAGTTGTTTAGGTTTCAGGTCTCAGTGAGGCTCTGGTCTGATTTGATGGCGAGAAAGCCGTGTGAGCCTTGCAGAGGAATTCCTCCTTTCACTGCTCTGGGATATTTTGGGAGCTCTGCTGTTTTTCCTCTTTTAGAGAACGATCCGGGCGCTCGTTCCTGAGGTTAGCTTTGCTCCTGTTATCCCAAAGCTGGACAAACCAAAGTTTAGCTTTTTCTGCTGGAGGGAAGGCAAATAAGCTCAAAATGGTCCTTTATGAGCAGAGGAGAGCTGTGCCCTGGTGGATGTGGTCATTTGTGGAGCAGGAAGGCCGCACGCCACAATCTGTAAATGGGACGTCCTGCGGTGAGGAGCTGGAGGCTGCCAGTGGATCCTGTTGATTTTGAATTTTGAAGGACAGTTCAGATCCAAACTCCAAATTCTTTCCTTTAGAACTGTTTGCAGTGGAATTTTTTTCACATATTAACTGTTTGAACTTGTTTGTGGAAGCAAATGCAAATGTCTTAGGGCTGCAATGAACACAGTTTAGAACTGTTTAGTGCACAAACATAGCATACAGTATAAAGTAACACTTATGTTTGACTTAATAAATCACCAACATCAAACACAAATCATATGAAAAATATTGTTTTGTTTAATTGCACTTATTACTGAAATGTTTAGGTCTTATTTGCTCACTTTCGTGAACCCAGCATTTAAAGGTGTTCTTGGCTTTTTCAGTCATTTTCAGTCATTCTGTTATACAGTCTTTGTTCTTATGACTTTTAAAGTGAGTCTGTGCTGGTTTTGTTCTGGGAATTCTGGAATTCCCATCCCCCATTACTTTTTCTCCCAAAAGTTTAGGCTGCGTGAAAATCAAACCGCATGGTATTTTTTAATCTGACTTCTAGCCACTGACTGCTTTGTGTGTCTCGACTGCCAAATATGCATGAAAGTGTCACGCTTTATTAGCTGGCCATCTACTGCGCTCTGGAGCAGACCTCAGGAAACAAGTTCCAGCCAGACAGAACACACACACATGCAAAATGATACTGTGCAGATTCTTATTTCAAGGTGTTCTGTTGTTAATTACAGTTTTTTGTTTTTGTCTGAGGGAAACTGCTTCTCCGTGAGGATCTTGTTGCTATGTAGGGGAGGTGTAGGTTTTCAATGGTGGTGTGCTCTCGGCAGGTTCAAAGAGAGCTGGGTTTCCCCCACCTCTACAGGGACATCTGATACTGCCCTATCTTGAGTGAAGCGACGCCATTATCTGCATCCCAGCATAAATATGTTGCATAATTAGGCTACACTATAATTAGGCTTCTGCACTCTCGTCTTCTACAACTTTCTTCATGTCACATGTTCAGTTGGTCAGCAAGAACGTGTTTGATCTCTTGTATTCTCTCTGGCTGCACCGACTGGCAAGGTTTAAATTGAGAAGCCACTATTATTTGCCTTGCCTTTTGTCTTCTAAAACATTTGTCCAAACAGGTTTGTACACCTTTTCAAAAGTTACAGTGGTATGCAAAAGTTTGAGCACCCCTGATAATTTCATGATTTTTCTTTGTGAATCATTGGTTGTTTGGATCAGCAGTTTCAGTTAAATATATCATATAGCGGATGAACACAGTGATATTTGAGAAGTGAAATGAAGTTTATAGGATTTACAGAAAGTGTGCAATAGTTACTTAAACAA
>JBBJLS010000018.1:16095792-16109970 GCA_037577275.1 Bryconaethiops microstoma
GTCCAGGAGCTGCAAAAACCAGGTTTATATCAGGTTAAGGGTGAAGCAGTAAAAACACAGTAAGCGAAAGGGTCGCCAATGGTGGCAATGTGGTTATGTCTGTAAACAAAACACCAAATACAAGCCAAATAACCCCAGCAAACTAAAGACCCAAAAGCCCACCTAGGATATGCATTAGTGGGGAGTAATAGTCGCGTCCAGCCGAGAGCTGGAGGTTTAATCAAGATGGTTTAAGCTCTGCTCACCCTCTGGATGGTCTCCTGGTTGATCTGAGCCTTCCCGCGTTGTCTTTTAGGGACAAAAACTACAGACATGCTCCTGCAGGACGACTGCGCTGCTCCTCACTCGATTCTCAGCAGGTTCCTGAAGCTAAAAACCACACACCGAGTTTATTTTGGCAGCTTCAGACTCTTCAGAAAAATAAAAACAACGTACTTTCCTTATTTAGCTACTAAAGGCCTCCTCTTCTCCCTCCCACAAACTCTCTTACACACTCTGCCCCCTGCTGGCGAGGCTGAAACACATGTTTTTTTTTAAATTTGATACGCTATATGGGCAAAAGTATTGGGACACACCTGTTTTCCAGGGTTTGGATTAGACTTCTTACTTCCAGTGAAAGGCTTAATCTCAACACTTCAGCAGACCAAGACACAACGCCATGCTTCCAACTTTGTGGACCCAGTTTGGGGAAGAACCTTTTCTATTCCAGCATGACTGTGTCCCCCAGTGCACAAAGCAGCTCCTTAAAGACGTGGTTGGATGAGTTCAGTGTGGAAGAACTTGACTGGCCCCCACAGAGTCCTGACCTCAACCCCATCCAACACCTTTGGGATGAACTAGGATGGAGCTTGCTATCCTGACCCTCTCGTCCAACATCAGTGTCTGACCTCATAAATGCTCTACAGAATTAATGGACACAAATTCCCATTGAAGCCTTCCAAGAAAAGTGGAAGCTGTTATAGCTGCAAAGGGGGACCAACTTCATATTAAAGTTTATGAATTTGAATGCAATGTCATTAAAGTTGGTGTAACAGTCAGGCGTCCCAATACTGTTGTCCATATAGTGCAATTTAAAGTAAAGTGGCCCCTTATAGTCATGCATGAACACAATACAGAACACAGTGTGAAATTCTTTCTCTACGTTTAACCCGTTCATAAAGTGAGGCAGGGGGCTGCCACCAACACAGCGCCCGGGGAGCAGTGTGTGGGGACAGTACCTTACTCAAGGGAACCTCAGTGGTGCCGCTAGCAATCCTGGGATTTAAACCCACAACCTTCTGATCACAGGGGTAACTCCCTAACCACTAGACGCCCCAGTATTATAGCTGAAAGAAACATTACCTCCTTTTTTCCCCCAAAATGATTTAGTTTTAAATCATGTGTTCCATATAGTAGACACTGGGTCTTGGTTCATCACAAAATGTAATGATAGAAATCCAACTGAGACTGAATAGAGTGTTATCTGATGGCCTCCGTTCTTCGTGGTTGTGGTCATCGTTGTCTGGCAAGTTATTCTGTTCGACAGCAGGGCTGAATGTAATTTAAACTGAAAGAAGAGGAATAGTTTAATGCAGTTTGAGCACGTTTATAACTAATTATATAAATTAGGACAGTTTGGTATTTTGGCAAAATTTGGGAAATTCTCATTTCCCTTTCTGAACCCTGTAGTACCAACAAACTTCAGAGTTCTGTCGTACATATCAGAGTCCGTCTTGCATATTAGTTCTTACACATAATGGACAGTGGGTATCGTCACTTTGTCCCTGTTCCGAATCCTGGAAAGCTGATTTGTCCTTCTCCGAGCTTTCAAAGTCCTGACGCCCCTTTCACAGTTCTGAATAAAATCCTTACTACTTCATTAACCCCAGTCACTGCTGGTTGAAACAATCCATATGTGGAATATAAGCTACAAAAAAGCCTGTTTTTGTGATGTCACAAAGTCAACACATTTACATACATCTTATTCTGGCCACTACAGTTTATCTCTGTCCATTCATGTACAGATTCGGCAACACATTTAACGGTTAAAATTAGACCTTTGTTGGATTACATGAAGACCTCGATTCATCAGAACACCCAGTTACTCACCTGGAGCTGTGATTGGTCACCCTGTCAGAAACAGTGTGATTGGTTAGAGGCATATTGGAGCTTATTGTGATCCCAGTGTTGGAGAGATCGATATGATTAGCAAATGATATATTCAGCTCTATTCCCAACCCACCAGTGAACCCACACGTCCTTCTGAGTGTTTCTAGGAATGTTGGTGATGGTACTCAATCTAAACTAAACCAGTACTATTTTACCTCCTGACGCAATGCATGTATTCCTCCACCAGGAATGGGTTTCCTTTTAAAACCAAAATCTTCTTAAAAATAGTATCTCAGGCGTCAGGTGGCGCAACAACAACAACCATTTTTCATGGAACTACATTCCGTGAGGGAACTTTTAGAGGCAGACGTCTGGTTCCATTCACCAACACTCAACCCCAGTGACTCCTGAAGTGTGAGAATCGGTTAGAAAAGAAGGTAGTAAATCCCGATTAGCTTCAACCCCACACACGTAGCATCACTAGAAAGCCCAGGACTCATAAATTACCACCCCAGGCAAAAAATACGGGATCAGTCGATTTACTTTGAAGCAAAAAAAAACAAGACACAGAGCATTCTGGCTTCGTAAAACATACCTCTAAACAACGGAGAGGAAGTCGTTGTAATTAATGGCACGTCTTCGTTCAGATTAAGTACAAGAAAACACGGAATCACTCAATAATGAAAAAATTATGGAATGACCTTGTAATATGCATTTCTACAACAAATGCATGCACCAGTCTAATTATGCAAATGAGTCTGAAGTTAAACGAAGAGTCTTAACGAGCTGCTGCTCCTGGCCGATCAAGAAACACGGCCTCAACAAGAAAGCTGTCAGTGGTAACAAGGGAAAGGATTATAAAACTCATTCGAGGAGGTAATTCGGCACGGAAAAGGACGAAAGATGCTGGTTATTCCCGGTCAGCTGTGTCTAAAATTTGGAGCGAATACAAACAAAATGGGAAGGAAGACATCAAAGCGTCAGGACAGACACAGCAATTTACTGATGTCCAATAATATATGTATATATAGTGCAATATTTTAATTCTGGTAGACTGATCCCACTCACATTGCTGTTACACCGCTACATTGTCTATTTATTATAGTTTTTCTGTCATCCCTGGTACTCTGTTCAATGCTGTAACTGCCTCCCTGCAGTAATCATACCTATAGTGCAATAAGCAGCACTCCAGGTTTACGTAATGTCCACACTTGCTGTCTGTCTACTGTCTGCTGTAACCTGCACTGTGGTCCATGGAGAAACGTGGTCTCATCTTACTATGTACATGTACACAGCTGCTGATAACGATGAAGTAACCTTGAACCTTGGACATGCCTCGAAGATAGAAAATGCACAAGAAAAGAAATGAGATCTTGCCACAGAGCAAAGGAATTTAAATCTTTTCTTCAGGAAAGGCATATCAGCTCAACAACATGACCAGCAAACCGTCCAGATCTCAATTCAACTAAAAAACTGCTGGTGGAAACTGAAGAAATGGTCCATGACAGGGCTCCGTCCTGCACAGCTGATCTGTCTGCTGCTACACGAGAAAGTTGGAATCTGATTGATGAAGAATATTGTTTTTCTTTTAGTCAAGTGCATGACTCAAAGAATTCAAGCTGTCGTAAAAGCTAGAGGAGGTGCAACCAAGTAATAATTGCGATATTATTTTTGCTAATGATTCCATAATTTTTTCCTCATCATTGAGTTATACCGTATTTTTTATTCTTGTACTCAATCTGAAAAAAATGCGCCGTGAATTACAATATCCTATCAGTTTTTTGAGGTGTTTCACAATCCAGAATGTTCGGTTGGTAAATACAACTGTTTTGTGTCCCGTCTGTCATTTGTTTTTTGCTACAAAGTAAAAACTGAAAGGACGGCCTTCAAGAGTATTGATCCCATATTTTTTGCCAGTGGTTGTAGCTTGACTTGTGGGGCCTTTAACTCACGGCGGACAGAAATGAATTGCTGTCTCATGAGGCTGTGATTTGATTATTGATATTTTACGTGATCAAAGTGTCTTAATTCTATTAGACTTTAGAGTAAAGTGGCCCCTTATAGTCACACGTGAACACACCACAGTACTGAACGCAGTGTGAAATTCTCTCTGCATTTAACCCACTCACCAAGTGAAGCAGGGGGCTCCCGCCAACGGGGTGGGGTGCGCCCGGGGGGCAGAGTGTGGGGACGGTACTTTGCTCAAGGGAACCTCAGTGATGACACTAGCAGTCCTGGGATTTAAACCCACGACTTTCTAATTGCAACCACAATGCTGTTTATATTAGTGATACCTGACGTACACGTTCCATATCTCTCAGTGGAGCAGGACTAGTTCATATCACCACCCTGAGGTCGTTTCTCTTGCATTCGGAATCTAGACTTAATCTCCAGGACCAAGTTTGTGTAAGACAGTATCTAGTGTTATTTATATACAATGTCATGCACTGAGCAAATAACAGTTTGTTCCATACAAAAATGAATTGAACAAGTTTCATTTCCAACAACTGTGTCACTTTAACAGAAGCAGAACTCTCCACTCAAAACAAACCATGTCAGATATTTTAATATTCCCGCATTATTTAGTGGTTGAGATGTTGACAATCACACAAAGTGGGTTTGCTGTAAAACGGGTACTGTAGAGAAATTTACCAAGATTTTTTTTTAAATAGCAGTGTGGAATGGAACCAGATGTCTTGAACACAAATGCAGCTGTTTTAATCACTATCGAGCCCAAGTGAAGCTCCACCTGTCTCGAGTGTTTATATGGATGTTGATGGTAAAATAGTGAATCTGAACTAAATCAGTTTTCTTTGGGGACTATGAACGGGTTCCTTTCTAGGACCAAAATCTTCTCAAAGCTCTGGTAAAACATCTCTGGTCAGTCGGTACAACCATAATCATTTGATGGAATAACTTTGTGAGGGAGCTTTTCGAGGCAGACGTCTGGTTCCATTCAGCACCACTGTGAATACGCAGCACTTGTTCAGAACTAGGTTCAGCTGATCAGTACAACCATCCAGTTGCACAGCATTTACCTTTGGGTCACTTTTAATTCATGAATGCTCTGTACTACTTTTGATACAAGATGCATCAACAAAAACAAAAGCACAGACAGATTTTGAACAACTATTTATTTCTCATGTCTGAATAAAAACCTCATCTGGCCACTGAAAGTACACCATGCTGTACAATTGCTTTATTCAGAAAACAAAAAGCCAATCAAAACGTCTCCCAGAAGTCTTAGAGAAAAACAATCCTTAATCACCTTTACAAAAACGAAAACTTTATGTACAATCTGAAATCTCATTCGAGCACATGGGGGGCTTTAATAGTAATGAGATTATTGCATCAGTTCAGGGCTGTGGTAAGTTTTCTTCCCTGGGAGGAACGTGCTACCAAGGCTGTGTCCAAAAACAAAGAAAAAGAAATCTGACCTGGTGGACTTCAAAAAGAGTTCAGGAGCCACTGAAGCTCATGCCCTTTGGTGCTCTTTATTCCATTTGAGATACAACCCAACACTCATGTGGCTCATTAAGGCATTTCCCCCATCAATGCTGTGCTCAAAGCAGGCGTCCATCCAAACAGAGGGGGACAATCCAGGTCCAGAAAGTACAAATCCACACCAGGGTTTTGTTTAACTGCATGTTGGTTTGAGTTCAGAGAAATTTAACCAAAATCCTGGAGTGGATTTTTCCATTTAGGACCTGAATCGATCACATCTGGTTCCACATCAATGCTGTGCTGCAAAGCAGGCGTCCAATCAGAACGACTCGTTTGGAACCTGACGCAACTAATCAGGTCAGAAAGTAAAAATCCACTCCATGAGTTTGTTTAAACTGCCCAATTTCTGAGGAGCTCAAACCACCAGACAGTTTCAACAAAACCCTGGAGTGGATTTTAACATTTAGGACCTGAATCGACCACGTCTGGTTCCCCATCGATGCAGTGCTCCAAAGCACACGTCCAATCAGAATGACTCGTTTGGAACCAGATGCAGACAAACCAGGTCCAGAAAATAAAAGTCCTCATCAGGATTTCGTGAGCTCAAAACAAGTAGGGGGTGTCCAGGCAGTTTAAACAAAAGAAATTTTACTTTCATGGGCCTGAATCGTCCACCTCTGATTGAAACTACGCAACACTTCGCTTAGCTGCCTAACCAATACGCAACATCTAGATGTAAGGTTTGTCGCTTAGCGCCAACAAGAAGTACATCATAGCCAACGAAAGGCAGTTACTATTTAAAAAAAACAAAAAAACAAAACAAAACAAAAAAAAACACAACGGGAACTCTGAACCTCATTGCATCTCATCGCTATCAGAAGAAAGAAAGAAAGAAAGAAAGAAAGAAAGAAAGAAAGAAAGAAAGGTGAAACATTCCCAAACAGATCTCATCCTCTTCCTTTCCTTAACATACTTAAGCCAATGCTTGGATCCCTTTATTACATCTGAGAAAAGAAAATAGAAGGTGGGGCTCACAAATGCTGGTATAGAACCTTCACTGACATTCAGGGAGGACAGTTAAAGGAAAAAAATGACAAATAAGCAACAAAGCATGGCTTAGAGATGTGAGTTGCAGCCAGACTTGCATTTAAAAGCAAAACCTCAGCACTTCCAAACGGGACGACCGTGCCACTCGCAATTCATCATCCCTAAGGGCAGCAAGCAACGAACCCAACTCATGAAAGTATGTTCTTATAGAAAAGCTTAAATCCATCCATACGGAGTCACCAACAAAGACGCGGGTTCAGACGCAGATGTAAATGTATTCACGTGTTTAGCCAAAGCGAATCCTGCAGAGCAGTACGGACCCCTATGTAGGCTGTTTTTAATGAAGAATCGGAAGGAAAAGTAGCCCAAATACTGCAAACCTGTAAATGTTACTAAGAAGATATTTTGCCAGATGAAGGAAAAATCTTTTTTGACCGCCACGTCTCTAGAATATGGTTAAAGAAGAATTTCCCCACTTAAACAGGCGTATAATAGAAGTAGCTTCACAAACAGGCCAGTGGCTTCAACTCTAAGTGCGTTTTAGATCAACGATTTCTCTTCTTTTCACTACAGAGTTCAGGGAAAGGATTCAAAAGAGTTCCAATGTGCCAGAGCTGGTATTATTGAAGGCTGAAAAAAATGCTCGAGTATTTCTTTAAAGCCAAAAGACAAGCCTGTCCAACAGTATGAAAAATAAGACGTTTCTACTGGAAAGAAGGCTTTACTTTACTGAGAAATCCACTTTGTTCAACACCTTGTTTCCTCAATCAGCTGCTCACAAACATCACGCCTGTTCACTTCATAGCTCCTGCTGCTTATCTATTGGCCTCTACAGGCTGATAAAGTCAAATAAAGCCCAAAACAGAAGAGAGCGAGAGTATAATGGTTATGTACATAAACTACTTTCTCAACAGTCTAAGCGGTTTGACGTTACTTGATACCGGCAGCGTTTTTCATCTTTAAAGTGCAAATGAATAAGGTTTTAGATGCGATCCAATCTTAAAGGGTGTGCTGGACTGTCCCTGAAGACTTCGGCATGGGGGAAAAATTAAAAAATTAAAAACGTGCAAGAGCATCTCGTCTTTAGGTTCACGTTTTACATTTCCAAGGGCTCGATCCATGAGCCGAGGTCACAAACACGCGGTATCAAGAGCCCTCTTGAACTGTAACAAAGTGACATCACTTAATCGACATCAGAAGGCAATATTTACTGGCACTCTTATTTAAAAATAATAAAGTAAGCAGATGTGCACACCCCATCTTTAGTTTAACAGGGAAAAAAAACAGAAAAAGGGCAGTCTGTTCCAGCAGGGTACTGCAAAAAGTCCCCTCTCTATGATGGCACTGAAAACAAAAAGATAAAAGGGAATAAATGTGTAGAACAAGAAAATTTATATTGGAAAAAAAACCCTTTCCTTTCCCCCGTGCGCAACAAACGAATAAAGTCACATCTCCATCGTCCATACATTCAATCAATATTTTGAATTAAGTACAGCCTTGTGAGATGAGCTACAAGTAATAAGACCGTCGAGAAAAAAAAAGGGCTGGACCAGACTAGCAAAAATATGAGGGACTACAACATTTCAAAGGGAGAAGGGAAATAAAAATACTAAAGCAAAAACTACGAAATAAAGCACTGACATACTGAAGAAACACCCATCCACATCCTCAACATCCTGCGGGTTCCCCCTCACCTCTACCCAACACACCGCCATCTACCACACTCCGAGAGCAGGCGGCTGACCTGCGACCCAACAGGAGAGAGATTTTTATATACAGGATTTTGGTGCTCCTATAAGATACAAAATAAAAATAAAGCTATTTCACTGATGGGGCTCACAGTATCAGCGGGCGTCTGCATACATTTGTACACCTAACAGGAACATTATCAAATACGATTCTTTAATTCTTTTCTTCTTTTTTTTTTACGTAAGAAAGGAACTAAAATATTGATGCAAAAATACTGAATAATAATTCCACTGAAGTTATGGATTTTGTACACAAAGTCCTCACCCCCTCTGTGGGCGTATCAAAGAAAAAGATCAAAAGATTGCCTTCCAAATTGGTTTCGTTTTCCTAAAAAAGCGAGAAGTAGCAGAAAGGAGGTGCGGAGTCTATCCGCACGCTGGGTTTGGGACAGAGAGACAGACAGTCTATGAGGCAGGAGAGAGGGGGGAGTGGAGCTGTCATCTGCCGGGGGTCGTGACTACGCCGCCACCTTGTTCTCCTTCTGGGGCAAAGAAAAGAGCAAAAAGAAAGAATAGGAAAACAATTAAAAAGTATAAAAATGCACCAACTTATCACAGACCGACAATCAAGACTAAAACTGCCCCAAATATATTAGTTTAGCCTTTGCAAATTCATCTTTTAATCATTTTAAACAAGCTGAAATTACTGCACAGTCCTTCAGGTCGACTCATTTCACTACAAGTTGTACTTGTATGTGATAAAGAATCAGGATTCTTGATCTAAATCTAATCTAAACCTAATTTGCAACAAGATAATCAATGGAATAACAGCTGTATGTCCCTCCTAACTGCATTAGCAGTGCTGGTTGGAAGTAGGAGTGGAAACACTCACCCGGTACTCAAAGTCAGAAAACTCTCGCCCCCCCCGACCTCCTCTGAACCCTCCCCTGAACCCAGAGCCGCCACGGGAGGGTCCGAAAGAGCCTCGGCTGGCCCCGCGCCCGCGGCCCCCGCGGAAGCCCATGCCACCTCCTCTGCTACGGAATCCCCCGCGGCCTCGGTTATGCCTCAAGGGTAAACCAAAGGTTTCAGCGTTCATCCTCCTCTCCTCTGCCCAGGTCTGTCTGCGCTCCCTATGAGGCAAAAATCACAAACAGGTTAAAAGACACAAAACTGTCCTCATGCTGTTCTTTAGAGCTGCTGGTCACATGATACGGTACATCCAAAAAATAAAAAAAAAATTAAAAAATTGCCCACAAGCTAGCAAAAATGAGTAAAAAAAACGAACGCATGTTTTTAGTTGTATCTATATCGGCCTTGTTTTACATGAAACTGGTCCATGGCGCAAAAACGTTTGGGGGACGCTGCTCTAGAATATGTGGGGAATATTTTAGACCTAGAAGGGCTTGTTTATAAACAGACTCGGGAATGCCTGAGTAAAATACTGAGGTGTGCAGGGAAAGGCAATACCAGCACAAGGGGTTGGGGAAACAGTTCTGCTTGCAATGCTTCCTGTAGATTCTTTCAAAACCCAATTAAAAACATATATTTTCTCTCAGTGCTCTGGCTCTTCTCCTAACTTTTGATTCTGTTTTCCATTTGTTTCTTCCTCCTACTGTATTCTTGTATTTTTAACTTGTTTCATGTTTTTGTACACCACTGTCTGCCAAACACTGTTTCATGTTCTGTCAACTATTTGTAAAGTGATCTTGAGCTTGAGAAAGGCCCTATATAAATACACCATTATACTATTACGAGATTTTGTGGCCCCAGAAGTGACAAAAGATAACGTACCTGCCCACTCCACCTCTCTCTTTTCTGTAAATGGGGAAAAAAACAATTTAAAAAGTCAGGATTGTAGATTTTTTTTTAATTTGTAATGTTATTTAAGAGTCAAATCAGACGAATTTAAACTATCCAAATCACATGTCCAAAGACACTTGGCGTCCCCCAAATCCTACCTGGAGTCATCACAGGAGATGTTGTCAAAGAATGACTTGGACTTGTCATAGTAGCAGTTGGGTCCCAGTGGATCCTCCTCATCTACGTTGCCCTCACTGTTCTGTGTCTCTACACCTGAGTCCCCCTTATCCTCTCCATTTACTGCCTTTTCATCTGCAGTTACATTGTCAAACAGTTAGGGGGAGATACAACACCACAAAACTGGCACAATAAACTGACCACATTCATTGATCAAATTATTTGGCTGCTACAGCATGCTCATACTACAGGCTTTTAGCTTCCAACTGTTTTTTTTACTCAACACACCCCAATTATACAGAAGCCAGGATAAAATGGGAAACAATGGGCACAAGACTCCTGGAATACTGCAACATGTATTGCTCTTGTGGACTACAGACCTTTGATTTTCAGCTTGCTCTGGAACTCGCGGTCGATCTCCTCCTTGTTAAACTGGGCATTGGCACTTTCAAAGTCAAAATCCTTCTCAAACTTCATCGCCCCATCTCTGCGCACATTAAAGCGACCCCGTCCGCGCTGAACTCCGCCACCACAGCCACTGTTGCCTCCTCCACCTCCTCCTCCTCCTCCTCCTCTACCCCGCCGCAGTGCAGGAGCACCAGCTGAGGAGAGAGCCACTCTTTGTTATAATTTGTGTGTCTAAATATATATAAAATTTAAAAAAAAAATTTATATACATATATATACACATACATATATACACACATATACACACACACACACATATATATACACACACACACACACACACACACACACACACACACACACACACACACATATATATATACACACACACACACACACACACACATACATATACATACATATACATGTGAAGCAGTGGGCAGCCACCTACGGGGCACCCAAGGAGCAATGTGTGGGGACGGTAACTTGCGCAAGTGTACATCAATGGTGCCACTAGCAGTCCTGGGATTTGAACCCATGACCTTCTGATCCTAGGGGCAACTCCCTAATCACTAGACCACCAGTTAACAGTAAATCTGCGTGGTCAGTGTTGTTACGAACATCAGGTCAAAATATTTATTACACAACACACCATCGAGAAATTGTGAGCAGTACTGAAAACAACAAACTTCTAAAGGTGACTGTCTGCAAATTTAGAAATTTACTGCTGACAGAGGTAAAAAAACATAGGTAAGCTACGACTTCTTCAGCAACAGATATGCGATGACAGACCTCAAATATTTCATTCCTGATGAGTCAGAGCGAGAGAGAGAGATTCCAGTGTTCCAAATGAAAATTACTGTAGGCCAGATGGTTCAGTGTTTTCAAAGAGGCTTTTGTCTTCATTAGATCAGACAATGCCATAACACACACAAACGCACGCACGCACGCACGCACACCTTCAACCAGATCTGAAAATTGCTCCCAGCTGCAATCCAAAAATACCTGCTCAAACCAAACCCCAAGTGACTTGGATTTGATGTTAACAGCTTTAGAGTGTAGCGATGAGTAATGTGTGTTTATTTGAAGTTAGTCGACACATTTATGTGGCATCATAAACAACTAGGAAGCAAATTACACAGATAATTAGATCATTTGACCACTTTAGGCTTGTACTAAGTAGCTGCATACAACAAACTAAATGCTTGACTGTGATAGATTTACTCACTAGCACCTGTTAGCAACGTTAATTTAAAAAAAAATGCCTAATTGTCATCTAAACGTGTAAATTCCACTTTAACAATTTTACGAATGGTGAAAGTTTCTAAAGCCAGGATGACTGTCGAACTCCAAGGCCGAGTTCAGCTTATGAAGTCAGTACTGGTGTGTGTGTGTGTGTGTGTGTGTTAACACTCTAAAGAGAAGAAAGACACAGAAAGTCTCCACAGACAGTGGAAAAGCCTTGAAGAAGAAGGGGGAAAAGAAACAAAGCACAGTCATTTTTAGGATGAAGAAAAATCGTCTGGAAAACAGGACAGACACTATTGTCTTCATATCCATCAACAGTAAGTCATTGATTCTGCAAACTTTACTCCAGAGAAATAGAGCGAGCAAGAGAGAGAAAAAACAAGCGAGAGAGAGAGAGAGAAAGAAAAAGAGAGAGAGAAAGAGAAAGATACAAAGAAAGAGATTGAAAGAGATGGTGAGAGAAAGATAGAAAACAGAATAGAAAGATAAAAACAGAAAAAGAAAGAGAGAGAGACAGACAGAAAGAGAAAGAGAGAGAGACAGACAGAAAGAGAAAGAGAGAGAGACAGACAGAAAGAGAAAGAGCATTACTTTTCTGCTACCAACTCAAACTTAAAAAAATAAATATTTACAACTTGAAGTCAACGCAATTAAGCTCTGATTCAAGCCTGAAATTCTGGTCCAAAGAAGAACTTGAGCCTGAACCTGACATGAAACAAACTGAACCAAGCTTCAAAAATTCTGTGTGAAACTAATTCAAACCAAATTAACTTGACAGAATTAGTGCACAGTGACAAATAGTCATTAGACGGTGAGTAAACAAAATTAATAAATAATATACAAGTAAATCAAATATTCTGTTTTGCGTTTCTGAAGTTTTCAAGCGTCCCAAATGCCTTTAAGTCTCCACACGGCTCTGTTCTCATGCTGTGTGCTGCTGATACAGTGAAACGTCTTCACCCGCTCCATCGCTTGGCTCCAATTATGGATTTTAAAACATGTTGAATATAACAAACAATTTGGCTGAACAAATGTAATACACTATATGGACAAAGGTGTTGGGACGTCTGATCATTACACCAACAGGGACTTTAATGACATTACTTTCGAATACATAGACTTTAATATGGAGCTGGTTCTGTTTTGCAGCTTTCACTCTTCTTGAAAGACTTTCCACAAGATTTGAGTTTCTGTGAGAATTTAAGCCCATTTGTTCTGTAGAGCATTTATGAGGTCAGACACTGATGTTGGACGAGAAGGTCTGGCTCACAATCTCCGTTCCAGTTCATCCCAAAGGTATTGGATGGGGTTGAGACCAGTCAAGTTATTCCACACTGAATTCATTCAACCATGTCGTTATGGAGCTGCTTTGTGCCCTGGGGCACAGTGATGGTGGAATAGAAAAGGTTCACCAAACTGTGTCCACAAAGTTGGAAGCATGGTGCTGTCCAAAATGTTTTGCTCTGCTGAAGCATTAAGATTGTCCTTTACTGGAAGTAATGGTCCTAGCCCAAACTCTGAAAAATAGGTGTGTCCCAATACTTTTGTCCATATAGTGTATTTACTTCAGCAGGGAGACCTAAAAGAGTACCATTGCCTGGATTTCTTGTGAATCACAAAAGAAAAGTAACACAAATTTCAAGCATTTTTGGAGTGATTACAGTGTATTTAATGCTATTTATAAGAACACTGAAGTTTATGTTCATACTGGAATTTCAATTAATTATATAGAGAAATATTTGGCCTATTTTCTCACGGCTGTGTGCGAGTCCAGCATGCAGATTAAGGAGCTGAAAGCAGGGAAGTGTAAAGTAAGGAGAGAAACAAAAGCCTGGGGAAATGCAGGGTCAAATCTGTCAGTGAAAGGCTGGGAGACCCCCAGAGTGAAAGTGGAACCCGCCACATGTGGGAAATGACATCAGAACATGACAGAACTCCTCAGGAGCAGAAGAGCCCCTTCAGTGTTGTATTGGAATTATATTACATTTTACATTTCAAAAATATACGTTTAGATTTCGATCATTTTAGACTAATGACTGCCAATAAGTTTGATAATTGCTATTATTATTCTCCAAGGCAAAAATGTTTAATATTTATTAGATTACTGTGAAAGTAAAAAGTTTACCTACACATATAAACACACACACATACATTCTTTTTACCTGCCTTTAGTATCAAGATTATTAGACTAAACCGAGTTTCTTTTGAGTACATAAAATTTAACAGGGTTAGATCTATTTTTTATCTATTTTCCAAAGCTCATTTTCTTATCATT
>JBBJLS010000018.1:16116548-16124048 GCA_037577275.1 Bryconaethiops microstoma
CGGTCTCTCGGTCTCTCTCGGTCTCTCTCGGTCTCTCTCGGTCTCTCTCGGTCTCTCTCTCTCTCTCTCTCTCGGACCCTGTGAGGCCTTAGCGCAGCGCTCTCCCCATCTCGCGATGTAACCTGCGACCTTGACGTCATCGACTTGTTGATTTGTTTGCTTGTTTACTACAAAAGAAACCCCAAAGGACTGGACCCCTGCGAATCCCTTGGATGTTCTGTGGCCTTTTATTTACGATACATCAGAGATTGATTTAATTATTCTTATTTATCAATTTACTTATTTGTTCATCAACAATCTGACAGTGACTATTTATAAGTTTGTTTGTTCGTTCGTTTTTTGCTTTGTTTACTTACTTACTATAATAAAGCTAAAGGCAGCAAAAGCTGGATATTTGCAAATCAATAAGAGTCCTTCTATAATCACCACATTAATTATGAACTATTAATGAATGTATAATTTAATAATTGACCACATCAAGCAGAAAGGCAGTAACGCGTGACTATGAAATCAGAAATGTGTTTATTTATTTATTTACTAGGTCTGACAATAAATCTGCTCTTAACAATGCAAGAAAGCAGCACGTTTGACAGGATTTCTCAGGATAAACAAAGCCAAAGGTTCAAGGGAATCCCACTGAGCTACAAAAGGTGGCTGATATGTAAACAATTGTTCAGAGTGGGTGTGGCTTGAAATGACAAATGTACAGGTTTCTTTACAGTGAAGGAGAATGGAGATGAATGGAACCAGACGTCACATATCCAACACAAACGTGACAATTTTATTTAGTATAAAAACTTACCAGTGAACGACATGTGTCTCTTAGTGTTCATATGGAATGCTGATGATGGTAAAGTAGTAAATCTGAATTAATTCATTTTCTTTGGGTACTATTTGGCCTCATGACACCCTGGATGTGTCTCTCCGCCATGAATGGGTTCAGTGTTAGGACCAAAACCTTCTCAAAACTCTGGAAAAACAATGACTCAGACATCAGCTAACGCATTAATTCATAACAAGCACACACACACACACACACACACACACACACACATATATATATATATATATATATATAATAGTATGGGCTGGAAAGTGAACAGTACATTTTGAACTTTACCAGTACCTACATACTATATAAACCTCCTTAATTTCAAATCAACAATTTGGTTTTCCATGATATGGGCCCTTTAATGTAATGAGATTTTATTCTATGTCATTTTGAACCATATTCATAATGGGCTTCTGGGGTTTTTGGAGTGTTGTACTCCAGAAAACATGAATTTGCAAGGTTTTATATTACTATGACTAACCAGTGGAAAACATAAATTTAGGATTTACAGGCCTAGTTATTTTGTGGGCTCCATTTACAAATGTAGTGTAAGCGTGTAAGTAAATGGCAGGTAAACAGAATCAAACAGTCTACAGGACCCGGTTCCCAGACCCACATTAAGCCAGTACTGGAGAGCACAAGGCCAGACCAGCTCCTTCAGAGAGAGGAATGTAAAATACATTTTAATTGGCCAAGTCTCATTCTTGCCTTAAGTTATCCAGTTTACTAAGAAATTCTGCTTTAAGAAATATATGTGAAATATTTTTCAGTAAAACTGGACAACTGAGGATTGCCCAATAGGAATGTCACTCAGGTTCTGGTCTTAGCTTGGTTTCAGTGCTGTTCCTAAACACACATCTCTTTGTGAATCCTTTCTTCCTAAGTCAAACTTTATTATTATTATTATTATTACTAAGATACAATAAGATAAGAAAGAACTTTATTTATCAGTAAAGATAAAGATAAGACAATAAAGAGTTGGAAAAAGACAATAGCAGTAGCAATAGTGCAAATGGAATAACAAAATAACTATAACAATCATAATAACAGATGTAATATAATAACAGATTGGTAGTGCAAGTGGTTATAAAAAGTGTCTTAGTGTTTGTGCCATAAAAATACAAAAAAAATGAGAGAGCAGCAGGTGATGAGGGGATGAGACTAACATTCAACTATTATTTTTATTATTATTATTATTATCATCATCATCATTACTATTGTAGTTGTCATAAAGTTAGTAAATGCATTTAAAGTACACATTCAAAGGGCCTATACTACGGAAAATGTATAATTATTAAGTAATTACTAATTTTTAAAGAAAAGTTCAAATAGATGAATGTACAAATAGTTACTGTTGTTGCTGAAGTGGAATTCCACCGAATTTTCAAAAAGTGGTTAATATGTAAACAGGATCAATAGGTTTGGTCAAAACTGTTTGCTGTGGTGGTGAAAGGAACCAGAAGCATTTAAAGGGCCCATATTGTGGAAAAATTCATGGTCCACACTTTAATTAGAGTTTAATGCATCTGGTGAACACTGTTCCAACGCTTTCACCCTGACAGTCCATTTAAGCTGCATAAACAACTCTTTTGAATTCCGTGTTCTTGTGATGACACAAAACAAATATATTCACATTTGTCTGCCTGCCCAGCCTACAGCAGTTTTGCTTCATCTGTTCTCTGCCGCAGTGAAGCTACAAGTAGTGTTTTCCAGTGTTTCCTATACTTAGATTGTCCACGCCTGAGCACCCCTCCCAAGGTTGACCCCCTTCTGCATTACAGTAGGATGAAATGATGCACAAAGATGAGCAGCCAATAGGAACAGAGATCATTTGCATATATATCAGTCTTAAAAGGGTGGTAAAAATAACCAGCCTGTTTAACTGTAATGGATAAAGAGAGGTTATGGCTCTTTCTGGTACATAAGGCTACATTATGTCTATATCTATTTTCACTTCACAAAAAGCTGGAAAGTTGTGGGTTCGAATCCCAAAGACGCTAGTGGCACCTCTGAGGTACCCTTGAGCGAGGAACCGTGCCCACACACTGCTTCCTGGGTGCTGTGTTCCTGACTGCCCGCTGCTTCACTTGGTGAATGGTTTAAATGTAGGGGAAGAATTCCATGCTTTCCACACACTGTATGCTGTGGTCTGTTCACGTCTCTCTCTCTCTCTCTCTCTCTCTCTCTCTCTCTCTCTCTATGTATATATTACATATTACATGTTTATAAAGCTGTCCATACTGTAAATGAATGGCACCAACTATAACATCTCATAACATCACTGGTGATGTTTAAAGTGATTTGAACAGTCTTTCCTGATTCTGAACCACACACCTGCTTTTATTATCACATTAAAGTAACTATCAGGTTATACTGCTTCTAGTGTCTTTACAACCACTTCAACTGCTGCATCTTTAACCACTTTGAATCCTTCTTGTCTCTTCTTATCATTTACCGAATGTCTGTAACAGCAGCTCCCGGTGACCCATTCACCATGCACACTTTTGTGCTTCGTCTCACACACCTGACCCATCATGACATCCATTCATCAATCATTTTAGCTGCTTATCCTTAACCTGGGTGTTGGGGTGGTGCTGGAGCCAAGTCCAGCCCTCACAGGTGTGAACCCATCATTTCAAGTAATCACATAAAATCCAACAAAACATTATCTCACATTACTTTGCATTACTATCTTGCTATTTTAATTTTAGACCAAGCAAATTAAACAAGTTTAACAGTATATTCTCATTTTAATGTTATGGCTGATCGAGGTGTGTGTATATACAGTCATTGTCTGAAAAAGCCTGGTATCAGCAGCAAGTTACAGGAGAAGCCAAAAACCTTCTTAACTTATAAAGTAAGTTAATGTATCTTTCAAAGAACTTTGAACCGGTTCTGGTGGGCCCTTCTCTTCATATAGTAAAGACAGAGGAAATCACAGAGCATCCCTCCCCCGACCCCGCAGCACCATTAGGGCCTGTTGGTTTTCTGGAGACAGCAGTTATAGTACTTTGTGCAGAGGACATTTTAGTTCCCAGAACTGAAAGTGTGGACTTTGGGACTGTATGTATGTACTATAAGTAAAAGTACATAGTTGTAGGAGTTTGTACTCTAAGTAAAAGTACATAGTTGTAGGAGTTTGTACTCTAAGTAAAAGAACAAGTGTGAGAACAGATACTCTAAGTGGGGGGTCATAGTTGTGTGGTGGACTGATGCTCTTTGCTTGATCTCCAGCTCAGGTTCCCAGGACCTAAAGTGTGGACTTTGGTGCTTTGGGACTTCAGGATTTTGGGACTTTGAGATCTGGGGACTCTGAGATTTTGGGACATTGGGATTTTGGGTCTTTCAGACTTTGGGATTTGGGGACTTTAAGACTGGGATTCTGTGATTTTGGGACTTTGAAGATTTGGTATTTGGGGACTCCGAGGGTTTAGGATTTGGGATTTTGGGGTCAGTGGGATTTGGGATTTTGGGATTTGGGTCTGTGGGATTTTGGGATTTTGGGTAGAAAAAAGCCCGCTGGAGGAAAACGTTGGGCACTCTGACGTCATCGCCCGTTCCCACAATGCCCTGGTAACACGCATGCGCAGTGGCCCCTCCCGCTCGGCTCACACAGCGATCTCCATCAAAGATGGCGGGCGCCTCCGACCCCCTGGAAGACATGCTGTTCTCGGAGGTGGACGAGAAAGCCGTCAGCGACCTGGTGGGATCGCTGGAGTCGCAGCTGGGTGGCCGGAGCGACCCGGTGACGGCGGCGGCTGCGGGAACGACGGCATCCTCGGTGGCGGCGCGCGGAGGCGGCGTCGGCGCGAACCACCGCTTGGCGCGAGCGCTGCCTGCGCGAGCGGGCAACACATCCGAGCAACAACAACAACAACAACAACATCCACAACAACAACAACAACAGCAGCAGCACCGTAAACCCGGGACGAGTCAAGACTCGGACAGCGCCGCGAAGCCGGAGAGTTCGAGCGCGGAGAGCGGCGGCGCGAGCGCCCTGGGTTCGCATGGAACGAGCGCGAGCAGCAGCAGCAGCAGCCTGACCGGGTCCGAGGGGCTCGCGCTAACGGGGACTCCTCCGGTCAGTGGCGGAGACGGAGGGCCCGGAAACAAAGGGTACGATACGCGCCGGCGACAGCAGCAGCACCCCTCGGTGAGGACGCGGCGCACGGGAGCCCAGAGCGTGAACGGAGACAGCGTCGCTGCAGCCACGGCGATCTCACCGGGCAAGAGCAGCAGCAGCAGCAACAACAGCAGCACCACCTCCACCGCATCCACCGGCTCCGTGACAACGGCGTCCAGCCGCACGGCAACGGTAACGACGGCAACCACAACCACAACCATGACAACGGCGACGACCACGACGACCACGACCTCCACGTTTACGGTGACGGGCGCCGGCACGTCCGCCTCGTCCATCACCCTGGACCGCGGGACCCCCACGATCTCGCTGCACCGACTTCCGAGCCACGTCGTGGCCAGCCTCGCGCAGAACCGCAACGGCACCACCACGGTGTCGGCGCTCGTGCAGCAGGGCGCGCTGGGTCCCGCTCCGCCGCAGCTCAACCACAACAAGAACGCGGGGACTGTCCGCGCCGCGGCCCCGAGCCCCAAACCGGCCGCCGGCTCGGTCACGTTGTCCACGGCAGTCACTCCAGTCCCGAGCTCGAGTCAGAACTCGGTGCCGTGCTCCACGACGGTCGTCAGCTCCGTCACCTCCGCGACCAGCGTCACCACGGTCACGGCGGTCACCACGACCACCACAGCCGCCGCGGTCACGGTGAGGCTTGCGCCCCCCGCCGCCGCGCCTCCGCAGACACGAGCCGCACTCGCCGCGCCGCAGAGAATCGTGGCCCCGCAGCTGATCGTCCGAGCCCCACAGCAGCAGACCACCATCCAGCTGCCGCCCGGCTTCACCATCCCGCCCGGTAAGAGACAGCTCAGTCCCTCTACCGCGCGAGCCACTTAACGGAGCAGAGCGGGCTCGCGCTCACGCGGATAACGGTCAACTAAAGCGCGCGCCTCAGAATCACAAAGCGACCGTTAGAGCTGAGAGCTGAAGCCACAAAACACATCAACAATTTGACAGGTTTTCACACAAGTACGTTAGACAGCCCTCTTTCTGTGAGAACAGGAAGTTTTACTCCACCAGGTTTGCTTTGTTGTCAGATAGTTGGTTAGTCCTGCAACTTTCAGTCGGAGCTGAACAAAATTCAGCTTTCGTTTAAACTTTCAGTCACTTCAGACACTTCATTTTCTTTAACTAAACATTTAACTGACAGTCAAACCTTACTGACATTAAAACAAGGCCTGTGTGGCATTTTAGTATGTGTATTACAGAAACTCTTAAGAAGTACATTTTAGTAGATTCAGGCTGTTTATTTTGATCTGAAGAGGATTCAGTTCCAGTGAAAGATCTATCTATAGATCAGCCAGCGTTATGTGAAGTTCTCCAAAGCTGTGAACGGGATTCTCTCATCTGCTGCTTCACTCACCGGCCCACCTGTTGCAGAGCTGAGGCCAGAACTTTCTGAACAGCCAGTGCTTGTGAGAGGAAGAGCCTGCCTGATGCTCTTGGTCCGAGTCCTGAGAGAAAGATCTGCTCAGCTGGAGGGGAAGAAATTGAAAATAAGTCAGAGGGCTGGTTTTGGGGGATGTTAATTAAGCCCAGTCCGGGCACGTCACTTCATTCATTCACTCACTCATTCATTCAGAATCAGAAAACTTTATTGATCCCAGAGGAAATTGCTTATGTGGTGACTGCCACAACACACAAAGACGCAGAGAGACACAAGACATAGAGACACAAGAATAATGTAAAATAAAATAAAACAAGTCTAAATAAAATCTAAATAAAAATCTGTAGAGAGAAAAACCACCACAGTATGAATAGACTATGCTACATACAGAAATGCTTGGTATAATATCTATCTATAAGTAAGTAACGCAGCTGAATGGATAAACTATTGACACAAATGTTAGTTTGGAATAAGTTATTGCAGTATTAGAAAATCAGTAGTAATTAAGTAATATTAAGTAATGAGCCACTTATAGCTAACCAGGGCCTAATAGGGCAGGGAAAAGGTGAGAAACACCCTGAACGGTTCACCAGTCCTTCGCAGGTCATGCCAGGCAAGTCACTTTTGAGAATTCTTGTTAGTCTAGGAATACTTTATGCTTTCACAGTCAGTCTTAACAATGAATAGCTAGTTATTACTAGTACACTGTATAGATGTTATTACAATTAATAACTAATACATCTGAAGTTCAAGGAGTTAAATTGCAGTTAATGGTAGGTCATTATTGGAAATTACTTTTGGCATAGGCTTAACCTTGATCTGCTAAAGTGGTCCTAAGTGGTTAATATAGTGACTTAATATTGCGAAAACCATTAAAGTCAAAGTAATTTATTTCTCAGGGACATTTGCACACCGAAATGCCTGTAAGTGAGGCTCGGATCACAAACAGAGTTAATTAAAATACTACTACACAAATAAACTTCGATGTTTGCGCCACACAAAATAATATCAAAAGTCTAGGACAGACGTTTCAGTGCTTATGGAAAGGACAGTACTGTAACAGTGGAAAATGGATGATGAAAACAAATGATAATGTTATCTTTAAAGTGACTTTGTGACAGCCGTTGTGCGACCAGACCGCTGTAAATG
>JBBJLS010000018.1:16129048-16131702 GCA_037577275.1 Bryconaethiops microstoma
TCGTGAGTTTTCTGTTTTTCTGTTCATTAGGCTCGAGACAGTTTCAGTAGTGAAGAACTTCACCTATGATGACGGATGCGAACCATGTGGAAACGATACATTCATGCGAGAGCCATTTGTGGTGATGTTCTCCTCAAAGTTTTCAGGTTAAAGTCATGTAATAATTATAGTAATAATGATGATGATGATAATAATTACTACTAATAATGATTTTATCCTTCAATAATCTGTAATTATTATGCTTTTATAATTTTACATCCTTATTCAAACAACGACGCTTTAGCTTTCCAGTGTTTTGCTCATTTACAAGCCCTTTCAAAGCTAAAATCAAAGATAAATTTAGATTTTGAAGATAAAAGTATATTTGTCCTGTTGTCCAAGTGATTTACACACAATGAAAACACAGAATTTACTAAATGTAGCTTCTCTGTAGTTGTGCAACATTATTATTTCTGAGAAAAAAATAAACAGTAAATAGTAATTACATTTAAAACAATTATCAATAAAATGATCAAAATGTATATAATTGTTGACAGATTTGAGTAGAAAGTGACTGGTAAAGTCATATACTCGTCCATATTGTTATTGTAAGAAAAACTTAACATTTTTTAATGTTTCCTAATTTAAAAAAGATTTTTTTAAAAAACCATTGGTAATTGAAAACAGAAGTATGGACAAAGTTTAAGTGATTGAACTGTTAAAAAAATCGTTGAATATTTAAATGGTTGAACATTTAAATACGGCAATAAATATTAATTGAATTAATTATTCAAATTGGTATTCAAAGATCTGCAAGATTAGGATCAGAATAAGAAAACATGATTGATCCCAGAGGAAATATGTTACTGCACAGACACACAGAGACACAGAGACAAGAACAATATAGAATATAAAGTCTAAATAAATCCAGAAAAACTCAGTATGAAATACACTATGGTAGAAACATAAATACTGGGTATAAATACTATTAGATAAGTAACTTACAGTTAAGTGAATTACTATTAACACAGATGGTGGTTAGGAGTCTCTCATTGGACGTTATAGAGATCAGTAGTAGATCAGTAATTTTGACACAAGTAGTGAAATTTGCCATTCAAGTGCTTTTTCTGTGAGAAAGACTCATTCATGAGAAAGACATATTTATGTGTGACAGTTTGTTGTTGCTTTTAATCACCAGCAGACTCGGATCATGAATGAAAATTCCGTTCAGATCATCAATAAGAGCATAATGACCAACAGCACTGGCTATTTCAGCCCAGAATCAACACTCACGGTTCCGCCTCTGTCCTCCTCTCCTCCAGTCGTGCAGAACTTCGTCCTGGTCCCTCAGCACACGTCGCCGAGCTTCGCAGTGAAGGAGGTGGACGCGCTGCACGATGTGGTCGCTTATACCAGGCAGCACTGGAGCACCAATGTACAGACCCTCACTGAGAGACCACCACCCTTATAACGGGTTTATAATATATTTACAATCAGGTTGTTAATGAAGGGGTATTTTACTGATCGACGGTGGTTGGCTTGGCACAATTATATTGGTTTGAACCCAAAATCCCCAACTCATGTCTGACCGAATGCCCCGTACAATAGAGTTTGAACTCCTCAGAGACTGGAAAGGGGGCAGAACTGGAGCACCGATGTAAAGCCCCTGCGCTGAGTGACACGGGACCACCCTTATAACGGGTTTATAATATATTTAGAATCAGGTTGTTAATTAGGTTGTAGATAGTTTATAAAGCGGATATAAACAAGTCATAATGGTTGTCATACATTGATGCAGTATGACAGTATTTGGCAAGATCTGCTGTCGTAATGGTGGTAGCATGTTAAGACCTCACACTCCTCACATGGACTGCTCCCATCTGGTATCACAGCATCGAAGCCTGACAGTGTGAGAGCTTTTTCCCCACAAGACAACCGACTCCTCAATACACTACCTGCCTGGTTATAAATCGTGTATAAACCCTGTATAAAGGTGCACTTGTTGTAAAGTGGTACCGGTTTCACTGGTAAAAAAAAAAAAGAAAAAAAAAATTCTGCCCGTGTTTCAGGACATTTTGCTTCTGGGGGATTTCAACGCCGGCTGCAGCTACATCACAGCCAAAGACTGGCCAAATATCCGGCTGTACACGGATAAAACTTATCACTGGCTGATCCCGGACAGCGCAGACACCACTGTCTCACACACAACCTGCCCCTACGACAGGCAAGTAGTATTCCAACACTACAGCTCCCGTCCTCAGACTTCAGGATCTGAAAACAACCATCAATTCTTCCGGACTCATCCCAAGCACAACCTGCCTGGAGCTGTAACTGACTGTAACTGACTGATAACAGAACTCACTTGTATAGTGTATTACCCTGGTGTAGTAGTATATTGTATTATAGTGTATTGCGAAGACCAATGCTGATAACAAACGTTTCATAAACGTTGCATCATTTAATGCTATACATACACTACCAGTCAAAAGTCTGGACACACCTTCTCATTCAACGATTTCCTTTGTTTTTATTATTGGCAACATTATAGATTAATATTGAAAACATCACCTGTTGCTCTGATGACAGCTTTGCACACTTTTGGCATTTTTTCAATCAGATTCATGAGGAATCGACCTGGAATGGTATTTAATTAACAGGTGTTTCTTCGTCAAGAG
>JBBJLS010000018.1:16155673-16165756 GCA_037577275.1 Bryconaethiops microstoma
CTCTCTCTCTCTCTCTCTCTCTCTCTCTCTCTCTCTCTCTCTCTCTCTCTCTCTCTCTCTCTCTCTCCCTCTCTCTCGCTTGCTCTCTCTGTCTCTCTCTCCCTCTCTCTCTGCCTCTCTCTCTCTGCCTCGTTTGCACGCCAGAATTGCATGAAATGTCTTGAACTATGCTTCCCTGCATTTTGCCCCTGCTCTCCGCTCAACCTTGTATGCTTCCAATTAGATTAAGATACACACACACACACACACACACACACACACACACACACACACACACGCACGCGCACACACACATACAGCCTGGCTGGATATAGTAACAGATCATGCATTGCCAGAAGAGCCTGGCTCTTAGCTCTAAGCAACTTAGGAAAATATGAACTGTTTCTTGGCCTGTGTGGAGTGGAGGCCTGTTTGTATTGATTATGCCAAGACTGACTGTCCTCAGAGTAAATGTAATATAGAAAATGAAGGATCTTTTCAAAGATATTTTTACAGTCTTACTGGACAGCATTTCAGATTTCTAAATCATCCTCATAGAATATTTAGTTATCTTTAAAGCTTTGGATTCACTTTAAAATTCTTAACAGATTCCAGAAGATTAGGTGTCCCACCCTTTATCTATTTTTAGATTTTCCAGGCAACTGGAGATTTCCAAAAAACAGGAGATCACACAATAAATGACTACAATTTGTTGCTGGACGAAACTGAACACACCACACTCCCAGTTATGATGAGATGGTGATGACAGGAGAACCGCGGAGATAGTATTGTCGTCATTAATATTTTCATTGGCTGATGTCAAGGCCTGTTCAGATTTGAGCTCGACGGCTCACCATGCAGATTCTAGGAGAAGAATTCCTCATTTTAAACTAGAGAGCGTGGTGTAAAATCAGTGTGTATCTCTCACTTCACTCCGTCTGTCCACTCTGACTGCCTCAAAATCTGCACCCTCAGACTGACTGTGACCAGAGTACAGCATCATCACTGTGGCTTTGATCAGCACCCACTGGCCACTTTATTAGAAACACCACTTGTAGCTTGTTACTGGTCAGGCCAAACCAAGTCAAGGTTATTCATATCATAAACTCCATTATGATTATTCATATCATCAACATGATCATAAACGAAGGTCAATCCAGTTGCTTTACAGGAACAGAATAAAAATATTAACAAAAAATCAAGAAGCATAAAACTAGTAGAAAGTTAAAAAAAATGCAAAAGAAATAAAATAATACATAGTAAATCAATAAAAGAAGATTAAAATATTTAAAAGAAGGCGGAGGAGAATAGTGTGGTTTTTACTGGCATTTTAAAGCTACCAGTGGTGTGGATCTGATGCTAATGGGCAGTTGGTTGGACAGCATAGTGGAAAACACCATTTCACCATGTTTAGTTTCGGCTCTTTTCACCACTAGCTGAGCAGCTCCAGCAGATCTAAGAGAACTACCAGTAATAAATGCTTTAAACATATCAGAAATGTTTTTAGGGCCAAAACTATTAAGTGACTTGTACACAATGAGTAAGGCTTTGAAATCAACTCTGTACTGAACCGGGAACCACTGCAAGCACCTGAGAATTGGAGAGGTGTGATCTCTTTTATTGGTTTTGGTCAGAACTCTGGCAACAGCATTTTGAATGAGCTGGAGCTGTGCAATGGAATTTTTGGAATCCCAGTGAGGAAAGCATTGCAATAGTCAACACTGGTGTTCAGTAAGAGACTATGGGTCATCTGTTAATGCACAGTTTGATTGCTCCTCTAGCCCTTCATCAGAGGTCAGTTTCTGGATTTTTTGGGGTACTGGTCCTTCCTCGTCCTAACAGTTCTTCATGCACTTATACCAGTGTCACACTATAATGGCGATCAGTGTGACCGCTGTGTTGAGAATGGTCCACAACTCAATAGCATCCAAAGTACAGAAAGCAAATGAATCTGTTGTATCAGACATTGAAAGGAGCAGGTCAAAAGAAACGGTTTGCTAAAATGAATTAAACTTCCCATCACAGATGCCTCTTCCTTAAAAAAACTGAAGAAAAAAAAAAGAATATGCCTCTCCATGTGTCTTCCACCATGGGCCTTGAGTATTTTCAAGTCATAATGCTCAAGTCTGAGTCAAAGTCCGAGTCACGAGTCAAGTGGATTTGATCGAGTCTCAAGTAGTCCGATTCATGTGACTTGTGTCAATGTCTGGAGAAAATATGCCTCGAGATAATACATAAAATTTTCCTCTTTTCACTAACCAAGTGGTGGATTTCTTTGACGCACCAAAGCTTATTTATTGTTTCATCAAACGTCATATTGGACTAGACACGAATAAAAAAAAATTGCCCAGGCTGTTCTGAGTGCTGTGGGATTTCGTTTTCTTCTTGTTTGGCCACTTTGTTGTTGGTAGTTTCTTTCCTTACTTATCCTGGAGTCATGTCGTGAACGAGAGAGAAAGAAAGAGAAAGGATCTGAGCTTTTAAAAATACCTTTGGTGTTCCTGTGTGTTTTCGAATATTACAAAGTAGCGTAATGAGAAGGAGAACAACAAGAAAGGAGATTTTTTTTTTATTTTGCCTGCAAGCAAGATGGCGGAGTGTCTCTCCAGCGAAAGGCCTGTGTGTGTGTGTGTGTGTGTGTGTGTGTGTGTGTGTGTTAGTTACAGCCTGTAGGAGGCCTTTTTCTTTGTGTGCAGCAGCAGCACTCCTTGGGACGCTGGCATCAGGGGAATTGGGTATGAAGAGTTACGCTCATGGCAGAGAAAGAGAGAGAGAGAGTGGTACGGGGGTGGAGGAGGACACATGGGGAAAAAAGGCAAAGAAATGAAAGCGAGAAATTAGTAAAAAGTCCCGACTGGTCACTTTCCACTCGTTATTGACCTACCCCCACCTGACCTTTAAACTCTGTTTGCTCCATTTACCTCTCGTCTTTCTCGCTCTCCTCTGAGGGGGTTTTATGTGCTACGGGATACGCGGCGGAGATTGTGCAGAGAAGGGAGAAAGTGAGAGAACGAAAGAGACAGAGAGAAAGACAGCGAGGTTTTTGCGAGGTGGCTCCGAGTGTGCCAGCTTCGCCCGCATGTTTCCATTAGATTGTCATGTTGGCTAATTAGAGAGCGGCAGCATGATTCACCTTGTTAATTAGAGGGACTTGCACATCTCCGGCCTGAGGGTGCAGAGAGAGAGAGGGAGAGAAAGGAGTGAGTGAGCGGGCGAGCGAATATGCAGAGAGTGAGAGAGAGAAAGAGCCCTATCTCCCTTGCCTAGAGTCTCTCCTTCCCTCTCTCTGAAGATTCTCCCTCTCATCTACCTCTTTCCCCTCCTTTTTGATTTGCAAATGAATAAATCATTGCTGTCGTTCTCTTACTGTGCACGTCTTTTTTTTTTTCTCAGATGCAAATTAGGCCTGATCAATAGCAGGTGACGTTTTGACTTGGAGTTCACTTACGAAGGACAGAAAGAGAGTGCGAGAGAGAGAAAAGGAAAAGAGTGCTTGCCCAAGCATGGGAGGAAAGGCGCGAAACAAAAGCAAAAGGATGGAAATTTTCTCCTTAGATAAGCATCATTTTTAATGATCAGCTCCTTTTTCTCAGGAGCGCCCTGATGGTGTGCTTGAATTGAATATGCTTATGAGACCCCCCAACACACATACACACACACACCAACCCCCCCCCCACACCTTTTTTTTTTTTTTTTTGTAGCTGGCGTAACCCTGTTTCTTCCAGAGTGCAATTTTCCTCTAAAGCTAACACTCTTTCGTTTGTTTTCACTGCTGACGCCTTATTCATTTAGATAATTAAAGAAGGGCGTTAAACGCGGTCCTGTGCTGTTCACATGCCTTTGTGTGCGTAATTTCTGCAAATACTGTTCCTATGAATATGAATGGGAGGCCATAGTGGTCGCGGCTCAAAGGAAAGCCATAAGGGATCCTGGGTAATTGGGTGCTGGCCTGAACCACAGGACCCCAACTGGCCGAATGTCTACAAAGCACACTGTTCCAAAGTCATCTTCTCACAGGAAGGGTTCATCTCGGGTCCAGCTGCTGGGCTTCTTTGCTTTGAGGTCGGAGGCTTTTGAACCAAGCGGTCAACATTTGTCTGACGTCACATGGCTAAATTCATTGGTATTGACACATCAGACGGAACCCATTGAATGTGGTTCTACAGTAAAAGCTGATGTGTTCTGTTCCGTGAGTTCCACCTGTCCATTTCCTTAATAAAAGTCCAAATCATTCTCTTTAAGGCTGGCCCAACATCATATTCTGGTTTTGTGTAGAAATGGTACATATTACAATGCTGTCTTGAACCACACTTCATTTCTATGTATTTTTCTTTAAATAATTTCTATTTATTTCACTTTGAAAGTAATGGAAACAAGTGTTCGACTGTGAGAGGCGGCAAAGTGCCTAAAGATACAAGGAGCCTAGATAAAGGAGTTCCAACCACTCAGCATTCAGCACCACCAGTATACTGATCACCGCCTGATCATCTGGAATCACCTGCACCCATTTATTCATTGGTTCAGGCTTTAAGTTGGAAGTGCTTTGTTCTGCTTGAATGATTAATATGTATGTCCCTGTGTGATATAACAAATAAAAAACATTCCTCTGAAACTGGTCAGGTTCAGGGACTGGACTGAAAATGCAAGCTAAAAGCACAGAAACTTGGAAAACTCAAGTCTACATAAAAAAATACAAACAAAAATGTCTGATTCATTGTAAAATATGAAAAAATAAGGGGTGGCTCAAGACTCACAGTACTGTATGTTTGAAAGCTTCTTAAGGCAGCTTTCTCATCTTAAGAATAAATTCACTTGCCTTTTAATGCAATTTAATTTTTTCTTAAAGTTAGACCTAATTGTAAGATGATTACTTTTGTGGTTCTTAGGAAATCTCTGGTAGACTTACGAAGTTTCTGGCACTGTATGACTGCTATTAACAGTAGTCGCAGTCAAAAACATACAAAACTCTTGAGCAACCCTTACTGCTTCATATTTTACTTCAGGTGAAACAGGTGCAGATGGTTTCAGATGATCAGGCCTGTGATTAGTATACTGGTGGTGCTGAACACCTTTATCTAGTCACCTTGTGTCTTTAGGCACTTTAATACCAGTCGCAGTGAAACATTTGCTGCCATTTCTTTCACCTAATGTACTCCAATATAAGACAGTTTGAATGGCATAAAATAGTTATTTTGCTCCAATGAGGTGGTTCAGAACAAAATATAAAGAAATGTGGGGTGGCTCAAGACCTTTGCACAGTACTGAAAATTGTTTTAGGGTGTACTCACACTAGTGTGATTGCTCTGTGCTTCAAGTGGTTCAGTGTGATCGCTATGTTTCACCCAAGCATGGACCTTGAATGTGAATGTCCCATTTAACAAACATGATGGGTCCGGAACATTTACACGCAATGTGAGCACAGCCCAGCAGGGGGAGTGGGGAGGGGGCACAGTTGCGCTTGGGCATAGTACAAAGCAACCGGGCCTGTTGTGAGTTCACGCTTAAACAGTTTTCTTGGCTGCCTGACACAATACATCACATTCATTCATTTATCCAAAGCAACTTTCAGTTTGAGAAAACACTTAAGTTTCAGGACAGTGGGAGAAGCAGAGGAGAGTTCTAAGTGCTAAAATCTTTAAAAAGGTAGACGTGCAAAATGATGTGGTGTATTCAGATAGAAGAGCAAGTGTGTTTTAGGCTAGATCATCAGGAGAGGAGTTGCTCTCTGTATAGATTAGTCTTCAGGAGGTTGCTGAAGATACAGAGAGATGCTTTCCTTTGGTGGCCCTTGGCAGGTCGTTCCACCTGCGGGGAGCCATGAATGAAACCAGGCTGGGCTGGGTTTGCCTTGTGTGTAGGGTTGGCAGAAATATAGAAAAACCTGAATGAAAGGATTAAAGTAGCTCAGTGCCAACCCAGTTGTCACTCTGTAGGCATGAGTTAGTTGCTTGAATTCGAGCAGCCATGGAAAGCCAGTGTGGGTCAATTAGCAATACTGTGTAACATTATACAATTATACTGGTGGCTAGGGAGTTGCCCCTGTGATCAGAAGGTCATGGGTTTGAACCCCAGGTCGTGAGTTTGAACCACTGAGGTGCCCTTGAGCAAGGCACCATCTCCACACACTGCTTTCTGAGTGCTGTGCCACTGGCTGCTCGCTGCTTCACCTGCTGAATGCAGAGAGTGAATTTCACACTGTTCACACTGTGTGCTGTGTTCACATGTGACAAAAATGGACACTTTTATTCCTCAAATAAATATATGAATGAATGAAGTAATTAAAGCATAGTTTAGAAAAGGAAAAATATATATTTTTTATTGTCTATATTAAAGTAATGTGTAAAACTCCTGGTTTCTGTATTTTCAGTGTATTGAATTGTTGTGTAGTTTGAGATATCCCACAGTATTATACTTGTAATTGGTCGTCTGAGGGCCGGCGCCGGGGTGAAGGCCCTGGGTCTGTTCATTATAAGGTGTTCTGAGAGAAAAAGACACATCTGACCAGCTTTGCTAACAGCCCCCTTTCCCCCCTGAACAGCTTTATCCAAAGTAATCCTGGCCACACACACTTACTCACACACACATACACGTGTGGTCTGGAGATGGTCTTACAGAGTCTTTGCATCATAGTGGAGAGAATGTGCGAGGGGGTGTGAACTGTGGAAAGGGGCATGTTTTCGGTGACAGCTTTTTTTTTTTAAATACTGAAAGAGACCGAGGCACCCATAACCCATCCATTGTCTTGTTGTTGCTGTCGCATCAGTGCCTGAGCACTTACACATGAGTGAATGGTGGAAAAATGGTGTCCTTCAAAAGTCAAATGAACTAACTGTATATTTTCTTATGATTGTAAAAATAACAGGAAAAAAATGTGTGAGAACACTAATCATATGTGAGTGTGCGGGTGGGTGGAAGGGGTGTGTGTGACTTTGGGGAGTGTGTAAGTGGTGCAGACAAAGAGGAACTGTAAATAAAAGAATTGCACCTGGAAAAGACTTACTTGTGATTGTAAACAGTTATTATAATACTAATGTGTGTGTAAGCTGAAGATTTCCAAAAGGTTCAATATGTATGTTTTTGGACTACCGTAAAAAAAGAGAAATTTCTAATAGATTTTCTGATTTTTATGTTCTTTTGGGCTCACTTGTGTCCAAACAGTTGGATAAATTAAAAAATGTAATCTTATTCCGTTATCATGTTGGCTAGGTTGGGCTGAAAAAAGGATATGAGGCACTTCAAGTACAAATCTGAGTCATCAATAATACTTGATGACCATAAGACTTTATAATCAATGAGACTTATACTAACAGCTGCTAAGAAGACTCTACCAGGACCCAATTAGATGTTAACTATGAAGTTACTGTTGGTTTAGTATGAATGTGTAACTCATTATCTTAGGTGTTCATTGAAGAGGTGGGTCTTCAGTTGCTGTTTGAAGACAGTGAGTGTTCTGACAGAAAAAGTTTGTTCCACCACTTCACTGCCCAGACTGAGGAAAGTTTTGATGCATTCATGACATTGTGGCCTCCTTAGGCTAAAGATAAAACATGCACCTGCACCTCAGGAAATGTGCTTAACATGAACACAGATCTGCAACTGATGCTCAATTCTGAATGTGTCTTTAAAGGTGGTGTTTTAAAAGTAAACTTTGTATGCCGGCCTGTTTTTTGGGGGCCTAGTAATCGAACTCAGCACAGCTCCCTGAGGCCACGACATTAATGTCTTTTGTTGGATTTTCCTCGCACATTCCTAAGTGTCAGGTAATGTGTTTTGTGTAAGCCACGCACTTTCACTCTTTGTTGCTCCTCCAGTGCGCTTGTTATTACTCCTTCAATTTACAACCCACCAAAAAACAAAAGCCAAAACAAAGCCAATTGCGGCTGGAGATCACCATACACGCTACTGTTTAGCTCCCCCCTCGTGTCGCTCCACGCACTTCTACAAGAGGTGACTGAAGTCACAGAAATGTCACCCTGGTCTTGACCTTTTGTAAATTAGATTACAGCAGTGCTTATGTGCTTCCAAAGGGCAGGCGGCTAAGATACACTATTGTTGTTTTTCTTCCCCAGCTTTAGAAAACCACGTTCTAAAACAAAACCTATTGATCAAACATGACAATCATATATGTACAAAATGAAGCTAAAGGTTATCATGCTATCGGGCCGAACGAGGAGAGCAGTTTATTGAGGAAAATTGGGAAAACTTCCCATTTTGCAGTTGGGTTTGTAGAGGCAGTCTTGAAGTAGCTCCACTATTATTGCCAATTAAAAGGAGCTCATAAAGACTCTTTAGAACTAGAGCCGCCATGATTATTACATTAAAAAGTGAATAGTGAATCAATGTGTGTGTGTGTTTGTCTGTCTGTCTGTGTGTGACGGCGGTGTATATTCTAAAATCTTTTACAATAAGAAACACAGCCTGATTAATACACAGAGACGCACAGTATTTGATACAGTCAACTCTAAATACTCAATTGCTAATCTAATCAATAGTAATGGACCTGGGGGGTGTTTCTGAAAGTCAGCCCGGATAATTTAAACCCACGGTCCAGTCTGCCCAATAGGAAAAGAGCTGAGGGACACTCACGAGGTTTAGGCTTTAGCTTTCTGGCTAACTGAGAAATCTGTGGGGCTTAATCTGGGATAGAGACCTTTTAATTACTGCAGGTTCCCAAAGGCAGTATTCTGAGAAAGCATTATGGACTAAAAGGAAGGTTTTGTTCATGCTATTAAAAGGAAAAGGTAGTTTAAACGTAAACAATCCAGATACTGAAAGATTTCTACAGCCCATTGCTTAGATCAGTCTTTGGACCATCCATTGCAGATTGCTAAATACAGCACTGTGCAAAAGTCTGAGAAAATAAAACTAAAAAATTTACTGGGCAGTAATGTTAAGTTAGTGTTAAAACTTTCATCAGACAATTATAATCAGTACAAATAACATTATTACAGTATACAGTGGTTTTATGTAAGGTAAGTCTCCCACTGCTGATACAAAATGCTTCTAACAATTTTCATAGGTGCTTAAGACAGTGCTCTATAAACTGTTAAAAATGTATCAAAGTTTAACTCAGAGAAGATGTGTATGTGAATGCCCCCCGTCCCCCCCATCCTCTCCCTGTAATTCCGTGTCTTCCCGTCCGTGTAATGGTACATATCGTTGTCTGCGGTGGCGGTGATTCGTCTCAGATCGTGCTCGGTTCTCTTGGCTGGCATCGCAGATGGCGCTACGAGGTCTGCATTTATCAAGTGGGCATAAATCTGCGGATGTGGCAGTCGCCCTGGGGCATCGGGTCTGGTGCCAACTGGCGGGCGCCGGAGCCGAGTGGGGCTGGTGCCATGAGTTGGGCTCCATAGAGCTGTGGGGTTATCACAGGGTCAGCGCGACGGAGACCAGAGGGCTGCGGCCAGCCTTAACGCAATTACTGCGACTGATAGGAGCCTCAGAAAGGGACTGAGGACAGGCCAGGATGGACTGGGAAGATTTCGCTTAAGGATAAAGAGCATACAAGTGTGTTTATGTGGGCTTTAAATGCCATTTCTTCATTTTAGTATGTGCTGGGTTTATCGCCCATTGAGCTCAGAGCTCAATGGGTGGATCCCATCCTGCTCCTGTTAAAGCGACGGGTTCAGAAAGGGGACATTTGGATTAGCTAAGTTTGTTAACAAGTCGTGTTTGTTAACAAGCTTATGTCCTACTAGTCAGCATCATGCAAACTGGAAAGCTAGCCTCAGAGTGTTTAGGAATATCTAGTAGACTTGTTTATGTGGTTTCTGACACTGTACGACTTCTGTATGACTTTGTTATCTAAAAATATGGACTCAAGTATGGGTAAAATTCAAGCTGGAAGATGATTGTACTGATTTTAGCTGTGATGTGGACTTTTATCTATTTTCTAAACAATACAATGTCATTCAGTGTCACATGATTAGATACAACTATAAATACAGATATAAATATGATATACAGAACTTTTCCTCACTGAATACAATGAGGATAATAAACTCATTATAACTGAATAAACTCGTCTAACTGAAGGCCTGAACCAGTGAAGAAACAGGTGCAGATGATTCCAGATGATCAGGCGGTGATCAGTATACTGGT
>JBBJLS010000018.1:16176300-16192536 GCA_037577275.1 Bryconaethiops microstoma
GTTTCAGGTCCTCGAACCTGTTTTTTGTTTCGTTTTTTCAATTCAATAAAAGAACTTAAATCATGGACGTCTGCACACGAGCCTGCCATCATTGGGGAGAGAGAGGGAATCGCAACATCCAGCAGTTTTTGTGCTGAACTGAGTTTTCCCTCTGAGCAGTCCGTGCACATGTGCATAGTGTCCCCTCTCGGTTTTCATTTGTGCATCTCAGAATTAACCTTCTGTGAGCTCTGGGGTGCAATCACACTTCGCATTTTCCCATGGAAATACATTCTAATTACATATAAAGGCTCTAAGGGGTACATGGGGTTGGCCAGGTATGTCCTGTAGACCACAGCTCACTGTAACTCTAGACTGATGATGGTTTTTGTATCCAACAGTCAACCAATCACAGAGCACAAGGCAGGAGTACAGCATACACAAATTACAATCTCCCAATGGTCCAGGGGCCTGTGTGTGACATGTTGCAGGGGATTGGGTCTGAAAGAGGAAGAGACAAAAGACACCGTCCCGCCACCGACCGACACCAACAATTGCACCAAAAATAATAAAAAAATACTCAAGGACAGAAAACTTTAATTGGTATTCATAAGGCTTTACGGCACCCAGTCCATGACAACTGGCATAAAGTGAAAGAAATATTTATAAAGTCTTATTCCAACAGTTGCATCAGTTATCATGAAAGCTGTTTTAGTAGTTCTGAGGTCATTTCAGCTCGGAAAATGTTACGACAACTGAAATTCGTCCGAATAAGCTTTTGTAAATATTTATGCAGGTTTACATCTGCTGTCATTGAAGGTACTGGCTTCCAGCAAAGTGTTACCAAACTCTCTTTAATCTCAGAAATATGATGAAAGATGGCAAATGAACTGAAACTGAGTCATTACTAACTGCAACAGGCCACAGTTCCACATGTAGCCTATGTGAATGTAAAATTGCATAATTAACCCCTTACACTCTAAGCTTATTATTCGATCTTAAGGCTTATTATCCAGTAACTGCTCTGAATTATTTAGCTACTTCTGAAACTAATTTGAGCATAGTCAAGAGAGCGAGAGGAATGAAAGTCTAGAATTGCCCACGGCAGCCTAGTGTTAAATGGGTTAAATTAAAATATGTAATTTTGTAAATTTCAGTGTCATTTTGTAACATATACTGTTCCTAGAAAGGACCTTTAATTTGAAATACTCTCAGGTATGGGGTAGTGAAGATTAAAGCCTACTCCTGACCTTTCCTATTGCTAGAGATATCAGAATGATCATCAATAAAGAAATTGACCAGCTTAGAGCAATCATACTTAAAGCTACTTTTCAGTTGTGTTGGACAAGCTTTTACTTGGTACCCTTTTATTTTTTTCGAATTCTGCTTATCGTTTCCTAACCACTGAATGAGTGGCGATCTGGACCTGCTGGGTGAATTTAGGTAAATACATCCATCAATGTATTTATATTTGACCTTTTAGTTTGCATTTTATTCCTATTGCTGCTAGGACATTCTGAATGTTCAGAACTTTTTATTTTAAACATTATGGAATCAAAGTGGGCAATTGATAAGAGGAACCAGAATTGGAATTGTATCAAATTCAAACGAGACCCAACTCTAGCTATTTTTAGCAAACTGATGTCCCCAGGCTTTGGGTAATTGGTGTTTTTGAATGAGTACTTAAATACACGCTTTTAAAAGTAGCGCAGTGTCTAAAAAATCGAAAAAAATAGACTTGTTCAAAGTAACACAGTTACACAAGCCGTTAATGTGTTAAACCCTAACACAAAAAGCCACAGTAGGTGACATGAAGTAGGCTGAAAGATTTAAATTTACTCCAGGAAAGACAGTGAAGTCTTTTAGATTAACAAATGCTAATGGTGTTTGCGCAGCTAACATTACAGCCTCATTCCTTTTCACCCTGAATCTTTCGGCTGGAAAACGAGTGTGTAGCGCTAGTCAGCCTGTAGCGAACGCAATAAATCCATAATTCATGGTAAAAGTCAGGATAGCTTTGTTGAAACACACGAATCCCCAAACCACACACATGGGGTCTCGTGTGTTTCGCTCATACAAATTGCTGGGTGGATAAGTCAGGGGACGAAACTAATGACTTTTAAAAGTCGCCCCCTAATATTTAGATACCTTGTATGCAGTGCCCATACATACAAGGTATCTAAAGCCTGAGATCAGGGCTGTTCTGGCTCAAACTGCCGGGTTTGCTCCTAAATGCTTTGTGTTGAGGTATGTACTCCTGATGTACTCCGGTGATACAAAAATTCCTTATTGCATGAATTGCAGTGAATGATACTCCTTTCAACCGCTCCATCTGCATCTGTCTGTTATTTAAACTTAAACTTTCCACTCACTGGGCCGAGCAGCGCATTCTCGTTTCCTCCTTCATTTCACAGAGTACCCGTGGCCAGAACGGGGCCGGGTTAAAGACACTATGGCATTCGATTAATCATCGATAATTTTTTTTAATGCGCTGGTTTTTCTGTAATTAAAAGAAATAAACACGTTAATTTGACAAACCTTATATATATATATACACACACACACACACACACACACACACACACATACATACATACATACACACACATATATAAATGGCCCGGTGTTTCTGTTCTTGCACCTGTATTACAGATACAATACAGGACTGTATGTGCTGTCTGTGTACTGGAGTGTATTTGCAGTGTGAATCCTTTTGTTTCTGCTCCGTTTTGTTCCAGCGGGGGTGTGAAAGTCAGTGTGGAATCCAGTTCATAATTAGGTCATAACCACACTTTTCCTAATGAGGCTTAAAGGGATACTTCACTCAGAGGCGCTCCTCGTTATGAATTCCTTTAACTGATCCTTCCTTCTCTTCTGTCCAGCTGCTGCTGGGGCTCCTGTTGTACACGTCCACATCTGCTCTCTGAGGCTTCAAATGGTTTTTTCTCTCTACATAGTCAAGCTATTTTATTTCTCACCAGGAACAAAAATTGGAACAAGAACTTTTCTTTCTTTCTTTCTTTCGTTCTTTCTTTTTTCATTATTTCTCGCTTTTTGTTTCTTTCCTTCTCACTATTTCTTTCTTTCTTATTCTTTCTCTTCAGACTTTTTCATCTCCTTCTTGAAAGTGCATATAGACTGTGTTTTTGATGCAGTGGTGATTTCCACCCGCCCCATTGGTTTGTTTATTTATTTATTTATGGTGTGTGTATGTTTGTGTGTGTATGTGTATGTGTGTGTGTGTGTGTGTGTGTGTGTGTGTGTGTGTGTGTGTGTGTGCGCGTGGAAAAATACAGCAAGGCTAAAATTAGCCGAAGAGAAGGGGCTGAGAGTGAATAAACAGACGGGCCCATTAGCATGGATGGGTTATTGGCTTATTCGCCTCTTCTGAGGGGCTGCCCATTAAAAGTGGTAATGTTCGCCCGCAGCCATGCCTGCGGGAGCCGAAGGAGACCAGGGGAAGCATATTTCACATGCATCAGACACCCGAATTAAATAGACCAATGTTCCCTAAAAAGACTGAAGTACATCTCTTTCTGATGTGCGTCTCAGGCAAAAAATTCATTGATCTTGGAATGTCCCTTGGCAATTATAAAATATTAAATCCAAGTCACACTTTTTGGCTCAGCTTAATTTCTCTCTCTCTCTCTCTCTCTCTCTCTCTCTCTCTCTCTCTCTCCCACACACACACACACACACACTGTTCATTTCTCCCTCACATTTGATCAATTCTAAAAAAGTTCGAAGCCGTTCATAATGGGAGGAAAACGATGTTGTGCGGCACTAAGGTTTTTTTCTTTTTTTTTTTTTTTTTGATGCATGGTTCTCACGACTCATTTATAAACGTTATAGACCTTCAGAAGGGCGTCTTCATTAGAACGCTCAGTTTTTGCTCTGTGTGATGGTGTCTGATTGATATTGCGGTTAGGGATGGGCGACATGACTTTTCTTTATCTTTATTATTATAAATTACAGCTGGGACAGTGCCAAAGTGGGGTCAAGTAGTGTTTTTTTGTTGATTTTTGAAGTGACAATATTTTTGAAGCGACGGAGAAATGCAATTTGAATGCAATTTGTAGCAAATGTAACAAAAGTTATTAATGTTAATGTTAAAATCACATACAAAAAATAGGCACTGTTCGCTGCAGAGGAAATATTAGTGCACTTAATTTCTGACTGTTTGCAATATATTGTTAGTATGGTTTGCAATTCTAGAGCATTAAACTGCATGGACTCCTAGAAAGACAGATTTAGGTCAATTCTAGAGAGTTAATCCGGTGTTAATCACGTAGTTTACTCTATTGTTATTTCATAAATTCCTTATTTGTTATTTCATAAATTCCAATTTTTATAGTCTTGCTTAAATGTGACATCACTGCTTTTGTGGTCTGTTTGCAAACCTCTGAAAACAAAATATAGTCATACGTATTGTGCTGTGAGTACAATTTAAGCATTGTCGTACCCGTATGGAGGCGCATTGTACTGACAGCGCTTGGATCTCTGGAGGAATGGATGAAAGCGAAAGCGTGTGTTGTTTTGAGAGCAGGTGCTGGCGGGACTGACAGTAAATATTAGTCAGTTGTCTCTTGTTAGATCTGTTAACCTAATGCCCCCCCATCCCCGAACCCCTCCTTACCTCTTTCCTCCCTTTCCATCTGCCTCCTCTGAGACTTTCCGGGGGTCCGTAGGTAATTGCCCGAATAATTAAATTTAGCTCTGATCTCGATGAATGTATTCGCCCAGCTGTTTGACAGGGTCCACAGTTCATTAGAGCATGCGCCATGTTTGTCATTTGGCTAATTAAGATTTACAATCAATCGCTGGCTGCCTGGCGAGGAGGTTAGCGAGCCACACGCCAGGGATTTCACTTTCACTCATGATGCAAAACTGAGACATCCGCTTTGCAAAGCCTCGGCAGCTCTGGTAATTAGAACGGCCAGTTAGAGCCCAAGTGTCGCAACTTCCAGGCCAGATTCAAACACGTAGGAGTCCCTGTTCTAATGAAACTGTGTTTATGAGCAGACAAGGAGATAGTTTGTTATTATTTATTATTTAAGTGTTATCAGTGCGTCAGTCCATCATAGGCAAACACGCACACATGCGCACGGCATCTTACATGGAATCGTGTTATTAGTTACTGTTTAATTCAGTTTAAATAGTACAACAAAAACACTGTAATAAGTAGTGATGCATGACACGGAAATTCTTGACACCCAAAGCAGTGAATTACGTTATTTTTTTCAGGTTCTGTTTCTCACTTTGGCACCGTAGTGTTGATACTTTTTTTTTCGTATCTACAGATGGTGTCAGTATGCTTTTGCTTCTGTTGTTTTTGCAGTTTCCTAAATATGGAATGGGTTTATCAAAATGGTATCAATCCTGTATTGGATTAGTTCTTTGACGTCACTCCCACATAATACTCATTATGGGCTGTGATTAAAAATGACTCACTGATTGCAAATCTGTAATTGTCCATAGCAGAACAATAATTCTTCAGTGCCAACATTTTCACTATTCGTCTGCTGCTACTTTCAGTAGATTTCAGCGTAGCCCTAGCGCTCATTTTAGAAAGTTTATGGCAAAAAGTGTTTCTGGTATGTTAAATACACACAGATAGGGCACTAACATGAAGAAAACAGTATTTATCTATAAGTATCGATATACTGTGTGTGTGTGTGTATATATATATATATATGTATATATATATATATATATATGTATTCCCTACTATGTTAAACTGAAATACACAGATAAATCAGACATTAAAATATGGAAAAAAAAAGTCTTGTGTGTCTGTTTCTCGCAGAGGAACTTATACGGGGACTTAGAACATCAGCATAATATATCATTTGAAAACGTTTTGCATGTGACTGTATATTACTGGTGTGGTCAGCACTTCTTGAATACTGAAAAACCGCAAGGATGCTAAGAAAGACAGATTTAGAGCCGTTATAAAGATCAGTTCATCTAGTGTATAGTCCCTGCTTGCTTTATTTTTTCATTTATTTTCCCTGTTTTTTTGCCTTCAGCTATTAAACATATTCTTTTCAGCATGACATTTCATTACATCCCTAGTATTAATTTTACAATGACTCTAAACTTTGTAAAGTTAGAACAAACAGGCAGTGTGGAAATGTAAAAGTGTAAAAGCCAACCAGAGTGTAAAAGTATGAACTTATCCGGAGTATAAAAATGAGAACCCAGCCAGAGTGTAAATGTATAAACCCTTTCTTTGGGTTTAGAAAATTCTGAACCCAGCGCTAGTGCAGGTGGCAGATTTGAGTAAAATTTTGCACTGTTTTTCCCCTTTTGGTGAGTTACATTGGTCACCCTTGACCAAACCAGGCAACTGCCCGTGATTCACTCATTCCGCCGGGTTCTGTAAATAAACAGGGCTGGCATTGATTTTGCCGGTGTCTCCAGTGGGCGTTCAGAGTCACGTCGGAAATGACAGCGGTGACTCAAAAGGTAAACGAATGTAAAATAAGCAGGTCTGATTGCTCCTTACTTTTCTCAGCCCAATACAGTACAGCCCCACACAGCTACGGTGCGCCTGCGCTTCGGCCGCCGACGTTAATTAGCGTCTTCTGCTCCTCATCAAAACCCTTTTTTCTACAGCATCCAAATCCGGCCGTGTTACAAATCATCGGCGCGGTAACAGAAGCCCCAGTTTTTCTGTCTGTCACGTCTCTCCGTGATGGATCAGGGCATGTATTTTTTAAGGATGTATGAATTATGTATCTGTGGTGGGGGGATGGGGAGGGCGTAATGAAGCAGGCTGAATGATGGCACTTTCAAATGTGCTGCTGAAACAGAATCTGCTCGGTTCCTCTTTTCCAGCTTAATCCTAACGTTCTCTACACGCCAGGACTGTTCACAGCAGCCAGGCTGACCCACTAGTGGAGCCTGTGTTTGAGGGGGTGTGTTTACACCCTACATGAACACACACTCACACACACTGCAACAGAAGTACAGGATACAGGTCGGAATAAACAGATGCTGCTTGTCGTGCACACACGCACACACACACACACATTCACATACACATACACAGTAATGTGGGATCGGTTAGTCTAGGGTCCAGAGCTTAGTTTAGTTGGAGTGACAGTGTTTCAGTGTCTCTAGACCTTTTTAAGGAGAATTTCACAGGTTTTCCACTATTTCTGAGTACTTCTATTACTGAAATGTAAATAAAGCCATTCAGAGTATCAGGTTTGATGTTGTTTATCATAGAGAAACCCACTCATTTCTTTACAGTGCTGGCAAAAGGAACCAGACGTCTCCGGCACAAATTCACTATCCAAACCAACCAGTGAAGCTCCATTCTTTCTTCTGGGTGTTTGTATGAAATATTGATGATGGTAAAAGTTATCTTTTGGGACTATTTTGCCTCACAACACCCTGCATGTATTCCTCCACCATTTAGTTTTAGGACCGAAAGCTTCTCAAAACCCTGCTAAAACCATCCCAGGCATCAGGTGGCGCAACCATGTCCATTTTGTGGAATAACTTTCTGTGAGGGAGCTTTTAGAGGCAGACGTCTGGTTCCATTCAGCAACACTGTGAACTATTTAGAACGTTTCACACCAAACCCAATCTGAACGACTTAGTTTGTATGTTATCCACTTAATTATGCAGAAATTATTATGCAGAATTCCTCTTCATTCTAAAGCTCTTTACTCAGAACTCAAAGGGTCCATACGGAAAGTAAGGAGGGAGCAGTCTATCACATGTAAACCGAAATGTTTGACGTCTTATTCAGAAGGTCGTTAGACCGTCATCACTACCAACTGACTCTTAACTCTCAGAGGTGTGGCCGTGGAATTAATCACCGAGTGCAAAACACAACTGAGTGTCAGAAAGTCTTATAAAATGCACAACTGCAATGAACAAAATGTTTGTGCCACCCAGTGTCATTTCATATTCAGATACAGTGGGACCCAGATCAGAATTTTCTCAATGTTCTTAGACATAACTTTGGAATCACTTCCCATATTAACAGTATATTTTTAGGCATATTATTCGATATTACAAGAATTTTGTGAGCAAGAAGTTAAATGATAAAACATATACTGTTATTAGCCATTTTTAACAAGTCTGTTAACTTCAGATTCCAGCTGTTTGTTTAAATCAAATGTTTGGATATTAGTTTTATTAGTACCTCATTCTCTATAGTGTGTAAAGTACATAATTACTGTGTTTGATATAACCTGGTGCCTTTAAAATTGTCAGTGTAGAAGCTGTTGTAGTAAAAATCTTTGCACAAATTTTGCATTATTGCATTAATGTCAGTTAAATGTATTGAAGGCAGTTTGTGTCTAATGACCCAATGAACATACAAGCAATTTGTATGAAACGCCATGTTTTAAAACACCATGTTTAATGCCTCCTGTGCATTTTAGCTATACGTGTTTGTGTATATATGTATGTGTATGTGTGTGTATGTGTGTATATGTGTGTGTATGTATGTGTGTGTGTGTGTGTATACTTGTGTGTATATTTGTGTGTGTGTGTGTGTGTGTGTATGTATGTGTATGTATGTGTGTGTATGTGTATGTATTTGTGTGTATGTGTGTGTATATGTGTGTATGTGTGTGTGTGTATGTATGTGTGTGTGTATATGTGTGTATTTGTGTGTATATGTGTGTGTGTTTGTGTATGTGTGTGTATGTATGTGTGTATATTTGTGTGTGTATATGTGTGTGTGTGTGTGTATGTATGTGTATGTGTGTGTATATTTGTGTGTGTGTGTGTATGTATATGTGTGTGTGTGTATGTGTGTGTACTTGTGTGTGTGTATTTGTGTGTGTGTATTTGTGTGTATGTGTGTGTATATGTGTGTGTGTGTGTGTATGTGTGTGTGTGTGTATGTGTGTGTGTATGTTTGTGTATGTGTGTGTATTGTGTGTGTATATGTGTGTATTTGTGTGTGTATATGTTTGTGTATTTGTGTGTATGTGTGTGTGTATGTGTGTGTATGTGTGTGCATAAGTGTGTGTATGTGTGTGTTCTGGAGCTGCTGGTGTACGTGGCACTGCTGTAGGTGTTTTTGCGCTGTGCCGCTGGGCCACGCGCCCCAGGTGGAGGAAGCCTTCCTCACTTCTTCATCCAAACTCGTGTAATTACCATGGCAGACAATGTTGTAGATTTATAACGAGTCAATATGTAGATAAGGTTTGTGCATGCACACAGCTGGCTTCTGCCTGAAAGCTCTGCAGGTACGGAGGGGACGCCTTTGGGGCCTTTGCTGAAGCAAACTGTTGGCAAATAGTTTTTCAGCTGTATTTTTGTAGAGTTGATCACGCCATGGAAGCGCAGACGCTACCTTGGGGTCTACGCTTAGACCAGTAGTTTGCCAAGAAATCAAATATACGCAGTGATCCAACTGTCGTCAATCTCCCTAGACGTGTTTGGTGGCCAAAGTTTACTTCTTTACTTCTGTACAGGAGCTAAAAATAGCAGGTAAGCTTATACCTCACCACTACTCACAGCGCAAACCGCCCTAAAACCAGTTCATTAATCTGTAATAGACTTGTTTATGTCGTTACTGACACTGTACGACACGCTGTTTCTATAAAAATGGACATTCGTCTTTTTTTGTTTGCAACTTCAGGGTAGCTTTACAGTAAGGCAACCCCTACAAAGTGTCAATGAAGGATTTCAATTTAGTTTACTAATAAGGTCATGAACACCTTAAAAACATTTATAATAGTTATGCATAAAAAAGGCAATAGTGATCTGTAAAGACAATGAAAGATCAGACTCTTGTGTTTACTGGGGTTTATGCGCCAAAAAAGGTCATATTTAATTCCTAAATGACCATTCTCCTACCTTTTTATATGCCTTAGAATTAGAATGAGTTTGTTACTATAGTATTAAAGCTAATATATGTAAAATAATCTGGTGCGTCTTTTAAAAAGCAGTCCAGATTTAAACACTTTAACTTCAGTGTGAGTAGGCGGAGCTAAACTAAAGGCTGAATAGGACATATGGAAAAGTGTAAGGTGTATGTGACATGACGACAACAGAAAATTCAGTTTTTGCAGCTTAGTTGTCATATTTAAATGGCATGTTTCGAAACTTTAATAGAGTTTTTGTAGTACAATACACTCCAAAAAAAATTGAGGGCCGTTTGGTTTCCATGATATGGGCCCTTTTAACAGTGTAAATGAATGGAGGCTCACTATATGGCAAGTAACAGATCACTGTTGCCTTCTTTATTTGTTTTCAGTTAGTATTAATTGTTAAAGTGCTTATGACCTGATTTATAACTTTTAATAAACACATTTTATACACATCCGTTTATGAACTTGTTTATATAAGGGTGTTCTTATTGTAAAGTGATTACCCCATTAGCTACTTAAGAACAAAACTAAACAAGCAAAGTAAATCATGTAAATTTGGAGAAATTGTAAAAATACAAAAACTATATATATTTTCTGCTAAAACTGTTCTTTTAAGTAAAACTCGACGACCTCATTCGTGTGTGCAGGGCCCTGGTCCTCGGTTTGGATGGACTTGGGGTGGCACTGGATTTGTGTGGTCTTGGCATTGGAATGTGAACGGAAAGCCAAAACGTTTTCGGGAACCGATAAAAGGACCCTGCGCCTGCCAAACCTTCAGAAACACTTATTCACACGAGGCTCTGGTGGCACGACGCTAACGTCTCTGCTCTTTTCTGGGGCAAAGGGAAAAAAAATCATCCCCTCTTATGTCCCTGAAAGACGCCAGGACTCAATCAGCAGCCGCTCAACATCTTCAGAAAAAGCTCCAAAAGCACGTGTGCCGGTGTCTCGGTAGGTGTGCGAGGAGCTCACAGTGGATCCTCAGCAGCCGCCGACGTGTCAGACGCCGCAAAGAATAAACGAGTGACTGGCTGAGATCAAGACACTCTATACTTTCCCTTTAAGTCGAAAGAGACACGTCTCCAGTCCTGCCTGTTTGTGTGTATACGTTATTCATCGAGACTGAGATGTTTTCAGTCCCTGTTAAGGCTTTCAGGGGAAAATTTTGACAGCTCTGGGTTGACTTTGTCACAATCAAGGGATGCAAGTCAATAGATGGGATTTCTCACTGTAGCATGACTGAGACCCTTGTCGTTTCTTCAGAGCTCAGAGTAAGCAAGGCCAGGTCCCAGTTTCACAGGAGAAAAAAGATTTCACTTTTAAGATGTCATGGGGCTCTTCGCACCTCCTCTTTTCGAAGATCCTATTTAAAAATGTTTTCGTTTTTGTCGGGTCACCCCTTGCGCTTCGTCGGGAGGTTTTTAGGTTAAAGTGTTTCTTTTTTGTTTTTTTGTTTTTTTGGGTAAATTCAGTTCTACAAAGACATCAAAAGGCTCGTGTTTGAAAGTCCCGGTTGGTCACCATAAGGCATCAAGACTCCGGTTATTAGCGTGGGCTCCACCTTCTCATTCAGAGAGAATTAAAATTTAAAACAGCCGTAGAAATGATGCCCTGCCACGCCGTTTAAAAAGTGAAAAGCGTAAAATCAACAAGGCCTCATTAAGCTGGAATCTTCTGAGGACAAGCATTCTGACTTGAGCCTCATTGTGCCGTTCGGCCCCATTCGTTTCCTAATTGGGTTCATTTTACATATGAAACGCTCTGAATTTTTAATGTTCCACAAAAAGAAGAAGAGGGGAGAAAAAAAGTTTCACAGCCGGTCTTTTTCATGCAGAGATACTGGGCCTGATAAATCGTCCGGTCTTTTCAGAGCAGTTACCGTGGTAATGACTGGAGATATGGTCTGAAGCTGAAAGGAGAGCGAGCAGATTGGCCAGTTTGTGGTTTGGAGTGGGACAGGCTAGCTTTAGCGTGGGCGTTTGTAAAAGCAGCCCTGACTCGTGTGTTTGGGTTTGGGTCGTATTTCCTTGTTTATTTTCACGCAGCTCTGTCACTGCAGCCATCCAGACCGGTTGTGTTCACCATGTTTTATTGCTCTACTGCCAGGCAGCTCCTTTTGTTTATACAGCCAGGCCGGGCAGCACCTGAAATAGAAAGGCTGGACGTTGATACTCAATTGCTGCTTATGATGGGAACCTCCTGAATTTGAACGTAGAGGTTAGGTGAAGGCTCCTCTGCTGCTTTTTTTCGGTCAGAAAAGTCGGATTTCTAATTTTGTGCTCTGTTTTAAAGGTCCGCAGGCCTTTGCACTGGGGCAGCATTTCAGGATGAATGGACCAGAGTGTTCTGCTTTAATTCTGGCTGAACTGTACACCCTTCAAATCCAACAGAGTTACTTTTACATGCATGCATTTGGCAGACTTACAACTTAGTTATGTTACACTAGCTGGACTTCTCGATGAGCAGAGAGGTGTGTTATAGTAACAGTGCACCACATGTCTGATAAATGAGGAACAACTGATTCTCCATACAGAACCAGGTTATGAAGCTTCGGCTGATCTGCTGAAAAAGCTGTTGCTGAAGGGAAATGTCACCAACTGACTATGCAAGAAATATAGATTTTTAGCCTCAGACTGGCATCAGTTTTGCATAATTTATTTTATTCCTTCACTTCCAGTTTATGTTTTGAACATCTTGCAGTAATAGTAATAATAATAATAACATTAATGAAAATATTACATGCTCTTTAGTGGCTCAGCTGTTGGCCCCTTCATCAGGTGAGTTTGATGTTTGGTGGTTCGTCAGTCATCCATGGCTGGTAGTTCAAGAAAGAACAGTTGGCATCACTCTCTCTAGTTGTGTAGGGTGGTCCTCCCTCTCCCCGTCACTCAACCTAACTGTCTTCTCTCTTTAGTTGTGTAGGGTGGTCCTCCCTCTCCCCGTCACTCAACCTAACTGTCTTCTCTCTCTAGGTGTGTAGAGTGGTCCTCCCTCTCCCTGTCAGTCAACTTAACTGTCCTCTCTCTCTAGGTGTGTAGGGTGGTCCTCCCTCTCCCTGTCACTCAACTTAACTGTCCTCTCTCTCTAGGTGTGTAGGGTGGTCCTCCCTCTCCCTGTCACTCAACTGTCCTTTCTCTCTCTCTAGGTGTGTAGGGTGGTCCTCCCTCTCCCTGTCAGTCAACTTAACTGTCCTCTCTCTCTCTCTAGGTGTAGGGTGGTTCTCCCTCTCCCTGTCACTCAACTTAACTGTCCTCTCTTTCTCTAGGTTTGTAGAGTGGTCCTCCCTCTCCCCCATCCCTCAGCATAACTACTTCAGGTGTTTTGAAGGAAGCGCGTGACTGGAATTCGTCATGGTGAAACTGAGGAGAAAATCTAAAACAAATGATATTAATGCCATAATTTGGCACATTCTAATTAAAGCTAAACCATTGTCCAAACTGAAACCATGAAAAGGGTGAACAGGTACACACATACTCTTTACATTAATGTATACTAAAGTTACCGTTACGGAAGACACAATCACTACTGAACATACAGAGCTGTGGCCTTTGTTTCTGCCGCAGAAACCCTTTATTAATCTGTGGCTCTGGAGGGAGAGAGAGGCAAAGCGGGCGATCGAGATTACTGTTTCCAGGCAGGAAAGTTTGAAGTGCTTTTTGTTTGCGAGGAAGGTTCCGGGTGTTGTGTGCTGTTTCGCTGGGTGACCCTTCTGCCTGTGTTTGTGTGTATGTGTGTGTGCATAAACCCCCCTCCAGAACAGCGCTACAGGCACAGCTTTCATCTGAGCAGTAACCTGTGGACTCCGAAACTCAAGGCGATGCAATTGCAGCTTTGTCAGTACACTTACTAATTAGAAAATTCCTGACCCCGAGCAAGATGTTTTAATTATGTGTTGTGTCAACGAGTTTGCAGATTTAATCCACCCTTGATACACACACACACACACATTCCAGTGGAAGAACACTAGCGTGGTCGCAACGTACGCAAATGAACAGTGTTTCTCGCCTTCTTGCCCTGTTCAACCCCTTTGTGCCCAGGGGGGTTGGTTGGTTTGTTGGTTGGTTGCGGGGGGGGGGAGGGAGGGCAGCATGTATATTTGTCTGAGTAGCTGAATGAGATGGAGATGCTAATGCTAACGCTCTGGCGCTTGCAAAGATGGAAGAAAATAGCGGTTTGTGTGGGTGTGAGGCTAAACAATGTGACAGGGCTGCTCTCCGAGCGAGAGAGAGAGACACAGAGGTGGAGAGAGAGAGAGACGGAAAGAAAACGCGCTCATTGGCGGTGAGTCATAGGCTGAAAGGCAGGAAAGGGTTAAAGAGAAATTGAGCGGGGCTGCTGGGGGCAGCAGCGCTGCAGAACATGGCAGTGTTCGTGCGAAGGCAAGTCATTTCCCGAAACACTGCAGACACAGCGCCCCAGGCACTTCGAAACCTTTGGAGACCAAAATGGCTTGCAGGAGTTAGAAGTAATAAGGTGTTTTTTTTCTTTCCTTTTTTTTTTGCCTTCTTTCTCCTTGACTGAGATTCTGCACCGTTGCTATGCATCGCCATGGAGCTCTCTGGCTCGGCCGGGCTGTGTTTTATGTGGAGGTATTAAGATGCAGCCGTTTTCCAGATTTGTGGCTCTTTAGTCAGGGACGGAATGGAAGTTGTTTGTTTTGAATGTAATTCCTCCATTTATCATGGGGTTCAAAATACAGTGTTTTACTCCCTCTCTACCCCCACCCCCATTTGTACGCTTCTTTTTTCAGTTCTGTTTTCTCCTCAGCAGTTCAAGACGAGGCCCTGCACTGTAACGGAAATGATTCCGGTTCTTTATCCCTGCCGTTTTTGGACCGGCTCTTCCCCTACTGTGCAAAAATCTTAGGCACCTGCCAAAATAATATTTTTTAAAAAAGATTTTTTTACCTCAATATTATTAAATATAACTAAAACGAATATATACAACTAACATTATACAGTAAATATTGATTTTATGTTCAGTATATCAGTGTGTTCCTTGTGGATGTCCATTATTACTCGTGGTTTCATCGGAAACCTGGTTTAAATCAATCAGTCCTTCATTAAATTAAACCAGGAGCCGCTGATGGATTTTCACAAATCCAAACAACGGCTAGAGGAACTGAGGAGGAATCTGGAACCGAACCTGTGTTCTCCTCACCAGCTCAAAAAATATCAACTGCTAACAAATCTTGATACTTCTTGTTTTTTGTCTTACTACTGTTAACTTTACTAGCAGAGAGACACTTTATCACAATGAGAAAAATGGCTACATAGGTGACTTTTGCCCAGTAGTGTAGTGAGTGGCATAAATTACAGTCGCTCACTTTTCTGCTCCAACATAAACCAGGCTCTGTTTCCTTTGTGGCCTGAAAAACGGACAGGCCTGCAGGTCAAGCTGAGTGAGGTGATGCCGATTGGTCTCCTTCTTGACCCTCCTGTTATCGGCTAGTACAGAAAAAAAATGAAAAAATAAAAATTACAACAGAAAAAAAACGTGCTCTCTGTGCCTCACTCCTGGGTTTTTGTGCATCTTGGCTGCCGCGGTTCGGTTCAAAGAAAGCCCGGGCCTGTAATCCGCACTGCGTACATCTGTGAATTATTATTCTAATTCTTTATACGTTTATTGGAGCTGAATAAACTCCACATCAAATACATCACTCGGGCGATGGCTGAAACGCCCCGGGCCAATCAGCCAACATCTGTTAACTCTTTCAAAATGTCCTCATCGGCCTTTTTCTCTAGGCGGAGGAGGAGAGAGGGAGAGAGGGGAGAGGGAGGGAGAGAGGCGGAAAAAGGAAAAAGACCAGGCCTCTGGTCTTAATTAATGGCAGGAGCTGTTATGGAGGTGGAGGTTGAAGAGAGGGTCCGGTCCCACGGTGAGGGGGGTTGGGGAGGAGGTGGCTGCTGGAAAAGCACCGTGAAGGTGATCGTGTGGTTAAACTTGATGTCCTCACATAGCCTGAGGACAGGAGAGGAACCCTGTTCGAAGCCTATGTTTCTAACTAAGATGACTAAGTATAGGCTGCTAATGATGGAACAGTAACCGGCTTTAACGATACACGGCCAGTCGCATACAAAAGTGCTGGCGCCCTAGGTGAAATGACATATTTTTGTTGAAGTGAAATAAAATGTGCAAACATTATGACACATTTTATATTCTGTTTTATTTTGTCCAGTATGTTAAAGTCAGGAAATAAACAGAAATTGTGCACTAAAGTTTTTTTTGTTACTTTGAAATGAATGAAATGTCATTCAGTGAAATGTCATGAAATTTCATTCAATTCTCAATGACAACCAAACTAATTAAACTGTTATAATCCCAATAGTTGGTTACACAGTGGTAATTATAGTGTTGTATAAGAATATATATATATATATATGTATATATATATATATATGTGTATGTATAT
>JBBJLS010000018.1:16192636-16203122 GCA_037577275.1 Bryconaethiops microstoma
GGGGTCAGTGAAAAAGTGGACAAAGGTGGACCTTTGCAGTTAACATGGGCAGTATCATAAAAGGTAAAATGACTTCAGTTTGTATTACTTCCTAAACATTTTCGGTCTGTTTTAACACCAGTGCAGTAACACTAAAAACCTTTTTTTGATCTCCAGTCATTACGGTGGCAGGCTTAGATAAACTAGTTCTCTTTCAGATTTTGGAAGCACCTACGCCCAAAACTTTGTAGACACTTACTTATCCAGTGTTTTTTAATAGGGCAGTTCCTCCATTTCTGCAGTAATGTCTTCTACTCTTCTGGGAGGATTTAGACATTAGAACAATGCTGTGAGGATTTGATTGCATTCGGTCACAAGAGCATCGGTAAGTGCTGACAGGTATTGATGTTGCATGATGTTCTTGATCACTCCAGCTCATTCCACTTCAAGAGAAAGCTTGGCATTGGTCAGAGTCTGCCTTTCCATTGACAGTGCATTTCTGTAGAGGTGTGTGCCAACCCACTGTCCTTCAAGCTGTTGTATTATTGCATGAATCAGTCGGCCAAAGCAGCATTTTATCCTTCTTTTAACAGTCTTTTCAGTTTCAGAGAGTTTGGTTTTACATCTTAGGACCACCCTGAGAATCCTGAAAACACCTGCCATCAAGGTAGCGTGGCAAACGTGTGAAAAGGACGTTGTAGTATTTGGATTTCAGATCTCCATTGTTCCCCACACTGCTTCAACACGTCTGGTTTAAATAATGCAGTAATTACCAAACCCTTGATGTGATGAATCAGGTGTGCTGGTGCAGAGGAACTGAACTGCAGTCCTTCAGAAACAGAACTGGCTGCTGTTGCAGTGCGCTCTCAGACCACAGCCGTTTTGTGTTATGTACTACATGCTGCTCCAGCACTGAAGCTGCGTAAACTTTCCACTTGCTCTGTTTAACTCTGTTGACCTTTGCACAGTTAGTGACCCAGACGTTACACTGGAATTTGAAAGGTGATGGATTTCTTCCTAGTTTAATAAAGTTAGGTTTTGTGGGTTTTAGTGACTAACCATGCTAATTAGCTAGCTAGCTGGCTGGATCAAGTACACTTAACATGATAAACAAATTTTTACATAATGAGGTAAGATCTCGGCACATTGTCATTAAAATCCAGCACATTGCAAGTGTTGTGCATCTAATACACTTCTGTAACCCTTTCTCCGCTTTACACAGTTTACACAGCCCACTGTTTATGCATGAGAGACCCTCTGTTCAACATGTTTTCCTCCTATTTTTCTCTGAAACAGGGTTGGTCTTTATTTTTTCTAACATAGCGAAAGCATACACAGTTATTGATTTAGCAGTTCATGGAGATGTATAATATAAAGGGTACCAGAACACTGCCAGACCATTCCCTTCAATTTCATCTGTTAAATTCTTTTATATCTCTGACTTAGCTTTGTTTAACTTCTTTAGTCTTGTTAGCTCTGGATTAATCTCACAAGCCAGATTTCTCTTTGTCTCCAAGAGGTTGGATAGGTTTTGTTAGTTAATTTGGCCAAGAACCACCTATTGTGACAAGAAGGGAATTTGTGAGTGCCTGTTGCTTTTGCATGAAGTAGGTGACTTTTAAAATGTGCTACGCCAAAAACAGACCTGCAGGAAACAAGTGGCCGAATATGCATAGAAGTATCCTGTTAATACTTCTAAAGACTTTTTGTTTTGCTCTGAAATGGTGATTATTGCAATTCTGTGTAAAAGACTAATGGTTGCTACTGGTGCATTTAGGTTATAAACAGTTCATTTCCCATCAGATAAACACAGAGGTGCATATATAAAATTCCCCTCCTGATTTTGTAATCGCTAGTAATTAAGTGATGTAAGTAGTTGGCCAGACCTACCAGTGATCACAAAATCCAGAACTGGGAATTGAATTTAAGGTTCGAATTTGAAGACAGTTGTTTTAGACAGAACATTGACGTGTGGGTGGAGTCTCATAGTAGCTTTGGGCTGGTTAGCTTGTGATTTGGCACTCCACTAATCTCCCATCCTTATCTTTTACAGTGGCGTATTATCCCTCTATCCATCACTCTCTATCTATGTGTCACTCTCTCATCTCCTTCTCTCTCTTCTCTCAGTGGAGGAGTGCTGAGGCAGCAGAATCAGCTCTTCAGGGCCTGGATGCTGTAATTGTGTGTGTTTCTTGCAAAGGGGGCCATTAACCTGCAGCCCTGAGGTGAAGCCCCGTCCAAGTCCAATATTGGCTTCAGCATCAAGTGCACCACCGCCACTCATACAGCAGCCCATCAGCAAAAAAGAAGGCCAGCGAAGAGCAAAGAAGCATTTTAGTGATTCCTGCCAAGTTCCTGCCCTCCTCCAGCCACCAGACAATTGAAGAGTATGGCTGTGACTAGAGAGCGAGTGAGAGAGAGGCAGAGAAAGATAGAAAGAGAGATGGACAGAGAGGGGGAAGCACATGAATTATTAATGGAAAATAAATTTAGCAAATTGGGAGCTAATCTAGAGGACCCCATTACTGTAGGGGACAGTACCGTTTGGAAGAGTTGTGTAACCTGTAGCTAATAACTTGAATAGAGAGAATGCAGGATTAGTGACACAGCTACTGATTCGTTACACAGCTTGAGTCAAACATATCTGACCAATCAGTGGCTTTCTTATTGGTTTTGCGGTGAAAGCTTGCCTTGGCAAAATATTTGCCACCACAGAATAAAACAAAAAATACATCAACGAAATAGCCCCCGCCAACATCCCCCCACCCCCTGGTTAACAATACGACAGCCTCCGCAGTGCTTGGCAAAACGAAACCTAGCCTTGTTGACAAAATGGAAACAACTATTGGTTGACAAACCAATGAAACCCCCAACATTCTCCCACAAAATGAAAAAGCACTTAACAATTAACAAAACAAACCCCCAAACCTCCCTGAACACTGACTTTACTGAACACTGAGTTGCACAATAAGGACAAAATATCATATCGCAATTCTCCTGATGCTTATTGCAATTTTGATGTGCCTTAGAAGCACACTGGAGAACCATGTTGTCTTCAGTGGACAGTTTATTATATCACCAGCAGAAATTCATCAACGTGCATTTGTGATTGGTCAGGCACACAACATATTCTGATTGGTTAAGTAGGCTCATTTGCATATTCCAAGTAAAGATCTATGTTGTGGTAAAGACTTGGCTGGTTACATTCTGACTGTAGGGCATCATGAACTAAATGCTAAAATGTAGGACCAGTTATTTTACTAATAGATTGTTATAACTATAGAAAGACAGAACTATATCAAATCCATTATGATCGAAATGCTGTAACTGATCTAGGATTAGATGTTTCTCTTAAGAAATCTACTGAGTTAGAGGCCATAGCTGTCCTACAATCAGTTTTCCAGAATAAGCTAAAGGCCATTACTGAACTAGAAACTGTTTTTTTTAGTTAAACAACTTTGATCTCAATGCTGTAGCTGATCTAAGATCAGTGTTTTTCCCTGAGAGAGCTAAATGCCCAGCCTGTCCCGGTGCGATGGCATAATGTGTTATTAGCCTGCGTCCACAAACACATTATGACTATATTAGTCTTCATCCACACTCACACACCCTTTACCACTCACCTCTCACAGTCGCCATGATGTGTCGCTGCGTGTGTGTGTGTGTGTGTGTGTGTGTGTGTGTGTGTGTGTGTGTGTGTGTGTGTGCGTGTGCGTGTGCGCGGCCCTCCAGCGTGTTGTCAGCAGTGGGTGTGTAGGTGCGAACGCTAGCAGGAGCTTCTGCTCTCACACTCACTCTAGTGTGTGTGTGTGTTTGTGTGTGTGTGTGTGTGTGTGTGTGTTTGTATCTTCATTGCTTGTTCTCTTTGTTTCTCTTTCATTTTCTCCTCTCACTCTTTTTTAATTTTTCATAGCTTTCAGCTTTTTCTTTCGTTGCTATTGTCTTCCTTCTTTACATTCTTTTGCTTTCTTTTTTTTTGCCTTACATTTCTTTTGCCATTTCCTTTTTCTGTCGTTCTTTTTTTCGTGCTTTTTTGCTTGTGTACTTTATCATCTTTCTTTTCTTTCTTTCTTAGTTTTATCTGCATTTATTTCTGTTTTTATTTAATTTTTCTCTTTATTTCCGTTTTTATTCTTTCTTTCTTCTCTTTCATTCTTTCTGTTTTTATCAGGGTCTATTCCATGCTTTCTTAATATTTCTTTTTCCTTTCAAATTCTTTCTTTCTTTCTTTCTTTCATTTTCTTTCTCTCCCTCCCCTCAGAAACCCCCGGACGGTCAGAAACGTCTGGAGAGATGTATTGAGGTATCTGCGTGTGCTCTGTCGGATGGATATGTCATGTGACATTATGCCTGCAAGCGGCCATCACAGATAAAATGACAGATGCTGTTTTTTGCCTCGTGGATCTTTTCTCCCAACAAAGCTGATGTTATATCTTTTTCTCTCCCGCCTTCTCCTTCTCTGGTTTTGACCTTGTAAAACCTTGGCCGAGGTTGCAGTTAGTGTGTAATTGTTTAAAAAAACGTGTTCGCTGTGTTGTGCTCAAAATGTGTTGTGCACAGGTCTGACTCACAGGTCTCCATGAACACAGAGGACAACAGAGCCATGTGTGTGTGGTACCTGCTCAGTGTGTGTGTGTGTGTGTGTGTGTGTGTGTATGTGAATCATTGGCCCCCCTCTCTGACCTTTCTTCCCATATTTGGATCACTTACCTCGACTCTGTGTGGCCCTAAGTGTGTTGCCTGAGTGGAGCAACACACTTAGTGGTGTCATTCACAAACGATTCAGTTCACTCAATTCATATTCACTGGTAAAAGATTTGGTTCATAAAAAGATTTATTTATAAAATGTTAAATAACACAGTGCTGTCCACTCCCCTGATTCATGCAGACCATATGTGGAAATTAAGAAATTCTCTGATTTTTTTATTTCACCAACACACTTAAATATTATCTACCTACTCATCCTAAACCTGTTTAGCCCCGCCCCTTCACTCTGAGCCTTTAAGCCCACACAGCAGCTACTAATAAACCCACACAAATGGCATAAAATAAGAAAATTAGAAAATGTAGGATTACAGGCACTTTAAAACAATCCACTAAATGCATTTAATGTGATTATAAGAGTTAAACACACAGTAATGGAATACAGGCAATCAATTGAGCAGGCAATCAATTGGAAATTGTCTTTTAAGGGGAAATATTACATTTTTACTGAATATTAAAAGTACACTTTTACTGAATATTATATACAAGATTTATTTAAATGTGCCAGTTGGTTCAGTTGAATCTCCACCTATAGTTTGGTGCGTCAGCCTTTCTTTATCTCACTTTATATACACACACACACCAGATGCCAAAGCACACTGTCTTCCTCTGTCCACACTGGATGGATGCATTTGATTGGTTCGGGCCATGATTGGCAGTAATTGCCATGGCAGCAGGCATGCCCGCCTTTCACATGAGGTCAGCCCTGATTGGCCTGATGAGGACGGGCTGTCTCGCTCGAGGGGAACCGCTTCATGCTGAGGGCGCTCCGCGCTCCGCCTGCCCCAAATTCACCCGGCCTCAACACACTCCACCTGTCAAAACCACTGACGCTCCTGTCTGAGCGGAGGCCACCCTGTTGGGCTGTGCGGAGGGGTGTGCGGTCGATGTGTCGGGATGTGAAGGCGGTTAATGCCAGTGTAGGCTGGCAATAAAGGCCATGTGCAGATTTCAGACCACGTCCGTGTCATACATGCTGACCAGACGCAGATGTTTGCGATCAAGGCCCTCCATGATCTGTGTTTATGGGGCAAAAGCCGTCTAATTGTGACAATGAATGTAGGCGGATCAGAGATGGATGTCTGTCACGCGTTTTTTGCGTTCGGCTGACGCAAGTCTTTGATCTGTGGAAATTTACTGAAGTCTGTTTATCTGTTTATGCGAGATAAGAATCTTTGAAAGTTTTTTTCCTGTCTATTAAATGCAAGATGTGCACAAGCCATGTTTGTTGGCTTCATTGATTCTGTTTGAGACAGATATTGCTTTCAGAGAGATATTTCAACATTATTAAACCCCTTTACTGAGGTCCCACAGTGACATTCCGCAGTTCTAGATGTGTTGAGATGAAATTCACGCTGCATAGCTGGCTGTTGGAGAAAAAAACCCCAAAGTATTGATATCGCAGTGCTGTAATACAGCAGTGTAATACGGCAGTGCTGAGTATTGATGTTTAATTATTCAGTACTATTTCATCATTTTTACCCTGTGTTCTAATGTACTGTACTTTTATTTTGGTATGTATGCACATACTCAACGTTGTTCCTGAGGTCCACAAGACATCGCCCCTGTTATTTTCCTCATGACTTTTAGGCTTTTTTTTCTAATGCTGACAAAACTAAACAATGACATTTTTGAAGCTTTGCTGCATGAACCCCAGCACCAATATTACTTGTTATATATGTTATTATTAAAATATTGAACCCATTGTTTAGTAGGCCTGCATGACGGAATAGGAGGAAACGTTTGGAAATGCAACTTTTCATTAGTCAATTATTAACTAAGGACATTTTGCAACAGAAGTTGAAGGTAAAAAGGTATGAAGTAAATAAATTTTAACAAAAACTACCAATCCATTACCCACACTCAAAAGCAACAGAAAACAAATAACAAAAACAGATTCTATTCTGGAGGCATAATTTGGGGTTGAATCGCAATATAATTTCATATCACAGAGTGTTAATGAGAGTTATATCGCAATATAACTCTCATTAACCCTTTATTGGCCGCTCTCAACCTGACCCTGTTTCTCTTCTCTCTGTCCAGGTGTCTGGGAGTTCCGCCGGTTCTCCAGCGTCTTCGTCTGCAGCGTCCACGTCGTCGCGGCAGTTCCCCCGCCAGCGAATCACACGCGTCAACCTCAGGGACTTCATCTTTTACATGGAGCAAGAACGAGAGACGAACCGATCGCTCTTGCTCTACCGCGCTCTGCTGAAGTAGCTCACGGCAACGATGCTAACACTAACTGAGACACACACACACACACACACACACACACACACACACACCAAACACGGAATCGGTAGCCAACAGCGAACACTCACCGCACCCAGCAATCTCAAGCTTCCTACAGCACCCTGCAACGTGCCTTCAGCGACGTGTCCTCTTTCTGCTCTGCGTCTGTCGTGATGTCGATGTGGCTTTTTTAATGTTTACCCACCTTTTTTTGTTTTTTTAATGGAAAGACGAAGTGAAAACGACGACTGAAAATGTGGACCTTATGTTTTCGTTTTTTCTTCTCCATCACTGCAAAAACAAATCACATCTTGACGTCGAGGTTAAACCTCGTGTGAAGAGTGGCTGGAGGCAGGTTGTCCCTTCAGCGTTTCTACTAAAAATGATTTTTCCCTTTTAAAGGACGGATCTGAGCCCTGGGCATCGTCTTCGGTCCTCGGAATAGCTGTATATTTGATTGTAGCGCTTATAGTGAACGATCTTTGAGACAGAACGCCTTGAAGTGATTTGTGTACATGCTTTCTCTCCCCAAACTTCATGCAACCCTGTTTTAGGGTCACTCATGGTCCAATCAGTCCCAGCACAGTTTACACACTAAAGTACTTGTTGTCAATACCACTTTGACTTTGATGTAAATAGTTTGTTTGAAATCATTTTCCTTAGTATGTGTAACATTTTCCATGTTATAATGAAGCAGCGAAACTCACTCCAGATCATTGACTGAAGTGTTCACCACAAATCAAGTGCATTTGAATGACTTTTATTTAGTTCCACGCCCATAAATCTGCACCCAGGTCAGTCTGACAGTCCGGCAGCAGTCGAGAATATAGCAATACACCCACCGTGGAACATTTCCTTCTGTGTTCGTCACATCCTGCTCGTGATCATTGTAATGTCTGAAGCTTCTGTGTCCGGTCTTTTCCAAATATGATGGATATACGATATATGAAGAAGAAAAAAAATAAGATTACTGTAGTAGTTTTGGCCACAGGGTGGTTTTAGCTGTGAACGCCGGAAGTCATTTCAGTTTTGGACACTTATTTCTATCCCCAATTCGTCTGTTTAACCTTCTGTTCCCTCAGTGTCTACGAAAGGCTTTAAAAACCCAGTCAGATGCAGAAACAGCAAAACAGGAGTTTACAACTATGCATATCGTCGCTGTCGCATCTCAACCTGGCCATTCTTTTCCAGTTTGGGTTTTAAAGGGCCAGTATCGGGGAAAACCAACTTGTCCTCGCTTTTTTCAATTCAAGAGTTTAAACCTTCAGTATTTATCATTTACCACTCGGACTGTACGAAGCTGCCCGTTTGGAATGTTCAAAACTGCTTTTGTGATGTCACAAAAAGCAACACGTTTCCACGCCTATTCAGCCTCAGCAGCTCAGTTCTACTCTTCACACTGAAGTTATAAGGATTGTTTCGACCTGAATTGATCTCTGAATAAGAATGGCCAATCTAATCCAAGATCATTTACATATATCCGTCTTAAAGGCACAGTACGAAGCCTTACAAAGGGATTAAGTTGTTGGAAAATTAAACAGGACATAAAACAACATAAGAAGTGGAGCTCAGGGGAATTAAATGAAATAAAATAAAAAAAAAACTGAATAAATGTAGAGTATGGGCCCTTTAAACAGAAGCAGCCTTCACACTGTGTGCATGTTTTGACCAGTGATCCAAAATGATGTGGAGTAAAATCTCATTAACATTCAGTGCAAGTTAAGTACTCCTACTCTGCACTTTCTATGTTCCCAACACACCCAACACAACTTCTTTCTGGCATGAAGTGTGTGTAAGTGTGTGTGTGTGTAAGTAAGGACCATGATTGGGAACCCCTGATACAGGAGGTTTTGATGTGACAGCAATGATATACTGTTACAGAACCAAAAACGGACCTGCCGGACGTCTGGCTGGGGTTTTAACAGTCACCTCAGGTCTTTTTCAGTGTTACTTAAACATAAACTGACCTACTTCTCCTCTCTGCACTCAGATCTTCAATAACAGAGGCTACTTCACTCCTACCACTCTTATTTTGGGATGTAGGCGGAGTCTATATGATGTCATTGTCTGACCTTTTCAGCAATTTTTCAGTATTTCAAATTTTCATTTTACTTTTATTGTTAGTCCTAAGCAAACTGAAGCAAAGTTTTACTGGAGTTAGGACTTCAGAAATCCAGTGGGGTCGTAACCCATTAACCCATCGCGTCTTTCCATCAATTTTGCGTCCAAACTGGTCTTAAACCGGAGCCCCTTTCGCTTCTATGCACTTGCTGTGTTTTTGTTCTTGTTGCTTTTTAATTTATACGTCAAAAAGACTATGACAGAAACAGTTACTGAAGAATTTGTTTTTTATTTGTTGTGCTTGGGGGTTTTTTTTACATTTTTTTTTTAAAACAGCACTATTTTTGTGTATGCTATTTTTTTACGGTGACTAAAAACGGAAAGCTCTGTTACTAATGTACAGCGAACATCGGCCCTGTCTGTCTCTACACCTCTGCCAGTATTGTCTGTACATCTTAAAGGGAAATTTTTGGTTTTTTACTATTTATATTTTTGCCTATTTTTTCCCTTTTATTATTTTTGTCATTCGTCATTCATGCTTGCCACATTTCAGGCAATGCAAGTTTTTCTCTAAAAAATACCATAAAAAACAAACAGTAGAGAAAAAAAACAGAAAGTAGTAATTTAAACAAAGCACAAATAGACCTATTTGTCCGGTTGTTTAAAACAGTTTTAATAATTATTTTTATGGTTTCTGATATGAAGCAGGACATTTCTACTACTTCAGCTTTTTAGCCAAAATATTATTATTATTATTATTATTATTATTAGGAAGGTATTACTGATGTATACAGTTGGGAAATTAATGTTTTAATGTATGGATAATTTGTAAATATTGTTTACAAGACCATGTGTTTTATTAGAACTACATTATTTTTGGTAAACTATGTACATATCCTGAAATATTTCTTGTTTGTGTGAAGAACTTCTGTATTTGTACCTATTTTGTAAAGGAATAAATAAGCTGTTTACTAAACTTAACCCACGCTGTTGTGTTTAATTCAAAATCTAGTTGTGACTGGCCCTTTAACCTTTATTGAAGCATTTATTTCCACTTTCTCCTCGTATTTCCACTGACTGTACAGGTGCACTGTGTTTTACAGGTACAGATTTGAGTCTCTGCAGCACCTGTTAGCCCCCATTTACTTTCTTCGTCATGGTCAGGACCCCCACAGGACCAGCAGGTACTGTTTGGGTGGTGGATCAATTATTTATGTATATATCTATAGTACTTATATCTTACTGACCAAAGCTCTTTATACATATAGTGTATTTAGTACAGAGGATTTTCAGGAGAGTTTTATTTTGATTGTTCTTGCCTTTGTGTCTCTGTGTGTCTCAGCACAGCAGTGATACTGACATGGTAGTGGAAGGTGTGTGTGTGTGTGTGTGTATGTGTGTGTGTGTGTGTGTGTGTGTGTGTGTGTGTGTGTGTGTGTGTGTGTGTGTG
>JBBJLS010000018.1:16203222-16223049 GCA_037577275.1 Bryconaethiops microstoma
TATTACTAGACTGACCACAGACATAGAATATTACTAGACAGACCACAGACATAGAATATTACTAGACTGACCACAGACATAGAATATTACAAGATGCCACATGACCAGCTGCATCGTACGTCAACGTCGGCGCCATATTGCGAGAGGCACTGCTGTGGAGTGAAGTAGTGGATAAAGCATGTTCTGCTTGGGGCTGTACGCTCCAGACCAGATCCTGAAGGATTACATTTTGTAGGCAAAGCTGAACAACTGTTCTGATTTTATTTGACCATTTTCAAATCCCGTTTTATTAATTTTAACCTTAGCAAAGCCAGGCTAAGCTAGCAAAGCTATGGATTCCTGTATTGAAGTCAGCCTCTAAACAACGTTTTGGCTAAACGTAAGCACTATTAAGATTGTTGTTCACTCTTTAGTTAACTCTTCTCAAACTCTGGATGTTTCCTAAAGAAATCCACTTCCGTTTATAAATCTTAACCTTAGCTCAGCTAGCAAAGCTCTGCTTTCCCGTGTTCAAGACAGCCTCCCAACAGCGTTTTGACTAAACGTAAGCACTATAATACGGGATTTTCTAATGGCCAAATATAATCAAAACAATTGTTCAGCCTTACCAGGGTTTGTTATCCTACACATTTTGAAAAGCTGTCCTGTGATGTGTGCCGTGGTGGTTTAGCAACAGATGCTGAACCGGCATCAGATGGTCAAAGCTACCTCTTGCTCTAATTAAAAACAGTGGAGCTTTAATGATTCCTTCAGAGTCAAGGTGGTTAAAGTAGCGGAGCGTGTTATCCGACAGTCAAAATCAGGGCAAGCAGTCAGTGTATCTTCGATTGATCAGTTTGTCCGGGCCACAGTTTGGAACTGACAGCCATCATTTTATGCTCTTGTCTTTAGTTGTGTCGGTCTTCTGCTAACTAAGGCTGCACCACACTGCAAGACTGAACACTCTTAAATTAAAGAGTGGCAACACACGGAAAAAGTCGTGTAAGACTGTTCCAAGGATTTTAGATCCAGTCCTATATATATTTAATACTGAGCCATTATAGTGATAAAACAGAGACCACACAATGTGTGTGAAAAAAGGGATGAGTAAAATGTTTTCAGAAATTATTTCTTAATCCATGCGTATACAATAAAATGTTTGTATTTTTTGTCACGGAGTCTTATTGTGTTTTCATTAGAAAACCACGTCTGCCGTATCGTGTGAACTGGGAACAGTGAATGCGTGTACCCTGTCTGTCTATGCGTTTAAGAGCCAAAGGACCCGGATCTTCTTAGTGTTCTGATCCAAATGATCCTATTCATTAAAAAGAGCCGAAATTCCCATAACTAATCACGGGATAGCGTAGTAGGAATGGTAGACTCGGGTTTAGCGTATCTGCACATTTTGATATGTCACTTTTCTTGTACTTTTATTTTAATTTCTCTTGGTTGTGAGAGACGATTGCCATTGACGACTGAAATGAAAAAACTAGTCGCAAAATAAATAATTTAGTCGCATTGGTAAAGGCTGCAGTGTGAAAAAAATAAAATAAAATTATATATATATATATATATATAGTCCAGGACTAGTTTTAATCCGTCTTTTCTATACATACAGGAGTAAGGTTGAGATATACATATATGTATATATATATATAAACCTTACTCCTGTATGTATAGAAAAGACGGATTAAAACTAGTCCTGGACTATATTTCTCTTTCACTGGAAAATCTCCATTCATGATACTGTCCTAGGCTTAAACCTGTCTAGGAATCTGCTGTATAGTATACAGTGTGGTACTTAAATATCAAAATTCAATGACATTTTTGATACTGAAGGCAGATGAACATTGAGGATCTCGCCTGCATAACACCACCCAAGCTGTCAGCACGCCACCCGAAGCCCCCCAAGATAAACATATCCTTATATAAAGTGCTTGTGGCCGTTTTTGTGTTGGGTATTTATTTTGTTTGGGGGCGGGGGTGGGGGAAGGGTGTTCATATTCGTTCGGTAAACCATTTTGGGTACTTTCATTTTGGGTGGTTCTGTTTTGTCAACCCGGCTTGTCGTTTTGTTTGCGGGGGTGGGGTGGGGGTCACCAACTGCTGTGAACGTTTTTATTTTGTCAACCAGTGGGGGTGGGCTTTGTGTTGGGGAGCATTTCATCAATTGATTTTTTTTATCACCATAGTGGCAAAGATTCCGGTGTGTCAGGGTTTCATGGAGAAACGTTTCCCGCGGCGACACTGGAACTGCAATTCCTTCAAGATGGCCTCAGGATTCAGACGGCAGTTTCATGTGGAGTTGGACATGCAGCTGACCTCTCCTGCACCACTGCGTAGAATAGTGTCTCTACATCCTTAATGTTAGGGCAACAAAGCAGCAGATAATGGCGTGTGGATGTGTGTGTGTGTGTGTGTGTGTGTGTGTGTGTGCTCATCAGTGTTGTGGTCGAGCAGTGGACGATAATCAGAAGTCAACGGCACCATGTTATCAACCTCCAGCTGGTATCGATTCCTCTCCCCCCCGGGCGATCTGCTGCCGTCTACAGTATCAAAGCCCATTGTCCATCTGTAGCACATCATTGGGAGCAAGCTGCTGCTGGCTGATAATCCTTTTGGATATTAGGAGTGTGAGCCTCGAGCCATCCAGGCCCAACAATCTCTTAACCTAATGTACTGGAAGCCTCTGCCTCTGCCAGAGCTTGGAGCTCTTACATGAGTTTAGTCATGTGATGCACTTTTAGATATGTAATCAAGTGACCAAGTGATTATTTTAGTGAATAATCGTATACGCACCATTTGCAACAGCAAACATTTCACTACATACAGACAGGGATGGATTTGACTGATTCAATCTGCTTATCAATACTGGTACAACATTAAAAGCTGTGAAAAGATTCTGCAGTTATTTTATTGTGATTTCTTTGGAGAAATAAGGATGTCCTGAGTTTCCTGTTCATATAATGAGGGAGGAACGTCGCTACAAATGTTCTGATCAACAAATGTGTGTTGGTGATGAGCTGCTCCGTCCCTCCACTGATCCAATCCAGCATCGACCGTTTGAAAACGCAGCTGTGTTAGAATGTATTAGCACTGCAGAAACACCGACAGCAGCACCGTCTGAACAGGAGACTCTCCAGATTTTAGCTTGGACCAGTCAGGAACTGGGACCAGTTTAGTATTCTCTAGTGCTGGGTGCATCCTGGCAGTTCACATATTGACATCTAAATGCTGTCAGGAGCTCCACTGCTGCCGGTGCACCATTATAACACAGCCGGACGTGTTGATCCTAACAAGCGACAGGACGAGGTCCTCCTAGAACTCCAAGAGCCAGAAGCTCTGGACAGAAAGTAGCTTGCGGGGGAAATTGGAGGTACGTTACGGGTAAGTTCTTAAAATGGTCTGGCAAATTGGCAATTTCTGCTGGAACATCGGTGCGGACAGGGTCCGGCTCCGAATCAAACGGGTTTATACCCTCTCGTATCCAAGAGGTACATATGGAAAATACCCACTGTCACCATGCATCTGCTTTCATAAGATAAGGCACGGAGAGCGAGAGAGAACTGCAGAATACGGGGGACGTGGAGCTCCAGTGAAAGTGGAGGGGCCTGGAGGGGGGGACAAGCTCAGCAATGCCCCACAGAAAGGACAAAAGTCCTTGGGTTTATCCATGCACCCTCGGAAGCCACTCTGGCACACTTTATTTTGGTTACAAGAGATTAATACCACTAATCTGCTTTCGGTGCTTAGCTGGATAAATGAACGCAGGCTTGTGAGGGCTGAATGACTCTGTTTGCCACTTCTCTCATTTCTCTGCCCCCACCCTCTCGCTTTCTCTCTTCTTGTCATTGCCCAGGGCCGCTCACTACAACAGCCCATCACTCTCCACAGCTCAAAAGGTGCTGAAGGACAAATCAACGTGTGCAGCAATCCTGATGCTAATATGTGTACATCAAGCAGAGCTTTCCTGTGTGAGTAATAAAAGACTTCTCTAAAACATTTGCAGTTGTCGGTGTTTCTCGATCCTATTGCTCGGGAAACAATTTACCCACTTATTTCTCCAAAAGAGAAAATACCTGCTGAATCTTCTCATATCTTTTCATGTGAAGTCAGACCAAATTATGGAGAGTGGATAATGCAAGAATGTGGATAAGCACTATTGATATTGGTATATGTTTTTTTTCTTTCTATTTTTGCACTGAGACCCATTTTTGTGGGTTTATGTACTTAAGTTATGTTTACACAGAGTCTAGTTTAGTATAGTTTATTTAAACAGTATAGTTTAGTTCATCTGTTTATCTGTAAATGATCTGATTGACTGCCCTGTGCTGCACCTCAAAAAGCAATCCAGCCTGAAACACTCCTTATAGCTTCAGTATGAGTAGGCGAGTCTAAGCTGGTACAAGCTGAACAGATAGATATTCAGCACTGTGCAAAAGTCTTAAACCCCCCCAGATTGATCTTCGGCATATTGAATTGATTAAATGAAAGAAATGTGAACAAATGTTTTACTGTTACAGACTGCAAAGTATCTTAAGATGCAAGGAGTCTAGATTAAGCAGTTCCAACCACTCAGCATTCAGCACCACCAGTATACTGATCACCGCCTGATCATCTGGAAGCATCTGCTCCTGTTTCTTCACTGGTTCAGGACTTCAGTTAGATGGTCTTTGTTCTGCTTGGATGATTCATCCGTAGGTCACTGTGTGTCTTAACAACTGAAAACATTCCCCTGAAACTGGTCAGATTCAAGGACTGGACCGAAAATGAGAGTCTCTGAAAGTCCTTCAGGAAGCCTGGAGAACTGTTCCTCAAGACCACATAAGATCTTGAAGAAATGTGAAGAAATGAGGGGCTCAAGACAGTACTGTGTGTAAATGCACTGTCACAATTTAAAAACTGGCCCAGTTTCCATATATGGATGGCATGAAGGGTTCAAACTACATCAAGCTCATAATTTCAAGAAGGTTTTCAATGAAATGGGCTTTTCGAAGATAAGGAACCGAAGATTAAAGTGACTCCCCCCCACTCACCCTCAGTCGAACACTCAACAGAGCTCGCATATTCTCACACATGACAAGGCAAGTCGGGTTATCTGTATAGCGGCGGCACATCATTGCTAGTTCTAGAAGCGCCTCTTTTCTTCTCCTCTCACAAAGCGGAGTCTTGCGGTCAGCCCACGGGCAATAATGACACTCGCCATGCGCTCCCCTCCCACACGTTTGATCCAGCGCTTGATCTGCCCTCTCAGAAAATCCAACACACACTCACACGCACACACGCAGCTCTCATTTTTGTTATCTTAAGACCTCTAACACATCCTCATATGTGGCGTACTCCAAACACTGACAGAACCGATGCGGCGAAGTGTCTCTGATCTCTGATTAGCCTGCGCCGTGAACCTCAAGTTCCGATTCATCTTCGGCTGCGAGCGGAGTGATAAGACCACCCGGATTTAATTAAGTGTGGCAGAAAATACCGGATCGCGCACTCCACCGCAGTCGTGATTGAGGCTCCTCGCAAGGAGCTTTCATTCCATCTGCTGTGAGCGAAAGGTGCCTTCTGGGATTAAAAAAAGAACAACGTTCAACCACTTCGCCTCCTTCACCTCTGCCGCAAAATGCAGTTGTGTAAAGAGCTCCCTGCCTAATGATGCACTCACACAGCAAGAGCCATTATTCCATGACTTGCTCACCACCATCTGCACCAGAGACATCAAACACCCAAAAAACGCCCCCAAACATCTTTAATCCTACCGTACCTCCTTTTCTAGGAGCCCAGGCAAAGAATTCTGAGATCCAGACTTAGTTAGGAGGGGCCACTTCTGAGGGCACTTCAGAAAGCATCCAAAAAAAGAGTATCTCCAAAACAGGAGCCTCGCAAGAGAAGTCAAAAACACTATTTACTTCTAATGTAAGACATCCATCCATCGTCTGAGCTGCCTATCCTGACCAGGGTGGGCGGAGAAACATATTGGACAGGTCACCACTCCAACACAGGTCATGGCCACCACTTTTATTGGTCTGTTTGTCATAGTTTCACACGATGTAAGGGGTGGCTGATGAAATAATGGACCATTGTGGTGGTGGCGGCCTAGTGGTAGGATACTTGCCTCTGGACCAAGAGGTCATGGGTTTGAATCCTACCTCAGCACACCACCCCTGGGTCCCTGAGCAAGACCCTTAACCACAAGTTGCTCCAGGGAGACTGTCCCCTGTAGTTAGAGAATGGAAGTCGCTTTGGATAAAAGTGTCTGCTAAATGCCGTAAATGCAAAAGCACTAAAAGTGCCATTTAGGCTCTAGACGTCTGACTACGAGTCCTCTTGGATGGTGATGTTCAGTTCGATTTTGGATGTCCGGCTAGAAGTTTTGGTTAAAGACTTTCCTCGTTAATTCCTTTTCCTTAAATTAAGTGTGAATTACAATCAGTGCAGTTTACACTAAACCAAACTCACTGTTCTCAGCGTAGTGAAAAATGATGCTCTCTCTCTCTCTCTCCCTCACAGACACACATTATTGCTGTCACTCTGTGTGTGTGTGTGTGTGTGTGTGTGTGTAAGAGAGGGGGGGGGCAGCTGTAAACAGAGCATGACATAATATTGATTGGGAGTTGAATAGTAGTGTAGACACACACATGTGCATGCACACGCACGCACGCACGCACGCACGCACGCACATACACACTGACTCCAGGGCTGCACAATATATAATTTGTTCATTATTACTGCGATATTGGGCGGTTTTCTTTTTAGCTGGGCTGTTATAGCTAGGCCTGAACTCTGTTAACTCCCATATTGTGCTCAAACAGAACAGTCTGTGTTTCTCAGCCTTCCTGCACAGTTCAAAATTGGTGAAGGTTCTACAGCACTATGCAAAAGTCTTCAGCCACCCCTTACACTCACACTCAGGGTGTTTCCTTTTGGAGATGAAGGTTTCGGTATGTCTTTGTAATGAAGTATGTTCACTGTAGATGTTCACGATATGCTCAGAGAAGCATATTATAACTTACCACAATATCAACACATACATGTGTCACTATTGTTTTGCTGGTGTTAAACTGTTCCAATATACTAAATATCATAAAACTGAAATACCATGCCATGTATTTTGTTGTCATGACAACGTCCTTAGAACTGCAGCGCTAACTCCACTTGATGCCTGATAGGTGATCTGAGGTCCAGCACTGTGTCCCTGTGGTCACTTTTGGTTTAACTGTGGAGCCACATCTGTGTACAGAGGGTTAAACGACAGCATTAAGTGGATTTAGGAGGTTCAGAAGGGAAGATGTGTAAATGGGAACGCGGGTGTGTGTGTGGTCATACACACGTCTGTCTATAGAAATGTTATTGAGAGTTAAGGGGTTTTAGAAGAGTGAAACATGTGTGTTTGTGTGTATATGCATGTGTGAGGTCATACACACATCTGTCTATTTCGATTTTATTGAGAGTTAAAAGGATTTAGAAGAGTGAAAAGTTGTGAGTGCGTGAGGTCACACATGTCTGTCTATATTTTATTGGGAGTTAAGGGGTTTTAGAAGGGTAAAAAGTGTGTGTGTGTGTGTGTCAGACCGTCAGCAGGGACGTGCTCTCTCTCTCTCTGCGGTTCTGTTGCTGTCATGGTGATGGAGGAAAGATCGCATCCGCGCTGATCCCTGCGCTCAATCACCATGATATATGGAGCTGCTCGGACAGCTGCAGCTTTGGGACGCCAGAGTGTGTGTGTGTGTGTGTGTGTGTGTGTGTGTGTGTGTGTGTGCACGCGTGCATGTTTCGACATATGTTAGTCCATTCGCTCGTTCTCTTTTGTCTAATTCACTCTCTTGTTTTTCCTTTTCCTTCTCTCACACTCATCTTTTAATCTCATTTTCTTCTTTCCTTTGTTTTTTTCCTGCCTGTTCTCTTTTTTTTCACATGCATTCCACTGCTCACTCTTTACTCTCATCTTTTTCATCCTCTTACTCTTTCTCTCTTTCACCACTGATTCCTTTTTCTCTACCTTACTTTTTCTCATTCTTTCATTTGCTCTCTTTCCTTTTTCTCTTCCTCCTATCTTTCTATCCATCTTCTTTCTTTATTCCCTCTCCCTTGTCCTCTCACTTTTTCTTGCTTCCCTCTCTGCCTTCTTTCTTTATCCCCCATTTTTTCTCGCTTAGAGCTTTCCTCTCTTCGTTCTTTCCTCCTCTACTCTCTCCTGCGCCATTCTCTCGCTTTTCTCTCTCCCATCTCTCTCCTTTTCCTTTCTCCCTCTCTTCCTTCTCTTCGCCCCTATTCTCTCTTCTTTCTCCCCCTTAACCTTTTCTTTCTCTTCTTCCCTACTCTCTCTCTCTCTCTCTCGCACACACAGAGCAGGCTGTTTTCATTACCCTGTGGATTCCTGTGATGTTGGTGGGAACACGTCTCCATCCAAAGTTTGTTTACTCAGCTTCTTTTGCACTTTCTTGAGCTGAATAAAGTCAGTTTTGGTTTTAAAGTCGGAGGGAGATGTTCGTTGCCAAAGACAATAAAAACTGCAATCATGTCAGAGCAGCGAATGCCTCAGTGGCTGCGAGAGTCTCTAATTTACCACCCAGCTCTGCCCGACTCCAGCAGCTCTCTCTCTCATTCTCTCTCTCTCTCTCTCTCTCTCAGTCTGGCCCGGGGTATTGAGGAGCATAAGCGATACTGAAAATCAACGTTTATCAGAACTTTGAGGCGGGGCAAAAGTACCAAAATTTAGAGGGGGGTGCCCTAAGTTTTGCACAGGCTTTTCCAATACATTGAATCCAGCAAATAAACAGACAAATACCATCCATATGTTTTATATTTCATTTCAACAAAAAGTGTAAGTGTCCAACCCAGTTGCACTAACAGTCAAAACTTTTGGCACACACTGAGGTTTTCTACATTTGCATGTTACTCATTTAATATTTACTAAAAAACACTACATTTATAGTATGTTCGCTATTTGTGTGCCTTTATTAGCCAGAAATTTTTTTTTATTCATCACTACTGACCCGAAATCCCCAAAGCAATCACACTACTGTTCTTAAATTTTTATTATTATTCTTTTTACAGCTGGAATTTCTCCTCTTAGAGCATCAACATACATGTTAATATCCAGTGTAGTGTCCGAGTATTCATATTTTTGAGCGGTTGATCAGGGGCTGAGTACTGATCATTTTAAAAAAAAGTAGATTATTGTGGTCGAGTAGCTTGTGTAACTTATGGGGAGAGTGAGTGGGGGAGCAAGTCGCATTAAAAATGTGTGTCGGAGAGAGAGAGTCTGTGGCGTCACAGCTAAGGCGGCCAGAAAGCAACAAAACCCAGATAAACTCAAACGCAGGGAAACAAACCCGGAGCAAAAGGCACAGCAGACTCATAAACAGAATTCAAGACACTAAAGCTCAGGTCAGTTATAAAAAAGATGTGTCACTGTTTGTTGTGGTTTAATTAAGAATAATCAGCCCATGAATACCCCACGTGTTCAGTCGTCCGTAATTATATAAATGGCCTGGGAAGAAACAGTAAGTTAAACGCCTCTTGGTATTTCAGCAGTATGAGCCCAGACACTGAATCAGAATAGCAACAGTTTGAATCCATGGTGCAAGCAGATTTATTTTTTTTCCAACACAAACTTCTTTGCCCCTAAATCCAATGTTTACATGTCGCACGCAATCACACTTCGCATTTCCGCATCTAGTTATAATTCTAATGTGAATGACCGGACAAGTGTTAATGAGCTATAAAGTGACAAGCAATGGAATGAAACAGTTAATGAGTTAAAGGACAGTCTAGAATTTGACTCTGCATCACCACACAACCAGTTAGTAGGATGTCAGTGTTGCATTGTTACATATTACATATTATTTCTATCTTATAAAAGAACTTGTTGTATTTGACATATTTTCTTTCATAGTTGCTCACTTAACTTTCCAACTAATAAAAATCTGCAGTTTATGAAACAATGAGTGAACGTCAAGGAATGGCAGGAGACTTTATGACCAAAAGTAGGCAACTAGGCAAACAAGCGATTTTTCTCTGCGTGCAATAATTAACGTGTATTTTTGCCAGCAGAGTTAACATTACAATAAATACAAACAAACAAGAAAGTAGTAAAAATATCAATATTTGTTTTGATTGTAAAAAAAGTAGTTGATATTGTGTGAACTTGTGAGGAGAACACAGGTTCGGTTCCAGATTCCTCCTCGGTTCCTCCACCTGTTGTTTGGATTCGTGAAACTACATCAGCAGCTCCTGATTTAATTTAATGAAGGACTGATTGAGTCAAACCACAAGTAATACTGGACTTCCACAAGGAAAACACAGATATACTGAACATAAACCACTATTTACTGTATAATGTTATTTGTATTTATTGTTTGTTCAGTATATTTAGTAATACTAATACTAATACTAAAACAACACTAATCTATACAGTTTTTAAATATGATTTTTGCAGGTGCCAAAGAATTGCACAGTAGTGTATGTGGTCAGACAAGGACAATCTTCTGGTGTGTGAAAGGACAACTCTGGACGAGTTAATGTGTGAAAATGACTTTAGTTGCAGTTTTCTTCAGCAGCGCTGGATCAGAGCTATTTTTCTTGAAGGAGTGTAAATAAATGTTCGTGTTCATCTGCTTTGGTCTCATCACTGTTTCAAAATCTAATAACAAAATCATAAACTGTCATGAACGGTATAATCGCAATAACACACTGTACTGTGGGATATTGCAACTGGTGTGCAGATTGGCCTCCTGCTCCTTTGGCCTCCTGCCTGCGCCCGCAGCACCACTAGAGCCAATATCTCACAGTGTATCACTCCCTTTCTATATTACTGCATACTTTTTCAAGTAGGTTTTATATACAGTACTGTGCAAAAGTCTTGAGCCACCCCTCATCTCTTTATATTTTGCTTTTTTACTTCACTTGTGCAAAAATACTACTTGATGCTTGTCAAACTGTTCCACCACTCAACATTCAGCACAACCAGCATTCAGCACTGATCATCACCTGATCATCTGGAATCACCTGCACCTGTTTCTTCACTGGTTCAGGACTTAAGTTAGATGTTCTTTGTTCTGCTTGAATGATTCATACATACACAGGTCACTGTGGCTTAACAAACAAAAAACTGGTCAGATTCAGGGACTGGACTGAAAATGGGAGCCTCTGAAAGTCCTTCAGGAAGCCTGGAGAACTGTTCCTCAAGATTACATTAAAAATACAACATTATCTGGATCTTTAAAAGCAAAATATGAAGAAACAAGGGGTGGCTCAAGACTACTGCACAGTACTGTAAAACCACAATCATCATATCATCCTAATTCTTGGTAATGGAATGGATAATTTGTCTAAATTAACATGAACATTTTAGACATTCGGTGACAGGAGAAGGCACTTGGTGACAGAATGTCATTGTTCATCACTACTGACCTATAAAAGCCACCAAATATAGCTAGTGTGACTGCAAAACTGTTTTATTGTTATTATTATTCTTTTTATAGTTAGAATTTGGCATCTCTTCTTCTCCTACAAGTTTTGAAATACTGGAATGGTTCCAAAGTAAAAACACCTGTTAATATCTGGTGTGGTGCGAGTGTATTCTGATGTTTGAGTGGTCAGAAGCTGAGCACTGATTGTTTTAAAAATTGATTTTTGTGGTTGAGTTGCCTCTGTAATGTATGAGGAGAGAGAGCGGACGATCGAATCGCCATGAAAATGTGTTTCAGAGAAAGAGTCTGTGACATCACAGGAAAAGGACAAAATGCAGAGAAACACATTAATCTGCGCAGCAAAACACACAGCAGACTCATAAACACACTTCAAGACACTAAAGCCCAGGTCAGCTGTTAAGCCAATGGGATGAAAAAGTTAAAGAGTGCATTTAAAGTTAAAGGACGAGGGGTGCCAAAACTTTTTACTAGTAGTGTATATGGGAACCAGCCTATTCTGAATAAGGTCCATCATTTGGGGTCAAAAGGTCACTCAGGCGTTTATGAAAACCAAAGAGATTCACTCACTGTTCGTCGCTTAGGGCACAAGTACTTGCACACGTGTGTGTGTGTGTGTGTGTGTGTGTGTGTGTTCTGTGGGGGACGCCTTTAATGAGAGCAGTTAAAAGCTTCTTCCCCGTCCATTTGAGACGGATGTGAGCTCAGAGAAAGCCCGGCTCCAGCGGTAAACAGAGCGCGCGCAAGAGAGAATGTTGTGTTAGTTGATGCGGCCAATTAATTATATTGCAAGCCATTTAAAAATCTATAAAAGAAGTACAAAGCGGTTCAGGCTGTTTGAGAAATTGTAAGTATGGTATTAAAAAATGCAATACGTGTGTTTGAGTTGCTTGGGGCAGTGTGGTGCTTGAGTCTCTCTGAAACAGAGAGAGAGGAGCCGTGGCTTTAAAAGGAGGGGTGTGTAAATTATGCATATCATTTTTCTCTGGTTCTGTTCTTTCCTTCTCTCTTTTGTAAAAAGATGAGAAAACATCGACTGCTGAGGAAAAGCAGCGTTTCACAGTGTGTGTTTGAGTTTGAGACTTGTTTGAAATGGTGTGTGTGAGGGACAGTATCTATGAGTCTGTGTGCAGGTCAGTATGTAGGTCAAAGGGTGATTGTGTGTGTGTGTGTGTGTGTGTGTGTGTGTGTGTGTGTGTGTGTGTGTGTGTGTGTGAGTGAAAGGTGGGTGAATGTGAGTTGTGATTGGCTGGTTGTTACAGTGTATCTGTGTTATCTGTACTGAGTTGTGAATGGCTGGTTGTTATGGTGACTGTAGCTTTGTTACCTGTACTGATCTGTGATTGGCTGGTTGTTACAGTGACTGTAGCTGTGTTACCTGTATTGTGTTGTGATTGGCTGGCTGTTACAGTGACAGTAGCTGTGTTACCTGTACTGAGTTGTAATTGGTTGGTTGTTACAGTGACTGTAGCTGTGTTACCTGTACTGAGTTGTGATTGCTTGGTTGTTACGGTGACTGTAGCTGTGTTACCTGTACCGTATTGTGATTGGCTGGCTGTTACAGTGACAGTAGCTGTGTTACCTGTACTGAGTTGTGATTGGTTGGTTGTTACAGTGACAGTAGCTGTGTTACCTGTACTGAGTTGAGTCTGCAGTAGCCGTTTAGAGGGAATCGGATCACGTGTGTTGGGTCCTGGTTCCAGCCAGCATTGACAGAGTTGCACATGACGTCTCCAGTCTCAGGAAAGATCTCCTCAATGAGGACTTTCTCTCCACTCAAGGCGATTCTTTCGCCAAGGTCGGGGGTCACACGTACCACCAGGCAGTCGCAGGGCTGGGCCAGACGCCTCTGCTCACGTTCCTGCTTCCACCGCTCAAGCTCCTTCACCATCGGGGTCAGCTGATAATACCGTGCTTCTTCATATAGAAGGTGAAAGTCCTGCAACACGAAAGAGGGGAAGATGGAGAAAAAAATTAATATGTACAGTGAAGTGATGCAATATCTTTAAAACCAGACATCACGTTTTAAAGATAACACTAAGACCAATTAACCAAACAGAACAATATACAGAACAGTGCAAAAGTCTTGAGCCGCGCCTCATTTGAGCCAGACTTTCTCATTTTTTTTTTTTTAATGTTCAGTTATCTCAGATAACTTTCAGTTATCTCATTCAGTCCACTTCCTGAACCTGACCAGTTTCAGAGGAAAAATTTTTGTTTGGAAAGCCACACAGTGATTTACATATGAAACATTTAAGCAGAACAAAGCACCTCTAATTTAAGGCCTGAACCAGTGAGGAACAGGTGTTGAGGGATTCCAGATGATCAGGCGGTGATCAGTATACTGGTGGTGCTGAATACTGAGTGCTTGGAACTCCTTTATCTAGGCTCCTTGTATCTTTAGGCACTTTGCAGCCCATCACAGTAAAACATTTGTTCACATTTCTTTAATGTAATCTACTCAGTATGCCAAAGATGAAACAGTTTGATGGCTATTAAATGCTATTTTGCACCAACAAGTTAATTCAAAGCAAAATATAAAGAAAAAAGGGGTGGCTCAAGATTGCAAGATTGTGTGTGAGTTTGTGTATACATATACAAACACCCACACACCTACACATATGTGTGCTTCAAATTTAATGTAAAATGATCAGAAGGTTTAAAATGGAATTCGAAGCATCTTGAACCCAGTTGTAAATATATTTAAACTTAAAGACACATTCCATCTTAACATCCATCATACCTTCAGTTCAGTACTATATAATAAAAGCATTCCTTTTTAAAACGCTGCCAGTGTAAGTCCTATAAACAGTCACACCAACACAGACAATGTCGCTGCCATTATGGGCCTGTGCATTCCTTCATTGCAGCGATCTGTAGCTGACTGTGGCATGCTGCCAACCGCCCCCCACTCTCTTCCCTCCCTTCGCCCCCCGGGGTCTTCTAGCCAGGGGTGATTTGCACCTCCCGCTCATGCCTTTAATTTCCCACGAGTCCAGATGGCAGCGTTCCTGCACCGTTTCCATGAGCGATGCCACGATCTGGAGACAAGAGGGGGAGTAAGGCAGTGAGAGACAGAGAGAGAGAGAGGGACAGAGAGAGCGACAGAGAGATAGGAGAAAAAGAAGGGAGAGAGAGAGAGAGAGAGAGAGAGAGAGAGAGAAGAGAGAAAGAGAGACAAAGAAAAAAGAGAGAGGAAAGAGAAGGAGACGGAGAAAGAGAGAAAGTGCGAGAGAAGGAGAGAGGCAGAGAGCGAAAGAGAGAGAGAGAGAAAAAGAGAGAGAGAGACTGGGACGAATGGAGGAAGACAACGGTGCACAAGAGGCTCAACACTTCATGACTTAAGTTCAGCTGGAGGAGCCGCAGCCTTTCAAGTCCATGTAGATGTTAAACCTTTTGTTACACTGAGCTGTGTGGGCTGCCCATAAGCTGCTGGATTAGTGACGAGCTGCAGAACACCAGACGCACCATTAAATAATACAATGTTACCATCTCGATGTGTCATGACTGTAACATGTTTGATTATTAGGGCTGCACAATATGGACAAAATATCAGCATTTTACTGCTATATATCACAACCGTGATGCCTTTTAAAATATTGAAGGGGCCATATCATCAGTTTTCTGGCTTAAAGTCTGTAAATATTGTTTCAAAAATACATTTACTCTCTCATCCATACAATTCATATAAAAAATAAGCTACAAAAACAGAACATTTTCAAATCACAGCTTTTGTGATCTCACAAAACCAACACATTTAAATTTACCTCTTGAGGAACAGTTCGTCGGGCTTCCTAAAGGACTTTAAAACGCTCTCATCAGTCCAGTCCCTGAACCTGACCACAGTGACCTACGTATAAATCACTCAAGCAGAACAAACCACATCTAACTTACAGCCTGAACCAGTGAAGAAACAGTTGCAGATTATTCTATATGATCAGGCGGTGATCAGTATACTGGTGGGGCTGAATGCTGAGTGGTTGGAACTCCTTTATCTAGGCTCCTTGGTTCTTTAGGCACTTTGCAGCCCATCACAGTAAAACATTTGTTCACATTTCTTTCACATAATCTACTCAGTATGCCAAAGATAAGACCGTTTGATGGGCATCAACTACTGTTTTGCACCAGTGAGGTGATTCAAAGCAAAATAAATAAAAGAGGGGTGGCTCAAGACTGCACAGTACAGTGGGTGTGTGTGTGTGTGTGTGTGTGTGATCAGATGATCAGGTGGTGATCAGTATACTGGTGGTGCTGAATGCTGAGCGGTTGGAACTCCTTTATCTAGGCTCCTTGTATCTTTAGGCACTTTGCAGCCTGTTGCAGTAAAACACTTTTTCCCCATCTCTTTGATTTGCTCTACTTAATATACCAAAGATAAGACAGTCTGACAGGTATAAAATAGTATTATTGCACCAACAAGGTGATTCAAAGCAAAATATGAAGAAGAGAGGGGTGGCTCAAAACATTTGATAGTACTAGATTTCCACTCACTGGCCACTATGAGTTTCCTCCTTGAAGGTCCACAATACAGGGGTACAATTACAGACTGTAGCCCATCTGTGGCTGCCCCTTTTTGTGTGATTGTGTGTGCATGTTTTCTTACCGCTGACAGCTTCAGCAACACTGTACAGACAACGCTGACCTTCAGGACATTCCTGAGGAAGCTGCAGGCAGTCGAGTGGAGAGATGGCCGGAAACACACATGTATAACATGTCAGAGACAGCACTGAGAGAGAGAGAGAGAGAGAGAGAGAGAGGGAGACAGAGAGATAGAGACAGAGATAAAGATTAATTGAGAGAGAGAGAGAGAGAGAGAGAGAGAGAGAGAGAGAGAGAGAGAAAGAGACTTTGGGTTAAAGAGTTTCTTAGAATAGAGTTTAGGAATTGTATTGATTCTCTTACTTGAAAATACAGTGTTAATCTGTTTTATAGCTTTATGAGCATTTTTTTGTTATGTTTGTTATGTTTGTTTATTTATTGTGAAGATACACTACCAGTCAAATGTTTTTGCACACCACAGGTTTTGACCACTTATCCATTTATATAAACTGCAGATTTTCATTCTGGTTAAACTGGAAAGTTGTTGAGTGAACAACTCTAAAGGAAAATGTGTGAAATGAAGCCAGTTTCCTTTCTAAGATGAGAGAATCTGTAACAGTGCAGGTCCGACTCCTATTAACTGGTTGTTGGTGATACAGAGTCAAATTCTAGACTGTCCTTTAACTTTAAATGCACTCGTTACTGTTTCAGCTCTTAATAGCTAATTAAATATCGAACACTCATCTGCTGATCAACATTTCAATTAGAATTTTTTTAGGTGGATCTTTATAGCTCAGCAGTGATTAATAAAAAATAGGACATTTTCTGTCTAATAAGGCCACTCAAATGATGAAAATACTGTAAATGTATATGTTAGCAAAGAATAACGAGTAACGTGTAAAAAAACATGGAAAAGTCTACCAATCAGAAGTGGATCTTTTACATCAGATTTTAAAACTGGACCTAAAACACAGAATCATGACATGATCTGTCACACGAAGGATGGTTCTGTTTTGGAGCATGGTTGAAGTACTAAATGTTGCACTAAATGTTGTCTTGTGTTGTATCATGGTCCTGGAGGCACATTTTTCATTTGACTGTGTTCACTTTCTTATATTTAGACATTGTTCACTCCTAGTTTAGGCATTGACCAGAATTTCTGTTTCAGGCACTGTGTAGAATTATTTTTCTATAGGACTCCTTGTTTAGACATTGTGTAGAATTCTTATATTTAGGCACTGTGTAGAATTCATGTGTTTAGGCATGGTGTTGTGCATTCTACATCGACAAAATTCCTTGGATCAACAAAACATGATTTTTGTATATTATAAAGGATGTGTGAGACGCTCGTGGGGTGACTGCACATGACCAGTGCCCTTTTGGGCCCAAGTCTGTCTTCCCTATGAACTATTATACACACACACACACACACACACACACACACACACACACACACACACACACACACTTATCAAAAGAAAACCCACAAGACTATTTTGTATGCTGTGGACATTTATTGTACTTAAGTATGGGTGCACAAACTTGGGCGCAGAAAATGTTTACCATTTCTTCTTGTGTTCTTGTTTGGCAAGTGTCCGTCTGGCAGCAAAAGGATGCCACAGAGGAACGGAGCAGTATTTATTTGGTTCCAGCCTTAATTGGCAAGGTCCATTCCTGTTATGGGCATGGGGGGAGTTGAGATGGCCTTGATCAAACCACCTCTGTATTATGTCTTTTCATGTGCCTTTGGGATGTAATATTTCGTAGATTGTTCAGTAAATCTGTTTTTTGTAAATTTAAGAGCATTATGCTTTAGTCTCAGAGTCTGGTTGGTTGTTATGTGTTAATTGATTTTTATATGTTCCCCTCTGTTTTTGTAAATGGTGCTGGCCACTCGTTATATGTCTGACTTGTCTAGGCTTCATGGAGAAAGTCTTGTTAGTTCTGGTGTAAGTACTGTGAAGCTGTGGCTGTGATTTGGCCCCTGCAATTTAGGGGCCCAGCAGACCGAATTTTTTAATTTGAGACTTTAAGATTTTTGGAATTCTTCTTTCTTTTTTTCCTCTTTTTTCCTCTGGCTCTGAGTTTTTGGCCAAACCCACTCATTTGGAAGTGCCTGTTCGGTTACCTTCGCAATGTGGAAAATTTGGATTAAAACAGCAGTCTTGAGTTCCATACTCGCGTCCAAACCAACAGGAGCACAGATTCACAGAAAATGGAAAAAAATGGAACATTTTTCCAGACTTAGTTTAGTTTATTAATTAGTTAACACGGTTAGGGTGCTTTCTTCTCTGCAAGCCAGTGGAATGTGCAGCTCACACACATGGACAACAGGGTGTGTGTGTGATGTGATTTTTTTTTTTCAACGAAATCACATGATTATACGCTCGCCATCCACTTAACAAGAGCTCTCTCCACAATGGGTCACTCTGTGAGCTCTGCCTTCCCTGTAGGTTCAAAATACAGAGGTACAGTTAAAGACTGCGGCCTCTATGTGCAGTTTATCACCCCCATGGGTTTCTTGAGTTTTCGCACTCATCATGTTAAGTCTTGAGTGAATGAAAAATGTCCAAAAAATATGATGAAGAACTGTAGGACGACTAAAATAAACTGTCTGTACAGATGAGTTGCAGTCTTTAACTTAACACCAACAGGGTGGAGCTACAATGGAGGGGTTTCCGATAAAGTTGCCAGGTTGAGCAGACATCCAAATTAGGAATTTCTGATCAAATGCATGCCGTTGGTGATTGGACCATCTGTTCTGTCCTAGCAGAAAAAGAGGTGTAAATAGTTACATGGCTAAAAGGTCATAATAAAATACCTCCAGAATATCACAAACAACAGTTTAGTGAACTTGCCAGTCTGAAGGGATTTCTGACCACACCAGGAAACACAGACCAAACACACGGACATAATAAGTGGCTTTACTCTAAGGAGAGGATGTTTTATTTCCCACAAGTCTGTTTATCCTCAGACAGACGTTTGTCTTTGTCCGCCTCCTAAAAACCTCCTGACTGGCGGACTTGGAGTCACACTTTGCCACTTATGGAATTCATTGGGTCCAAAAAACAAGCCAGTGGTGTAACGATACCATCAGAATTTTTGATATATTTTATGCATTAAAAAATGCACCCTCTGAAAAAGAGAGACAAAAAAAAAATTTTTTGGTCATTTTAGCAAGAGCGTATCCATAACATACCCCCGAACCCCGGACACTTTAAACCCCGTCACACACCCACACGATAATCTACTCAGATTTGCAGATACTTACCATGTGCCATTATTATTATGTGCAGTACTCTTTAACATGTGCAATATCACTACTTATGTCACTATTATGTGCAATAATGGATTCAGTATAGAGAACAACTCCAAACCACTTCAGCAGTAATTTTATTTATCTATAGTATTTATATCCACCTTTCTTACTGAACTCCAGTTTGTTTTCACTACTGTTTGTTTTCACAGGCTCCACCCAGATCCCTAGTTTTGATCATTAATGGTGATTCCCACAAAAGACAGTAAATCAGAGATGCTCAGAAGAGACTGAGGGATGAATCAGCGAAGCAGCTTTATATTTATAGCATAGTTTGCCAGTCACATACTGTTGATGTGTGTAAGTTATAGCTCAGTGAAGGTGCTACACAATAAAGGTTTGCTCAGTTTAATGTCTCATAGTGAGTCACACTGCATCCTAAACCACACAGACTAGTCTGATCCACCTTAATGAGGAGCTGCAGGTTGAGAGACAATTTAGGGGATATCATTTCAGTAAAGATTTGGATGACAAGTGTGTGTGTGTGTGTAGGGGTGTGTGTGTGTGTGTGTGTGTGTGTGTGTGTGTGTGTGTGTGTGTGTGTGTGTGTGTGTGTGTGTG
>JBBJLS010000018.1:16230109-16240648 GCA_037577275.1 Bryconaethiops microstoma
GTGTGTGTGTGTGTGTGTGTGTGTGTGGGAGGGAGAGAGAGAGAGAGAGAGAGAGAGAGAGAGAGAGAGAGAGAGAGTGTGTGTGTGTCTGTGTATGATGTTGGCTATGGGGCCCCATCATATCCGAGGATGGAAATTGCAGTAATCTGTAAGCTTTCATGGCCTGTGTCTCCTTCTCGCCTTGAGACACGATGGGGCACCTTCTTCATCTCTCTCGTCCCCACCTTTCCACTTCTCTCCTCTCCTCTCTTCTCCCACCCTTTCCTTTCTTCTCCTCCCCTCTCGTCTCCTCTCTCCTCAGTTCTCCTGTGCTTTCCTCTCCTTCATTCTCCTCGCCTGCCTTTTCCTTACATCTCTACTCTTTCATCCTGCACCAGTCCTTTCCTCTCCTCTCTTCCTTTCCTCTTTCCTTCTTTGCTCTCTTCTCTCTTCCTTTCATCTTTTCTGTCCTCCTCTACTCTCATCTCTTCCTCTCTTCTTGTCATCTCTTCTCTACTTCTTTGCCCTCTTCTTTTTTCCTTTCCTCTAAATTTACTCTTCTCTCTTTTACTCCGTTCCCCCCTTCCTTCCCTCTCTTCTTTTACTTTTCTCTCTATTCCTTTCCTCTGAACTCTTTTACTTTACATCTTCTTGTCCTCTCTTCTCTCTTCCTTTCTTTTGTCTTTTTTCTCAACCTATTCTCGCCTCCTCTCTTCTCTTCAAAATAAAAACACGGCAAAATAAAAATTCTATTGCAGAACAAAAAACGAAATATGGGACAGACCGAAAACTGAAAAAAGATGACAATAAATAAAAACAGTTTACATAATGTAAACTTACTGAAATCATTAGTTTGTAGCAACGGAATGCAACAAAAACAGCAGAGGACGGTTCATCCAAGGCTACGAGTTCCATTATTTTTTCTTTGACTCTTTGGCATTTCAAAAACTGAGGCCAGAGAGGGCGTCAGTGTTCACACAGACTTTCTCTTCAGTTTCTGATGTTTTGCTGGATTCTGCATTTTACGTGGGTGTAATTCAGCAGTTTTGGATGTTGTAACTTCCCCCAACTCCCCACTGTCCAAACTCCCCCAGAGAAACTGTGCAGTAACTCCACATGGCTGATGTTTTCACTGGTTATTTACTGCTGGATTTACTGTTTGAAGATGTCTGTGCTGACCAGAGCTGCAGAGCAAAATGAACAAACTAGATTTTTCATTACTATTCACTTTCATTACCATTAAAACGTGTAATGTATGACAAGGTGTTGGTACTTTGTTGTAGGTGTGTTTTTGCTATTCTTAATTAGAAGATGTAAAAACACGTAATTAAAGCTTGCATACAACTGTAATTGTACTAAATCTCCAAAAAAGTAACTGCAGGAAAATGAAAAACTGTTATAAGCTTCAGTGTAAGTTAATGGAACAAGACATTCTTGCTTATCATGAAATGTTCACAAAGAGTAAAAAGCAACTGGTATTTTTTAAATTTATATAAAAACAGAAGAAAAAAAATAATAAACTGAGATTTTTACATAATGAAAACGAGGTTTTACATAATTAGTTGCTACTGACTTTTTGCCTTCTAGGTGGACAACCAGCCATGAACAGTTCCACCAAAACAACTATGAACAGTTCCACTGCTGTCTTTCCCCTACTTCCAAATCCAAGAATACACATTTTTGAAATGCTGTCTCATAATCCAAAATAACGTTTTCTGGCTCTCATACTCACACAAGAGAACGGAACCTGCAAACTGACACTGAGACAAGGGACTTGAAAACCAGACTTTTTAATAAGAAATCTAAATAGACGTCCCAGCAATAAGCCACCTGCCCTGTACAGCAAGCATTGGACATTCAACAGCCCACACCTCCGAAGAACCTTTGCTGTTTTTAATTAGAAAATGAAAAAGATGTCATTTAAGCTGGGGTTAATGCAAATGACTGTAACTATGCTAATTATGTAACTGCTGGAACGAAACCTCAAATCTAAAAAAAAAAAAGGAAGGAGAAAAAACCCGGTCATAACCATTGAGATAAGTTAATAGAACATTAATAGTTCTTGCACATCATCAAAAGGAAGTGTAAAAAGTGTAGAACGCAGCCGGGACAATATTCCATATAAGCAATAAACCAACTACAGATTTACAGTCCTGTGCAAAAATCTTCATGATTCCAGATGATCAGGCTGTGATCAGCATACTGGTGTTGCTTAATGCTTGGAACTCCTTTATCTAGGCACCTTATATCTTTATCTTCTCAATATACCAAGGATGAGACAGTTTGACAGTCAGGAAATAGTATTTTTGCACCAGTGAGGTTATTTAAAGTAAAATATAAAGAAATGAGGACTCATGACTTTTGCACAGTACTGTAAATCAATGATAAATATGAATACTGAATTAAAAGTAACTGGTCACTGCTGGTGTATCATCATTTATTCATTCATTCATGATCCATGCCACTTATCTTTAACCAAGTTTGGGGGGCTGTAGTCGAGTCACCAGTCCATCATAGGGCATACACACACACACACACACACACACACACACACACACACACACCTAGAGGCATGTTGTCCCACAGGTCATGTGTGGGCTATTTTGTCTAACAGTAGTAGCCTGTATTCCCTAACAGGACATTTGATAAGAGTTCCACTTCCCGTCACCGCCACACTCTCTCTGTGAACCGTCTCCAGCCAATGGTGGGCCACAGTGTTATCACCATGGCGATGTAATCTCTTTGATCACAGCGGAGGTCAGCTGACAGTGTACTGCGACCTCAAAGAGAAATCACAAGAAAGTCAAGATTCGTTCAGGCTGTTCCCTCCCGAGTGCTTGTCAAAGCCTGTTAGGAGGCCAAACAGCAGAGGAGGGGGGAGAGAGAGGGAGAGGGGGAGAGAGAGGGAGAGAGAGGGAGAGGGAGAGGGAGAGACAGAGAAAGAGGGAGAGAGACAGTGAGAGTGAGAGAGCAAGAGAGAGAGAGAGAGTGAGAGAGAGCCGGAGTGAGAAAGAGAGAGAGAGAGTGAGACGGAAAGAGAGAGTGAGAGAGAGAGAGAGAGGAGAGAGAGAGAGAGAGAGAGAGAAAGAGAAAAAGAGAGAGAGAGGGAGAGTGAGAGGGAGGGAGAGAAAGAGATGGGAAAAGAGACATCAACCGGAGACTTAATGCACAGAAGCTGTGTTTGCACTGAGCGTCTAAAGCTCGCAGACAAAAGGAATTGAATTTCCATTACAGTCCTCTCTCTCTCTCTCTCTCTCTCTCTAGCAGGTGTAGGACTACACCAGTCAGTAACTTTTGTCTTGCGCTGGTAGAGAACAGTGACCTATTTTCAAAGATGCTCTTCCCTCTCTCTCTCTCTCTCTCTTCCACTTTCACTTATTCAGGCTGAGGCTGAGAGGATGCAAAAGAACGGCAAATGCATTGTGATAATTGCACAATGCATTTGCCCCCCCACACACACACACACTTCAGGTCTGAGTTAAGTAGGGATGCACTCATATGGAATTTAGCAGCCGGTACTAGACCTAATTTCACAAAATTCAACATTTGCTTGGACACGATACACAACACTTTGCTTAAAGTTTCTAAAACACATCACTCAAATATTGTTTAATAAAACACCCCTGACTGTAGATTATTTATTAAAGTAGCCCTGACTGTAAATTGTTGAATCAAATCCTGCTGTCTTTAAATTGTTTGATGAAATGTCACTGACTTTATATCGTTTACTAAAACCCCACTGACTTTTAATTGTTAAATAAAACGTCACTGACTTTGTATTGTTTACTAAAACACCACTGACTTTAAATCACTTAATAAACATCCCACTGACTTTTAATTAGCCCCGTTTACATGGACACTTTTTTCCATTTTTAATCCGATTAAATACGCAAACCGATTAAAAACATCCCATGTAAACGGTTTCCGTTTACATGCGATTCCACTGAGTCCGATTACATTTTCAACCCGATTAAAAGAGGTGGTTTAGACCTTTCTTTTAATCCGATCGATCGAGGAAACCGCTCATGTAAACAGGCAAACCGATTCCTTCTTCCTGCGCATGTGCGTGTGCTCGCGGACGGTAGCAGCTAGCTAGTAGCCAAGTAGAGTTTACCCCAGCGGAGTGAATTTACCTCAGGTGCAGCAGTGAACGAAATAAAAACAAAAACTGACCAGTCGCTGACACTACGATTTTATTGGATATGTTAAAACAGTTCGATATCAGGGAGAGATTGGATGGGCGTAAAATCAGAAACAGCACAGTCCAGAATCACCACACACTGTTAGCACGGCGCGATCTGAAGTAGCCAGTGTCCTGCTGCACGACAGCATTTCTCAGTGTTAGAACCGGACTGTATAAACTGGCTCTATCACCTCTAAATATATCTCTGTCTATTTAGACTCTTCTCGTTTATAGTTTTTGGCTATTTCTCATCATTTTCGATGAGGCAGCACACCAGAACGCGAGACGCTGAGTAAAGCACAGCCCCACATTAAAATGCTTCTGACATGCAATGGAGGATAAACAAGGAGAAAGTTACCCTCAGAGGTTTCTTTTTCTGTACCAGAAAAGTGGCCTGGGTCTACCAGAACGCTTCTCAAAATAAGGTACGATCAGATTAAATGGCTGGAACACGTAAACGTGGAACAAACGCGGATCTCTTTATTTGAGGCTCATGTAAACAGTTCGGTTGGATTCTTTTAATTTCAATCGGATTGAAAAAAGTGTCCATTTAAAAACGTCCACGCATGATGTAAAATTTTTTTAAAGTGTCCATTTAAAAACGTCCACGCATGATGTAAAAATGAGTGAAATCATGATGTAAAAATATGAAATCAGCATATCCACTCTGCATCGCAAAATAGGGCCCTAGTCTTAATCTGGGTCTCAGGAACTGTTCCTGAGGTCATAATTCAATCCAAGCCTAAATTTAATCTAGAAAACCCATGTCTCTGTATCTCCAAAATTGTTATTAAGTATTAGTTTTACTGTATATTCATGTAATTAGATAGTAATTAGTCATGTTGAAGCCCAACAGTGTAGGCCAGGTGAATTTTTTTTTTCAAATATGTGGAATAAAAATGTAAAATTATAAAAATAAAAGGGTTTTGGTACGACTGAGATGTTGCGCTGCATGAGTTAGACGTGTGTATACCTCTTCATCCTCTGGTCAGATTAAGAAGCTCTCTTTGCACTGCTGTTCTTTCTCGCTTCATCTATCTCTCTCTGTGTCTACCTCACCATTCTCTCTTACTTTCTCTTCTTTCTTTCACTCGCTCTCGCTCTCTCTCCTTCTCCCTGTCCCCCCTCTCTCTGGAAATCGATGCAAAATGCTTTATAAAAAACCAATACTCATCTCCCTGTTGTGCCTCGGGTCTTCCTTTCTCATATGCTCTTGCAATTCTTCCAGCTAGAATTTCACCATACGCCTCCAGGCCAACTCTGTTTTTCATCTCCACTTTTTTAAAAAGCAATTAAAATGCTGCCTGTTTTTCTTTTCTTTCCCTTCTCTCCCTTGCTCTCTTCGCGTCTCTCTCTCTCTCTGTCTCCGTGTTTTCATGTCTCTCTGTCTTTTTCGCTCTCTCACTTCTGTCTCTCTTATTATATCTCTGTGTATCTTTTCTTTGGGATCCTCTTTCTATTCTTTCCCTCCCTTTCTTTTTATTCAATCTGTTTTATTCTCTCTCACATTTCATTCCTCTTTCTCTTTGTATGTTTCTCTTTTTCCTTCTCTCTCCCCCTCTTTATCTATATATATATATATATATATTCCCCCCTTCACTCTCTCTGTTTTGTCTCCTATTTCTTCCTTCTTTCACACCGGTTCCCGCTCTTTATCTTCCTCTCATCTTTCGTTTCATTCCCTCATTGTGTTTAATATATCCACGTTTCGCTCTCCCTCTCCCTTCTTCCCTCTCTTCCTTTCTCTGTGTATGTCTGCGCATCTGCCTCTCTTACTCTTTTACCCTTTCAATTCATCCCTCTCTCACCCTTTCAATTCTTCCCTCTCTTACCCTTTCAATTCTTCCTCCTCTTTCTCACCCTTTCAATTCTAACCTCTTACTCTCTCTCTCTCAATCTCTCCTACACTGTCTCTTCTTTCCTCTCGCTCTTCCTCTCTTCTTGTTCCTCTCGGTAAATCACTCACTCTTGCCCGCAGTACCTGAGTGGGTGAGATTCTCTCTCTCTCTCTCGCTCCGTTTTGTTTCTGTCATGACAGACTTTGCTGCCTTTCAAAGAGCGTGAGAAAGAGAGAGAGAGGGAGAGACAGAGAGAGAGAAAAAGATCAGAAGAAAAAAAAGAAAAGAAACTGTGTATGAGAGAGATGTGTGTGTAAGACTGAGAGAGCGATGGATAGACAGAGAGATCGGAAGTAAGACTGTGTGTATCTTGCCATCAGGCTCTCACTCCAGTATAACACACAAACAAACACACACACACATACACAGGCTGCTCACTGTGGCCAGACGACCAGACCACTGTATTGTTTAGTGCAGCTCAAAATACTGTTAATTGGTACTCTGATACAGGCCAAATGCAAACGAGCTCTCTGACCAATCACAGTGTGCTGTGAACATTCTGACCAATCACAGCTCTGCATGAGTTTCTCTGGTTTTCTGATGAATCAAGGTGTTCAGGTAATCCAACGAAAGCCAGTTATTTAGGCTAGAATAATGCAGGTCAGTCAGAATAACCATGTCACACTAATAAGTGCATCACACTTAACAGTTTGTGGTGTGTTTTTGATCTGTTCACTGGAGGTGGGAGGGTTTTGTTTAGTTGGCCAGGCATTTTTGTTTTTTATTGCCATGGCAGCAAAAAGTTTGGTGCAGCACGCCAATGTAGGAAAATAATACCAGCGGAAATGTACTCAAATCATACAAATAGTGACTGTTGTATGTTCATAAAAGACTGTTGTATGTTCGTAACTACAAAATTCCACCGCTGTAACTATGTCATTTATTACTGCACATTTAATATTTTTTCTAAATTGGTTAAACTCAACTGTCATTTATTCTGCAAATTTTAGTTTAATTTCTATCTATTTAGTGTATCATATATGCTGAGTTTAGAAAAAAATACAGTATATATTAATTGTGCCATAGTTTGTGCAAAAGCCAAATATTCCTCCAAAATGTTAAATTCTGAACATTTATTGCGCACTAAATCGAGCAGGAGTTTGTAATCAACTAAACATGACATTTGTCTGCAGGCAGCTAAACATTTAACATACAACCAGTCAGAAGTTTTTACCACCACAGGTTTTTCCATAAAGTGCAGATCTTTATTCATCTGAAAGTTGTTGAATGAACAACTATAAACGGAAATATCTCAAATAAAACAAGTTTCCTTTGTAAGATGAAAGAATCTGTAACAGTGGATATCTGACTCCTTTTAACTGGCTGTGTGGTGATTCAGAGTCAAATTCTATCCTTTAACTTTAAATGCACTAATTAAATATTTCGCCCCATTGACTGTCACTTAATAGATCATTAAATATCTAACACTTGCCTGGTGATTTATATTGTAATTATAAATTATATTAAGTGACTTTTTGTAGGTTAGTAGTGATGATAAAATAGGACATTTTCTGGCAAATAAAGGCACTCAAATGGTGAACACACTGTAAATGTACTTTGAGTGTATTTTTAGTAAATATTGTGTAATATACAAATCTTTGAGACTGGTAGTGTACAACTGGATATTTTGATTCAGTAAGTTATATTTGGCATAAATACACAGGATGAGGGTTCTGGTGGGTTCCTCATGGACCACTCAGAAAACATTCTGTGGCTTTTTTCTTCACTGTATTTGACAGAAAAGGGCTGAATAGTCTTCTAAAAAGCCCTCTGCGGTTTCAATATTGCAAAACCTAACATTACGATGCCAATTAGCAAGCGGTATATTATGCAGCCCTGTGAGAAATCTTGAAACCAATTCTCCAAATGAAGCTCAGATCTAACTAAAGCCCCCAGTCTGGACTTTTCCTCGCTGCATGCCCACGTGCCTGAGCACCGAGCGTCACCACATGTTCGTTAACCCTGATTCTCCTCAACTTCCCATCTGTCCCACGTAACTGATCTCTGTCAGGAGCGCTAGCCGAGGCTTCTGCGCTGGCAGCCAGCTCTGCCTGCGGTCCCCATAAATGTTTCATGGCTTCTGTCTCTTCGGCTCGGCCGGGCGAGCGCCGAGACTAATGCCGGCCCATTAGTTAGTGCACTAAGTTTCTCTTCCCTCCGTGCATTATTAACAGATCAATCTATTAAAAGACATCATCAACTTAAAAGTCCTTTAACCTTGTTCCTAGCTGTCGCCCTCCCCTTTCTGATCTGCTGTTCCGCTTCTTTAACCTGTTCGCGTCTAAAACGATTACATTTGGCATAAACTTGCTTGGATTTGTCTAGACGGACGATATTTTGTATAGTAACACCTTGGATGAATATCTGTGTTCTTTTAATTACATGTCATTTACATACACTACCAGTCAAAAACTTTTGCACACACTGAGATTTTCCACATTTATATGTTACTCACTTAATATTCTTTGCTACACATTTATAGTATGTTCAGCATTACAGCACCTGTATTAGCTAGAATTATTTTATTAATCATGACTGACCTATAAAAAGCCACTTAATATAACTATAATGTGGGTGAAGATACTTAACGAGCTAGTAGGTGACAGTCAAAGCGATGAAAACAGTTCACGAGTGCATTTAAAGTTAAAGGACAGTCTAGAATTTGACTTTGCATCACCACACAACGAGGTAACAGAATGTCGGACAGGCACTGTTACAGATTCTCTCATCTTATAAAGGAAACTTGTTTTATTTGACTGTGCTTTAACCTGAGACGAGATGAAAATCCAGTCACACACACAATGAGGGGAAAACCTTTGTAGTTTTAGCTCGGTGATGTATCTGCTCTAACGACTTTACCGGTCAGTTCTTGTTTAGAACCAGACGTCGTTAAAACGGCTATTTTTGATGGTTAAAGCGGCACTGACATAAAATCCATAAACAAAAAAGCTAAGCCAGCTGCTACGCCCACTTCACAGGAGGGGTAGGGGCTGATCCGGGCCCTAAATGTGTTGAATGTAGCAAAATATAAATATGGACCTTGGTTAAAAAGCTCCTTATGTGAAAGTATTAAAGTTAAAGAAAGTGGATATGTGTCATTCGTTCATACTAATATAATACCTATTATCATGCAGAGTAATTTTTTAGCCATTCTGTGTGGCCCACGAATCCACAGTGATTTTCATATTCGGCCCACTTGCTATTGAAGTTGAATAACCCTGTCATACACTATAGTACATTATCATTATTGCAAATGTTAATGATTAGCCAAGACCTGTTCACTTCTGGCACCTTTAAAATAGACAAAAGAATAGATCAAATGCATGGCTGCTACTCTCATTTTTAGACCCCATACATAAGTCTATTGGTAGGTTGTGTAAATTATTTTTTTTTAAGTTGAAAAGAAGTTTGTAGAGATGTTTAGAATACATTGTGCTATACACAAATACAATACAATATTTGTGTATAGCACTGTATGGATGGATGATCACAGATAGATGATTTTACTATTTTACAGCATTTATCAGTACTAAACATCAGCTACAAGCTACGAGCCAGAGTTGAGACCAGACTATGAGTTGCGAAAGACACTTTATGATGTAATCCAAGACAATCTGACAATTGGCGGGAGAGAAAAGAGAAAAGTGAAGGGATCGCTGCCAACAGAGGAGAGGAGTCGTCCTGAAAACGTGCTGGGGGCGGTTGTCGTACGATTTGTGTATGATTTGGCATTTGAGGGATTAAGAGGTAGCTGAGTACACAAGCAGATCAAGATGTGGGGCTTAAGGTCAGTCTGTTTACTGTGTACTCAGCAGCTGAAGAGCACAGAGGGGCGTGTTTTGAGAGAGAGGGAGAGGGTAGGAGCGAGAGAGAGAGCGCGAGAGAGACAGAGAGACAGATACTCCAACAACAGAGATAATACATAGGCGGCAGGCATATATGGCACAATACTGGAGCTAGCAGCATAAAGACAGCTAAGCCCATGGTTTTGCACAGTTTGAAATGCGACCAATGTTTTCCAACTTGGTAGAGAGAGCTGAAGGATGCTAAAGGTTCCCTCACCGCATGATGCTCTCAGCTCCCTGACCAGCACACACACATACACATGCATGGTAAGAGAGAACTACCAGGCTGTAAAGCTGCAGATGGTTGATCCCGACACTCTAACTCACCATTTCTTCTTCTTTCATGTTTCATGAATTTTTCATGCCCCTTTATTCCCTTCACTAAGTGTGAATGAGTCAGCTAAGTGTGAATGAGCACAGAGCACAGAGGAGCTTTGACCAGCTCTTGTTGTTCCACTGTTATTCACCTATTAGCTCTTAGATAAAGGGTGGGGAGAATGTAGAAACAGGACCTTTTGAATGTTACAGCTTTCAAAACATGATATTAAAATGCCCACTTTTTCTGGCATTTTGTGTTTGTGCTTGGAAAGCTCACACAATTAGCGTTAGTGGGTGTATGTATGTGTATATGTAT
>JBBJLS010000018.1:16240748-16252972 GCA_037577275.1 Bryconaethiops microstoma
TTTGTAGAGCAGCTTTTCTATGTGCTGTATTCCAGCAGCTTCACTCCTGATTCAGTTTCTAATGGGATGAAACAGAGTCACACATGCACACACTCTGCTCTTAACATCACTATTTTAATTGCTGCAGTCGTAAAATAGTGTAAGTGTTGTGTAGTTTAACATTTCCAAGGTATAATCAATTATTTCTATGTATTATTTTTACATTTTCTCCAATCGCTTTTTTGTGTGGAATTTTGGATCAAGTGTATAAAACAGTGTATAAAACAGTAGTGACACGCACATTTTACACAGACACTCCCACAAACTACAAAAGCAATAACCAGGAAAAAAAAATGACGTGTTCTCTTATTTTTTTTACATGGCTAGCTATATATATATATATATATATATAATTTTTTTTTTCCTTCTTTTTTTTGAATGTATATAAATATATGTTATATATACTTTTCCAAGTAGTTATGGTTTCATGGTGGTGAGATTTAAGATCCACTGAATCGTTGCCTTTAAAGTCACACCCCTGTTGGGTCTGTTTCTAAATAACGACCTTAAGCTTGGCTAGAAATGTAATGACCTCCATTCTGAAGCTGAGCGAAGGTGATCTGAGAACAAGGGCGACCGACATCAGGCCCTGCAGCCTCACATTCTCAGGTACACGAACCACAAAAAAAGGCCACGAGAGTAAAAAGCTCAATACATAAACATTTATTCAGAGACACTCAACAGAAAGAAAGAGCGAGAGAGACAGGAAGAGAAAGAGAGAGGGAGAGGGAGAGAGCTACCTGAAGAATGTCTTCCTGATTCACACTGGTTGATTGGCAGTGTAAAAATAAGGCAAAGGGCAGTCGATGGCGGGGTTTGTATACTTGTGCACTGACGACAGGTTTACATTCACTTTTTTAGTTTCACCTCACAAATGTCTTTAGACTTCATATAGATCCGTGTCTTCAGTGGAGGGAGGGAACCACGAGGCGATAGAATCATTTTTTGGAGAGGAAAGAAGCGCCCGCACACACACACACACGCGCACACACACACACACACACACGACTGATTAAAAGCAGTTCAACATTCGCCAGCACATCACTAATATCTGTCCATCTGATTATTTAAGATATATCCATTTATATGTCTCTGTTTCTATATATATATTTATAGATTATGTGTATATATGTATCTGTATCTGTAAGTGCCTGTTATTCATACGTGTCCTTTTATATAAGGCCTAAATCTTTATTTTAAAAATAGAATTAAATATGAATATAGTGTATATCTGTGTGCTTCTCTGATAAGGAGAACACATTTAGCTTATAGGCAGATCGAAGGGTGTTTCTCAAAGGAGGATAACTCAGTTTGCCAGATAAGTTGAGCTAAAAGTCCAGCCTGCCCAACAGGAGAAGAGGTCAAAGATGCACCGTCCTCACTGAAGCCTTAAGTTGGATGTGCTTTGTTCTGCTTGATTCATACGTAGGTCATTGTGTGTCGTAGCAAACAAGAACACCCCTCTGAAACTGGTCAGGTTCAGGGACTGGACCGGAAATGAGAGAATCTGAAAGTCCTTCAGGAAGCCTGGAGAACTGTTCCTCAAGACTACATAAAAAATACAAGAAAGTCTGGATCTTTCTAAGCAAAATATGAAGAAATGAGGGGCGACTCAAGACTTGCCAGTACTGTATGTGACATAAAAAGATTAATTTGACTGATGGTATTATTATTATCACTAGTAGTAGTAGTACTGCTACTAAAAAAAGTAATACCATAAAAGTGTGCCCTTCAGTACCGGTGACCAATCCAAAAAGCGCATGTTGTTTGTAGTGCCAATGGTGTGCAAGAATTCCTATCAGGTGATTTCGAATTCCTGATACTGTCCTGTTTTTCAAATGTATTCACAGAATTCAACAGCTGCCCATCGGCTTTTACAGGTGTGTTTGGTTTTCTAGGCTTTTCTAAGTGCTGAAATGAGTTTTCCTTTAAGCTGGTCAGGCAGTAAGAGGAAAAACGTTCTTCCTCTCTTTGGGCCCAAATTATGCCGCTTTACTGAGAAATCCTGCTTTCTTAATGACCTCTCTGCCCTTGACCTTTGGGCACTAAGCATGTCGGAACAGCAAGACTGATCTCAGATCAGTTTCCGTCCCCTAAATCCTGATAAATGAACCATCTAAGAAGAGAAATGATTCATAAACTGCAGGCCAGACGTTTTGGCCCACCCTTGGATTTTTAAAACAATAAATGACTCTTACAAAATTTTACTATAACTGAGCATTACAAACACTTAAAACAAATGTAATAGACTGGTTTTGAAAGGGGTAATGTACCAATACACACTGTAAGTGCACTTTAATGGATGTGAAAGTTTATGAACGAGTTATAACCAATTATTCTTTATCACAGTAGCACAGATTCTCCACTTCCTTTTTGGAAATAACTGTGTCCGAATAACTTTTCTTTGGACTGGGCGTACATATTGGCACAATTCCGAAGAATGTTTGATACTGTTATCCTGTTGGAGAATGAAATTTTGCCCAATAATACAGAAACCGTAAGGAATTGTGTGATGCTGAAGAACCAACACAAAGTTAATGTCAGTGCTCTAAAGACAGACCTGATGTGTCTCTTCAGGACCAACAGTTTAAACCTTTGTGGCTAAAACAATGTATTACTATAAAGAACTGAAAACCATTCAGTTACATTTGTTCTAAATATTTTCTTGTAGTAAAATTTTGAAAGAGCAGTGTATTGTTTTTTTTGTTTTTTTAATCCAAGTGTGGGTCCAAACTTCTGGCCTGTAGTGTAGAATGACCAGTATCTGACTAATAACCATGACTAGCGGCCAGTTAGCCACGCCAGAACACACATGCACGCACGCACGCACACGCACACAGAAAGAGGAGGGTTATTATGGGGTGTGGTTACCATCAATAAAACATATACCATCCCCATGGCAACAGTGCTCGTTGATCTTTTTTTCCATTTTGGTGTTTTTCTTAATGAACAAATATAATGCTGGGTTATTAGCACTGTGTCATTAATAAGAGTTAACCCTCAGAAGCCCAGTGCAACTATAGTGTGATTTTCGATTAATTATTCCTTACTGTCGTAACACTCTGAAGCAACTAGAGGAATTCTGCAGAAAGTTTGTGAGAAGACGAGGAGATATACGTTCCATCAGTGGTCCCAAACTGAGGCCCACGCGACCCTTCAGAACCCCCTGCAGTGATATAACCAAAAAGTTAAACAACCCAGTGCAAACAAATACCAAGCAATAATCACATCTCCCCCCGAACTGCTCTGCTGCACAATCACGCAACATAATAAACCCCAAAACATACCAGAAACACTTCTGTTTGCGGCCATTTTTCCGTGATGGACAGATTTCCAAAGTCTTACTAGCTAGTGTCGGATTTCACGGGACCAATCAACAAGCTTGTTTCACTGTATTTTTACTGTATTTTATGGAATGTTTTTATGAAAATAGTATTTGTCATGTTTTAGATCCCTGTGACATGCTGGCGACTGTCCAGGGTGTACCCTGCCTTCGCCCATTGCAGCTGGGATAGGCTCCAGCCCCCCTGACCCAGAGTGTGGGACAAAGGGGTAGATGATGGAGGGATGGATGGATGTTTTAGATTAGGTTTGGTAAAATATCCACATGCTGTTTTGATGTCTTACAGTTCAAAACAAAACTGATGTCCCCCTAGCAGTACCACCACAGGCCACTGGGGGGCATTGGCCCATAAAGTTGAAAAGCACTGCATTCTATTGTTGGCCAACTGTCTAAAACAAGCTAAATTTATGGTATTTCTCTTTTTTTTTTGTGTATATTTTATGATATTTTTTAACTTGAGAATTTTTATCACAACAACATTTGTCATATTTTAAATTAGGTTTGGTAAAACGTCCCCATAATGTTTTGAGGTTTCGCAGTTCAAAACAAAACTGATGGCCCCCTAGCAATATCAGTACAGGTCACTGGGGGGCCACGGTTGAAAGACACTGCAATTGTTTTTTGCCAGTCAGAAAAACAGTCTTAAATGCAAATTGACATCTGTTAATACGGAATTCAAATTTAAATTTAATTATGACATACGTATGTAAGAACTATGTGAATACATAGAGCACAATGGCGGTAATAACCCTAGATTCCCAAGGATTGAGGTTAAAGTGGGCATTATAGATTTGGAGAGGGATGCTCCTTAAGACATGAGTTATTATATTATCAAATTATTATTATAGGACTGGGCTTTTCTGATCTGGTCTTTCATTTGCGGTCCATTACGAATGAAAATGCCACAACATTTTAGGTGCTTCACCCACACATATACACACAAACCCACACACACTCAGAGAGCCTACCACGAAATCAACGATAAAGACACCCACGCAGGGCTACACCTAAAGCCATATACAAATACATAGAAAAATAGAGAGTCCTCTGAATGCCCTTTTTTACAATTTTGATTATTATAATTACTTTTCATTTTATACTTTAAAATATTAGTTTAGGTAAAGGCGCCGTAGATGGGTGGACGGGTGAACTCCAGAGAGTAGGTTGTTTCTTTTGGTGTGTGAAATGAGGTGTGTTTGGAGGGGAGGATCAATTCTCTGATGACACCTTTGTGCCTCAGGTCATTTGAACAGTTAAAGCGATAGTTCACCCCCAAAAAAACTGGACATAATTTTCCCCTCATCCCAAATGTCTTTGGCCAGATTGCTTCTTTAGTTTTGCGCTGTAGCTACGAGGCTAAAAAAGTAAATTAAGCTTCTATCTGTCCATTACCATTAGGCTACCAACCTGCCCAAATCATCACACACTTTCTCAAGACCATGTCGAGTTGGCCAATGATCTCCAATAGAGGTTTCTGACGGTGTAGAACCAACCCTCCGCCTGGAGATCTTCTTTCCTGCCATGTTTACCTCCTGCCCCCTTAATTAACTCTCTGGCCAATCATAGACATCTGAAGAAGATAACCAGAGCAGGTGCTGCAGTTAGGAACTAGATTTCTCAGGAAGGTAGATCTCTAGGACCAATGCTGTGGTCCAATTCCACCCAGTAGCTTGAACTCACCCATGTTAACAGAGTTGGGAGGGATAAGACAAGCACGTGTTTCCTCTAAAACACATGAAGCACCAATGGTTGCTAATCCAACCTACAGCTCAACATGCTTGGAGGAGAACATTAACTGCTAATAAAGTTTCATCAAATGCCCAGTCTAGTTAGCAACCTAGGACGGGCATCTGATGGTCATCCTATCCACTGAGAAAAAGTGAGGACAGTTGAGGACAAGCTCTTTTGGACACTCCGGCCACAGATAGCTGTAGCAGTTCCAACGCTGACAGTCACTCAGGAGCTATAGAGTCAAGATAGCCTCACAGCTCCAGTGCTAGTAAGGGTTTAATTAGGTTGAGAGGAGACGTCTAGTGTTCCTTAATAATCTCAATGATCAAGTCCGCAATGAACAAAGCCAACTTCAAACACCAAACATGTCTTGGTTGATGGACACCATTTGGAATGAGAGAAAAAATGTGTAAATGACGTTTTTTGCAAAACTATCTTTGTGGATCCTGATCTGTTTAGATCCTCCCCATGTAGTCTGAACTCATTATTTGAAGAAGATGAATGTCAAGATGTAGCAGAAAGCTTGGTAGTTACTAATATAAATACTGTATAGCTGTAATGTGCCAGCAGTCTTTTACAGCTTTTGCGAGTGCAGCCTTTGTGATCGACACCTTAGTACAAGTCCTTGAAGGGTTTGGAGTAGTTGAACATCAGGTAGTCCATGTAGTAGAAGTCGTACGCCCTCTGCCTGTCCGAGGCGTTGAGCTGTGTGAAGTAGTGCTGAGTGATGTGCATGGAAGTCCTGGCCGCTTTGGGGTTCCTGTCCTTGAACGTGGGGAAGGTCAGGTTTTTCGGGGCGCCTGTCCTGCGCAGGAGGAAGTTAGCATCCTCCTCCATGGTCTCAAACTTGCCAATGAAATCATAGTTCAGCAAGCAGGGGCTGCAAAGCTGGCTGACCGGCTCCCAGTGGATGTCCATGCCCACGGGACGGTGCACGTCTAGCAGGTAGCGGATGAACTCCTGGAAGGTGACACCGCTACCCGTCCTGAGGGCCGACTTGGAGGCGTTCACTCTATACTTGGAGATGATAGGCTTGCCAAACACGGGGTGATAGTAGGAGTTTGGACTCTCGAACTTGTCCCGAAAGGCTGATACCAGCCGCTCCATGGGCTCCCGCACGAACAGGACCTTGGTGTAGGTGTCCAGGCGTCTAGCAATGCCCTGCCGGTGAAGGTGGATGATATAAAGATATATCACAATGTTCTCCACTATGTGCACAACAATGACATGATATCAAACAAGCCACTAATGAATTCATTTATGATTAACCTCTTAAACCCTTAAGCCTTGAAGACCTGTATTATCTGGCTTCGTTCTGCAGGGCAATAGATCTCCGGCGGGACCAGGATCAGGCTGCTCTGGGCCCTCCGGAAGTTTAGATATGTCTGTAGAGCTGTGGTGGTTTCAGTCATTTGTTAGAAATGGAAACCAGTGATGGCAGCTCTATGTCAGGACTGTTTACTGAGTCCAATGTCTATGTGTAATCAATGTGCACCAACGATAACTTTGAGCTAACCTACTAATAGAAGTTCCTATATGGTGCTGGCAGAAATTAGCATTACAAACTGAGTTTGCCTAGTTTCAGGGGTTAGCATCACCACTGTTTATGAGTTTGTAACAGTATACCTGACGATCGAAGCTGTCCAGCCTCTTCAGGTGGTTGCCATAGTGGACGGCATCATGGCCGATGTCACGGGTGGACGAGGCAACGCCGGCCAGCACCATCAGCACCCTCTTCCAGTTGGAGCAGCCGGCTTTGGGCACCTCGCAGTAGAGCAGCTTGTAGCGGTCCTCCACGTAGATGCGGCTGACGTGGTGGGGCGTGACGGTGCGGGAGATGTTGCTGCGGTATTTGGCGCACACCTCCTTCATCAGTCGACGTCGTGCCTCCTGGATGCGTGAGAGGCGCCGCCAACTCTCGGGCATGGACAGTGAAGAGGAGTTGGAGAGGGGTCGTACGACAGGGCTGGTCTTGAGTAGTTTTCGGTGGCGTTTGGTGACCCGCTGTCCCAGCTCGTGCTCGCGGGAGCCGGGTGTGGGAGCTGGCCTGTTCCATCCGAAGGCGGGAAACTGCATGGGCGAGACAGGGTTATCAGCACTCGGCTCATCATGCCTGACTTCTCTGAGCTTCTGAGCTCCTGTGTTGCCCCCAACATCACTGTCCTGGTGGGCACACAGCTCCTGCATGACAGAAAATATAATAAATAAGAAATAATATTAATAATAATAGAAATAGAAGTACTTGACATTATAGATTACAGTATTATTACTATATATAGACAGAAGTTGGGGCCCAACCCCGGATTAAAAAAAAAGAAAGAAACTAAACGCTGCTTTTCAAAATGTTATTACAGGAACACATTTAGAAATACTTAAACCAAATGTAACTGACCGCATTTCAACGTTTTATAGTCTGCAGTAACACATTATTTAGTGACAAAGGCTCGAAGTATTGGTTTTGAAGAAACAAATCAGTCTGTCGTTTGAGCACTGACATGCACTTTATGTTGATCATGACAAAAGAAAATTACCACTCAGCTCTTCAACACTCAGTTCTTCAACAATTGCTTCTGGTTTGAGGATCACTGGGCTAAATTTCAACAGGATAATGATCCCAAACATTCTGCAAAATTATATCCTTTCCAAAGCAAAGCAAAAAGTTTCCTGATCTTTTTCTCATTGAGCTGCAGTGACAAACTGGACGTACAAGTTCCAAATGAGCATCCAGCAGATGAGACGGAACTATTTGCAGACTTGAAAAGGTGCTGACAGGGTTTAGGCAACAAGTTATTTCCAAAAACTGTTAGAAAGGATGTGGTGAGTCTGTGCTACTGTGATAAATGTAAGGGGGTTACTGTACATTGTACATACATTTTCACATCCATTAAACCGCACTTACAGTGTATTTTGTTATATTGCTCTTTAAAACCATTACAGTTTAAAGAACAGAGTATCATTTTTTTTTATCTGAGGGTGAGCTCAAACTATATATATATATATATATATATATTGGGCTTAGATTTCTCTACACTGCAACTCAAAAGGTTTTGCACACCACAGGTTTTTACCACTTATCAATTTATTTCAAGTGCATATTTTTATTCTTGTTAAACACCAGAGAGTTGTTGAGTGAACAACTATAAATTAAACTATATTAAATAAAACAAGTTTCCTTAATAAGATGAAAGAATCTGTAACAGTGGTTGTGTGCTGATGCAGAGTCAAATTCTAGACTGTCCTTTAACTTTAAATGCACTCGTGAACCGTTTCATCACTTAATAGCTCATTAAATATCTAACACTTGTCTGGTGATTCACTTTATGATTATAGTTATAAATGGTGGCTTTGTGTAGGTCAGTAGTGATGAATAATAAATATATTTTCTGGCTACTAAAGGAACTCAAATGGTGAGCCTACTGTAAATGTGTGTGTTAGCAAGGACTATTGAGTATATTTTTTATTAATGTTGAGTGACATGCAAATGTAGAACACGATAACTCAAATTATTGAAAGTAATGATCTTGTTTGAAGTGTGTGGAAAAGCTTTTGAACTCTAAACACAGAGAGATTGTGGGGACTGAGCCACTAGATGGCCCAATTTCACCATTTGCCTCCTCGGCCTGGACGCATGTGTGAAAACGGTGGGCTCCAAGCGGCACCACGGAGCCACTCTGTAATATCATACAGCAGCGTGAGAGCCGATGTGTGATGAGTGTGCTTAATCGCAACGTCAAATTCCTTAGTGCCTCAGGCAAATATCAATTCTGTCTCTAATTTAAAGGGCAATAAAGGCAGTGAATTGAATAATCAGAAGCCGAGGATAAACCAGGGGACCAGGCTGTAATGAGACACGGGCCGGGTGATTAGGGACTGTGGCCTGGCTGCTGATGACCACATCACTGCTGCTGGACACAGTATGTGGTCATTTTAAAAGAGAACGGGAGGGGAGGGGAGGAGGTGTTTAGATGAGAAGGCAGAGGATGAGATGACATGAAGCGTAAATGTGGAGGAGAGGAGGGTGTTCATGTGTATAAAGTAACTGAGAGGAAGTGCAAGGGAAGTGTTTCCAATAAAGCGGCCAGTTAGTGGGAGCACAAGGTGGGTGTTTCTAATAAAGTCAGTGTTTCCAGTGAGAGGAAGCACAAAATACATGTTCGCAATAAATTAATCATAATGGGTCAAAAATTAAAAGGGCTTCTGAAAACTTTGTTAATGAATTCATGCATAATTAAACAACCCGTCAAAACAATAAATAAAGTAAGATAACGAGCATGACGCGCTGACTAATCCAATCAGGGGCCTATGACCATGATATCCTCAGAAAAGTGTTGAGCCGCAAGGTGTCTAGATAAGGTGTTCAGCACCACCAGTATACTGATCACTGCCTGATCATCTGGAATCATCTGCACCTGTTTCTTCACTGATTCAGGACTTCAGTTAGATGTGCTTTGTTCTGCTTGAATGATTCATATGTAGGTAACTTTGTGGCTTAACAGAAAAAAAAAAATTCTGAAACTGGTCAGGTTCAGGGACTGGACTGAAAATGAGAGTCTTTGAAAGTCCTTCAGGAAGCCTGGAGAACTGTTCCTTAAGACTACTTTAAAATACAAGAAAATCTGGATCTTTTGGAACAAAGTATGAAGAACTGAGGGGAGCTGAAGGCTTTTGCACAGTGCTGTAAGAGCTGGTTCAGGTCTCGGTGTGGCAACACGCTGAGAAAAAAAGACACATCTCGGAAACATTGCGCGTGCTTTTGTTGAAGCTCCGCTCCCGATTCTGCTCTTTTGATGTCAGTGGCTCAGAATGTGATTGAATGTTGCATAATAGCAATCAGTGGCTTTTCTGCAGCACTTTTACTGGAGTAAAGCCTGAAATGGAGGGAAACTCAATGAGACGTTAAGTGATCATTAGGAGTGTTAAAATAACAGTTACTATAAAAGAGCAACATACTGTTTGCATGTATACCACACACACACACACACACACACACACACACCTTTCCTAACCAGGTAACGTTAGATGCAAAGGACATTGGCAAAGCTGATTGGTCAAGAGGCCTGACCTCTCCACTACAAATGTCTGAGGAAGCTAAAGCCGGTTATCTGCTGGACATTATGCTCTTTAAACCAGTTAGTCAACATCTATTTTAAATTAAACACAATAAACGAACAAATAAAGGAATACACCTGAAATCAGATTTTTTTTATTTTTTATAATTTGGACCATTTCTATATCTTACACACTAAATCTTACATACAACCAACGTCAGTGTTACACTGTTATTTGTTACAACGATCTTTTATTCTTTCTTGTTGCACTGAGCATGCTAATGACAAAATAATTTCGATGAATAAAAGTTCTTTATCTTCGATTATCTCAAAATGCTCACAATGGAAAGGACAGCTGTTTTTTTTTTGAAGGCTGCAAACCTGATACTATTAAAGAATGACCAACAGTGACGTAACACAGTGACAGTCCAGGATTACTCCAGACTCAAATACCATCCAGCTAGACAACAGTTAAAACTAAACAAGCAAACACACTTTAACCTACTACTGAATTTTTTGGCAAATCGAAGAGACCGAACGCCAGAGAATAGTGTTGAATAATGAATACATTGGTGTTGATGTCTGGTTTACAATATTGTGTAAGGTTTAGTGTGACTAACACAAATGAACCGGAAATTATACGATTATAAGACATTTGTAAGGATCATTTCAGAGATTTTAGCTACATGTTTTTTTTAAATTTTTTTATTAGAATCACATAGGTATCAGCAGTCGACAGCTTAAAATGTTATGGCCATTGTTTTTCCAAATGTTTACATTTGATCAGTGTTTCGAACGGATATTTGATGATGTACTTCAGAAGGGTATAACATTTACTACCACTGTGCTAAAACATCTGATTTTTTACTTTTACATCCGATACATGATTACATTGATGCATTGGCAATTGGCAGAGATCTACATAATAAAATATCGGTATATTGATATCGGCAAACAATTCCCATTCTCCTACTTCTAGTATACAGCAGTGAGACTAAGGAAGCATTGGTTAATTTATAGCATGATAATCTGATAAATCCTGTGATATATTGTGAAAACTATCAAAAGACAGTCTAGTGGCTCCATCACCTTTATTCACGACTCTAGATCATACGCCAGCCAATAAAGCTACCTTGGGTCAGGCTAATCATACTAGAACTATCCGTCAGCTGCGATAAACACCAGTGACTAACGCACAACCACTTTACTAAATTCTGCAGTATCTCAATTTCACACTATTATATAGCTGCCAATATATTATCAATAATATATTAGCCTATGCACTATCAACACAACATTTATTGACACTGTAGGGTGACACTCAAACAGAGAAACACACCAACACACACCAGAAGTCCTCTTTTCTTGCGGCCCATGGTGTGGACATGGTGGCCTCGCTCCCATTCCTGCCACCTCTTGTGAAAAAGTGACCCCATCCAGCCCAACATTTCTAGTGAGCAGCCAAAGTTAGAGCCGACTCTTCACTCCAGCTTCTACGCGGCCCATCGCAGCAGAGGACAGTGGGATAGGAAACGTAAAGGAGGAGAGCGTGTTGCTATTTGCTGACAGGTAAGAGTGTAGTGGCTCCCGCCCCCCTCCTGCTGTGATCACCCATAATCCTTTAAGCCCGTAGGCAGATGGCCTTCTGCTTCCTCCCTCGCGTCCCATGATGAAGGGACCAGACGTTTCGGGCCAAATCCAGAGGCAAACCCTCATCCTTACCAATGAGTTCTTTTCTTAGATCTTTACACCCTGTTACACTAAACACCTCCCCCTGTTTATGAGCAGCATTGCATGATGCATTGAAAAGTTAAGGCTTTGCTTAACATTAGAGCAATAAACAAAACTATCAACACTGACTTAACAGACCACCTTGCATTCCGTCCTCAGGTGAGGGCATTCTAAACCGCATTCCGTCCTCAGGTGAGGGCATTCTAAACCGCATTCCGTCCACAGGTGAGGGCATTCTAAACCGCATTCCGTCCACAGGTGAGGGCATTTTAAACCGCATTCCGTCCTCAGGTGAGGGCATTTTAAACCGCATTCCGTCCTCAGGTGAGGGC
>JBBJLS010000018.1:16253072-16279912 GCA_037577275.1 Bryconaethiops microstoma
TCCCTGGAGCAACTTGGGGTTAAGGGTCTTGCTCAGGAACCCAGTGGTGGTGCTGAAGGTAGGATTCAAACACATGATCTCTTGGTTCGGAGACAAGTATCCTACCCACTAGGCCACCACTCCCCACAGTATTTTTTTTTCTGTCATACATGAACACACCACAGCACACAGTGTGAACAGCATGAACTTCTTCTTCTGTATTTAACCCATTCACCAAGTGAAGCAGCGGGCAGACATGAACACAGCGCCCAGGGAGCAGCATGTGGAGACAGGCTCAAGGGTACCTCAGTGGTGCCACTAGCAGTCTTGGGAACCCACGACTTCCATCTGTTGCACTGGGACTGGCTAGCAGTATTACACTCTTGCACCATAATTGGCTGCCAGTATTCCTCCTCTTGCACTGAGATTGACTACTAGTATCCACATCTTGCAACGTGAGTGCCTATTATTATTCCACTCCTTGCACTGATTGGCTAGCAGTATTCCACTCCTGCTATGTGACTGGCTTCCAGTATTCTGTCTATTGCACTGTGATTGGCTACCTGTATTCCAGTCCTTCACTGTGATTGGCTGCTAGTATTCTGCCTTTTGCACTGGGCTTGGCTACCAGTATTCCACTTCTTGCACTCTGAATGGCTCGTAATATCACAATAATCATAACATCGTAGTATCAACTCCCACCAACCTCCAAGCTATTCAGAATGTGTCTCCTGTGTCATGTGCCCTTTTAGGCCATGACACAGGAGACACATTCTGAATAGACCTTTCGGCCCCTCAAGCCTCCCATACGATACAGTGATCTTTCTCTTCTTTCACGGTTGCTATGGCTGCAGCAGGTGCAGCGCAGGTCGTCCTTCACCTCTCCATCTCCCACGGTAACGCCGGGGAACGGTGTTTGGCCATAAAGCGGAGGAAGCTTCTCCCCCAGGCCTGTCTGCCTAATGCAGCCGTTCTTATGCCTTTGGGCTGGAGTGACATTTGAGCCGGCGCCGGCGCCGGGAGCGAATCCAGCCTGTCCAGGCTTCTAAAGGCGGGGAGCTGCTTTGTGTGGGCACAAATGCCAGGCTCACAAACGCAAGTGCTCTCTTTCACGCCGGCCTGAAAGGCCTTTCAAATATTCATAACGCTGACATCAGTAAAGGCGACCTGACCTTTGGCGCGATGGGAAGCGAGGGTGAAAAATCAGGACAGAGACTCTGTACTGACCCCTCCATCTAGCTCTCTCACAGGGTTGAAGTGGCTTACATTTTATTTTGGGCATAATCTGATTTGCATTGATCTTTTCCGATCAGATATAAGGCCCTTTCTTTTGATCCGATGGTGGTTTAGAGTCTGTCTCCATTGATTACCAGTGTCTGTTTTTGGACTACGCTAGTGTGTGTGGATGGTGGACTCGACCGGCCGGGGAGTAAATCAGCTGATTGAGAAAGTGGGATAAGGTGATTAAAGCAGTGGAGGTGAGATTTGACCCAGTGGCCTCTGTGATCAATGGACCTCCAGGGTCAGCTGTCTCTTGGTTTTATTCGAAAGTCTGGAGCGGCGGTTTTGTGGACGCTGAAGGGTCCACTAGGATAAAGGATTCGATATTTCATCAGTCTTCAAAAAAACTCTTTCTTTTAGTGCTCTTTTACTGGCGCAAGGACTCGTGCCGTACTGCAAACAAATGTTTTTCTATTACAAATATAGTGGCCTATCTGCGAGCCGTAGCTGAGCTGCAGGGCCAAAATGGGCTGACTGTATCACTGCTTTTTGATCGGTCGAAATGTTGTCATGACAATAGATGGACACTGTTTTTTTATGGTCCAAAAAAAACAACAGTGGAAATACGACCAGGAAAATGACAAAATACAAGCGCTACTATCTCTTTGGGCTGAAGATACATTTTTAGGCTGTGAGAAATGTGGCTGTGGTAAAAATCTCATATCGATGTTAAACTGAGCTCAGTAGTGTCTAGAAAAAATAGGCTGGGCAATCTAAGCTGAGTCATTTAGAGTGGTTTGCTGTGAAATGTTTTTATTGAAAAGAAACTTCAGGTTTGTTCAGATCTGGCTCTGATTTGTAAACCTAATTGTTTAGATGTCAGTGTGACCAAATCAGATTTTTATGGGCAGTGAGAAATGCGAAGGTGTACCTGGACCTTGCTATGGTTTTCATTGCACGGCTCCACAATGACAAGAAAAAACAAACTCAAACTAGACAATATAAAAAAAAAAGCTTTCCACTGATGACTGTGAGGAGAGAAACACTGTAACCGGTCTGAGATACACTGGAAAATCAAAGCATGCTACAACTTCCGAACCACAGCAGTACAGTTTAGATACAGCACAGTTCCTGTATACCTGTGGAAAAGTGCGTTTTGTTCTCACCCCCTCCTTCACTTCCGATGCCTTCCTTGGTTATGAGGGGGAAGGAAAGCAGCTGTCGAGGCGAGACCGTCCACCCTGTTTCTGTAGCGAAACGCTGGATAATTCATGTTCTAAATATCACTGAAAAGGCGGCGCGGAGAGGAATTTGGAGTCAAGGTGACGATGGTGCGGAAAATGAGAAGCTTAATGGAGGGATATTAGAATGGGATTGGATTTCGCAGGCAAACAAAGATACATGCGGCTTGATTCACTTTTTGTAAATTACACTCGAAAAGCCATGAAGTTAAAAGCCCCGGCGACGACTGCGTGCTATTAAGATGGAAATTCTTTGAATTCTGCCGCTCGCGATTCCCCCTCTGTGTTGGCTTTGCTGATGTGGGGCCTTTTTTTCCCCACCAAACCCTCATCATCAGAGCTTCCAAGGCAAACCATTAGTTTATGCTGGATTTGATTAAAAAAGCAGACCTCCATGAAATTGCCACTGATTGAAAAACATTTCCTTTTTTTAAATGTTTTATTTTTTTCCATATTTGACAAAGGATGCCACGTTTGTCATTGTTACCACCCAGCACACAATCCACATTCAACACAAATTGATTACGAGAGGCTTTAACAGAAAACCTGCTACTGTTGGAATGTTTTTTTGACTTTCTGTTTCCTATTTCCAAACAACAAAGCTCCTGGATCTTCTCTCCAGGATCTCAGTCTAAGCCCCTGAGGATCAGCACAGGCCTAAGCTTGCAGAAGCTTCACTTCAGTTTTTTCAAATTTCTCCATAAAACAGTGGTTCACAACAGTCGTCTCATTGTCTCATCAGAAATAAATCATCTTCTTCTTTGGAGATTACTGAAGTCTGACTTATTTCTCCTAAACCTCACCTTTAAGAGAAATAAGAAGCGAAAGAAAAATCAACCTAAGACAGTTCTCATCGTTTGCTGTTCTCATCGTCTTCTCAGATTACTTTTCTTTAACAACCTTGTGGATCTCAAAACGGTCTGACTTTGGTAGTTATGACTTTGGGAATTTGATCACTTAGACAAATTTCAGGCTCATTTATAGGAGAACATCATTTTTAACCTTATGGTTCATATGAAGGTCTTATGATCTGAGACAAATAAAGATCAGAGCAGTGAGAGAAAAGAAAGTGAATTTTAAGATCCTAAATTGGGATCAGGCTGAGATTAGAGGAAGGCTCTTTCTCAGGAGCTGAATTTAAGAAATATGAGAAACTGGTAAACATCTCATACTGATGTTAAACTGAGCTCAGTTGTGTTTAGGAGAAATAGGATGGACAATCTGGACAGTGTCATTTAGAGCAGTTTGGTGTGAAATGGTTTATTGTAGAGAAACTTCAGGTTTTTTTCAGGTTTGGTTCTGATTTGATATCAAGTTATGAGTGATCAAGTCAGATTTTTGGGGTCAGACCATCGTTGTATTTTCTCACATGTCCATATTAGTTGACATAAGTTGACATTAGTTGGCTCGTGTGAGTATGCTGACCATGGAGGGAGGGAGCCGTTTGCAAGCCCTGTTTACCTGTTTAATTTTTTATTGTTTGCAAAATCACGTGTAATATCACCACTTATATCACCTTCATCTGCCATAACAGACTTTTGATTTATTTATCTGTTGTATTTATATCCAGCTCTCTTATTGACCACAGCGTTTTGTGTATATAGTCTAGTGTATTTAGTACAGAATAATTCTGGAGAGTTTTAGTTTGAATTTATGCTATATTTTATTCACAGTTCTTGTCTTTATGTCTCTGTGTCTGCGCAGTTGTAATCAGTTTTCTTCAGGGACTATTTTGCAGCACGATGCCCCGCAATAATCCCTCTGGTAAAACAACATTTCAGAAGTATGTCGGTGCAAGCATAACCATTTAATGGAATAACTTTCTGTGATGGAGCTTTTAGAGGTGGTCTGGTTCCATTCACCACCACTCTAAGCTTGTCTAGAATGGAGCGGTTCATACTAAACCTGCTCTGAATGATTACATCTTAACCACTTAAATATATAGAAGATCTGCTATAAGAACCCTGTGTTCATGAATTGCAAGACCACCAGTCCGACACCCTCTGCGTTTACACAGATTTTTCACAGAACATTATGCTAATGCTCAGTTATGCATATGTGTTTAAGCAGGTGAAGATGGTTTTAGGCTCCTCCGCTCACAGTGGAGCTTCTGCACATGAAAGGTGGGTGCCTGATTCACAGTGTTGCTGCTCAGGTTTAATTCTAGACGTATAAAATAAGGCTGGGTTTTTGGGGACACCTCGTTTTTCACAATGTTTTTAATAAATGAACATGCTTTCTTCCTCTCTTGTTCAGTTTGCAACAACTGGACATGTGTTAAATAAAAAGACTGTGCTATTTTTCTGAAGGAACAACTGATAAAAGTTCTGCTTTGGGAATGAAGCCATTGATCTCCTTGCTGTGACCTCATTAAAAGTGTTTAAAGCACCTTTGAGGCCAAAAGTCTGTCCAATCATCATTTAAAACCTGCTTTTCATACTAGAGAAGAGACTTTGAGGAGCACTGAGGCTAAATCCACCATGATAACAGAACCTCTGGAGGTCCTTTTTCTCGCGTAATTGAAAAGTAACAGTGAAAATCAGACATTACTTGGAATACCGCTCCCGCTCATCTGTCTCCACGCCTAGAACGGCGCTGATCTGATAATGCCGGTATTGTTTTAGCGTGACAGGTCGAACCCCACAGCACACAATTCATTTGACACCACTGATAATCGGGCTCTTCCATCTTTCCCTGCACTGCGTTATTGGATACGGTGAAATGGGGAGGGCCCCCCCCCTCCACCTGTTCGAGGCGGAACAACAAATAGTCTCGCTCGCTAAGCGAGAGATGGATTACGAAGCTGTGGAGGGAGGAAATTACCCGCATTAGCGAAGGTAAAGGCTGCTGTCGCTCAGGATTTGCCGTATGAAGAAAACAGAGGTTGAGAAGGAAGAGGCTCAACTTTTGGACTTTGAAGGCAGTGAGTTTATTTGTTTGGCTCCGTGAGGGTGGAAGTAGTTTGCATACACAAACACAGGCCTCTTGGGGGAAATAGTGCTGAACGAGTATACTTTAAAAAATTTTCATCACATTTAATTGAGCTATACCGCTGTGCCCAAGCTTGAATTGGAATGACGAAGTGAAAAGTGAGGGATCCAGCAGGTAGATGGGGTGGTCTTGTGGTTAACGAGTCTGTTAATGATGTCCTAAAGCATCAAATCTGTCCTCATATCTAAGTTTCCCAAAATGAAAATAGATTTTAATGCATGTGAGTTGTCAGAGGTTTAGCTCAGCATTACTCAGCTCTTTTTAAAACTACCTGCCTGATATTGTGTGGGTCTCCCTAAAGCTTCCAAAACAGCTCTGACCCACTGAGGCATGGACTCCACAAGATGTCCGCTGAGTTGGGGCCTCCAAAGATCAGACTTGTTTGTCCAGATGTCCCACAGATGCTCGATCAGGTTGAGATCTGGAGAATTTAAAAGGCACCAACGCTTCGTCATGTTCCTCAGTGTTTGAGTTGTGCGGGGGCATCATTCTGTTGAAAGAGGACACTGCCATTAGGGAACAGTGTCTCCATGAAGGGGGGAGCTTGGTCTGCAGTGATATTTAGGTTGGTGGTTCATGTCAAAGTAACATCCACATGAATGCGGGACCCAAAATTTCCTGACAGAACATCACACATAGTGTCACGCTACTTTCAGCAGCTCACCTTCTTTTAGTAGGAACACCCCAAAAGACTTGCCATTTTGGAGCCATTGCAATTTATATAACGCCATCAGCTGCATGTGTAAACAGGTGCTGATAACAAAAAAATAGACACACTGAATCTGAACCTGAACCAGCTGAAGCCAAGGTGCACACATACTGTATGTTGCTATAGAAGCTGCCATTGTATCCTCTTGTTCAAACACACTGATTTTATGAGCCATGCAGATGGTAAAGTTATAGCTACATAGAATCATCATGTTTTTAGAAGGTTGAATGAAGGAGTTTTTGTTGCTTCAGGCCCATTAGAATGTGAGAAAGGCCCAACGTGAAATCAGAACTGACCCAACAAACTGTTCCTGGTTTCAACGATCTGTAAAGTGTAGTGGTGATCAGATAAGTATCCCTATACTTTCATGTGGAGGTTCCTTAAGCTTTAAAACCATTCTCCACACTCCCACCTCATCTAAAAATGGATCTCTTAAGAATCACCCACTGGATGGTTCCATAGAGTGCTTCAGCAGCTCCCCTACCCAGCTCCTATTGGCTTGGAGTGGGTGATGCCATTGGTCCAGTTCAGTGAATGCACATGTTCTGGCGATACCACCCCCCCACCACCACCCTAATGAGAATGACTTGGTACCGTGACTTAAGGAGGACAAGCTGAATGCACCATATGGTAAGACTGACCCTAGGGCGAAACAGGTGGTCACTACAGGTCACTTTGCTGCTTTTCAGATGCCCTCTTAAGGGCATGCCTAGCACTGTGGATGCTTCCTAACTCCCCTTCGCCTAAACACTCCCTCCTAAAGGAAAGCACTCAACCGTTCTGGTATGTAAATGAGGAATCGGCATGTTATTATTTTCCAAGAGAAAAGTCTCCATAAGTAATTATCCATATGTCAGATGATATCCTCCTCATCCTTGTAGCTTTATTTGGTGGCCTGCTCAGCTCGCGAAGCCCCTCAGAGCCCCGGCGCCTTCAGGGGAAAATGAATAGCGTGTCACTCGCGGCGTGGCTCCGTTCCCAATATTTCATATGTGGCGGAGGAGTCAGACAAATCAGCGGCCGCACGCCATCGCCGTGACAGCGGCCCACTAATGAAGAGAAAGCGCTTCTCATAGTATCACTTCATCGAGCAGACATGCAAGGAAGCAATAAATAACCCTACGGGTGAATGAATATAGGAGACTGGAGGGAAAAAAAATAATCCAAACATATACACTTCCCCGCTCTCTATCTCTCGCTCTCTCTCTCCCTTGCCTTTATTATAAATGTCCAAGGTGATATTTTATTGTTATTAAAATCTCTCACAGCCCCCGCTGATGGAGCCTCTTGCCACACCCGGGGGAGTGTTTTAATATCCTTATAATTTAATAACAGAGCAGGCTTTATATCCGACACTGTGCCTGAAGAAAGCCCTCTTTGCCCCAACTGTGGCAATATGGATCCACAGAAATGAAGGGCCGTTATTTTTCTTATTAGAGTCACTTACGGTGTACCGGTACATACAGGGATTTCTGTGAGGCCTGGCCAGGTAACCTTTACACCTTTATGCTGGTGTCTTCTTTAAATATACTTTATCTTCACAGAATTGTTTTAAGTTCAGCTTGACCAAAAAAATCTCTAAATGTACCCCCTGGCAATTACATGATTCATTGATTTTCTATAGGATAATAGGTACACATGCTCTACAGGGCATTGTCTGCCAATTGTAGAGCCCATTTTCTATTAAATTGAATACTGAGTTTAAGTAAGTAGATGAAATATAGCATAAAAGGTGGCAATTTTTTTGTACAGCCCACATTTGATGTTTTATTTGGTACAAATAAACAGTAGTTGGCCTTTTAAGTGTGTAAAAAATAAAAGTGTCTCTGTAGAAAAAATGTATTTAGAAAAGCATTTATCTGCATTTAAACAGGTTGTTTGTCTGGTGGCACCAAAACCTTTGCACACAACTGTTTTCCTCCAAATCTGAAGCACCGAAAGCTACCAAAGTGCTCCCCCTAGTGGATCTTCAGCCTGCTCAATGTGAGTGAGGTGCAGACATGAGGTGTGATCTCACAAAAAAACCTTTTTATTTTTATATGAAAAAAGCCAGCCAGCTAATTTCATTCTCTCACGTTAACGAATAATTTCACTGCCTTCCTCTTCTACTCTGGGTTAAATAACTGTCCAGGGAAATCTGTTTGAAAGTCTGCAGCAGCCCTCTGTGCATGCAGAGTACCCAGGAGGTTCCATGGCAATCACTACAGAATCAGTGGAATTGTGTAAACATAGGCAATCTCATCCCAGATCAGTTTTCATGGGCATCTGGCTCATATTTTCCCCACAGTGCTGAGGTATGGCAGATACCAAACGTCTGACCATCATGATTCCAAGCCACTACAAAAGCAGATGCCATTGCTGAAGTGATGATGACCTGGCTGGGCCCGCATATTTTGGCAATTTTCCATTCTTTAAAACACTGGGGTAGCATATCATGGACTGTGTTTCTATGAGAATCTTCCAGAATTGGTGGTACAGAAAGCAGGACGGGGCTGTGATCATGACTTTGGCTGGACAGAAGCCCGCGGAGAGCAGCAGTCATATTTAGATGAATCTGCTGAGGCATGGCCCTGGCCACCCTGCACATCAATATTCATGCAGGAGAGACAACAGCCGCATGCTGGGTTTCTGGAGGACAAGGACCAAAAACAGCAAGGACGGAGCGCCACAGCCAAATCTGCTGTCCCGCCACGGTACACATGCTAACACGGACGCTTGCTAACAAACGACAGCCTTTCCTCCTGCCTTAATTGGTCTTACGCCTGAATTACAGTCCATCAAACTGACAAAAATAATACAGCAGCAGCAGAACACCCAGAGTGTTTTCAAAGTGTTTTCACATGAGGCTTGTCAGATAGGACAGTTTAAAGGGCCTATTTAATCAAATTGTCCTTGCAGTTTGGAAATAAAACCCTTTGGCATCATCAAAGTTTCATAACAGGTTTCAGCTCTTATGAATCACTCTTTTTGTGACTTCACAAAAACAACATATTTGCATATATCCTATTCAGCCTAGAGCAGTTCAGCCCTGCAAATTCACAGCAGCATTTCAGGCTGGTCTCCTTTTTTAATATAGGGTTGCCAAACAGAGCAGAGGTCTTGAAGGCACCTGCTTAAGTCTGAGCAGAAATTGGGAGAAGGGAAAATGGTCATGTGTCCAAAAGATTTTTGGATGTTTTTGGTACAAAACATCATTCAACATCACTGACGCAAGAGGATACAGGCATTTTAAACCATGTTACACGAAGCTCTGAGAGTTTCTCCACACTTAGATGACTCCTTAGATGCCTGTAGGATGTGATGGGGGTATCTAACGTTCTAGCGATCAGTTCAGGCTCCTGAATGAAGGTAAGAAATATGGGCTATAACAACTGGCCCTTATTGTCTGTACTGAAACAGGCAAGTAGAACATGTGCAAACCATCAAGTATAGTCTTTGAGATTATCAACTGAAATCGGCCAAACCTAGATGTTCATGCACTGCAAGCCAGTTTTAATCCTCAGAACTCAGAGTGTATTAGCAAAATCTGATTTCAACAAATAAAACCATTTAAATCTGTCTAAAAGCTCTTCCAGATTCAAAGATCTTGTGTTTGTTTCCAAGAACTAAAATAGAATATATATGTTCATTTTTGTTCTTTATGGGCGTTTGCATGTGATGCCATTTTTACAAACCCAGTAGCCATTATTTTTATTGCATGTTTTTTAAATGACAATAACTTTGGTTCTTTGTGACATAGGAACACCAAACATGTCTAACGTCTGATCATCAACACAAAACCGGGGGAACTTCCATATAAGGAGTTGTTTTGCCATATGATGACAATTTTCTATTTGTTGGATAAACGACACTTCACCTAAATGGGGACTACTGTAGTGGATCACCCCAATCCTACAACATTGGACAGAGAATGGGTTCTTTCAGCATCGTTACATTGACTAGCTTGGAGTACTGTTTCCAAACAGAGTATCTGTGCCCATATCTCGGTCTGCTGCTGCAGCTAGCTGAGGGGCGACTGTTCCCCATGGACCTCTAACATCTGCTGAGAATGCTAAAACACCGGCCAAGGAAAAAAGGACACTTGAAAAAACTGCAATTTATTGTACAGCACACTGAGACTAGATCCTTTGGGGTGTGGCTGATTTCCCAAGCATGCTGTGTATTGACCAGTCACAAGCCCTATGTTTTGTTGGGTCAATGGCGCAAAAGCCAACCCCATGCCTTCATTTGTTTGACTGCTAGAGCTATGATATTGTGCAAAAGTCTTAGGCACTTAAGAAAAGCTGTTTAGGGTTAGGTTAGCATTAAAACGGTACTATTACAATAAATACAAATAACATTAATACAGTAAAAAGTGGTTTTATGTATGGCAAAGTGTTTGCTTAACCATTTCCAGGTCTCTTCCCTCATGGAAGCCCAGTATTACTTGTAACTCCCCAAAAATTCCTGGTTTGGCACAATACCGTGTAGGTGATCTAAAATATAGTACTGGCAAAGTAATGGTTGAGATAAGTTTCTATCGTCCCCCAGCACTACAGGCCCCAATGTGATTTAACTGATACCCCTTTGACTTTGGCTCCGAACAGGGATCTCTAAACTGTAACAAGTGGGTTACAAATTGGCCTCTAAGTTTCAGCCCTTCATCTTCTGAATTAGCCTGTTATTGTGTCATCCCTGAGGTAGGTCAGCTGAGTTCACTCTGATGAAACAGTGCTGTCCTATTCTTTAACTCAGAGCCTTCATCCCAGCAGGAGGCATCATTAAAGGGCATCTACTTCACCCCGATTCAATTGACTACGCCAGCTCTGCCACATGTACTGGAAACTGAGCGACTGTCAAGGTAATGACACGCTGCTGTCAAAAACCCTCACACTCCAGGGAACAAATTTCCCTGCAGGCCAAAGATGGAGCCAGCGAATAGGGTACCTACATATGCACTTTTTTCTTCATCTTCTCTTTTCCCCCCTAGGCACCACTGGGCCCAGAACGGGTCATTAAGCATCCACTCATCCGGGCCTTTGTTCACCCTGTATCTTTCGTTAGCTCAGCAAATCAAACAAGAAGAGTGCTTAGGGAAGCACTCTGGGCGCTTTGAGGGCAATTTTGGTGGTTAGCATAGCGACCTACCATTGCACTCTCCCACTGTCCCAAAGAGAAGCAAAGACCCCCACTGCTGTCACCAGATGATCAGCCAATGATGTTCTGTCTGAGGGAGTGGGAGTGAAGAAGATCCAGGGGCAGCTGTCGGGCCTGGACTGAAACGTGGTCTGTGATGCTAATTTGTGAGGGATTTGGTGTGTTTGGCAAAAGCTCGCTAAAAATCTGGAGCCCAGCTTTGGGTACGCTAATCTCACACACTCGGCTGAGGAGGTCTGGAGATTATGGCAGGGCTCGTTTTCCACATTTGGCAGATACAGCGAAGCATCTCCCACAGGACACTACGGCTAGTGTTCTGCCATGTTAGCTTCCGTCTGTTTACTAGCTCACTCTGAGCCCACTGAAAATGTGGATGAGGATACTCGGGAACAACCACAGAAAAGAGATGGGAGGGGAGAATGTTCTTGGCTATGATTAAAACTAGACCTGCTTTCTGTGGAAACCACATCAAGGTAGCAAGCTGGCAAAGCTTGTGTTGGAAAGGTGCTCTAGACCCTATGGCTCAAGGTGTTCTTTTCAAACTCATAAATGCACATTTTCCGGTCAGAATCCTTGAGAGGTGATAAAAATTACACACTTGTATACCTGCGAGTTATTAATGTCTCGCTGAAGGCCATGATGCCGGGATGCTAATTGAGAAAATAAATAAATAAGATAAACAAAGGAGCACATGGAGCTCAGGCATGGTCCCTGCTTACTAAATTCATCACCACTACCTCTCAAAAACTTGTTTATTTTTACTCCACTGCATCTTCCTCGCCTAAAGGGGATTTCATTGCGTTAGGTATCTCAGAGGCAGCCATTGGCAGGGTCAGCCGTCAGACCCTCATCCACCTGTCCACACCTTCCCCCTGCCCAGAGGACCTGCCCTGTCACAGCTTTCATCATTTAGCACTTCCAGAACCCGGCCCCCCCGACCCCAAGCTTGCGAGATGTACTGGCTCATGTCGATATAGTTCCATTAATTTCCATTAGCACTCCAAGGTTAACCGCATGTGTGGGCATGTTTGGATGTGTTTGGATCAGATCGGACAGCAGGACAGCCGTGTCGTTTGTCCCTCAGAGAGATGGGGGCCTTATTGTCCCGCATCTGGCTGACTCTTGCCTGTCGTTACCTGTCATCACATCATCCATGTCCTTGGATGAGAGCAGAGTTCACTGCAGGTTGCTTTGCACTCCTCACTCATGGAAGAAAAACAAAAACGTTTATTGTCAGATAGTAAAGGGGAAGGAAAAAGGAACATTTGTAGTTAAAACCTCTTTTTAATTGGGGTTAACTGGTTAATCAATTAAATTTTAGTTCATTTTCATGCAATACATTTTGCTTTTGACAACTTGTGCAGTCATAGTTACATCACTTGTTATTATGTTCTGAACCTTGGATTATGTCTCTAATACCTGGCATGTTGTGAGAACAAGTCAGGCCAGACTGACCAGACTGAATTGCCATGGAAATTACAAATACATGCACATTGCCCTATAATTTCCACTCCCAATTTTGACCTGTCATTTTCCGAATCCATGGCCATGTTGTGTGACCAGCTAAATCAATACTAACCAGACTAAACCAGCTTAGAATGCCTTCTCAATGTTACAAGTGGGAATGTCCCCTGTTAAGGGGACTGAGCCTTTTTTTCCTAAGCTAGCTTTAGCATATGGTTCAAAATGAACAAGCAGGTCTCGGAATGACACCTCTTCCCACAGTACTATGTTACATTGACATAGACTAGGCAAGTCCAGTACCAAGTTGAGATTATTTCTAATGCTAAGCAGACTGTCGCCCTACTTAATGTTAGCTTACAATTAGCTGTCTGGCTACATTACTTATTGTTACCCTTCCAGTGTATCTTTGACAGATATCCTATAAATCTTTATGTCAAATGAAAGCCAACGAACCGATCTCTGCTCACAGATGTTTCTCAAGTTGAGGGCTTGAAGATTGGATGGAAGACAGTGCACAAAGTACTGACTAGAACTTCAGTCATTGCTCAAAGAACCCTGGCCTCGAAAACCTGGAACTGAAGGTATTATGGCCAAGGGCATTGATTTGATTTTGACATTGATGGGGACACAAAAGTGGTAACTTTACTCCAGTCATAGTCCAGCTGTCTTCCATACAAAGTACATGTACATAGTACATATGGGGGAACCCTAGATGCTGTAAATGCCATCCATGTAACCAATAACGAAGTATCACATAACAGAAAACAAGAACTTCTTTATTTTAATTTCTCACCTGACTGGAACCTTGAAGTCCATATTTTAAGGCAGTTACTTTTTCAAACCAATAATCTAGAAATGTGTATTTCCATCTAAACATAAAAAATACTGTTAACCAAATCCACATCATGAGTACAGGGGTATTGTGGTACTTGAGTATTAGTGCACTGTGCAGCACAAAATTTTTGAGCACAAACTTTTGGGTAAAGACGTCTTCTTTCCCACCTACATCCACACAACTACTGCACTGAGGTTTGGCACTCCCTAAAGCAGATAGAGCTTCAGCCAATCACACGTTAGCAAGAAATGTCACAGCCAATCCTATAACGATACTGGGTTCGGCAGGTGGGACTCGCAGTAGAGAAACAGAACTGCTAACCGTTTGTGTTCCAAACACCAAAAGAAAAAAGCAGTTTGATTTTTTTTGCTTAGAATTATTATGTACAATTCAGTAGTCACTGGATATTGGTAGGGATGTGTCCATACTATCCCTACACAACTCTGTGCCTTTGACTATGCCTGTGGTCAGTAGCTGTTCTTTGGGATTTGGAACGAAATATGTTATAGTGAGTGTATGGCCAGTGGGCATCTCCTTGGTCTGGTCTTTTGCATTAAAGCATGCTTTAGAAGCAATTCTCACTGTCCTTGTGCAGACCGTCACAGTGTCCAGGCCTGTTTTCTGTGACCCAGCACATTTCATCATAAAGAACGCAGTGTGTTCTTGTTTACTCTCTCTCTCTCTCTATCTCTCTCTCCTGCAGTGTAGCACCTTCTGTTTACAAGTACTGTGTATTTGCACTTGACTTCCAACACTGAGATCATGCTGTTCTCTCTCTCTCTCTCTCTCTCTCTCTCTCTCTCTCTCTCTCTCTCTCTCTGTCTGGCAGCTTGCCCTCTCCTCATAAGCTTAACTAATGTGCAGCTCTCTCTCTTCCGAGCCCCTAGGGGAAGGTGCTGGTCCCCTGGCCTGGAAGAGAGCGGCCTTCCCTTCTGTTCCTTTCAGGAAAAAACAGGGCTATTTCAGCCAAACCACCAGGCAGAGCCACTGTTTACAGGCCCCTTTTGTTTTATTCATGACAATTTAGTCGCACTTCACTCGATCCGAGGGAGCGACAGGCGATATTATAAGTCGGGCTGAGCTTGAAGGTGGAAAAAAAAAGAACCTGATGAATAACATGCCGTGAAGGAATTAATCTGCTTATACAGACGTCAGTGTGATTAAGAGATAGGGGGAGTGAAATGAGAGAGAAAGAGAGTGACTGAGACACTGAGAACAGAAAATGGGTGGTTTGATACAAATGAGTAGAGGCGAACAGGGACACCCCTGGCTGTTTCTTCATGGCTGTGTGGTCCACAGAGAACAAGAGATTTGCTGTTTATCAGTTGACCTGTTCATGCTCCTTCCATAATTGTGTTCTCAGTTACTCAGTTCTGAGTGTCAGTGCTAAAAGAGGTGGGGTGGATTGTGGATGGGGGGTGCTAGGGTGGACAGTGCCCCCTGATTTTTATGTTTATGTTTACAGCATTTAGCAGACGATCTTATCCAGAGCTATGTACATCAGTGCTTAAGCAGTCTACATCTGCTCTTCATATCTGTAAAGCTTGATCAACGTTCCCTTTTAAAGTTGCTGTCAGCTTACACACCTTAGTTACACACCTTAGCAAACCCTGTCAAAAAGAAAAAAGTCAGTTTGCTTTACCCTTATGGATACGTTCACAAGTAAGACATCTGCTAAAAGTTCAGATCACAAATAAGAAAAAAAATCTGAATCATACAAAACAAGCAGCTCCAGTCTGGGGTCTGACGCATGGGCACAGATGGGACCAGGGACGGGGGGATGTGTCCATTTCAGACCTCGATCCGTCCCCCTCACTCACAGGGCAAAAAACAAAAAACATGCATCTGCCGTTGTAAGTTACTTACTTACTTACCCTTAAATATACTAAGCCACTTATACTCGGCAGCCCTACTTGTGCTATGGAGATAAAAAAAAATGACTTTTGTGTCCCCCCCACATTAAAAATGCTACCTGCGCCCCTGGTCTGACATGTCATAAAGGGCAAGAACTGAGCTTTACTTTACAAAAGTCCACAGCTATTCCAAACAAAAGAGAGTAAGAGTGGACTAAATGTATTACATAACAACATCACTCATTAGTAAACAAACCCCCATGTGAAAGATCATCCGAAAGTCATGCCGTGGTACTCGAGGTTGATCTTGGACTGGCTTGACTTTCTCTGGTCTTGGACTTTTCTTGAACTCAGACTTGTGTCGGTCTCAGCAATTCTCAGATATTCTAATTGGTCTTGACTGAGTCCAGCTGCCTTTAAAAACAATGTTTCCACTAACATTACTATGTGGCAACCAACCATGCCAAGATCACCTTTATCATGGCAAATTAAAAACGACTGGTAAAACGAAAGCCCCCACAATGATCAACAAAATCACTGATTAAGCTAGCTTGTTCAGAAAACGTGTTTAATTATCTCAAACTCCATCTAACCGATGACATTCCAGCCAATGCTTTTCTTGGTGCTCTAAGCACACAGAGGAACAAGATCACCTTACAGTAGGAAATACATGGTATGTCTATCAGCACACCCACTATACCCACTATAAACAGATCAGTAAGTTTTGAAGGCTCTTTTGTGTACCTCAGTCTTAACTCTCTCTCTCAAATTTGGACTTGACCTTGTCTTGGACTCTAACCTCTTTATACTTGGTCTTGACTTGGACTTGAACCTCTTTGCACTCAGTCTTGATTTGGACTTGAAGGACTTACTACTAAGTTTTGACTTGAACCTCTTTGGACTTGGTCTTGAATCGGACTCAGTCCTCTTTGGACTCAATCTTGACTTAACCTAGAACCTCCATAGACTTGGTCTTGACTTGAATCGAACCTCTTTGGACTTGGTCTTAAATTGGACTCAGTCCTCTTGGGACTTGACTGGAGCAGATTGTGACCTGGTGGATAGGGAGCTGCTTCTACGATTACAAGGTTGTGGGTTCAAAACCCAGACGTGCTAGAGGCACTGAGGTACCCTTGAGCAAGGTACTATCCCACACACTCCTCCCCGGGTGCCCCCAGTTGGTGGCAGCCCCCTGCTTCACTTGGTGAATGGGTTAAAAGCAGAGAAAGAGTTTCACATTGTTCACATTGTGTGCTGTGGTGTGTTCACAAGTGACAGTAAGGGGCCACTTTCCACTGACTTGAAATCAAACCTCTTTGGACATTGTCTTGCATTGGACTCGAAGCGTTTTGGACTTGGTCCTGACTTGGACACGAACCTCTTTGGACTAAGCCTAGACTTGGACTTGAAGCTCCTTGGAGGTGGTCCTGACTTGGACTCAAACCACTGTGAACTCACTCGGTCTTTACTTGGACTCAAACCTTTTGGCCTCGGACATGTCTTGAACGTGACATAGAATCAGGTGTTTTTCTGCTTGTCTCTAATGACTACCAGCTGCAGCCCTTTTCGGATAAGACTGGTGACCCTATATGGGTTCAGTCTACCCTTGTTCTACTGTGCATTCGGGCGAAAATGTCAGGGATAGAGTAAATTGACTCAAATATCTAGGAAAAGAGAAAGAGAGAAGAAAACACAGGCCTCTCTCTTTATTGGCCACATTTGTCTGTGTTCATTAGGGTCTTCGCCAGCCCTGACTAATTAATGGCTCGGGAGGTGACGGGCGACTTCTGTTTTAAAAGACTTTCTGTGTTTGTCTCGCTCCTCATTGCTTCCGTCCCGCGCCTTTTAATCTGCGCCGATGATAGAAATGTTATTCACGCTGAGGGATCGGATGTATAATTCAACAATTTCCTCTTCATTACTGCAGGTGAAATGAATTCTTTATCGTGCTCCTGCCGCTGGCTCTGAACCAGAAAGCTCCTCCCTGAACGGTGGTGGAAAGGTGCAGCGCAGAAACCTGCCTTGTTTTTTCCCCTCTCTATTTCACCCTGTTTGTTTTTTTCTGAATAGAGTATCCTCGGGAGAGTACGCGAGCGCACGTTAAACAACTGACAAAAAAACAAGCTCATCCCATCTGTCACTCAGAACTGAAGTTTTCCGAAGAATTCTGCAGTCGGCGAGTGTCGCGCCCACCCCCTGCTTCCCCTCCCAGCTCCAGATCCAATTTAACGTGTGACTAATTGATTATTCATTCTTCCACACCATGTGAGGTTAATATTACCATCTCATATTTGCAGGCGGCCGTGTGAAAACTCATTCAGCGTGCATTAGATTGGACCTGTGACTCATTTGAAAGCTGTGTTTGGGGACTTGCGGCGGTGGGGGGGGGGGGGTGCTGTATGGAGATGGTGAAGTCGCCTGTCTGGCCTCATTTGTCGCCCTTTTCCACATTTTCTAGGAGAGAGAGACCAGTCCTGTCCCAAAAGGGGCATTTGTGGTACTCGTTTGCGCATGCCTGCAAGTGCTGCAAGACCAGAGTCATTCTCATTACGGAGGTCAAACGGGTGCTCAGTGGCGCCCTCTATATGCGCTTAACATATGCAGCCATAACATATACTAAATGTTAATTTAATCACTTCTCATTGAAAAGGAAGCTCAAGGCTGCCCTCTAAGTGCCCTTTATGCACCCTTAATGTGGACTAAATGTTAACATAACCCAGTTATCATTTTGGGGTTCAAAGGGTGTTCAGGAGTGTCCTCTATGTGCCCTTACTGTACACTTAATATTAATGTACCCCAATAGCTGGTGGCCTAGTGGTTAGAGGGTTTGCCCTGCGATCAGAAAGTCGTTGGTTCAATTCCCAAGACCGCTAAGCACACTGCTTCACTTGGTGAACAGGTTAAATACAGACTAAGAATTTCATGCTGCTCACACTGTGTGATGTGGTGTGTTCACATATGACAAAAATGGTCAGTTTACACTTTTCTCAATTACTTATTTCAAGGGTCAATAGGGAACTATGAAGTGCCCTAAAATTTAAATTAAAACTAAAATTCCTTGCAACACACTTTTTAAAATGTGCCAAAACATGTTCTTTATGCCAAAGGAGACAAAAAATATTCTTCATAATGATGAAGGCCAGTGTGCAGAGAAGTTTGATTATTTTCCTGCTTAAACACACCTGATTCTTCTCTTTTAATCTCATTAGTACTGTGGTTTGCAACCCTGGTCCTGAAGGCCCCCTGTCCTGCATATTTTAGTGTTTTCCTTGCTTTAACACACTTTCCTCAGCTCAGTGAGGGGCTGTTAATGAGCTGATTAGTTGGATCGGGTGTGTTAGAAGCAGTGAAAATACAAAAATGTGTAGAACAGGGTGCCTCCAGAACTGTGGTCAGGAAACACTGCGTTATATTTTGAGAAACATCACCTAACTACACTGGACACCAGCCCTTCAGGATTGAAGGTACCTTCTCCCAAAGGAACCACTTTTATGATGAAGCTTTATTGTCTCAGTATGATGGAGAGGACCTAACTAGCTGAACTGGCTGTAACAAAGAAATTGGCAAAAATCAAAAAACAATAGAATGGGAAGGTCTGAAGGTCACCATACGCAATGCTAAGTTTTGGCTAGAGGAGTTAAAAAGCCCCCCACAATGGAGTACAACACTCTAGCCAAATGTTGTATAATGGAGTGAAAATTCTATGGAGGGGCTCCATCAAATCTTCACAGCAATGTTCAAACATCTAAGGCCTTCCCAGAAAAAGGCTAGGGGAGACTAATTCCCCCAGCAATAACCTTGAATTCAGAAGAAATGCTTGAGAAGCAGCAGAGGTCCTCACATGTTTGTATGAGGAAAAGAAAAGAAAAAACGTTCATTTTTGCTGTATTTTTGTAATTTTTTTGGACTTGAGAGGAAACGAGAGAAAGAAAGAAGAAAGAGAGGGAGAGCAAACTTTCCTTTCTGCTACAAATACATTCTCCAACCCCGCCTCCTCGCTTCCTTTGTGCCCCGGCTGCTCGCTATCGATCTCTGGAAATAACAGAGAATAAAAACACCTCTGCTCCGACGGCCTGCCGCGTGCGGTCTGCCGAGCGAGGGTCACGACCTTAAACTAATTGTGTGTGCGGGTGGTGGGGGGAGGGTATCGCCACGTTACCATCGTTACCATGTCCCAACACGTCCATCGATCAGGTTCTCTGGCTTGAACTTTCTTCAAGAAACAAAGAGGCACTGTCTGTGTGTTTACACACACTGACCAGCTCCAACTACCGCACTGTCCATTTTATCAGCCCAGATGGCCATACAGGTGCACTGTGTAATTTATTACTATGTATTACTACATTACTGTACATTACAATATACAGGTCTCCTCGAGTTACGACACAGTTCCGTTCCTATGACAGTGATGTAACCCGAATTTTGGTGTATGTCGAAACGCACCCTAGCCTAAGTCACTTACCGATCCTAACACAGTTGTAAAATCATAATCTAGAACATAAAAGCCACAGAAAAAGGAAAAAGAACAAAAATATACTGTAATTGTACACTGTACTGTTGTAACAGAAAACTTGACAAAAAATGAGTGTATAAACACTTCCTAAATGATGTGGGCAGGCATACTGGGGGACGCCAACTCCCTCACTCATACGCCACATTACTGTGTGTTCTGCATATTCTGCATATGCTACGTATTCTTCAGCCGCGCGCAACCAAACCAAACTAGTACGCCCACGTAGTTCATAAGTACAACACTCACATCTCAATTTGTAAAAGTTTTATGGAAGAGAGCATCGTAAACTCGAAACGTCGTATGTCGAGACTGTTGTAACCTGAGGACCCCCTGTATATTATATAACTCTATATCACTATGTTACTATGCATTACGTTATATTACTATATTACTATATATTACTATATATTACTAGACATCCTATATTATTTATTATATTAATATATATCTTATTACTATATATAATTACCCTAGTGTTACTATAGTATTACTGTAATACTGTACTTTTTCATTATAGACTATAGTCCATCTGATTCATCTGACCCTTCACACCCTTCACCAATGGTCAGGACCCTCACAGGACCACCAGTCAGCAATTATTTAGGTGGTTATTGTTAGGAAATGTGGTCTGCTCTATTTGAAGATTTCTTTAGTTAACACGACCAGTCACACACTGAGATTTTCTGCCTTTTCTACAAATGTTACTTAACATTTCCTAAAAATACACACAATATTCTTTGCTAACAAATGAATTTACAGCATGTTCACCATCTGAGTACCTATATTTGCCAGAAAATGTCTTTTTTATGTCATATCTTTTATTCATCGCTACTGACCTACAGAAAGCCACCTACTATATTTATAATTTTAATTATAACGTGGATCATCAAACAAATGTTAAATATTTAACGAGCTATTAAAGTGGCAGCCAATGGGAAACAGATGAAACAGATAACTACTGTATTTAAAGCACAGTCTAGAATGTGACTCTGCATCAAAACTGGCGCCACTCAATGGTGAACATGCACGAATGCAACAGGTCAACACACTTGGAGAGGAACATTAACTGCTAATTTTATTAATCCTGATAATTCTGTTTGGGACCCCTGACCTCGGGTGGCAATTTATTTTTATTTCGGCATTCCATTATTTCTTTATGTATAAAGGTATTGCAAATTGAATGCATCACTTCATGACAATGACTCTAGATATCTAAGGGTTAAAGGCCAATTTTGACATCCTTGTAATTGCATTTCTTTCTTATTCTGCCATTCAGTGAAAGCATCAAAGCTGCTTGGCTTACATTAATGAACTGTCCTCTATGGGAACGGTGAGTTAATTCCTCTTAAGAGAAGAATGAATAAAGAAAAATAGTAAACCCATGTTCCTTACCAGCCCCTTTAAATCCACATTGTTAAGCGCCCTTTCTAAATCCCATTTTAGGGATTCCCTCAGCCGTTTAGCCTGAATTTAAGCCGTCGTGAACTCACATTCGCCTCCTATGACTGGATACTGAATCATATGGGCACACTGGCTTGTAATATGCTGAGGCAGTGAAAGCCACCCAGTGTGTGTACACGTGTGTGTAATTGGATTTTCAGTGTTGGAAGTATCATGGTAATCTTGGAGCAGGAGAAAGAAGCAAAAGAGAAACAAGATTGTGGTGGTAGGGTGTTTTCTTTTTTTTTTAAACGGCCCATATCATAGAGGAACTGCCGTCATTATGATATGACGAATATACCGTCATTGTATAATATATAAACATATTAAACTTTCAAAACATACAGTTCCCGCCGGCTTTAGTTCATATATAGAAATTAAGCAGGGATGTCACAAAAAAACATTCATGCATGTTTGCCTAGCCTGTTTGAATGCCATTTTTGTGATGTCACAAAAAAGCACGTGCCAGCTTATCCTCACCCATTCTCACTGAAGTTATTGCCTTTTAAATGAGTTCCAACCCAAAGCAGCCAAACTCATTTGCATATACCTTAAAGAGACAGAAACATAAACAGCCTGGAGGAGCAAAGTTGAAAAATGATCTATGAGTGAAAAATGAAAAATGGGTTTTATTGTTTTTAATTAGAATTATGGGTGCCATTTCACAATAAGACTATAAAGGGTTATAAATGATTCACAATCAGGTTGTTAATTACGTTGTAGGCAGTTCGTAAATCATTAATAAGCCGTTATAAACATGTTCTAACAGTTGTCATTAATTTAAGTTGACAGTTTAACATTCTGCCTGAGGAAGAGGCAAGATAAACTCAGCCACTAGCAAGATCTGCAATCTGAGCGCACATCCATGTATGATGGCTGCTTGTTTATAACTGCTTATTAATGATTTATAAACTGTCTACAACTTAATTAACAAGCTGATTATAAACCAGTGTTACCTGATTATAAAGTGCTACTAAAATATGACCAAAATAAGACTACACAGATGTAAAAAGTGGAAGTCGGGGGTTTAAACGAAGTGCACGAAAAAGTATATGAGCCTTTTAATGAATGTGATTTTCCTTCTTCCTCTGTCTTGTTTTTTCTTTTCTTTTCTTTCTGGCTGCTTTTTCATCTGCATTTTTTTTCCGGGTGGAAGCACGTGTTGAATTGAAGTGCTGCTTCTTTCCCTCAGCTCAGGGGTCCACTCTGAGGGGCTGCAGGGTCTTTGGGAGGCTGATTTGTGATGCCTGATGTCGGCTCCATTTCAGATCAGTGTGCTATTATTCCTGGCTTTTGGCTTTTTGTCCTTAATCTGAGAAGCTGCAGTTTTTGTACAAAAACAAAACCTTAAAAGAATATCTCACACATCTCAGCATAAACTCAATAGAAGAAGGAGAAAAATGTTATTAACTTTTAATGTAGCATAACTTTGTGTGGAGTCTGTCAATCCAATCGTTGAATAGAGCAAAGGGCTGCAGTTTTCTGATGATTTTTAAAAAAACATGTTGCATAATTACTGTGAATTATTCCTCATTCGTGGCTCAGTGAAAGTCAAGTCAAGTGTTTTTTTGTCGACCATCTTCACAGTGCACAGTGGAACAAAACAACATCCCTTCAGGACCAAAGAAAAAATTCAGCACAGCACAAAACTAAACAAGACCTCTATATCCCATTTTAGGGATTCTCTCAGCCATGTAGCCGGAGATATTTTAGGATTTGAATTTGATGAAAATCGACGGTTGGGTGTGTAGTCTTGTGTGTGCACCATATTGAACATTTGTCCACGGTTCATTTTTTTGATAAGAAAACAACCATAAGGAAGACAAAACACATATCAAATATCAATTATAATATGAAAATGAATAATAATAATCAAATAAATGAATGTATAAATGATCTTTTTCATTGAATATTTCTATAATTTTATATATATATATATATATATGTATATATAAAATTAATATACTCATGATAGAAATACTGGTAAATCTGTAGAAGTGGGGACCTTCTGCTCCTTATAACGAAACATGCTGTTTTTATAATGAAACATGCTGTTCTCATAACAGAAATTCTTCAGAAATGCAGCTTTTTTCATGAAAAACTACAAACTGAAAGAGTAGAAAGAGAGTAGCAAGTTTAAAATCAGAGTGAGATTTATGTGTAAATGTCATAGTGCTAAGAATTTACTGAATGTCCTCACCAATTTAGTAATACCAACATGTATGTGGTGTGTGTAAATTGTAAATGCAATTCATTTCATAACGAACCATGCAATTAATGATTGACTTTTAAACGAATAGGCAAAATGACCTCTGATTTTCAGAGCTGGGCCTTCTCGGCAATTGTGCTATTTTCCCATGGGATTCTAGCAAAATGTTAGCCCTAAGCTAACGGAAGTACACATGAGCATCTGACCAGATGTCTGAAGCTTGTAAAAGACATTACATGTCTTTATTTGAAGATTATAACAGACACGTTAACATAAATTTGACCTTGCAGCTCCTGCAGAGTCCTGGCACAGAGCTGCCACCACTGCTTTCCGTCCCAGGCATGTGACGGAGGCTAGCGCTCATGTCTGCAGTCAGTGACGTATCCAAGACTGCCAGAAGGCTTAGAGTGAAGTTTTCTCTCATGAAATTGTCTTTTTATTGTTTCACTGACGTCTTAAGGGCCAGAAATCATGAAAGCCGGGTCACTACTGGCTAAAAAACAGCCCCAGGTTTGTAAGCAGAGAACATTGTCCTGTGCACTGCTTTTAAAATGGTCTTGAAAAAATGGTTATGGGTTTTCTATGGTGTCAAAGGCCCCCTGCAATATACCTGCTTACAGACCAAAATCCATTTTCACTATAATATACAGTATTGAGCCACCTCTCATTTCTTTATATTTTGTTTATATTTTGAATCACCTTGTTGGTACGAAAATACTGTTTTCTGTCTGTCAAACTGTCTTATCTTTGGTATATTGAGCAGATTAAATGGGAACAAATGTTTTACTGTGACAGGCAGCAAAGTATCTAAAGACACAAGGAGCTCAGATAAAGGAGTTCCAACCACTCAGCATTCAGCACCACCAGTATACTGATCACCGCCTGATCATCTGGAATCATCTGCTCCTGTTTCTTCACTGATTCAGGCCTTAAGTTAGATGTGCTTTGTTCTGCTCGAATGATTCATACGTAGGTCACTGTGTGTCTCAACAAACAAAAACATTCCTCTGAAACTGAGAATGAGAGTTTTTTAAACTCCTTCAGGAAGCCTGGAGAACTGTTCCTCAAGACTACATTAAAATACAAGAAAGTCTGGATCTCTGAAAGCAAAATATGAAGAAATGAGAGGTGATTCAACACTTTTGCATCACAGTATTATATATTGGACTGAATTTCCAGTTTAACCCAGTGTGGAGGGAAAGCTGCAAACCTGGCAACTCTGGAGATTAAAGAGAGTTAATGGGTTTGAGAACAGACAATTATTGCAGAAAATGGGGCGACATAATATTATAGTAGCAAAATGAAATTATGATAATAAGAGGATTCACATACACGCACACTAGCACACACATATATATGTGCGTGCGCGTGTGTGTGTGTGTGTGTGTATGTGCGTATGTGCGTATGTGCGTTTGTGTCTGTGTATATATAAATTGCTAATGATTTTTGAATCAAGGCCCTCATTCAATACCTGCTCATAGACCAAAATCCATTTTCACTATAATACACAGTACTGTGCAAAAGTGAGTCACCCTTCATTTCTTTATTTTGCTTTGAACCACCTTGTTGTGGAAAAAATTATATTTTATACTGGTCAAAGTGTCTTTGGCAATTGAGTAAATTAAATGAAAGAAATGGGAACAAATGTTTTACAGCAATAGACTGATATTCTGACAAATGATGCTCTCCTGAGGAGTTAGCCTTACATTCAGGTTGTTTATTCCTTACTTATATCTTTATTATATACCATTATATACAGTACACACCCACTCACACATTTTCATGACAAAACACTCATTTTCACAACGGCAGAGAAAATGCAGATCCAGAAGTGCTCACGATGTGTTCTCAACTCTAGGTTTCCGTTTTTTTTTGTTTTTTTTATTTCTTACCGTGCCGTTCTGTTTCCCTGTGCAATCAACTCAGTGGGGGTCGGGAGTGAGTGGAGCCATCTGTCTTCAGAGTTGTTTGCAGGTATCTGTGATTTTCTGCACGGCCCAAAAATCTTCCTGCTCTAACGGCTGGGAATATCGCAAAGCCTGTGCGCTGGTTCTGCTCTGCTTGCCTGACCTGCTGCTTTATTTTTCAACAAAAACCAAACCAGAGGGCAACGGAAAGAGATGGACCTCAGGGGGATGAGAGGACAGGAGGGGAAGAAACAGTGGACGGATATCAAAACATCCGTCCCATTGATGGATGCTGGGGAATAAAAACTTACCAAGCCCTTCAGGAACTGCAGTCAGGCCTTTGTGAAATGTGGGTCTTGGTAATGGACGCTAATCGACCAGCAGATATTCAGGCTGTGGCTAGGAATCAAGGTAACTTAAGGACTTTCATTTGTTCTTTGAAACCATTTAAGCATCCGCTGGATCCTCTGAGTCTTTGTCTTGCTTTATCGGATGCTTTATTAAGTCCTGGGTTGGATTACTTGGTTAATACCGACTCCCCGTTCGAAAAACACTTGATAGACTTAATTAGTGTCTGGGAAAGCCGGTCCTTAATCAGTGCACACAAGCGCCATCTGTTTCAACAAAGGTACCATTTCTTTTCCTTATCTGGGAAAAAAAAACAGTGTCGGTGGGATGTGGCTACACCCAAGAAACAGGATCTGAGAGTGTGAAGGTTTGTGTATGTGTGTGTGTGTGTGTGTGTGTAGATCAGCAGGGTGGAGACTGCACAAATAAAGAATCAATCAGGCATGTCTATGACACACCTGGAGAACATCTGGGAGGTAAAGCTTTGACGTCCTGGAACAAGCAAAAACACAATTTCTAATCTTGAAATCTGACAATAATAAATGTGGAATGGTTTTAATCCGATATGAAACTGTAGTGTGTAGTTTTTACAGTCTGACAGTAATAATTGTAATTTTAATCCAGTATCCACAGTGTGTGTACTGTTTACAGCACAACTGATAATTGTGGACTGATTTTAACCCAGTGTGAATCTGCAGTGTGTAGTTTTACTGTTTAACAGTAACAATTGTGGAGTGATTATAATCCAGTATGAATCTGCAATATTCCATTGACCAGTCAGATTTCTCACACTTTACAAAAAGCTGAGTACACTTTTTTAATACATCTGCAAATAATTAAAAATAGACAGTACAGTGTCTTATACTGGCTGAACCCACAGACAAGCATTTGTTTCTGCTGGGGTTCAGCAACAAACCGCACACTGTGTTCAGACAAACCACTCACTGTTCAGACAAACTGCACAATGCCCGTTGTAGCATAGCAAATTTGTGAT
>JBBJLS010000018.1:16306712-16323688 GCA_037577275.1 Bryconaethiops microstoma
CGCGCTAAAGCATTTCAAGCGATGCCCAGATTTATATAGATATAGATATATATATATATATAGCATTAGGAAACCAATTGGTTTTAGTAATAGGGTAAAGAGCCAATAATATGAAGAGTTTAAGAGTTTCAAAGTGCACAGTTCATATTTGTAAGCCAGTCACATTGAAGTTATAAGGAGAGTTTCAGCCCGTATTGCTTTTTGATTGAGGCGCCAGACTGGGTAGCCAATCAGAACAGAGCTCATTTACATGTATCTGTCCCAATAGGCACAGCAGCAACAACAATCTGTTCAAGTCTAAGAGATAAATAGAGGTTGGAAATTAATTAGGACTGGTTTGGACAAATAAAGCACACAAAATTGGACTACAGGGAGTACAAGAAAAAATATATTATGGGCCCTCATTTTTCTGTTGAGTTTTAATTGCAAAGCAATTTATAATTATATTATTATGTGAAAGACTTTCTTGGTTAAGCTAGATTTTAATAAACAATTAGCAAAATATTGATTTTAGACAATTTTCTTAAATATACGTGAAAAAGCTGATAGCCTGCTACCACATTTGAACTTTGCACGTGTGTTTGTGTTACATCTGCACACTCACTTGCCAAGGCTCAAAATTAGTGATGTCAGCACATGAACTATCCTGAAAAGGTCCTTGCCCAGGCTTGCAGTACTCCAGATTATGCAGAGCATAGGCCACTGAATACACAGCCTTATATACATTATAGGTCAGCCTCAACTGGGACACGTCAGAGTATGTGCTGTTCAGCTTTTGCAGACTCTCCTTGCCAGTGCACAAGCCTTCTGGCACCAACCTGACTAACACTTGCGAGGCTGTTGAATTCCCTGCTTCTGTGGACGCCCTGACTGCTTGTGTATTCCGCAGTGCCCGGCTGTAACTGAGTGTGCAGTTGAAGGCTGTCTCCCAGAACTCCTCTGTCAGTGGGTCCTGGTAGGGGTCAATGCTGAGCAAATGTTGCTGCAGTCCTGGGATTTCAGCCCGTTGGATGGCAAACCCCAGGGTGCCACCCAGCACGGACATGACATCAGGCTGACGAGCAATAAGTGCCGACGTGATCCAGGATTCACTGGCAATCCAGGTGCGATTGGTGACATTGTTGCGCAGCAGTTCCGTCACCAGGGGGCTCAGGTCTACGTCGGATGAGAACACCACCACAATCTTGGCCGTGGACTCAGTCACGACGTGCACAATGCGCTGGATGGTCTCAGGCGAGCTGAACTTAGGCAGTGTCTCTGAAAAGGAAATACACACACCTGCCTCCTCGACCAGCTCCTTGAACCGCTTGATGCCGTACTTGCCATAATCATCATCTGATGCAATGGTGCCCACCCATGTCCAGCCAAAGCGCAGCACCAGCTGGCCCATGGCCACCGACTGGTGCTCATCGCTGGGGATGGTGCGCAGGAAGGTGGGGTACTGAAACCTGCTCTCCAGAACAGAGCATGAAGACGAGTAGCTCACCTGCAGGAGGAAAAAAAAAAACAGGTCATTAGGCTCAGGGCTTTTATGACTGGTTTCAGAAACACACAGACACTATTTTTAGACCAGGGATCTCAAAGGAGTCCTGGAGGGCTAGTATTTAGGCTGGGTGCAGACTAGAAGAGATTTATGTTACAGGTTTTAAAAATGTAACATATCACATACCAAGTGGACGTTGCACTACATGTAATATGTATCACATCAAAAACATAAGCTATGTGAAACTACAGCTTGGGCTAGAGGTAAAACATCAGGTACACCCGTCATCTCCAATTCATATTATTCTTATGACCTGTTGGTGGTGCTGCTGCTTGTATGTCCACAGAAGTTCAATATAATGAGTTTCGAGTCATTTGTTAACAGCAAGTCAGTGTCTTTTATTTACTAGCAACATTAGTGTTGTAGCTCCAGTGCTAAACTTATGAAATAAACATCGGACACCAGTTGGATGGCCTAGTGGTTAGGGCGGTAGCCCAGCAATCAGAGGATTGGTGTTCAAATCCCAACTGCTAGTGTCACTACTGAGGTACCCTTGAGCAAGGTACTGTCCCCATACACTGCTCCCCAGGCGCCTCATTGGCAGCAGCCCACTGCTTCACTTGGGTTAAATGCAGAGAAATAATTTCCTCCGGGATAAATAAAGTATCCAAAAAATAAATAAAAAATACACCTTGGCTGATTAACTGCATTTGGGGTATGGCGGAAAAACTGCGCACATTAGACCAATTATCACTTTAAATAGATATTCAGGATACTACTGAGTATGTAGAAGCAAATGAGTGTTATAATAGCTCAAGAAGATGAGAAAGATTAAACTTAAAGCAGAAATGTAACATTTAGGGCCTGCCTGTGGAAAATAGTAGAGACCCAGGATTCGAGCCGTGGCAATGGACAGGTCACAGCCTCCGGCCCCCACCAGCGCAGCCAGCGGAGGGCCATTTCCACAGCGGTAGTTGGGCACGGCCTCATCCTGCCCTGTCAGGTATGTCAGAGTCCCCTCCACCGCCTTGGAGATGGTAAAGCAGGAGTCATAGATAACATAGCCAAGGTCAGTGTTGGGCAGCAAGTCGGTCCTGCTGTTTATCTCATTGATGGCAAAGAGCATTGTCTGGGTCCAGCGAAAGGTACGGAAATTAAACCTGAGTGGAGGGAAGATGAGAATGTCAACTAGGTCAGCTGAGTGATTAAAATGTAGCTGTGTTTAAAAACATTAAGCATGTGTGATTTGGCAAAAATACTCAATTTAAATATTCAAATTTCAGTGCATATGGATAAAATAAAACCTTAAAAATACGCACAGCAACTTCTGCACAGGCCACATTTCATGTGTAGAAGATGTGCAATTATTTTAACTTTGAATACCATTAAAATACATAATTAAACAAAGACACGTTTAACAATATTTTTCTGAAGTTTGTAAACAAGTAGGAGTGCACAGAATTCTGATGAAAATCATATGTGACATCAAAGGCTAGGTACAATTAAGTTCAATCATTAAAATAATAAATTGGCACAATGGACTATCAACCAATCATGCCAAATTTGTTTATCAAATTTACACTGTACCGCATTTAGTATAGGAACTACTAATTGATGCCAGAAAAACATACATTCATTTACTATGATAACTCAAATTTTGTATTAATTCCTAATGATAACACCTCTATCATGTTTTCCAAACCTGCTGCAGAAATCCATCTGCACTGCATAGTTTCATGTTTTCCAGCATATTAAAGTTCTAATGAGCAGAAGCAAGTGTGTTAGAACATGTGCCTATTGGTTCCACTGCAGGACTGGATTAGAATTTTTATTATAGATGATTCCACGCTATATTGTGCCACTAGATGTCCCTATAACACACTGAAAGAAAAAATGCATTTAAAATGCATAAAAGCAGTATTCCCAACCCTCTACTTTAAGCTTGGCTTTCCTGCAGAGTTTAGTCCCAACACACATCTACCATGGTGGACCCAGAATACAAGCTCCCCACCCCCCACCCCCAAAATGATCAGACGAATCTTGTGCTGCTGATCCAGCTATTCATGATTCAGTGCAGTCCTTTTCACTCATGTTTAAGCATACCAGTTGCTATCAGTTACCATGTTAACTGTAACAATTTGTTTCAATTAAATTTAATTTAATTCAGTTCAGTTGAACTAAATTCAGTTCAATTACATGCAGTTCGTTTGGACTGCCGTTAGCACAATGCATAAAATATAGATAAAATCTTGAGCACCAGTGGCACATTATAACTAAACTTGGATGTCCAGAAGCAGGGATGGTGACCACAGGTCTACAATGTGAATTTCTTTTAATGGATACGACTCTGCTTAATGGATACGACTCTGGGTCTCCCTGTAGGATCAATATAAGTGACTGCTGAGGCCCAGTGTATTATTAGAGCGAATTTGCTGTAACTGAGAGCAGCACCTCTGAGGGTGATAATCAGTGCCTCGACACAACTTATAAAGCCAAAGCAATAATTGACTTATTAAATTAGTGATTAAAAACAGAATCTAAAAAAGTAACATTTAGACAGCAAATCACGCCAGTCATCCAAATAGCTGGAGCTCAATGAATTTATCTCACCACTCGCAGCCTGATGACACAGGCACGGACGAAGTGTTGCTGTTAGTTGAAGCCAGCCGGTTGTGCACAGAAAACATCCCCCCTATAACCACTTTCTTCTTCTCCACATTCTTGTATCCGCTGAGGTTGAATTTGGCCTTCAGTTTGCAGCTAGCCTCTCCTGCAGTAGATGCATAACATAGCCACAGCACATACAGTCCCAGCAGCAGCCCATATTTGGTGGGAAATCCAGCTAAAGCCATTTCAGTGGTAGAAGTAAAACATGTATGCCTCTCTTTCTCTGTACAGGTGTTTGGAAATGTACGGGTGCTGGTGTTACTAACGCTTCACTCCTCATGACTTCTCAGGGGACAACAGTGCCTTACATAAGTCAAAACAGACCTGTGAAAAACAAGCAGTGTACTTACTGTAGGTCATACATTCTTATTTAAAAGTTTTAGCGCTTGTGACATAATGCTTAAATATTTATTCAGTTTTTGTGGGACAAATCATAATATAACTATTAGGGAACATGTGCAGTGTGAAGTAATATTGGCCAGTAGGTTGGGTATTGTGAGACAGTGGGTTATGACACAATGTGTTAAGTAGTATGGGGTGATTATGCACACAATGTATAATGGAACTGTGTGTTAGGTATTATGGAGTCTGTATTTCAGGCATTATTGGAAAGTATGCCAGGTGTTACTAGACAGTCCATTGTGTATAATGACAAAATGTTAGGTGTTATTGGATATTATGGGGACAGTAGGTTATGTTATAACAGTGTGTTGGGTATTATAGTCACTCTATGTTACGTATATGAATATGAGTTGAGTATTAAAGAGACGTGTTTTTCAGTTTTGTGTTAGAAGTTTGTGTGTTGAGTATTTTCAGACAGTGAATTGAGCATTTAGGGTCAACATGTTGAGTACTTTCAGACAGTGAGTTGGGTATTAAGGGTCGATGTGTGTATTTTCATACAGTGAGTTGACCATTTAGGGTCTGTGTGTTGAGTATTTTCAGACAGTGAGTTGGGTATTACTGCAATGGTACAGTGTTGGATATTACAGCCACACACAATAATATTGGCAAATGTGTTGGGTATTAGGTAACAGTCTAATAATATGGAGCAGTGATACACTCATCTAATGGTCCCTGAATTCAATGCGTTTATTTATATTTTTTTTAGAAAACCCATCGCTGAGCTTCAACTGAACCTGGAAGTGTCTCCTGTTACCAGAAGGCCCATTATACCTGAATTTACAGGATCTCATAATAAACTGCTACAGAAGTATCTACATTTATTTTCTTTCCATCAAACCTAAAGGTAAATGGGGGCATTTGGCTTATCCAGAGCAACTTACAATCATTAGTTACGGGGACAGTCCCCGTGGAGCAACTGAGGGTCTCTTGCTCAAGGAGACAAAGGTAGAAATTGGGTTTGACCCTGCAACTTTGTGGTCATCAGGTTCACATGTAAGTGTTTTACCCACTAGGCTACTACCACCCTACCAGAAGGCCCAAAAGAATAAAATGACAAGAGTCATGGAGGACCAGCTGGCAGTTAAGGGACATGACTACCCTCCTGAGTATGACAAAGCTCTGAAGGGGGTTGATTTAATTGAGATCAACATGTACCAGCATTCATGGTGAGTGTATGCTTCAGGGCCTTTTTGCCACTGCACGTGTGTCCCTGCCCCCTACAGCACCATTACAGACTCTGAAACTGTATCCCAGCATCCTGTGGGATGCCACTGTTTTCGAGAGGAGCATGTCACTACATGTCTTTCAATCAGCAGAGAACCGCACACCTGAATCCACACACACAGTGACACACCATCCTAAACAAACAGCCTTCCAGTGACAAGTTCTGTTCCCATTAAATCCCACTGTGCTTTAATATGTTTGGGATAGAGATTCCCAAACTCCACCACTGCAGAGTCTGCTAAGTCTTCCTTAACATCTTTACAGTCAAACAGAGGCTTTGATTAGAGAACTGCAGCAATCCTACAGTTCTCTCTGAAGGTTTTCTTGGTCTTCTAGATCCCATCTTGAGCTCCATTCCCATTAACCACCTATAAATGCAGAAAGATTCCCTGAAAACGCTTTACTATATTTTGTAGCCCTCTGCTGCTTTGCAGGCATCAATAATTTTAATTTTCAGTGCTGGGCAGTTGCTAAGAGAAGTCCTTGGCTGCTGATTGCTGGTACAAGGTTTGAAGAGTTAAGAGTGCACTTCTCTGTGGGTTCTTCTCTGTTGTCATTCTCATGGACATGTGAAATGTCAGTCACAGTCCCAGAGTAGTTACACTTCAAAATTGATCTAGTACAGATCAAATCTATAATTAGTGAGTTTTACCAAGGATGCATCAGAATGGGACTTGATTAGTCAAGTTTCCTAGAAGTAGCGGTGATAAAATCAGCCAACATGTCACACCATTTGCATACGAATACACATTTAAAGCTGTAAAAGCTCCATTAAAAAAACAGCTATGAAGCAGTATTGACTTTCCACTCATATCTTTTTTATGCAAACAGGCACTTTCTGGCTTTCCACCAAGCGGAAAAAGCACCCTTTTTCCTTGTCCTTTGGGACCATCATGGATTAACTGATTCATGTTCCACACCATCAACCAGACACATCGGCTTTAGTACCACTTCGCCCACACTTTGAATTGGAATGCATTCCTGGTCGAGCAAGAATCCATCTCCAATGGCGCAACAGACAGTTATAATGGAGTAAACTTAGAACATCAGGATCCATGTTCATCTAACCTCTCAAGAGAAGAAAGCGGGATTCAGAATAAGAATGCTATTAGGGGAACCACTGATGAGAGCTGATCTTGGATCAGGGTCCCTTTTGAAAATGACAGGGAAAATGCAGGCCCAGGCCTTGGAGTACAGATTAGACACACTAAAGGGACTCTGGTTTGCAACACTCCAAAGAACTGCAAAAGAGCAGAGGTTTCCAACCTTTTCCAGCACAACTGAGCACAAAAGCTTCCTTCCCACGTGGTTCAAGTGCAAAGATCATTCACAGACAGGGAGGAAGGAAAGTTAAACATGGACTTCTTTTATTAAAGCTCAGATCTCATACAAACTTCAGTTCTTCAGGAAACTGCATGCAGTGGCTTGGTTTTGAGGCACAATACTAAGGAAAAAAATTAAGAGAAAAAGCTTTGTTCATTTTTATACAAAACAGGAAAGAAAAATCAAACAAAATTGCATAAATCAAACTGAATACTGAATGTCATTGCAGTTCAACCCACTAATAATTTTAAGTCTTTTCTTTCCAAGTAGACACATGTAAAATATACATGTAAAAAGGCGACAGAGGGAGAAGTCGCTAAGAACAAGGTTTGCAGTTAAGACGAGGAACGAGTCCACCTTTGCAATGCTATCTTTTTCTGCTGAACAAGAGGATTCTGAACTGAAACAAAGACAATAAATAGCTAGGCATGTTTTCAACTGACACCTCAAATCCTATCTACATCCAAGGTTTGAGAGCTGGGCCAGAGGGGGATAAAATGCATGACGAGAGGGAGCCTCTAGACAAACCTCTGTGTACCTGAGGAACAGAAAGACCCTTTCCCACTCTTAATTAAAGTTCAATTAAGTTTATTTCTGTCCCTCAGCAAAAGCCTCCTCTATCCAGCCATGAGAAAAACTGCTCTGCTATACAGAGGACAAGCACCAAGGCCTTATGGGTTAAAAGCAACGCAGGTAATGTGCAAAAACGTGTGCATGGGAGCAGCCAAGGTGATCACCAGAATGAGGGTGAAAAAGCTGACACAAAACACGTACTCACTTCTTCTGTTCAATAACTCAATCATCATCATCATTCTTAAAAAGCTAAAAGAAAACAATATGCAGCACGCTCTCCACCGTGGGAGTGTCAGTAAGTCTAGATAAGTTTCACGTCCCTGAAAAAAAAAAATGATGAGAAAAGATGAAGAACCAGGCACGAAGTCCAGGAAGCTTCCAGCTCTCTGAGAAGCTCCTTCACAGCATAACGTTTCTGTTAATTTAGCCAAGTCAGTTCTCCATAGAGTGAGAATGGCATGACCAGAGAGGACACAACCCCACAACCCCACAACCCCCCCCCCCCAAAAAAAAAAACCTCAAAAGAAACCTCAAAAAAACCTAATAGCTCTCTCCCCTCTTCTTAGCCTCAAATCTGACTATATTTGGCAAAGAAACAAAAACAAACAAACAAAAAAAACAAAACAGATTGGTCACATCGTCAATGGGTGACTGAGCTACTACTGGCTGCAGCTAATTTCATAATAAATACCACCAGAGACTTCAGAGAGATTAAGGAAAAGTTTCAAGAAGCCAGAGCTGGTTTATGAGCAAAACAAAACAGCAATGCTGAGAAATCTATTGAATCCACCAGATGTTTCTGTGCATCACAGTCCTCATGGACACAGCGGCGCGCCAGAAATCTGACCTGTGACATTTCAACGTTTGCATTAACGACCTGTCACAACACAGAGGGCTGATACCTGAAATAAACTAAAGAATTATACCATCATTATTAACTAATGATGAGATTATTAATAATAAATAATAATAATAATAATAATAAAAAAGCCCCAGAAAAAGAGGCATTGTTGAAGTATTGACTTCTGGTGTGTGCTAATCACAGTACTGCCTGCCATTGTAGGGAATGTTGTGTTCTCTGAAGACTGGGGCACAGGAGGGGCCTGGCAACACCGGCATAGTGAGAGTGGGAGGTACAGAAAAAAAAAAAAAGGGGGAGGAGGAGAACAGATGGTCCAGTGCTCTGCTTTACTCCCACTCTGTGGTTCCCGGAGGTTTGGATGTGAGGTCGTACATCACCCTAGAGATGCCTGGGATCTTCTTAATCTCGCTGACCATCTTCAGCACAACCTGCAGGTAGAAGAAATCATCAAACATCTGAGAGCTTGTACGTCTAAATTACTTTCCAAACATTAAAATGTTAAAAGAATAGAAATGGAAGAACAAAACATTTGGTTACTTAGAGAAAAAATTGAAAGTGTGAGGAACCTTTTCAAACACCTAACTTGACTGATTACATCCATACATGATACTAAGCAAAATAGAAAAACCCAGGGCAGAAGCGCCCACCTCTTCAGGGATGTGGTTGTCGGGAGTAGCAGGGATTCCTGTCATGAAGTCACTGGTGATGAAAGTTCTGATGACGACAGAGCGCCTGCAGGAGGGCTGCTTCTGTAGTGGATCACGGTCAAAATGCAGAGGCACCAGAATGATGGGCATCTGACTGATTTTACTTGAGTAGCCTGGAGATACAACAATAACACACAACGTCTAAGGTCTACTGTTTATATGATTTGTTTTTGTTTCTTTATCTGGAGCTGCACGTGGTTGTCTTTTTTTTAAAAGGACATTTTCTGTTTGTTTTTGCTTGATGATGAACTGTTGCCACAGTTCAGTGCATTTTATACACGAATGGAGCATTTTTCCCCAATGGTATTCTGAAATTCTCTGAATTTGAAGTTAAACATCTCAACACACTCTCCACAGCCAGCAACTTGATTACTAGTTACAAAAATGGTTTATGCCATAACTGTGGTTACATTCTCAGTGGACAATCTCCAGATAAGCCAGATCTTGGAAGAAATGGAGTGGCCACTGTAGCGCATAATGTTAGAACAATATTAAAAAGCCTCAGACAATATGAGCGAATCAGCTCTTACCAGACTCCCTCAGGATGGAGTGAGCCACAAAATCAGCTTGTCTGAGTGTACTCAGGACACCTGTGGTCAGGAAAGTGGGCGTGATGTCAGTCGGTGGTTCCTTTACATGCGACCCGAAGACATACACAACCCTGTACAGGAAAAAGGAGCACAAGCAAATAAGAAACAAGGGGTTAACTATTTTTTTTGTTCTAGTACTCTAATGAGTACCTGCATAAATGAATTGTTACGCACCAAAATTGGTACTCACAAATATCCTCAGAATTGGGTGTGTGTGTGTGTGTGTTTGTGGCCCTGTGTATTAAGCTGAGTTTCAGATGAAATTAAAGTTTTTTGGGGCACATTTAGGGTTTAGACTATAAGAATAGGCATGTATAGGCTTTTTTTTTTTTTTTTTTTTTTACCACATCACAAATTCGCTTTTTCCCCCCCCCCATCGGTGCTCTTGGAACGTAACCCCCGTGAATTTCGGGGGTCGACTGTAACTCTTATGCTCTTTCTAGCTTCATGTTTATCAAAAACCAGATGCCCCCCCATATAGTATACACTTAATTATTTTAAAACAAATTCATTATTTTTCTTCTTACGATTTTCCTTACCCGAGTTGTAGTAATTACATATCCAGTGTGAAGATACTTAAGTTAGGTACGCTTTTGTGCAGGGAAGACTGAAAACTGCTGCACATTTTATTGTTCATCCTGCGCATGCATACTTGTGTACCACTTATGTCAACCCCTGCTTATAGTTCATTTAAACACACAGGATACCATTCAATGACCAAAAGGCAGACTGGAGAAAAGTGGAGCATCAGACTTCAGACTCAAATCAATCAGCAACTGATGTAATGATTATGACCACTTCCTCATGATTTCTGAAGGGGATATTACAAATGAAGCATGTGGGCTTACCTGTTGATGGAATGGCAGATGCGTGGGATGAGTCTGGCAAGGAACATGAGCGATTCCCAGTGAGGAGCTTCTTTACTGGTTACCCCACACACGTAGCTGTAGGACCGCGAGTCGCCCTGCTCAAGACACAGAAATAAAGAATGATTTTCAGCTTAAAGAGTTGATGCTTAGTACAAATAAAGAATGCCCAGTGAACTAAATGCTAGTTGCATGGCCCCAGCGACAGTGTGTAAATGAACAGAAGTAATACGAATAGTATCAAATCTACCAAAGTCCAATTTTGGTGTTAAAAAGTCACAGCTGCAGCTTACTACGTAGATCCTTTTGCAGATCCTTTTGGGGTGGATGTTGCTATTTTGCCTTTTTACCTCATTGCATTTGCATTTCCCTATCAAGGATTTTTTATAATAAATCACTAACTAAAAATGAATTGCAAATGTTTGACTTCTCAAAACTCGGAATTATTTTGACTGAACGACATAACATTATCAAATTGATGTTATTACTCAATTATTTTCAGATAAAATGTAATTATGAGGATATTAAGTGAAAATATCAAGACAAGAAAATCATTATTTTGTTGAAACAATTCCTACAGGAGAATTAAAAAAAAAAACTAGTGCTGGACTGTAACCTTAGGAGTTGTGCATCCCTGTATGAAGTCAAAAGCTCCGGAAAAAGAGATTATTTGGACATTGGTCACTATTTTTACTAAATATTGAGAACGCAAGCCATAATGTGACTGTCTGCAGACTGCCTGTCCTTGTCTCATTTAGTAAAACCGTCCCTTAGTTGGAATTAGAATAAACAAAAAATTATTAGCTAGCACTGTATGCTAGAATTTCATGTTTCCTTTATTGAACTACCCATGCTTAAACTACACACTTCTCCAGACATAAGGGTACTATACCATCTGAGCAGTAGGGTAAATTTAGCAGTGTGCTGTCCTCAGACAGGAAGTGTGGGGAAAGAACACCCAGCCCTGTTCCAGTGAACTCAGTTCAGAGCAACATGGGAGCAAAACATACTTTTCAGACTACAGAGGATAAAGCCCAACAGAGGCTGAATGTATTCATAACAGAATAAGTATTATTAGTGAGGCATTAAAGAACCACAAGCATACACAAATTTAAACAATAAAAAAAAGTTCACAGTGCTACTATAACCATCAGAGTGAGAGAAAGAGCGAGAGAGAGCAAAGAAATGCAGACAGACAGAAATAAACTCAAACACTGCGTCACAATGTCTGTGGTTAACCACGGTGCTGGGACAGCAGTGTAAAGAAAAACACGGGCTTAAGAAATGAATGGAGTTGGTCAGTGAAGGGCAGAAAGGAGTTTATAGCTCTGGAGAAAGGGGTGAGGCACTTCTTCAACTCGCTACTGGGGAGGCGAAAAAACTACACATCCAGTTTATCACAGAAACAAGTAATTTATAACAGAGTAAACAAGCACTAAAAGGTTAAAAACATGACTGAAAGTTCACATTTTCCTCCCATTTAACCCAAATGTAGCCGATCAGCTGAGAACAGTTTGGTGTCTAGATTTTGTTACATTTTTAAAATAGTCACCCAAACAGAACTTTAAGACCTGCTTTGTGAACACCAGCCCTCATAATGTCTGAAATTAAGTTTTGTTCATTTTTAAAGATCACAGAAAGTCATACGGACCACATAGACCATGCTCCACCTTGAATAAATTATTTGGGTGATTGGTGACTTGTAGTGTTAGCTCAAAACCAGGGGTGTCGAACTCCAGTCCTGGAGGGCCATGGTCCAGCATGTTTTGGTGATTTCCCTGCTCAGAAACACCTGGTTCACCTGTCCAGTAAATTGCCAGGTTTAGTGAAAGTGTTTGAGCAGGAGAACCATCAAACTGTGTTGGCCCTCCAGGACCGGAGTTTGACACCCCTGCTCTAAACTTAAAAAGCAACTTTACAACACCTACATCTGTGGCAGGCAGAAAAATATTGCTTTTTTTTCTGAAATATTCATTTAACATAGCACTGAACGGAATTCAATTTGCCATCTTATTTAAGCAATATAATAAAAATGACAGTTTCCCCCAAATTTAGTTCAGCCAAAACAATGTCTAGTGTCTAAAATTTGCTTTTGCATATGTGGATACTGGCACTGTACAGCCACTGCTGCTACTATTGTCTTTAGCTATGTAATGTATTTTAGCTATTAATGTAGTTTCACACAGTTTGCTCATATTTTAAAGAGGGGTTTTAGAAGCTCAGAAGTTCCCATAGGAAGGTGAAGAGAAAAAAAAAAACAACAACATGGGCAGATGGAGGAAGTCTCACCTGGACGCCCACAGTTTTGATTGGCAGCAGGAAGGCATTTAGTGAATGAAGGCTGGTGATCTGCATCAATTTCTCCTCTTCCTCATCCGATATGCACGATTTCACTTTCTGCAGCAGTGCGTGTGGCTGCAGATAGAACAAACAAAAAACCCCCCATAACTTAAAAAAAAGCAAGAATTCAACCAGACTTTCAAATGTACATGCTAATAAAACAAGTGACAGAAAAGACTAACATTTCATTAGCAATATATTAATTAGTCAAAAATATGCTTCCAATAATCTGTTTTAAGGGCTGCTGGAGTCTGGGTATAACAGGTTTTGGTGGCATTGCTCAAAGTTTTAATCTAAATGTGGTGTAAACTTGAAAGCAAGGAGGCATTTCACTAAGCAGAAATTCTCAGTTGACCAAATAAACTTAAACAGCTGTTTAAAAATCCATTTTCCCCTCTCTTACTTCAGGTAGTCAAATAGCCAAAGACAGTTTGTGTTCAAAATTCTCCTCTTTAGGACAGTTCTGGAGCTACAAAGCTAGTGTTACTAACACATCAGTAATCAACAGTCAACCAAAGAACCATGTCTGTTTCTGGTTCGAGAAAATTGCCTCTTACCTTTTTAACACTGGCCGAGAAGTCTGTGATAATTTTCAGGATGTTGTTGGTCTCAACAAAGTCTTTGCAGACATATGGTTCATCAGCACAGATGACTCTGATGGCCAAACCTGGACCTGCAGTGTACACACACACACACACACACACACACACAGACACAGACACACACACACACACACACACACACACAGACACACACAGACACACACAGACACAGACACTTCAAGTAGTTAGCACTGACTGAGCAAGACCACTCTTACAGCAGGACATCTGAGCTTCTGAACCACAGAGTTCTGATATAAGCACTATGCATGCTGTGCAAAGCAAAGACAAACACCAGATCAGTAGGTAACCTGATTTTTTATCTAGGGATGTCCCAATGGGAGGACCCCCTGCTCCCACATTACCAACCAATACATATACACATGGCAGGTTAGCAAATTGGATGCATTAGAGTCATTTTGCTAACAATGCGATGGCATCCACCCTAAAATTGCATATTGTTTCTTTTAACATCATTCAGAAAAATCACATCTATAAACTTGTGGGTCTGGATTTAACGCTAATTGGGACAGAACAGAAACTTTAGTGCCATCTCACACCTGCATACACAGCACCTGAATCTAGTAACTTTTCAGTGTTACCCTATACTAGCTGACTGTCATTTTTGACTAGTAAAAATCAAGTCATGCAACACCAAAAATGCATGAGGCTTCACTGATAATACTGTTTAGGGAGATGCATTGGAGCTTGTACCACAAAAATGGTATCAATGAGTCCAGAACCGGTTCAGGATGACCTCAGTCAATCAAGCTCAGTACATTTTTACTCTTCAAACACACTAACAAGGTAAACTGCTAATGGTGCTTGAACAGGGGAATCACCAGACTATGCTGGACTCCAGCCTTCCAGGTCCAGAGCTGGACATCCTCATTTTAGAGGATCAGAAGTGTTTCTCTCATAAAGCTGAAAGATGCTGAATAATGATACACAGTGTCTTCAGACTCTCTTTTTGTGGGTTTGTGAAGCTCTGGCCAGTCCTTACCAGGGAAAGGGTGTCGAGAGACAATCTCCTCGGGAAGCCCCAGCTCTCGGCCCAGCGCCCGCACTTCATCCTTGTGGAAATCTTTCAGAGGTTCGATTACTTTGCCCTGGTGGTCAGGCAATCAACACACACAAATGGAGAGGCAGAGATGGAAAAATAAGCCAGATTCTCTCATGACGAGTGAAGACAGCACTTGTTTACATTGCAACAGGGCGAAGCACTGACATCAGTCAGCTAAAAATGTAGTAAAGGCTTCTGTTGTTCTTTGCCAGACCGAGCTAATATTGACACCTTAACACACATTCTGTACTGTAATACGGCTATTTTGAAATAATTTAATAATAAATGCAAAAATGTTTTGCAACACTGTGATTAGTTCGAGGCTTCATATGCATATTGCAGCTTTACACAGTGTATAGCAAAGGTCAATATCATAATATATTCACATAATAAATGAATATGAATTTCTTGAGTATATTTATCCCAAATTGCTGCCACATTTGGCTACTTGAAACGTGGCAGCCAGTAGCATTAGCAACAGTAGCACTATCATCCTCAGCTGATGTACAACCATAACATCAGGTCAAACCTCATCTCGGAGTTTGCGGATGAGCTCTGTATCATTGTGGTGCGTTTTGATGACCTCGGCTTTGCCACTGGCCAGGTGGGAGGCGCTCTCTATCAAGTCTGGTCTCAGTGTGCCCTGTGCCAAGTACACCTCCTCCGGCTTCAGGTTCATCTCACCAATGACCTCATTTGCTACCTGGATGACAAAGCAATACAGCAACAAAAACACAGAAGGAGAATTACTAGTACTACAGGTGGAAAATTAAGCACTTAATTAAATCACTATGCAGAAACATGGCAAGGACTTTCATTATAGACCCTTTAGCCAGGAAAATATCACTCTAGATGTATTTTAAGACTCAACTAATTAGATGAGTCTTAAAATACATTTTTGTAGTACCATCTGTAGTTTGCTACATCTTACACATATTTACCTCAATACGGTAATGGTTATTCATCCATCAGAATCAATGGACTTAGAAAAGCAATATTTTTAGTTTTACAAAAAGAAAGAAAGGTAGGCTCACAATGGTACATCCCGCCTAATGCCCATTTTTCACTTTAATACTCTTTAACAGATGGCCATTGGACAAAACTGGACAGTCATCTGTGTTGTCAATGACAACGTCCTGCATGTATGGTTCTTCCACTCACCTTAACGAAAGTGTCTCCGATGATCTTCCTTTTCTCCTCAGGGTTGGTGGTCATGTTGAGGGTTTTGCTGATGCGTTTCCTGGGTGTCCTGTCCTCCTCCGAAATGGGCAGTGTTGTGGTGCCGTTGTAGAATGTGTGCGCTGCATTAACCACTGTGCAGAGAGAAAGGGGTATCACTCTAAGATTCATAGTTACTTAACTATATATACAGTCATTTTAACAATAAAGGTATTGCCCAATTTAATAATGAATTGCCCAATTTAACAAAAGGTAGCCACAAAAAATGTACTGCCAAATGTTTACACGATCCACAGGGCTTCCACAGTTCATTACAAAGCCATGTCTGGCAGGCTGAACAGTCTCCACAAATGAGAGGTAGTATCAAACCATCACTAAGCTCCTGCGCAAGCGCTTAACTGATTAAGAGAAAACGCTAGCTCATGGTACCTTTAAGCTTAATGCCGAGTTTGGTGAGTGCCTCCTCTACACTCTGGCTCTCTCTCTTCCTCATGAAGCCATTATCGATGTGGACAGCAATCACCTGGTCCTGATTCAGAGCCTTATTCAAGAGGGCTGTACATACAGTGGAGTCCACACCACCGCTCAGCAACACCTGCACATACATATGCCAAGATTTAAGAAGTAAAAAAGTTTGTGGTACAATTACTTAACAAAAGGTAAACACCCATGCATGGGTTTCAATGCATCTCTTATTGTTTATTGGTAAATTAATTGTCAATTAATAGTCAATTAAAAACATTAAATTGACCCCCATCTAAAAAAGTCCAAAAAACACAGAAAATAGCATGTGAGGCATGGTTTGAGGGGTCTTGGAATGGCTGAAAAAATCTAAATCTATTATGGACCTCGGTGTATTCGCTGGAGATGAGGCCCAATTTACAGAAGCTAAAGGAGGCAATTGCTTAGCTTCAGGAAAGAGCTCAGAATAATTAGAGCTTTTAATTACTCGCTCTCATAACACACACATACAATTAACACACACCACCCACCCACAGAATTAACACACACACACATGCACACAGAATTAACACATAACACACACATACATAATATACCATATACACACTATTCTCCCGAGTTTTAGCCACGCCC
>JBBJLS010000018.1:16341176-16354453 GCA_037577275.1 Bryconaethiops microstoma
AAGGTGCACAAGCATGCAGCCAGTGATAATTAAACTAAGTGCCAGTTACACACACACTGGCCTTATACGCACACACTAATTCTATTTAGTCATGTTCACTCCATCAGTCCTTTCTAGCCATCATAGCAGAGCAGGTTCATGTCTGCAATGGCTGGGCAATATGAAGTTTTGAAAAACGTTTTCCTGGTTTATGCTGTTGTGAATGAGTGATTAAACCTCTTCTCCACTCTCATTTAGTGAGTAAAAGGCACACATTGTATTTGCTATGTATTTTTAGCCAATAGTCGTGTCTCACCAGTTCTACCCTCTAGCTAGGCCTCTTCTCTCTCCTGTCACACAAGTTAGCTCTGTGTTACCAAGCTAGCAGGTTGAGGACTAAAGCAAACTACCTCTGAACCATTGAATTTTCACTACCCTCCTGAAGAGAGCAATTAAGTTCTGTCATATGTGAACACACCACAGCACACAGTGTGAATAGTACGAAATCCTCTGCATTTAACCCATTCACCAATGAAGGAGCGGACAATCCAGGAACACAGCGCCCAGAGCCATGGGTGGCTGTGGCATCACTAGGGAACAAACTCTTGATTTCTCAGTTATGGGGCCAATACTTAGATGACCGTGCCACCTAGGAGAATGTGGTGCAGTTACTGAAAGTGCAAGTTATTGCTGCTAAAAGCTGAAAAACATTTTTTCATATTTTTAGCAAAATACATTCAATGCACATGATCAATATTGAAAAAAAGTTTGTTTTAACTAACCAGGTCAAAAAAAATGTTTTTTTGTAATCATCAGAAACCACAACACACTTTTCTAAACCAGTTTTTCATGCTGATTTCATTTTTTTCAACTTTTTGAATTATGAGTAATATTAAATTTGCAATAGACTTGCACCAATCAAGTAACTGTTTCAATATTTTTAATGTGAAGTCAGATAGGCGCACATTGTGGCATAGATATAATAATCAGTGTCAGTTAGCTACCACTGTTTCCTTAAAACTCTTAGCATATGATTATTGTATGCTAATTATACCATTATCATGCAATATATAAGTAGCTTCATCACCAAAACTGTACATGCTAGGGGAAAACTAAACACAGATTTGAAATCAGCATGAAAAACACTACAAAATCTACATAAGCTTTTCTCTGATGATTTTGACCTGTTAACCTGTGTAATTATTAGAATTTTATTTTGGAGGCCTAATGTCTTTTAAAAGATTCATGGTCATCGTAAGACAACATTTTACAGTCCAGGGCCTGAACTGCATGCAAGGGCAATGAGACATCAAAACAACCAACAGCAGTATGGCTAAAACAGTAGGAAAGAACTATGTTGCTATTGCCAGGGTGGTCATTTTGCACACACACTTCCAGACACACATACACACACAACTGGATCCTTCTAATTGGAACTGCATTCTGGCTCTGGGACCTCTCTTAGCCATTAAGGGCTGGCATTGATAGAGGATGAAGATGATGAGCTCATCATACAATGACGTGCACAGGGTTCTCGACAACACCCACCATTAACAAATCTAATGCTGGTGTTTAAGAGGCAGAAGGTCGGTGAGCATTAAAACGTCGTACCGAACGTGTAGAGTCATTACATCAGAGAAATTAACTGACATCACCATAATAGATTTTGGGAAAATTACATTGCAGTGTGGACACAGAATGAACAGCATATGTTAATGTAATGTATGTGACTATTAACTTTCTATGACAAATAAATATGCAGTTATATCATTGCCTTTGAATTGCCTAATAAATTCAAAGTAATAAATGTCAACTTCTTAGAACTGCTTAGAACTACAATAAAAATATAAGAAACAGCCTTAATTTAACCATTTGAGCAACTTTTTCTTATTTTCTTTATGCATCCAGCTCCTATGTCTTATATTTTTAATTTATTTTAACCCCTTTCTATAGGGCCTCGGGTGGCCATTCTGTCAGATATGTTTACTAACATAATTTATAATAATAATAATAATGATTAACATCTATAATAATAACTAATAATGTCATTAATATATTAATATCAACAATATTGGCTGGATTATGTTAAATTATAACTGAAATATAACAAATTTATTTTAAATATTTTCTAATTAAAAAGGAATAATGTTACAGGACCATCTGAAATTGTCTGGCTGTTGTGAAAAAGGTTTAAAGTAATTCTTTTATAGCTCATCTTTATCCTACTAGCACCCATTACATCTTCAAGAGTATAATTTCCTTAATCCTAAATGGACATGGATGAAGCAGACATTTGAGGAAGCTGATAAGAATGGAGACGGGCTCCTAAACATTGATGAGATTTACCAGCTGCTCCACAAGATGAATGTCAACCTGCCTCGGCGCAAAGTGAAGCAGATGTTCCAGGTGAGCAAGGGGACAAAGATATTTTTTAAAGGTATGGAAAACAAACTTTATTTAAAAAAAAGAGACGTCAAAGTGGCAGTGGAGGAACACATTTCTGGCACCTTCTCAGAGTAACTCACTTGCTGAAGTCATAATGTGGTCTCTGACACAGTCAGAAACTGTATAACTAGACTTATATTTGATATTACCTAACAATTCTACATTTGTGAGGATTTTTGCATGAAGTCAGTTGATGACTGTCAATTAGTTGATAAATGTCCATTATGAATGTCCATTACTTTTTTTGCTATATTAGGCTCATAGCTCCAGTGAATAACCAAAGAAGCAAACACTAAACATATCCAGCCTGAGGAACATTTGGGGGACAACTGTGTAAATTAGTTTTTTGTTTTTCACCAACCACTTGACCTTTACTGTTGCTAACTGCTGGCTGCTTGCAGTTTCCCATCAGCCAATTATTTTGTTTATGAAGCCACTCTAGAACATCTGGCAGTGCTCCCCAGGCAACCTTCTTTCTGAATGAAGTTGCTTCAACGATTTGTAGTTTTACTTTCCCTGAAGGAAAGGCGTGGTTTCCACAGTTTGCTCAAAGGTTGCTTTGACTGGGTAACACTTATTTTTCTTTAACCAAGTTTCCCAAATGGGAACGAGTGAAAGCTTTTGCCTCTTTTCAAGTCAAGACAATGAAGGTGACAACTGTTGGTACGATTATTCAGAAATGGAAGAAATATAAGATGACCATCCATTGCCCTCAGTCTGGAGCTCCATGTAGTATCTTGCCTCATCTGAATATACTAATACTTTACTTAAAAATAAAATAGAAAAAAATATGGGGGAACAGAGCAGGGAGACTATAACAATACAGTATTGTATACAGAATTAGATATAATATATATACATTTTATTTTAACAGTAATTAAGAATATTTTATAATGTAATTATAACCACACTACAATGGTGTATGCAATATAACAGTAGATTTATAATGGACTGAAGACTACGAACAGAGAAGACAAAAAACAGTGCAGATGTATTGAAGGGATGAAAACTGTATAGTTGTGCAAAAGTATTGCAGTATGTGGGCAATGTTCAAGTAGACATAAATGTAAACATTATAGCAGCCATAAAATAATCACAGGTTGGCTAGCAGATTGATGTGGTGATATTTTTCATTTTCATTGCTCTTGCCAATAATTCGTATTAGAGAAGATTGTCTTGGCTGGAGTAGTCGAGACAGACCGATATAGTTTTTCACCTCTTTTGAGGGTCCAATGCTTCTGACACCACGCCTTACACAAGAGCCGTTAGGGAGAGTGTCCGCAGGGCTGCTATCTCGGCCTCACTTGTCACTTCTGGAGAGAGTAAACAGAAAGGAGTGCTACAGTCTTAAGGGAGAGGGCGAGCAGCATGTTACCACGCAGATCCTTGTGCAGGCTTTCGGAGAGAGCAGGGTCTTTCGGCTCCAGGCAAGGGCAGGTCTCTTCCTCGATACTTTTTCCAAATGCATTCCCGCAGAAAGGCAGAGAAGGAAGGAAGGGGAAACAACTGGAGTGTGATGGTGACAGCACATCAGACAGCACGTGACAGCATGAGGCTAGACACAAACAACCAATGGGAAACATAAGATGAGTTTACTCTAACTAAGGAGGTGATCACCTGAAACATAGGTGTCCTGTTGCGCGACCGCTAATTAGCTGGTACGGAACAGGTGAGTTGCCAGGCACCGCCTAAACCAACACAAACCTGCACGTGGGACTGAGGGGAATCCCCAGGCTCAGAACTCCGGTGACGCTTCTCTCTGGGAGCAGGACCTAAGGGCCCCAGATGTGACACAAAGGGACTGAACTGCTGCCTTTTTAGAAATCCATTGGTCCTCAGGGAGCAGGTGAGAAGGAGAGAGAGAGTGAGAAAGAATGAGATGATGAGATAAACGGTTGAGTGGAGATTCAGCTGGATTTCTGTTTTAAGCCTGTTTGTCCTATTAGGATGAACCAAAGGCTTCTCCCCCAAAAACAGAAGGATGACACAACTTTTAGGTATTAGTCTGTCTTGGTTTGTGGTCTGTCCCAAAAATAGTGTTTGTCATCTGTTCTGTACTAAGTTTAATATCATCATACAGCACTTTGTTCATAGTGGCAGTGTTCAGTTGTGTGTTCAGGGGGCTATAAAGACTTGACGGATCTTTTGTTTTTGCAGCAACAATGACAGCTGTCATTACTTAAGTCTGATATTAACAAACTGCTGGCTGTATTTTAAAAGACTTTGCTTGTGTATGCTTTAACTAGTTGAAATCTCAGCCCAGAGTGCATATGGTCATTCATGTCTATGTATGGCAGTAAAGTGACCTTATTTTCTATTACAGTTTGAAAGATACCTTTATTGATGGATAAACTGCATCCAGTGTACTTGGATAAACCAGGGCTGACGTGACTTACATTCCAGTTCATGTATTTACATCTACAAACTTAGTTCCTTATTTATATCATTAACTGAAAATAATATATAAAAAGGCAAAAAATAGACACTTTTTTAGAGTCAGCATTAACATTTTTTCCAGAAGTTTGTATTATATCATCTATATTCAAGTCCTGCTCTTCTGTCTGGGGTTTAAAGAATGGTTTTGGTAGTGAGTTGACTAAAAACTTAGTTTGGTAGTAAGTTGACTAAAACGGCCTGGTCAAAACATCTATCATATGTCTGTAAAATGTGCATGTTGAAGTCTGCATGTCTCACAGTAAGTCATGTTGTGTAAGTCATTTTAGCTAGTGGCTCCAGTTCTAAAATAAAGAGGCAAACTTTAGACTCCAAACATGTATCAGCTCATTGGCTGCTTTGAACCTTTCCTGTGTCACTCTTAAACACTCCACTGCAATTGCTTGGCAAAGCATCACAGAGGAAAGAACAGTGTCCACTGGGACACAAATAGACAGATCTCTGGTATCAGTTCTAAGCACTTCTAATGTTCAGTCAGAGGTTCTTCCTATGCTCAAAATATTCGGGTCATGGTGGTCCAAGGAGGTGTGTCCAGACATTTCCTTGACTTCTTGTTTTGTGTCACAGGAAGCAGACACAGATGAGCAGCAGGGCACGCTCACTTTCGAAGAGTTCAGCGTGTTCTACAGGATGATGTCATTGCGACGGGACCTCTTCCTGTTGCTCATGTGCTTCAGTGAGAAAAAAGATCACCTGACTGCTGATGAGCTTGGCAATTTTCTGCGAGTGGAGCAAAAGGTCAGTGATCAAACTGAAATCATTTTCTAATTATCAAAGGCTAGTCCACCTTGAGGATGGCATTTATCATGTGTCACAACATCTTCAAACTGGAGGTGGTCAGCTCAGTCCATTTTATTCATGGTGTCCACAGTTACATTATCTTTGTTTGTAATGTGCACATGGAACTAATGGACAGGTGTTCTCCATTCAGAGGATCAGATTTAAGCACCCCCGGTGCGCAGGTGTGCGCAACGCTCTATGTTCTGGCTGTTGTCCAAGAAGGAAAAAAGTGGGTAGGGCGCGAACTGCTCTCTATGTCTCAACTGTTGTCTGGGAGGGGAAAAGTGGGGCGGGGGGTGTGAAACAAATGATTTTGAAAATTCCATAGAGGGGTTATAATGGTTCCGGCGCCCAATATGCATTGACTTGGTGTGTCTAAGATGGGTTAAATACAGAGGTTAAATTCACTGGTCACAGTTTGTGTGTGCAATCACAGAGATTGTAAATAGAATAAATTATATTCATGTTATAATAATAATAATGATCAAATTCAAATATGATCATAATCATAGCATTTACAAAAGTTTGTCAAATTAGTTAAAATAGTCTTCTGTTTTGCATTTTTTAAAGTAGCACAACCCCTTTTGCCATGATGGCCTTGATGCAGATCGAAATGCTCTAGATTCTCTCAAGCATCTTAATGAAAGACCAACTGTCCTTGTAAGCACCTGCAATTAGATTCAAGACTGTAATTTGTCTACATTCGGTCCATAAACTAAACAAAGAAATAATTTTATGACAATGCTCATTTCCGCTAAACCCCATATGGGATTTCTAAAAAAAAAATATTTTGGCCAGTCTTTTGAAATTTACAACAGAAAAAAACATACAAAATACATTTGACTTTGTGTGTTCCGATTTTACAGTGACTCCTTCATCAAGGATCTTTGGCTTAAAGCTACTACTGCTATCTTCCATTTCTGGCAAATGACTGAAAGTCAGTTTAGTTATCACTTGTATTTGTAGCTAGTAATGTATTTTGAACTTCTAGAAAGCCTAGAAGTGTGTTCTTTTCCTCACAAATTTATTCAACCAGAACTTTCCAGCTGCTGAAGGCCTGACCAATTGAGCTCGCTTTGCTATACCTACCTATAAAAACATGAATATTTCTGCAATACTTCCATTAAAAGTACAACAAGCATGATGGTTCTATTAAATTCAAATAAACTAAACATTAGAGATGCATATTTAATATATTTTTATAATTCCTAAAAATCATTATGCCATCTCTTTATTTAAAACCACATAGCTTCTCTCGCCCTTTTTCCATTTTTTACTGTAACTCTTCCACATGTATCATGTTTTTAATCTACAGTGATGGACTGTCAGGCTTGCTGGCTGCTGATCAGTTCTCACTGCCTCACAGCTCTTTCCTAGCCAGCTTTCTTAGAAAAACTGACTGCTTAAAAGCAGCCCTGACTCTTCCATCTTCTACACCTTCTCTCTTTCTGTTTTCACATGTTTATCTTTGTGCTGGGATGGTGTTGAGACAGCAGGCCTTGGGCTGCTTTCTGTCTGTCTCTTTTCATATCTCTTTCTGTCTTTCTCTCCCACACTTATCACCAGAAACTGGCTACTGATAAAGAACTAGATAAAGGACTAGGATGACAAACGTAAGTTGTGCAGCATTAGATAAGCTTTCATCAATAACTCATCACCACTGCCATGTAAATGTCACTTTTGTGCTGAGCCAATTTATACCTGGTTCTGTTGGGTCCTGATCATAGGTAAACAGGGTAAAGGGGCTAATAAATGCTAGATGCTAGAAAACAACAGGGAAAACATTTTACTTTGAGGAGCTTCTTCCCCAAGTTGCTTTTTAGGGGTGTTAACCTGTTGCAAACCACAAAGATTCTTTCAAAAGCATTATGGAAAGCTAAGTCTCTTCAAACGATTGATGGACTGTTTTCTTCCATCTGCATCTTTGGTCAAGACTGCCCTGAGCTTTTGGAGGCTGTCCAGTGCACATGGACAGAAAGAGAGTGCTGCCCAGCTCTTTAGATGGCTGCCCAGCTGCGGCCACAGACAGGCCCCAATGAGGTTCTAAAAACAGCCTCTGTCTGTCCCTGAAGAATAAGAGAGAAGGAGAGAGAGGGTGGGAGAAGGAGAGAGAGAAAGAATAAGAGGAGGGGAGAAAGAACATGAGGGGGGAGGAAGAGAAAGCAAGTGAGAGAGAAAGAGAGGAAGCGAAGCAGAGAGAGAGGGAGAGGAAGAGAGAGAGCAGTGGGAGTGGCAAAGGGTGTGTGAGAGAGAAAACTGGGAGGGTGGTGGTGGCCTAGTGGTAGGGTACTTGCCTTTGGACCAAGAGGTCATGGGTTCGGATCCTACCTTCAGCACCACCACTGGGTTCCTGAGCAAGACCCTTAACCCCAAGTTGCTCCAGGGAGACTGCCCCCTGTAGTTGGAAGTCTCTTTGGATAAAGGCGTCTGCTAAATGCCGTAAATGAAATGTAAATGTAATATATAGTACGAAATGGAGCTGTATTTAATTATGCAGTTTCAGGATAACAATAATATAGAGGAATGCATAAAAAGTGTGAAATAAGTATTAAGTAACCATTTGTCATACCTGAACACACCACAACACAGTGTGAACCGCTCAAGGGCACTTCAGAGGTGCCAGTTGTAGTCCTGGGATTTGGACCCATGACCTTCTGATTGCAGAGGCAATGTCCTAACCACTAGGCCTGCAGTGTCCAGTTGTCATATATGAACACACCACAGCAAACAGTGCGAACAGCACAAAATTGTTCTCTGCATTAAAAAAATAAAGTATGCAGCTCAGTAGAAATTCTCCTTGTAACAATTTGATGATTATTGTGTCATATTGAGGTTCTTAAGCAATACATATTTTCACATACAAAGGGTTTCCCAAACACACTCATTATGGTTTTGGAATGCATGGAATAGAGACTTAGATTAACCTATGGTCTTGGTTGTTTTTGTTTCTGAACACTCCTGGAACATCTAATTGTATGACAGACTTAAATTTCAATTAAAGTGATAGAAAAACAGCACTTTAATCTTATAAATTATATTACATGATTAATTGTGCTTAATTTGACTGTAAATGGTGAGAAGTTAACAGTGATTATAAAAGGTCACGGCATTATACCTGGAACTGGGCAAAAGTATATTTGAAGTGCTTTTAAGGTTTGAACTGATTTAAAATGTTAGTTTAGTTTTGCATTTATTTCAGTTTAGATTTCAGGTTAACACTGTTTTTGTTAATCCATGCTGGCCTGGTTTTTTTTCCGTTTGAGTTCTTAATCTGCTCATTACCACATGATTTTCTTTACAGGAAGAGTGAATGTTGTACGTTGCTCTGGATAAGAGCGTCAGCTAAATGCCGTAAATGTAAATGTGAATGTAAGGAAGAAAAGTAAGAGGGTGACAAGTTTGGCACAAAGTTGTCATTTCACTGTATGTACAAAAGTCTGTTGACCCCTACTGTTGCTCTACCCAAATCCCCAGATGCCCAATGTGACACCTGAGTACTGCCTGGACATCCTTGGTAAGTTTGAAGTGTCGGAAGAAAACAAGAAGAATGGAATTCTGGGAATTGAAGGTGAGCTGTCAGTCACTCGTCTCACTCTCCGCTCTGCTTTCAACAGGTTGAAGGCATAGTATGGACTTTGGTTGAATAATTTTAACTATTAAATAGAATAAAACTTGCCCATTGTAACACATTTATCAGCGAAGGTGTAATGCGGCTGCTAGAGGCCGCCAAAGTTTAAGTTTTGTTTTAGGGACTTCTGTTATGAAGTGGGTGTTGGGTTTCTTGTTTATTATTTTGTTAGTGCTTAGTGTTTGTGTTTAGTTATTGGTTGTGGGATTTGTGTTTAGGGTATATTAAGGGGTTTGTGTTCATGTTTGTGTTCAAGTTTTGTTTGTATGTTCTTCTATCTCCTTTCGTTAGAGTGTTCAGTTTTGTTTCTGGCCCTCATGCCCGTTTGCTTTGTTTAAAATAAAAGTATTAAACATGGAAGTCTCCGTCCAACGGTGGAAGAGCTCCTGCTGTGGCTCACTGAATGGCGAGGCGGGAGATTGGTGGGTCGGAGACGAAGGAGGCAAGGAGGTTCACAATGTTTGCGTCTCCAACCCGCTGACTTCCTCCGGTGCTCCTTCACTCAGACTTGTGCCCAATTCGCCCTGTGAGGCGAGCTTCAGGCAGGACCAGCAAGCCTCTTTTGTGGCCACCTCGGGTCCTAAGACCCTTCGCATGCTGGTACTTGAGCTGTTGCCCCTGCTTCCTACATGGCAGAGCACGCTGGCTACAGAAGTTACATGGCCTAGCCAGCCCATAGCTGTGGACAAGCTGCAGCTCCGGCAGCGCCTGGCTGAACAACAAGGCCAGATGGATTATCTGACAGGGGTTATTGCGGACCTGCTCCACACCCTTAGACAGCAGTCTGGCCAACCGCTGGTGCCAGCAACTGAGGGCCCAAGGACCGGTAGCAGCGCAGAGACTATCCCTGGTATCAGAGCAGGCTACCCCTGTTATCAGTGCAGCAGAGGTTAAGCCCAGTAGCAGCACAGAGGCTTTGGCCTACAGAAAAGCTGAGGCTCCAGCTAGTGACAGCCCCAGGTGAGAGTGCAGTAGCTGCACTAGGCCCTGTTAGCTGTGCAGTTGCTGCACCAGTCCCACTTAGCCGTGCAGTAGCTGTACCAGCCCCAGCCAGCCGTGCAGTAGCTGCACCAGCCCCAGTAGTTACACTAGCCCCCGTATATTGTGCAGAAGCTCCTGCTCCCAACAAAAGGGGGGTGTGGCTGGGGAAATTTTTTTAGGGGGGGGTACTGGGGTCTTAGAGGGCTCCCGAGGAGCTCCCCAGAGGGGGCTCAGTCCTGGGGGCCACGGTGTAGCTCCCCGGATGGAGTTCGGTCCTGGAGGACACTGAGGGGCTCCTTGCAGTTAACTCGGCCCCAGAGGACACAGAGGGTCTCCCCGGAGGGGGCTCGGTCCCGGAGGACATGGAAAGGCTCCATGGGGCGAGCTCGGTCCTGGAGGACACTGAGGGGCTCCACGGAGGGAGCTCAGTCCCGGAGGATGCCGAGAGGCTTCCCGGAGGGAGCTCAGTCCCGGAGGATGCTGAGGGGCTCCTCATACAGGACTCTGCCCCGGAGGACATGGAGGGGCTCCCCATAGGGGGCTCTGTCTCGGAGAACATGGATGGGCTCCTCATAGGGGGCTCAGTCCATAAGGACACGGAGAGGCTCCCAATAGGAGGCTCCGTTCAGGAGGACACCAAGGGGCTCCCTGTAGGGGGCTCAGTCCATTAGGACACGGAGGGGCTCCCCATAGGGGGTTCAGAACTAAAGAACATGGAGGGGACTTTTGGAGGAAAAGGAAGGGACCATGGAACCCGGGGGTTACAGTCATGTCCCAGTATGTGGCTGCTAGAGGCCGCCAAAGTTTTAGTTTTGTTTTAAGGACTTCTGTTATGAAGTGGGTGTTTCTTGTTTATTAGTCACAGCTGGGTTTTGTTAGTGCTTAGTGTTTGTGTTTAGTTATTGGTTGTGGGATTTGTGTTCAGGGTATATTAAGGGGATTGTGTTCATGTTTGGGTTGTCCGTCTGATGTCATGCTAAGTTGCTTTGTGTGTTCTCCAGTCTTCTTTTGTTTTGAGTTTGTTTTCTGGCCCTTGTGCCTGTTGTTTGTGTAAATAGAAGTATCTGAAAATGAAAGTCTGCATTTGCGCCTACCCTCATTGTGTGGAGAAGGGGCTACATGACACTAGGTCTATCAGTATTAGTTACACACAGTTTAATTTAAAAATGCTGTGCTTTCATTTTTAATAGTTTCAGATGTAACGATTTTGAGCATTTCTCTAATAAGGATGATATTAATCGGGATACAGCATTGATATTTGTTATAATATTATTTTATTGTGATTACAAGTATTGTCTGTACTTGTGTGTGTATGTGTGTGTGTCTGTGTGTGTGTGTGTATATATGCATGTATTTCTTTGTATTGTATTATATCATATTATTGTGTGTATATTCATACAGGACCAGTGTATGAGTTCTCAGTGAGTGTCTCGCCTTGCCACTTTTGGATGAAACAATTCAACCTTAACTACACAGCGATTCCAAGTAAGATATGATCTTTTCTTCTTTTATTGTTTGGACAGTTATATCCTATTGCTCCGTACTGAGCTGCATTTCATTTTTCAAATTCCTTTAGAATTTTTTTATTTTTGCATGAATGTGACCTTAAACATTCAAATTTTTTAAAATGAAAATGATCTATTATTACATACAGCCATGGAAAAAAAATAAGAGACCACCTTTCCTTTTTTTCTGTTCACAATTTGCGGCAGTGTGTGTGTAAAATGCACAGATTGCTATTCTTTTATGAACTATTGCAGTGCGAGCTATGTAAAAAAATAAGAAATGCCTCCATATGTGTTGTGAGTGCAGTAGTGTTTGTAGAACAGCTTTTCTATGTGCTGTATTCCAGCAGCTTCACTCCTGATTCAGTTTCTGACGGGATGAAACATGCACATACTCTGCTCTTAACATCACTATTTCAATTGTTGCAATTTTAAAATAATGTATGAGTGTTGTGTAGTTGAACATTTTGAAGGTATAATAAATTATTTATATGCATTATTATTACATTTTCTCCAAACATTTTTTGTTTGGAATTTTGAATCAATTGGGGTTAATAGTGCATAAAACAATAATAACATGCACATTTTACACAGACACACTCCCACAAATTGCAAAAGCAATAACCAGAAATAAAAATGATCTGGTCTCTTTTTTTTTTCCATGGCTGTGTCTGAGTGTCAACATAAGTGAACCTCTAGGTTTCGTAGTTCATTTTGAAGGTAAAATTAGAGGCCATTGTTTTCAATCAAAGGGGTGACAGTCAGGTATGATGGGGTGCACTGTTTTATTTAAAGAACAGGGATCTTTCAAATATTCATAACGTGTGTGGAGATACATTATGATACATAAAGAAGGGAGATTTCTGAGATCCACTGAAAATTAATTATTGATGATCATCAAGCTGAAAAAGGTTAAAAAAACATTTCTAAAGATTTAGACTCTGCCAATCCACAAATGAAGTGTACAAATGAAAGATGTTCAAGATTCAATATCATCGTTCAAGATCATCATCAGGAGTGGATGACCAACAAGTATCCAGAAGCGAGATAATAGTCTGCAAAGCCACAAAGGAACCAAAGCAACTCTCTCAGATTGGCTAATCAGGAGATCCCTGAACAACAATAGAATGCATATCAGCGTTGCAAGATGTGACTAAATAGAACATTTTTGTTTAAATGAGAAGTGTTATATTGGTAAAGGAAAACACTGCATGCAGCCAAATGCCATCTGTGAAATATGGTGGTGGCAGTTTCATTCTCTGAGCCTGTTTTGCCGCATATGGGCCAAGAAGGCTTGGCGTCAACGATGGATACATGAATTCTGATTTATACCAGTAAATTCTAAAGGAAAATGTCTTGGCTTCTTAAGAGAAAATGGGTTATGCAGCAAGACAGTGACCCTAAGCACACTTTCTTCTATTGTGTCCATGAGCAAGACACTTAACCCTCAGTTGCTCCAGGGGGACTGTCCCTGTAACTAATGATTGTAAGTCGCACTGGATAAG
>JBBJLS010000018.1:16378869-16396740 GCA_037577275.1 Bryconaethiops microstoma
ATTACTTTTTCACATAGGGCCATGTAGGTTTGGATAGTTTTTTTCTTAATAAATAAAATCATCACTTAAAAACTGCATTTTGTGTTTACTTTGCCTAATATTGAAATTTGTTATAATCCGAAACACTTAAGTGGGACAAACATGCTAAAAAATAAGAAATCAGGAAGGGGGCAAATACTTTTTCACAGCACTGTATATAGAACAGATTAATGCAACGGTTGTTTGCCTCTATCTGCCTTTTTTTTGTTTATTTGAGTAAATACTGAGGGTGACAAAGGAAAAAACAACGTAGTGTTTTGGTCACCATGGGCTGCTGTAACAGCTGCAGTATAAAGTATGTGGGACTGTACAGAGGTAAAGGAACACTGTTATTTGAAATGATATAGTCTAATGAGTGTTTTAATGATGGTGAAGAGTGCTGTCTAAAATTCACTCATTAATTTTCTGTAACCACATGATCCTTACTAGGGTCGCGGGGACCCAGAGCCTATCCCGGGGTCTACGGGCACGAGCAGGGACTTAGGGGAGACTGGGGCAAGTTGAGCCGGTCTGTAAATTAATCTACCCACTGTATTTAGGCAACGATACACATTTGATATCCTGTGATCATACATTCTGCAAGCAGCATTAATTTCTTCTTGCCTGTGATGGAGATAAGATGATGGTGGTGTGGTAAATATGTTAAATATGTTTTTTCCACTAAAAAATGTTTTTTGTTTGTCAAAGTAATTTTTTATGTGTCAGCTATAATGACTATTAGGTTAAAGCATATTTAGGACTAAAAACATATACCATACATGTAGATGATTTATTAGTGTTTTAAACATGTGAACTATCTATCTAAAGCTTAGCCTGAAATCCTAAAACAGGCTGCTTTTTCAAAAATGTTGGCTGTGGGGTAAATTTAGCCTCTGGTTCAACATAATGTACTTAAATGTAGTATCTTGATGGGTGGATGAGATCTAACCCAGGCAAAACAGCTACCGCATACAGGATTCCTGGATATGTGAATGAGGCTTTTCTATTAGCACTGACACCACGGAATATAATTTCTGGATTCAAGTCCACTGGGATTTCCGCATACAACAGAGAGATCACACCTGGATGCAGAGTTTGAACCATCCATGGTGTCAGACAGGCCAAACCCTAAGCCCCAGTTTGGCACTGCAGATGATCCACCCATTGCCTCAACACCTATCACTGCTGAGCTACCATAATCAAGGTCCACACATGAATGTGTTTCACCAGGTGACACAGATCTTGGTCCCAGTCGCACTGCATATGTGTCAACAAATGAAATATTACCCTTCCCTAAAAGTCTGCATCCCAGGGCACAAACAGAGCAAAAGCACATGAAGACAAGAATCTATACTGATACACCTGAAAAGCAAACAACTGAAAGGGCTCATGAAGAAAAAAAAGTAACAGCAGGGAAAAAGAAAAGTAAAATGAAAGGAGGAAAACTCAAGCAGAAACCAACCAAGAAAAATTATGCGGAGCAGCAGCCATGAGGATAGTGATGTTTCCATCCCACTTGATGACATGTCTGAGTATGATAACTCTGAGGATGAGAGAAGCGAACCTGGCTTTTAGATTTACCCTCTGTTTGATGGGTGGAATTTTTCAGTTATGCTCTGGTTTACACAGTATTAAATACTTTGGTCAATTTAACCCCAGGTGGTTCAATTTACCCACTGCCTCGGATCAATTTACCCCCAGGCTGGGGCAGATTGAGCCATTAGACCACTTTTTTTTTTTTTTGAGAAGTCATATTTACATTGCCTGTTGTCACAGATGTACTTTTTTATGTTCCATTGATAGGAGACATTCTGTAATGAAGGTTAATGTTTTCATTTTGCTTCTGGATCATTTTGCATTGCCTAGTAAAAAAATGGCTCAATTGAAGAGTAAATTTCCAAAACTCTCTCCATTTTTTAGGTAACACTACTATTGGCATATTTTTACATTACCTCTTTATGTGCGATAGTGTAACCAACCAAAACTCACTCAGTCCACTTGCACAGTTGCGTGTGGTACTTACTTACTGGTAGATAGAAGTATGTTTACAATTTTATGCAGGTACCTGTCATTTACTCTATGCTGTGTTATGTAGTAGGATATAAATATTAAACTTGTACATAATTTTGTCACATTTAATATCAATTTACTTGAAATTGTTTTCATTATATTTTTTAAACAAATTTGCCCATACTAAAATGTGCCAGAGTTTAGAAACAGGCATTAAAATAACTGTAAAATATCAATTAAAAAAATATTTCCTGTAAGAATTGCTTTCCAATATGTAAAACAAGTAAATAAAAAAAATAATAAAAAATTCCAAAAAAATGCTTTTGGACTGCGTGAATTTTGGAAATCTGCTCTTCAATTTACCTCACTCACCCTTACCCTGGGCAGGGCGGCAGTCCACCGCAGGCCACACATACACACATTCGCTCACACATTCACACCTACAGTCCCCAATTCACCTGACATTCATGTCTTTGGACTGTGGGAGAACTGTCTAACATGTAGTTATATAGATGAATGTAGCATTAGGAGTCCTGGACTCTTATTTATGTAGTATGATGGGATTGCTCAAATGGGGCTTTGAAACACTGTCTACTGCTTGTTTCACACCCTCATTGATGGCAGCCCACTGCTTCACTTGGTGAATGGGTAAAATGCAGAGAAAGAATTTCATATTGTTCACACCTGTGCTGTGTTCACGCATGACTATAAGGGGCCATATTACTTTTATCCTAATGGCTGACAATGACTTTAAACACTAGGCCACTAAAAACAACACCATTTGTAAAAACCTTTTGAAGCTCTCTTGCAAGACATGGATGAAGTTGAGATTGTCTCAATTCAACATTTTGAATTTTCATGTTGGTCTATCTTACAGTTTATTATTGCAACATCATGAGCCTGTGAATTTTCACAAGAATTCTACTACACCATCAGAGACCTGCGAGGTCACCCAGCAGACACATTATTATATCTATAAGCTCTATTTGTGAATTTAAAGATACAGAACCATCACTTGACAAAAAAGGCATAGAGAGAGGCAGTGAAAAGGACAGTAAGGACATATCCACACACTTCTAAACCTTAAGAATAGTCCATAGTCCAATAGGCTTATTCTAATAATAAAGTTATAAAATAACTTCAGCAGCTGTCTTTTAAGTTTACTCATTATTTGATGACGACTTGATCAAATTTAGTGTAAGTGTAAAGTGTGTAAAGTGAATGACTTGGCCAAATTACTTCTTACAATAACTGGTGGATAGAGGAAATATGCTTATATAAAAGAATTGTATAATGTACAGCTATATCACAAGGGGGGCAAAGTATGTCACAGTTATATGTATATAATAATAGACGCTTTACAAACCTGGCATTAGTTTTGCTTTACTGAATACATAGGAAGTGTGTTTACAAACATTCAGACATGAAGATATCAGTGTATCTTTTTATACAAATGGCAAATTCAAATGCAGTTACAGTTATTTCTTTTGTGCTGCTCGACCCATGACAGCTTTTTTAGTGTTCCTCTCAGGGTGCAAGAGTATAATGTAGCACTTTGGGGAAAATATAGCCAACAGCAGACCAAAACTTGAAGCCAAAATAGCAAATATCTCTACAGTGACTGAATACTTCCCTGGAGAGCTGATGTATGCAGGAATGAAAGTGAGCCACACAGCACAGAAGATCAGCATGCTGAAGGTGATGAATTTGGCCTCGTTGAAGTTATCTGGGAGGTTCCTTGCTAAGAAAGCCAACAAGAAGCTCACAGCAGCCAACAGACCAATGTAGCCTAACGGAATAGCAAACCACAGTACCGAACCAACAGAACACTCATATACTATTTTAGAACTGATGTAGTGAGTGTTTTTATGAGGTGTGGGTGATGCTGTTGTCAGCCAGACTGTGCATATTGCCACCTGAAAAGCTGTCAGGACCAGCACTGTACCTCTCTGTTTGGCCACTCCAAACCATTTCATGGCACTTTGGCCTTCTGGGCGAGAGGACTTAAATACAGCCACCACCACCATGGTCTTGACCAGGATGCTGGAGACGCTTAGTACAAAGCTGATGGCAAATGCTACATGCCTCAGCTGGCATGTCCATGGCTGTGGCTGGCCAATGAACAGAAGCACACACATAAAGCACAGTTTGAGTGACAGCAGCAGTAGAAAACTCAGCTCTGAATTATTGGCCCGCACAACAGGAGTGTGTCGGTGACATGCAAACACACCCAGAACCCCTGTACAGAAGCAGGAACCAAACAGGGAGGCAGATGTCAGGGATATACCAAGTGGCTCCTCATAAGAAAGAAACTCCACTTCTTTAGGGATGCAGCGGTCTTTCTCTGGGTTGGACCAGAATTCTGCAGGGCATGGAGAACACTCAATAGAATCTTAAAGAGAAAGAAGGGGGATAGAAGTGTTAGAAGTGGCGAGGATGAGAGAGGTGACATTTAATGCTATGTGACATGCAATAACCTGTTGCATTGCTTATTTCTCCATCTGCACAGGGCAGACAGTCAAAGCAGCAGATAGGGAGTCCTTTCCGTCTGGCTCTTCTTGTGCCAGCAGGGCAGCTCTCACTGCACACAGATGCAGGGGCCTGAGAAGAAGAAAGAACGGGTTAACCAGTTTCTGTTAATGCTTCCGTTAGTGCATGGAAACAAAAGAACTGATCCCTGAGAACAAGGACAAAAATGATACGAGTGTATTAGGAGCCTTAAACTTAAACTTAATACGAGCCTGCACTGAGCAGACCAACATACTTTACTGCAATATGCTCCATGCTTAACATTTGGAATGCTGTAGCATAAAAGTTATTTACTTTCTTCGTTTCGAAGTTCCAGAAGAGTTCACTCTCATCTAATGTAAGGACATGGTCTGCCTGTGCAGCTTCATTCACTACCCCGACTGTCTGGATATCAATAGACCCATCTGTGTTTGGCTTCCAATTCATTACATCATAGATAGCCAGGGCACTGCCGTTCTGGTCAAAGGATACATGGTCCCCAAAGCCTGTAGTGAAGTTTACTCTCTGTAGGTAATGGACAACCTGCACATGGAGCGAGTCAGACTTGTAACACGTGTAATAGTTAGAATTTAGTTAAGACCATTTTGCAGCCTCCATATATTCCTTAGAAGTAAACAGGTTGTTCTGGTTCATGTGTAAATGAGGAGAAGATATACTGCTACAGGCTAAATAGGTTTATGTAGATAAATACATCAGTTTTTGAGGGATCACATTAATAAAGAATTTAAGACAGTATATCAATTACCTAAATGTGGACTAAGAAGTTGTTTTAATACTTTAATTAGTGTTTACATAATACATTTATTCATCGGCCCATCACAAAACTATTTCAGAATTATAAATATGCCATCCTATTAAGATTCCATGAGTCCCTGTTAACAGTGCAATTTGACTTAATCTGCATAAGGTAAAAATAAATAAGTTGTCAGGACAACAGAAAAATATTTTGAAAATATTTTAATAAGAATACTCCCTCATATCAGTAAATTCAAAGCAAAACCTATGGTGCCCTGTGGACCTGCATTTTTCATTCTTAATATTTTAAAAGTCATATTAACTATATATAACTGTTGTGTGTGTGCCTTACCTGCCAGGGCTGAAGGCTGTGTATGCTGGCACAGCTACTGCCGCTGAAAGGCCCTTTTCCTTCTTCACACCTCATCAAGTCATGCAGAGCATGCGCCAGTGCATAAACAGCTTTATACACATTATAGGAAGCCCTTAACTCAGACACGTCAGTGTAAGCTGTGTCTGTGTTACTGAGGTCTTCTTCTCCTGTGCACACTCTTCTCCCTCCTCCGTTGACTTGTGTGCCTCCAGAATCAAACAAACATCCAAACATTTCCTCCCAAAAGTTCCATACCATGTTGTTTTTGGGATCTCTGTCAGGACGAAGGTGAAGCAGGAAGTTCCTGAGTCCCTGAATCTCCCCACGACGGATGGCGATGCCAAGTGTGCCACCGAGGAATGGCAACAGGCGTCGGGTAAGGAAGATGGGTGAGGTGGCCCAGGCTTCGCTGGCAATCCATTGCCTGCCAGTCACATTCCTTATGGCTACTTCATCCATAAGCGGCAAGAGGTAGGCCTCAGTGGATATCACCACTACCACCCTGGCTGTGGAGGCTTCAATCACTCCAACAATGCGCCCTACATCCCTGTGGTTGTTGTCACGTGGCAGCATTTCGGAGTAGGCCACACAGCCGTCAAGCTGTGTCTGAACATCCTGACGGAAGGACTGAGCAGCGTGGATACCATAATCGTCGTCACTATAGACCAGCCCCACCCAGGTCCAGCTGTAACGCTTCAAGATTTGAACAATGGCACGCACTTGGTAAGTGTCACTAGGGATGGTCCTGAAGAAGGAGGGGTATTGATGCCGGTCACTGAGACAGGAGCAGGTGGCAAAATAGCTCACCTGACAGAGGGAGGAAGAGAAGGTGAGAGGTTTTGAGAAAAGCAATATTTAAAAAAGAAAAATACAGCCAGAGAATTTCAAATAGTAAGAATGATAAGCACACCACACTTTCCCAGAGTCTGTACCATAGGTACTCGAAACAGCCCAAGCACGCTAGAGATAGCAATAGAGTGCGTAGATCCTGGGTCCCCCACTATCCCAATCACTGGAGGGGAGCTTGTGCAATCCAGGCTGGATGCGGATTCATCTGTCCCACTGAGCAGGGCTGTGGCTGCCCGGAATGCGACTGCCAGCTTGACACAGTTATCATACAGGTGGTAGCCAAGAGTGACATTGGGCAGTAGGTTGGGGTTCCTGTTGATCTCGTCAATAGCAAAAGCCATTGTTTGTGCTTGCTGGAAACTTGCCATGTCAAATCTAAGATATTACCAGAAAGGAAAAGACTGTATGTGACCAAGCAAATAATGATAAACAAGTGAGGATGGGTGCATTCATTGAATTAGACAGTCTAGTTGTGCTGTAAATGTACAACCAGAGCTAATATCGCTGTCTTAAGAAAACTACGTACATCATTTGAACATGGCAGCTGCCGTGAGAGATTGCGATTGCTTATATTAAGCAAAAAGATGTCTTATGTGGAAAAAAATTTGCCTTGAGAATTTTTCCAGTGCTAAGATTTTGTGTATTTTTTGCACTGTATTTTCAAATAATTTTCAATATATTTTAGTATTTAAGTTTTTTGCTATATGGAAGTCTGGAAAGTTTTGTCCTTCAGTAAAGTTGCCATTTTTAAAGACTTTTGGGACTGTGACAATATGCATTCTAGAGCTGCTATATTTTAGAAACATTATATTTGCTATACCACAGTTGATATAAATGCAATATAGCTCATTCTCTTTTGACATTACACAGATTCAGTCTTCAGATGTTACACAGTTAGAAATCACATTCATTTCTTTCTTCTATTTGTTATCTCTGTGCTTCTTCTGAACTGCTTCTCTGCTGTTTTCTTAGCACTCCTCTGCCCAGTCAATGACCACTCACTGTTCACAGTAGGGCTGCTCCGGTTCACTGGTGAAGCTGAGCTCTGGAAACATGGTGAGGAAGTGGACCTCAAACAAGCCCCCTAGAATCAGGTCTCCATCCTGGTGCATCCCGTTCAGTTTAAAGCGCCCCCTAACCTGACAGGAGCCTAAGTCTGCAGGGGCTGAGGTTGCAGAGTGGAATAGGTTGGCTGAGGAACTCCAGACCATGCACAGATACAGGTATAAAACAAGGCACATCTTTCTCTCTCTGCTACCCTCCATCTTTCTATTCTGCTTCTCTGTCTTCTTCCCAGGTTTGTGATAAACATGTGGGCTCCTGTTTTATATAGCAGGTGGGGTGACATGGGCCCCTGTGGAGATGATGGCTTCTGGTTTAAATTTTTTTTATGTCTTATATATTGTTTGTATAATTATGAGATGGAATTCATTGTAATGTTCATGTTTAGAGATTTTAGTGTTTACTTGTTTACTTTTTCTCCTTCTCATGTGTATGTACATATATGTTATGTACTATATGTTAAGTGTATATCAAAGAAACTTTTATGAAGTCGTTTCTAAAATTAAGTTTAAGAATTTTGGTTTGCGGAAAGTTACAGACCATAGTCATGCAAGACCTAAAAACACTTTCATTGTCATCCTGCTTCTTTGCCTCTCTCTCTCACAAAATCTCTTTCTATGCCTCTAACCCAGGCTGTCCTTTAGGGGTCTATGGTGAATACGAAGTTGAAAAACAGGATTCCATCTATTATACAAACACATTTAAATCAGAATTCACAGAGCCAGGAAAATCTTACATTTGAACTGTATGTATTTTGTGAAAGATTAAAAAGAAATAACTTGATAATTTAATTACTTCAAATTATTGATAATGAAATTCTGTTTTGCATAAGCATGTTAACCTCCTACCATATCACTGAACTACAAGTAGGCCTGTCTTAAAATCAGTGTCTGTTATTTTAAGCATCACCTACAGATGGCAGAGTAAGACTTGGCTTCGCATGTGCTGCACACTGGTGAAAAGTGCAAGGTCTGATATGAGATTTCTCCAGCCAACACAGAGCACACTGCTTCTGAAAAGTATACACACACATATGTACATACTTATGAGGGGCCGTCAGGGACTTTATTCAGAATTACCATGCACTTACACATTGCTTTACACAGTTTGGAATTACTTCTTGAAATGTTTTGACCTTTTTCAAACAATGCCTTCTACGTTTTACTTTTAAATAGTTGAAAGGTACCTCTAAAGGCATTTGTTGTATAGTGGTTAGAGAGTTGGTCCTCTGACCAGAAGGTTGTGGGTTGGAATCCCAGGACTTCTAGTGGCACCTCTTGATATAGGTACTGTCCCCACACCTGGCTGCCTACTGCATCACTTGGTGAATGGGTTAAATGCAGAGGAAGAATTTTGTGCTTTTCAGACTGTGTGCTGTGGTGTGTTCATATATGACAAATGGTCACTTTTAGATGTTTCATTTAGTGTTCAAAGTAGTTTGGTTACAGTAAAAAGTTAATATGCTGTAATTTTATTACAGCTCCATTTTCAATGACTTCTCAGTCATTTTAGAATCACATACAACTAATGATTTTTAATTTTATTCTTCTGTCCATGTAACAATTTTAACATTTTTGCAGCTTCCTACAAATTGGTTGAAATCATTGAAGATGCATGGTGCCTGTATCATATTAGATGTTATACAAGTATCTGGAACCTAACTAATTTTATATTAGTGAAAACACTGAAAACTTTGGATGAATAATGTATATATTGGAATGGTAGCATATCTACCCACACAGTATCACTTATCTGCACACTCATTTTTATTTCCTGGTTGAATCTCAATTGGTCATAAAGTGCAATATTTAAATAGTACATTAAATGTCCATGAAATCATTTTAGGATTCAACCCTAGGTTGCACTTCTTCCTATTGTGCAATAAGTGACCTCTTTGATTTTAAAGCACATACTTTTGAGATCTATGTAGTACACTACACAGGGAGTAAGGAGCCATTTGAAATTCAGCAATTCTTTGTCTTAGTATCTCTCCATGTTCCACTTCTACCTTGTCTGTGCTTTCTCTGCCTCTTTTTCTCTTGCCGTTTACATGACCTATACTGTATTGTGTTGTGAATTAAGATACTTTGATGAACATTTTAGACTTTTCTTTCTTTTGTCTTCTTTGCTTCATTGGTTTTGCTAGTTTAAGTCTATTATCACTAAACCGATTTTCTGTTTAAGACCTACATTATTGCTGTCTGTACAAAAATAGCTTTACAGGAGAAATTAAAATATTTTAACTTTCAGTATAAGTTTATGTAACTAGATTTTATTTATCCATCAGTCTGCTTCTTGTTAAACATTGCTATTGTACAGAGGTTGAAAAAAAGAAAAACAAAAAATGGAAATACAATGTTTGGTCCAACAGTGATGGCATGTTCTTATCTTAGCCATATAAATGAATAAAGGGGCAAACAAACACCTCATATATCTGAAAGGTCTTATTTATCTTTTCAGGGCTGCTCTGTGCTCAACCCACTGATTCATTTTTCTCCTCCCATCCTCTTTTGTATGTCATTGGTCTGTCTCCCAATCAACCATCCATATCACCAGATGACATAACTGTGACATATTTTATAAGGAAGAGCCTTCCTTTTTGCTGTAGACTTAAGATAGGATTATCTGTGCCTATGACCTTATCCAGGAGCCTCTGCAATGCCTGAAAAGATGCCAGTCTATAAACTGGTGCTGATGGGCTTTGTTCTGTCGAGTGTAGAATCGTCTGACTCAGTATGTTGGAAGCTAGGGGAATTTGTTCCTCAAGTGTTAGAGGTGGATGGTGATGTTATTCTTGGAGGGCTTTTCCCCCTGCACTACTTAGCTCCAGAGCCTGACCACATTTTTTTAGACCGAGCACAGGATACGAGATGTAGTGGGTAAGTGACACTGCAAGTTTGGAGAAAGATGTCCACATGAAAGGAACATGACACAGTGTCTGGCAGAGGTTGGATGTCTCTAGTACAAAGTATCTGGAGGTCACAGAGCATCTGCTTTTGTCTCAGCTGAAAATATAGCAGTACTTTCATGGATACAACATGGATGGAGAAACAGAGAAATGTTATTGTACCTTTTTGATGTTGATTTTTCACTTTGCCTTTGAATTATTGACTTTTTAACTCAAGTCTGTCTCCTGCACTTTCTCTTTCTCTCCAGGTTTGACCTGAGGGCCTTCCGCTGGGTCCAGACTATGGTATTTGCCATTGAGGAGATAAACAGGAACCCTGTCCTTTTGCCGGGAATGACTCTTGGTTATCGGATTCTAGACAGCTGCGATCATGTCCACACGAGTCTGCTGAGCGTACTCTCTCTGGTTGATGGCTCCTCTATCCTGGAAACAGAGGAATCTGCAGCCAAGAGCCCTCACTGCCTCTCCAGAGCCCCAATTCCGGTTGTCATAGGCCTGGCATCTTCTACACCGACCCGAGCCGTTGCCCACATTTTAGGGCCCTTTGAAATCCCACTGGTGAGCTTGGGCTTGATTTTGACATGGTTGTTAGGAAGGAGGTTACATCACCAGCAGTGGAGAAAAAGACCTGAGATTTGAATGTTACAAGTTTTTGCTGCTAAACTTAGTATAATGCCTTGTTTGAGCTGGTTTGTACAATACATTACTTTCAAAGTGTTATAAATGACAAGATCATTTGGAAGAAAAGTATTGATAATGACATGTTTGTGACAAAAGTACTAATAAAATGGGTACAAAAGCTTATCCAAATAATTGGAACTCTGATGGACTGTTTAGTGTTTTGATCTTAAAACACTTTGATATCTTATGGATTATTTCAGTATAGGACATCATCTAAGGTGTTGATTGCTGAATTATTTCAATTTATGATGTCATACATCATAATAATTCTTAATTTGCTCTGCTACATTACTTTCCTACATTGTCTTATTTCTCTTATCAGTCCCTGACATTGTTTCTTATATCACTTAAGAATATTTGCATTTTATTTTCATCATTAACAATGGTACCAAACAGGAATCCTTATCCTGTGCTTGCCTCTTGCAGTTTAAATAGTATTTTTAAGTCCACTCGAAGTAATCATTTTACTTAATACTGCTGATTATTTGTTAATGTATTTTAAAGCAACCCTAAAGTAATTTCATATATCATCATTCTTCATATTTAGCTCACTTCTAACAAAAATCTCTTTATTTTCTAGATGTCATCTCAGTAATTTGCAAGTGGAAAAAGTATTAATAGTCACTCTTTTTAAGCTAATCCCTGCCACCCCTTTCAATTCTTCTCTGTCTGCCTCTTTCACACTCACTCCCTCTCTCTCTCTTTTTTCTCTCTCTTACTACTTCTAGATTAGTTACTTTGCTACCTGCACGTGCTTGACTGACAAAGTAGTGTACCCCTCCTTCCTGCGCACCGTTCCCAGCGATGTCTTCCAGGTGCAAGCTCTGGTTCAGCTGATGGCCCATTTTGGCTGGCGCTGGGTGGGCACAATGGGCACAGATGATGACTACAGCCGGTATGGCATCCAGGCTTTCACAGAGCAGCTGGAGGAATCGGGTGGCTGCGTGGCTTTCCATCACACTATTCCCAAGATGCCCACTTCAGCAAAGATTAATGCCATTGTTGATGACCTGGAGGCCTCCACAGCTCGGGTTGTTGTGGTCTTTGCCACTGAAGGCGAGCTGCTTGAGCTGCTCTCTGAGGTTGCATGGAGGAACCTGACAGGCTGGCAGTGGGTGGCCAGTGAGGCCTGGGTGACTGCTAGAATCCTCACAGCACCAGAGTTCCAGCATGTTCTGGCTGGTACATTAGGGTTTTCCTTCAGAGGTGCCAACATCTCTGGGCTGCCAGAATTTCTTCAGCGTGTGCGTCCTTCACCTGGCTCGGGGTCTGTCTTCACTAACGAATTCTGGGAGGAGCAGTTTCACTGTAGGCTGCCTTATGGAGCTGATGAGTTCTTGGGTAGGCCGCTCTGTACTGGCCTGGAGGATCTTGGACTGGTTGAAAGCAGCTACACAAGTGCTAATCCAGTGCGGGTTTCCTATAATATATATAAGGCAGTATACGCCATCGCCCATGCACTGCATAGTGTGCTACAGTGCACCCCTGTGGGCTCAGATCAGAAAAGCTGTAACACTGGGTCAGAGTTCACACCAGGACAGGTAATAGAACTTCTTAGGCTTTTTATAATATTTTATGTTATCAAATGCTCCTAAATTCTCCTAAATTGCTGTAAATATGTTGTATATTATAAATATTGCATATATTGTTTTTCAGTAATAATACTAGTATCCAATATTCATTCTTTCACCATTTTATTATAATAGCTTCTTTACCATCTAAAGAGAGTGAACTTTACCAACCAATTTGGAGAAAAGGTGTACTTTGACCATAATGGTGAACCAGTTCCTCTGTATGACATCATCAACTGGCAGAGAGATGGCACAGGTGGAATTTGTTTCCAGAGAGTGGGTGGCTATGATGGTTCAGCCCCTACTGGGCAGCAGCTCAAAATAGACAAGAATTCAGTAAAGTGGACAGGAGAGAAAAAACAGGTGAGTCTGACTGTTCACTGTAACAAGATAGCACACAGTTTAACTGGAGATAGTGAAGTCCAAGTTTAGTTATTTTGCTTAGTGAAATTTCCCTCAATAGTTAACAAGCTAACTGCAGTGCATTTATGCAGGTGCCTGTGTCGCTGTGCACGTTGCCCTGTCCTCCTGGGACTAGGCAGGCCACACGGCCAGGCCAACCTGTCTGCTGTTTCGACTGCCTGCCCTGTGCTGATGGGGAGTTCACCAACACATCAGGTAGAAACAAGGAGATACTGTACATAGGTTCAAAGGAACAGTGTAAAAGTTTCAAGCAGGATTTTTAACTATGACTCATTTTATTTGTTTCCACCATATTTACCTCCATTTACCCACATTTGATGAAATATTCTCTTGATAATTCTACTTTATATTTACTTATTTTTAAATCAAAATTAAATGTATTTATTTGAAAACTGAAAAACAAACATCAATTTAACATTAATAATTAATCATCTTGTGGCATGCTGTTTTTCATATAGACAAACCAGAAATAATTAAAATAAAATTCCAAAAAGAATTATCAGACTTTTTGTTCGTTAGTTCAGGGAGAAAAACAAGGAATACACAGACATCAACTTTCTGTGGTTCTTATTCAAAGCTCATTTTGAAGAATTGAGAATTGTGGGACACAATTTGGCACTGTGTTTACAGAAGGTCACTTAGTGCATTTTGTAACCCACTTTTTGGTTTCATATTCTTTTTTATTCTATAGGAGTTTTAAAGTCCTCTAATAATATAAATTTTAAAAAATGTCTTAGGCCTTTATGAAAGTGAGATAATCCAGGAAAATGTGGTGTTTATTTTGCTCAGGAGCCATGGAGTGTATAAAGTGTCCCTTGTACTACTGGTCCAATTCAGAGAGAGTGGCATGTGTGGCTGGGATAGAAGAGTTCCTGTCTTTTCAGGAGATCATGGGTATCATCCTTGTTACTCTGTCCCTACTTGGAGTTGCTGCATCAACTGCTGTCTCAGTAATCTTTTTCCTCTTCCGAGCCACACCTATTGTCAAAGCCAACAACTCAGAACTGAGTTTCCTTCTCTTACTGTCACTCAAACTCTGCTTCCTTTGTTCACTGCTGTTCATGGGCCGACCCTCACTGTGGTCCTGCCAGGCCCGGCAAGCAGCATTTGGCATCAGCTTTGTCCTCTGTATCTCCTGCATCCTGGTCAAGACGATTGTAGTGCTCCTGGCCTTTCGTTCCACCATGCCTGGGTCCACCTCCCTCAAATGCTTTGGCACTCTTCAGCAGAGAGCCTTCGTTGTCAGTTGCACTGCAGGCCAGGCCATCCTCTGTGTAGGCTGGCTGGCACTAGCACCTCCTTACCCTTACAAAAATACTTCCTATCAGGGTGGGAAGATTGTGCTGGAGTGTAAAGATGTCTGGCCTCTGGGCTTCTACATGGTGCTGGGTTATATCGGTCTGCTGTCTTGTGTTTGCTTTGTTCTGGCCTTTTTAGGACGGAAACTTCCCGATACATTTAACGAGGCCAAGCTTATCACTTTCAGTATGCTGATATTTTTCACTGTGTGGATCTCTTTCATACCTGCATACAACAGCACCCCGGGGAAATACACAGTGGCAGTGGAAATATTTGCCATCCTGGCTTCAGCTTTTGGGCTGCTGTTCTGTATTTTTGCTCCAAAGTGTTACATTATTCTGCTGAGACCTGAACTCAATACCAAAAAAGGAATGACGGGGAAAACATTAAAATGAACTGCTTCATGATTCATGACTGGTTCTATTTTCCATTTGTTCAACAAATGACATTGATTTCTTTGGTCCCCATCAGGTGACATAAAACCTCAAATGTTTGGGCAACTTTTAAGTCTAAATCATAGCTGGGTATATTCATAGAACATCTGCAGGCAGATGCTCTATTTGTAATATTTTACTGCATTGTGTTTTACTACAAATGTTAATTATAATGTTCGTTATTAAGCAATAAAGTTTATTTTATAAACATTAATGTCAGATCCTCATGCCTAATGCTTCTTTCATGTTGCTTGTTTAGTAATCAATAAAATAATGAATCAGATTTTTAAAAGGGTTTAATTTACCATGTTATGTTTCATACATAAATATGAGAAAAAATATTACAGAAAAGACTGCTACATTTCATGCAATAATATATACACTTGCAGTCTGCACCCATTCATATACTGAATGCACAGCTATGAAAAAACAGCACTGTATGCTGTTCATAAATAACTGGATTAATATGTAAAATTTAGATTATTTGAGGTTTTCATTGTAATAAAAAAACAAATCTTATGGGCATTAATATCAATTTTCAGTAATGTTGAGCAGGTAAAAAAAGTTCACAAAACTTAGCACAATAGATGTCATCGCTATTTAAAAGACATATGAAGAATATCTGAAACCAAAATATAGTATTTGCAGTCGCGTGCAGGATGTTCAGAAGTGTGCTCAATGTAGAAGGTGTATACTTATTTTCAATTAGAAAATCAACAAAACATTTTTAAAAGTTTTACTGATGTTTTATAATATGTTTTGCAAATGTATTAGACCTTAAAGCTGTTTTGTCACTTGTGTGAGTGTGTCAAAGAGCCTTGGAAGGTACTTTACTCATAAGATGTTTCTTGGTATTCTGCTCTGACCTAAATATGATGATGAAACACTTGGGAGCAAAAATACAAATAATTAAACCAAAACTTGAGGCCAGAATAGCAAAAATCTCCACAGCTACAGTAAACTTTCCAGGGGAACTGACATAAGCTGGGATAAAGGTGAACCAAACAGCACAGAATATGAGCATGCTGAATGTGATGAATTTGGCTTCATTAAAGTTATCGGGCAACTTCCGAGCAAGAAAAGCTAAAATAAAGCACAAAAGAGCCAGAAATCCTATATAACCCAGCACAGCCCAGAAGCCTATAGCTGAACCTAAGCGACACTCTAAGATTACCCTTTCCTTGTAATGCTTTAAATTTTTGAAGGGGAAAGGAGGGGATATTGTAAGCCAAAGTACACAAATCAGAACCTGTATGAGAGTGAAGGCAAGAACGGTAAGTCTCTGCTGGGGAGGCCCAAACCATTTCATGATATCACTGCCTGGAATTGTAGCCCGGAAGGCCATTAAAACCACAATTGTTTTCCCCAGAACACAGGAGATGCAGAGGACAAAGGTGATCCCAAACGCTGTGTGGCGCAGCATACAGGACCACTCAGAGGGCCGGCCGATGAAAGTAAGAGAACAGAGGAAACAAAGAGCCAGTGAGAAGAGCAGCAGGAAGCTCAGCTCTGAGTTATTGGCACGGACAATAGGAGAAGTTCTATTTCTGTAGAAGACAGCAGCAACACAAAGAGCCACAAAGGCCCCGGCAACAGAAAATGCTGTCAGGATGATGCTCAGAGTGTCATCCCAGGACAGGAACTCCACAGGCTTAGGGAGGCAGCTATCTCTCTTGATGTTGGGCCAGAACTCAGGAGGGCATTGCATACAATCCAAAGAGTCTAAGACATAAGAAAAGCAAAGTTAAACCAGTAAAGACAATACCATTGCAGCTACATTACAGTAGTGGTAGGGAACAAAAAAATCTATGACTACAATTTCAGCAAAAATTTAGTATTTAGTAATTTAGTAATTTAGTATAGGCCCATTTAAATGAAAATTATTTCCAATCAAAAGATTGTGTATGTATGTATGTATGTATGTATGTATGTATATATATATATATATATATATATATAATGTGTGTGTGTGTGTGTGTGTATAGATAAGTAGATAGATAGATAGACACACGTTATTATCGCATTAATGCATAATTTAACGCCGACAATTAATTTTATAGCGCGTTAACGCGGGTTTTTATTTTGCAAGTTCGTTTCTTTTTTGTGCTCTTGTGTGCGCCCAGCACGCAGCATTACGTGTCGGCTGGTACATATTATATGGACAAAGGTAATGGGACGCCTGACTCCCGCGAAAACGCGCGCATTACTTTATATGGACAAAAGTATTTGGACGACTGACCATTACACCAACGGGGACTCCAGTGATACTGCATTCAGATACATAGACTTTCACATGGAGTTTGTCCCTCTTTGCAGCTGCTAAAATTGTTCCGACCCCCATACTCTGGACTCTGAGGGGAACTTGTTTTTCTATAACAAACTAGATAAAATGTGAATGCCCATGGCAGGGGAAGTGCCTTTAGTTTTACATTGGCTTAGATTACATTGATGTTTAAATTGAGATTTACAGAAATGTTTGCAGCTGTGTAACTGTGTTAAAGGGAACACGGCTGTTAAAAAGCTCATTATTTGTTCCAAGTGTTTGCAAAACAAATGTAATTGCACTTTTGTTCACAGTAATCAGCTTAACATTTTTAGAGGTGTCAATTTTTCATCATTTAGCGCATTTGTCACACATTTAGAGCTAAATGTGTTTTTAAAAAAACTGTTACATTTGGTACGTTTTCTTGCTGCGTAAATGTTAAATGCTAAAATCTAAATGTTAAATCTTAAATCTAAATGTTAAATCATAAATCTAAATGTTAAATATATATCTAAATGTTGCACTCTAAATGTGGGATTGAAATCTAACACTTTTACAAACAGCGATTCTAAATGTGGGATTTTTGAGCTCTAAATTTTGAGCTCTAAATGTTTAGAAGATATGCTAATTGGCCACGCACCATGATTACAATTGGCTGTTACTTAGCAGGGGGCTGGACTGCCTGCTGTGATATCCCTCACCAAGATGGAGGATTT
>JBBJLS010000018.1:16405037-16416441 GCA_037577275.1 Bryconaethiops microstoma
CATAAAATAGCTAACAGTCCTATATAACCCAGCACAGCCCAGAAACCTATTGCTGAACCTGACCCACATTCCAAGATAATCCTTTCCTTGTAGTGCTTAAAATTTTTAAAAGGTAAAGGAGGGGATATTGTCAGCCAAAGCACACAAATCAACACTTGTATGAGAGTGAAGACAAGGACACTAAGTCTTTGCTGCAGAGGCCCAAACCATTTCATGACATTACTGCCAGGAAGTGTAGCCCTGAAAGCCATTAACACCACTATTGTTTTTCCCAGAACACAGGAGATACAGAGGACAAAGGTGATACCAAATGCTGTGTGGCGCAGCATACAGGACCATTCAGAGGGCCGACCGATAAATGTAAGTGAGCAGAGAAAACACAGAGTCAGTGAGAAGAGCAGCAAGAAGCTCAGCTCTGAGTTATTGGCACGGACAATGGGAGTAGTTCTGTGTTTGTAGAAGACAGCTGCTACACATAGAGCTATGAATGCCCCAGTGAAAGAGAGCACTGTCAGGATGATGCTCAGAGTGTCATCCCAGGAGAGGAACTCTACAGGCTTGGGAAGGCAACTGTCTTGCTGGATATTAGGCCAGAACTCAAGGGGGCAGTGCACACAGTCCAAAGAATCTAGAGGTGAGAAAAACATATTGAGAAAATAATATACAGTATAGACTATGGCTGTTTCCAGCAAGAGTTCCCACTGTATTTTGAAAAAACCTGTGTTGTTACTGATCTCTCCTTCTGGACATGGAATACAGTCATAGCAACAGACTGGTTTTCCTTTCTGCGTGGCCTTCCTGGTACCTGGAGGACAGCTCTCACTGCACACAGACTTTGGCACCTACAAAAATGACATAAAAAATGTCAGAAAAATACACTGTTGTGAAAATGTTGTAAATGTATGTTTATCTTGTAGACATGGTTTTACCATGTATTCTACACAAAGACAACGGGGCGTGTTTAACTGTACCTCCATTTTTCCCCCCACCCAGCTGATAGCTCTGTTCATACTGAACTCTTCACCTCTTGGTTTGGATGAGTCATAGATGCCCACTGTCATAAAATCCAAGGTACCATCCTTCTTAACTTGCCAGTTTATCAGCTCATATATGGCTATAGGATCTCCACTGGAGTCAAACGAGACTTGAAACCCATTTTTGGTTGTGAAGTTCACTCTTTTGAGCTGGTTGAGTATCTGCAGAGATCAACAATTACTATTACTAGACCTGTCCTTTGTTTAACTAAATGCTTCACCAAAAAATATTGATTTCTCATTCAGGAATTTCATTCAATAACAACAGGTCAAAATCATCAGAGATAAGTTTATGTGGGTTTTGTAGTGTTTTTCATGCTGATTTCAAATCTGTGTTTAGTTTTACCCTAGCACGTACAGTTTTTGTGATGAAGCTAGTTATATATTGCATGATCGTGGTATAATTAGCATATAACAATCATATACTAAGCGTTTTTGAAGAAACAGTGGTAGCTGACTGACACTGATCATTATATCTATGCCACAGCGTGCGCGTATCTCACTTCGCACTGAAAATATTGAAACAGTTACTTGATTGGTGCCTGTGGTTTAATAAAAAAACGTGTGCAAGTCTATTTCAAATCTAATATTACTCATAATTCAGAAAGTTGATGTGACTGAAAAAAAATGAAAGCAGATCTGAAATCAGCATGAAAAAATGTTTTAGAAAAGTGTGTTGTGGTTTCTAATGATTACAAAAAAAAAATTTTTTGTTGACCTATGTAATTATTGGAAAAAAATATAAATTTGTCTTTATCCATGATGTTAACTATATCTATGATAATTATATTAATGTATTGGTCTATTCGTGCCTGTATTACACTAAAACATTATGCTTCTTCGTTGAAAAGACAAAACTGGATATTTCTCCATGACATTGTTTTATACCTGCCACGGTGCGAAGTCAATGGTCTTGTCGCACTGTTTATCATTACAGATGACACCATGGATTGCATGCGCTATAGCATAAGTCGCTTTGTACACCATGTTAGTCACGCGCAGCTGCGACGTATCTGTGTATGGGTTCTGCAGCGAGTGGATATCCTCGCTGCCATCGCATTCCCGCCCGCGCTCAGAGGAGCCTGTCTGTCTTTTAAGGCTGCAGCTGAACGAGCTCTCCCAAAACTCCGTTAACAGGGGAGATTTCAGTGCTTGGGCTGGAGAGAGGTCTAGAAGAAACTCCCGGAGCCCTGGAATGACTGACCGGGGAATGCCAAAACCTATTGCCCCAGAGCACATGTTAAAGCGTAGAAATGATGGATCGGTGATCCACGTCTCACTGCCTATCCATTGAAGGGTAGGCATGGGTTTTCGGATCAATTCTTCCAACAGAAACACCATATCGCCTGAGGAAATAAACGCTACTATTACCCGGGCTGTCGATCTACGGATGACGTTCGCCACTTTCTCCAGTTTATTGCGCGGTTGTGTCCTGTAGTAGGCCTCGGAGTATTCCACGCAGATCCCCTCTTCTCGCGCAGCTTTCAGAAACGAGGCCATCCCGCTATTTCCGTAGTCTGAGTCGCTGCGCACTGCCCCTATCCATGTCCAGCCGAAATGCTTGACCATCCGTGCAAGTGCGGCCGCTTGGTGGTGGTCACTCGGTATGGTCCTTAAGAAGGTACGATACTCACTCTTATCGCTCAAACACGCGCAGGTTGCGTAGTGGCTCACCTATCATTCAGTGTATAGAAAGAAAAAGGTTGTTCCATAAGTCGTACGTGTGCTGCTTTTTATTTGAGCATGTGTAATTTCACTTTTAAAAGTAACAAACGGAGACTTTTTATTTACACCCTGTGGTGTCGTCTCCAATATTTACCAGCGGAATTCCAAAGAGACCGAGCACTCTGGCCACGCCAATTGATGGCGTGGAGCCAGACTCCCCTACTAGAGCAGGGACAGGAGCTGCTATAGATGATGGACAGGAATTCGTGTCGTTAAAAACGGTCTCTACGCCATTCGCTAATTCAAATGCCACTTTTATGGCCATTGGCACGGCAGCGCACGAGTCGTGTATTTGGTAGCCTAATGTGATGCCAGGCAAAAGATCTGTTCTGTTGTTTATCTCGCGGACAGTGAACTCCATGGCACGGGCAAAGCGCAGCCCCCTGAAATTCATGCTGTTGAGAAATAGTGGAAAAAGACAAACAATATAAAATACAAGCTTTCAACAAAATAACATTTTGTGCTGTTTTATCACAAATATTTTTGTTATTCTAGGTGTAACTACTACAATTTATAACACGACAGTAATAATTATTTCTCCGTAATTCCAACACAATCCTGCTGTCCTGTTAACTCTACACTCACAGACAGACCTCCCAGAGCACTGTGGTTGTGGTGGCAGCTTAGTGTAGATGTTCTGCTCTGATCTCATGTAGTAATGCATTGAGAAAATGCCTCCGATTACTAAGTCTCCATTCATTGAAAAACTAGATAGCTGAGACTCAGTCCAGAGTTTACAGCTGACCGGATTTGATTTATATGCTGCCAGACTGAGCCCAGTTACCCACAGCACTGATATAAATCGTATCAGACTTAAAGTGAGCTGCATGGTATGCTTTATGACTTTCAGCCCTCTGAAGGTCAGGAGTGGCTGCCTTTAAATAGTCATTTTGTTATGATGCCCTGCATCTGTGGGTTTGAATGTGGATACAGGAGGCATAGTGATGTCGTGAATATTGTAATGAGGGTCAGAGGTTTATGTGTCTCAGCTGTGCTGAGGGGATGGGCCTTAACTGACTGAGCTAGATTCACTGTAGGGCTCAGCATCTCCAGTTTATCCTTGGTATGCATCTGTAATTCACAACATTATGCTGGTGTTTACTTAGTGTCAGCTTTTGACAAAACACAGTACACAGTAAGGGTACCAAAGACAAGTTTATCATTATCTACACTTATTGTAATCATAATGCTTTTGGTCTAGTGGAGGCTGTCAGCAGCTTCTGAGTTTCAAGGATCTCCAGGGTCATGATAATGATTTACTAAAACTGACAGTACTGCTTTCACCACAAAAGTAAAGCAAAGGGAGCATTGAAGAAGAACTTACTGCAGACAGAGCCTTACAGTAGGAAAAGAAAAAACATGTTTTTGCTGGGTGTTTTGGTAGTACTGTTGGACAGGCAAGCATTCGGCAAGCTAGCACCAATGCTTGTGTTATCAGATTTCTTACTGATATAAATACACTCTAAAAATATTACACTGGTTAAGGTAACAATTTGCATTGATCCTTTTCAGTAATTTCAACTTTTGCTATAATTCAATAAATACCACTGTGATGTCCGGGCCTTGTCTACCACGCCCCAGTGGTCTCCGCATGCCAGACAGCTGAGCCGAGCCTTGCCTGCCATGACCCCTCGTCCTTGTGCTGGGTTGTTTATGTTTGGGTGGGCGCTTAGCAATGCACTTGAACAGAATGAGCCTCCATTTCTCAGTGTCTCTCCCTTTGTGTCGATTATTTTGAGTTAAGTCCTCGTTTAGTTAGACTGGTGTGTTCTTATTGGTCTGTGTGTTTGTCTCTTTAGTATTTAAGCCAGCCGCTCCAGCAGTTTGCCATGGGATCTCCATCACACCTTCCTACTCCAAGCTTGTGTTTCCAAAGGACTGTTTGTTCCCCGGTCTTCATTAAGGCCTTTCGTGTGTTTTCTCATACTCCTGCTTCTGCATTCTCCTTCCTCAGGACACAGACACATTTCCTGATTGCAGGGCGAATGCCCTAACCACTAGGCAACCACCTGCCCCCAAATTTTTAAATGAGTTAAAAATAAAAATTTTATAATAAACCCAAATGGTTTATTGTACAACAATTGTAGAACTTATGTCCAAGTTATTCTACAACACCATCCATGCATAAAATAAACTTGCAGTATTGCAAATATCATTTGATAAAAATAAACAAAAAACATATGAATATAAATTAAAATATAAAATATTAGAGTTACCAAAATTCTTATTTCCTTAAATAATACAATTAATGTACTGCATTTTGTCTGTGTTAAAGAATACAAAAAAAAAATTTGAAAGGAACACAAATTAAGTAATGCTGATGATATGGACATTTCAACTTGACAAATAGCTACACAAATCTTGTGTGAGCATGGAAATCTCATTTTCAAGGAAAAATGTCACTATACATATTCATATTTACAAAAAAAACATAAAAAACATCAGAGTAAATTCACTTGCCAGTGTGGCACTCAACAGTACAGGTGTTGTGTATTGCAGAACAAAACAACAATAGTTTCAATGACAACATAACCTGTTAAAATTGTTTTGCCAAGTCCTTCACATTTGTTCAGTAAAGCAGTTTAGTTTTGAGAGACTTAACTTTGGACTTGCTTTCAGAAACATCCAGCTAAAGGAAAATCTTCTGAAACACCTCCAAGGTGTTTTTCAATTATTTTGGGTATCTGAGGTTGAATGCTTGAATCAGCTCCATTAGCAAGGCACAGGCTCTAGGCACATCCAAGCCTTCAAGGACTTCTATTCCCTCAATCACAATCTTTGCACTGCCTGACTCAGTCACTGTAGCACCTCTGGATACAATAATCCCCACTTCATTGAATATGTCCCCACTATCCTAGTAGGTCAGAATCAATGTCCTTGTATTAAGATATATTTAAAAACAAGAAAAACACAGTACAGTCCTTCCTTAACTCTAATGTATGTTTTACCAACCAACTGCTCTTTGAAGAGAACCTCCTCCTGCCAGAGAAAAAACATCAAGACAACCTCCCTCCTTCTTTTAACAGAGTCATATTGTGAGTACACAATATTGTGAGTGAAATAGTGAAACTGCTTCTCTATGATGATGGGCGCTTTAATAATCACAAACACCATTTACCGCTCTGAATGAAAGTCAAATTATATATTGTTCATTATAAAGCTGAATGATGAATTACGAAATCTGTCTTTACCTTGGCTATCATGTCATTTCACAATTTGTTTTCAGCTTTAGTATGTACAATTTTAAATGTATTTTAGCAAATTGGAAGCATACTGATCTGTAAATAATGATATATTGATATATTATCCATTTTTAATTTTTGGGACTCAATCAGTTGCCTTTTAACAGATCAGACAGTCAAGGACCTCTGTTAGGATTCATCTGAAATTGTATTTGGGGTCACCTGTCAAATTTGCAAGTCCAGTAGTTGTTCTAGTTGTCCAATAGTTGATGACAATGACAGGCACAATAAAAACTAATCCAATATCATCTAATAACATTCCTGGAATTTCACATTTATTCTCACCTCCAGCAGCATGTTTCTTATACGGTCAGCCTTCGGTTTTGCAGCTCCACCTCTTGGGACATTAATGACATTATGCTAGGGGTGTACTGGTCTAGTTTTGCCATGAATGTTGTCTCCAGGTTAACAGTGGTAATCGTTCTGAATTCTTCATTTACCTGTATAAAAATAAAACAAAAGTGGAAAAGCAGAATTTGTTCATGTAAAAATAACAATCTAACCTAACACATTCTGTTTAATGAAATAATATTTACCTGGGCTGCATCAAAAAGAGCAGGCCATCTGTCTTTTAGGTCACTAACTGGTGGTGCTAGATTGACAACTTCCTACCTGTGGCAGTAAGACTGTACAACTCTTCCTTGCTCTGTAGGTGATTACTCTGTTAAAGTTATTTTGATTCTTTTAAATTCTTATTGTATATCTTTATTCTTCTTGTTCCTCTTGCTGCATTGAGCATGTTTATGACAAAAGAATTTCCCTCAGCATAAATAAAGTTCTTTCTTATCTTAGTTTTCACCCTATCGATTGGGGGAGTTCTATCTAGTCTGTGAAATTGGACACGACCCAAAATGTATGTCATTCACTGAAAAAATATAGAATAAAATACTAAGCCTAACCTAACAATGCGACTTCAATTTATTATTAGAGAAGTTCAACAGTAGAACAGAACTGGTTTTGGTAGTTGACATAAGTTGGGATTTAAGCCCTTGTGTGTATAGTAGTGTGTGTTTATATTCCATCTTTGAAAACTTTATGGAGTTCTAACAAGTCATAAAAATTTCTATGTGTAGTGGAGAGATATGCCCAAGCAGTCTTTTATGTTTTATGTGGTTTAATGTGTTTTGAATTACTTAATTTGAAAATAAATTTAACAATGTTGAATCAACCTAATGAGTGTTCTCAATGTCTTGCACAAAGTATTTCACACTCAATATAAACAAGTGAATCTAAGTATTGTGCACTCAATATAAATAAATGTATCTAAGTATTGCATACTCAGTATAAATAAGTTAACCTAAATATTGCACACTCAGTATAAATAAGTTAATCTAAGTATTGCTTACTCAATATAAATGTTATACTTACTCTCCATCTTAAGTGTAATTTAATTTATTCTTTTTTGAGGCAATGAGTTTGCATATTTGTTTTGAGTAAAGACAACTTATTGAATTTTACAGGGCAGGAGTGTGGAGACATGAGGATTGACTGTGAGAGATTTCTTGTTGATGATTTTGCCTATCTTCTTTGAGACCACATTTTCCCTAGTCTTTGAACCCCTCTCAGGGTTTATCCCAAAAAAAGCACCTGGAATATCAGAAGAATACCACAGCAATTACCTGGTGACTTTCAGAGTAATTCTGAAAATGAGGTCGTCAAAAGAACATAACATGATGTCCTACCTCTGAATGAACTCCAGTGTGCAAGAGGCCTCCTTCTGGTACTGCAAGTTGAACACATAGTACACTGCAAACAAGATTGGAAGCCCAGTTTTAAATCTAGGTAGGATACCTTTACAAATAACATGACACTTGAGACTAATCATCCAGTGTTGAATGTCCACCTCTGATCCACCTGAGATTTGTACAAAAACCATTGTTTTAAGTAACACAGACACACAATGCCATCACTACAATGCGTAAGCACTTTTTGGACTTAGCTTTCAAAGTGTAAGTAAGAGTGTGAGTATGTGACCGTGTGAATTTGAGTGAGTGAGTCAGGGACAGTTTGGGGCAGTCAGTGTGGGTGGGACACTGAGTATGTAACAGTGAGTGTGTGCCGTTGAGTGTGTGACAGTGAGTGTGTGACAGTGAATGTGTATTAATCAGTGTTTGTAAGTGAAAATATTCAATTCAATTCAATTCAATTTTATTTATATAGTGCTTTTTTACAACCAGGTTGTCACAAAGCAGCTTTACAAAGTCCAGGCTCGAGCCCCGAGTGAGTAAGCCAAAGGTAACATAGACGAGGAAAAACTCCCTCAGCTGGAGGAAGAAACCTCGGGAGGAACCAAGACTCAAAAGGGGAACCCGTCCTCCTCTGGTCAAACTAGAGAGAAAGAAAAAGAGACCCACTATGATGATAACTAACAAGAGAAGGCCTTCGTGTACGAACTTAAGGCTAACAGAGCCGGTACCGGCAGTTAGTTCTCCTCCAAGCGTGTTAAGATGTCCGATGACATTGTTCATCCGCAGTTTCAAAGTAGAATGCATTTCTGAGAGAAAATATGATTGCGCTCCTGTGGTCACAGAAGCTTATTTCTGATGCGCATGGACGAAAACAGGGGGTGGATGGGTCCTACCCACGTGGGCACAGAGACGAACGGCACAGAGAATCAGAGATAAATCTTTGTTCAGCACTAAAATTCATGAGCCTGCTGTGCCTGTAGCTATAACAGGAATGATTTTAAACCGATTTTTGCACCCAGCAGAGTGGGACGACATCAGTGTGCTTGTACACAGGGGGTGGTCTAAGGCACGTGTCAGAGTTGGAACCATGGCAAGTTTTCAAACAGCCTTCGAGGAGCAGGGTCCCAAAAATTCACTTATAATAAAAATAATAATAATAATAATCTTAGAAAGAACAGTCACACTAATGGTGTACTGGCTGTCTCAGACAAATCACATCCTAGCCTTCACCTTCCCAATTCAGTAGCCACGTGTCTTTGGAAAGACCCAACTAGCGTATTCTAGTATTCCATGGGGCACTTGGGGGGGGTTTCAACAAACTTAAAATCAGAATTAGTTTACAGAGGTTACTCTTAATCCAAAAGAGTACAGTTAATTTTAGATTTTTGTAAAAGTATACTTGAGTTATTAACACATATACAAATAATATAAAGCAGCCTGAGTGTAACTGAAGTTTGTGAATCTGTCTCTGAGAGTAGGCCATATTAACCTGATTCAGGAAAACGATTTAAAAGGATTAAGGAGCACTCTATTACATGCCACTTAGGACAGGAACGGACACTCGGACTGTGTTTGTTAGCAAGGGATGCATTCATTCACTATGCCCATGCTCTCTCCTTATGTAGCCTCAGAATGGCCCCACACAGCCTCTGACATTTAGACATTCACCAGCATGCTATTTTGAGCCTTAGTCTTGTGCCATTGCTTATCTTTTTGTTTGTTCTCTGTTGGAAATACCTTCTAATTTATTTTATTTCTCACAGTAATTTTGACTAAAAAGCGGGCCAGTGACGAGCCAGCCAGGATCTCTCATGCACTTTATAAAACATTCCCAACAATTCAGGCATGGTAGACAGACAAAGACATAAAAAAATAGCAGGGGAGTGCCTTTACACACTATAAAACATTCACACTGTGTGGTCTGTCTGCTTGGTTAAGAGCTGTGGTCATGTTGAGAAAGCAGTTCCACTTTTCCCGCACCTCATCTCATCAGCGTCTAACTTTCCATCAGACTGGGTGAAAGTATCGCCCCACGTCGCCACCGAATGTGGATTGTGAAGTGGGCGCTTAGGAGGCGCTCAGGCTAGCTTATTAAAGTTTGGTTTCTTTTGGGGGGGCCAAGGGTGGGGGGCGGTCTGGGTCTTTTAGAGTGAAAAGGGAGCTAATTTCATGTGTCACTCAAAATAAATGATGCCAGCTCCCTACTGCTGAGCACTTAAGTTGCTGTAATAGTGCAGCATTAAGTGTAGACCACTTCCCATGTTCATGGCTGGGATAATGAAACATGCCATTCCAAATGAGCCACATGGCTGCTGACTTAATCCATCCACTGTAACACTGTAACAGTGAGGATCATGTTTTACCTCTTTCTTTAGACTTTTTGGCCTCAGATACAAAATACTAAAGGCACTCTTCAGCTCACAGAAAACGGAAAATGATATTTTGTCACTATTGTATGCAAAACTTTGCATATCCAACATTTTAAAGGAGAAGGAAGGTTTTTGACGATTTTTATACAAAGATTTTGTTTCAAGCAGGTATGGCCCTATTTCCATTGGTCAATTAAATATGAAATAACAGCTCCTAAAATTAAGTGCCAAAAAAGTTCCTCAAAGCGGTGCCATTGAAGTTACTGAAAGTCAGAGATCAGATTGTAAGAAGTTAAATGATTCTGAAAAAATGACTGAATCCAATAAAAAATGTAAAAATCTAATAAAATAAAATACTTTTTGCACTTGTTTGTTTTACCTGAAGCAATTTATTGAACCTCAGAAACACTGGTAACAGTGATTTATATTGTGTGTACTGATAAAGTCTTGTAATTCATTATTGCCATATAGCCCAGGTAGCCATAATTCATGAATTAGCAAGTAAAGTAAATGAGGGATGTTGGGTCATGTCTCTCAGGTGGCCTACATCAAACAAATAAAAAAAGGAACGCTTGATTATATGGACCCCACTTATATGTTTACACTGTTATGCTTTAGAAATACAGAGCCCTACTGTAAAAAAAAAAAAAAGGCTTCAGCCTCGGTTCTTTCTCTCCATACACCAAAGCTTTGAAATGAATTGTACTTTCTAGATGACGATGATGCATCAGTAATACTAATTTGATGGAAGCTCCTGGAAAGTCCCCCACACGGTTATTATGTGTGCGTTAATGACATTTTAGGAGAAAATATATCCTCCAAAATCAAACTAGCCTTTCTGCATATCTACAGGGAATCAATCTCACTTCCTCTCTCGCTCTCCCTCTTCCTCTCTCAAGCATATTAGTAGTTTGCGCTCACATTAGATAATGTAGAAAAGTGAACGAGGAGAAACTATTACAGATACAGAATGGAAAGAGGGAGATGAATGAGGAGAGGAACAGAAGGAGACAGGGGGGAAGTGGGAGAAGTGCAGGGAAAGACTGAGCGAAGGGAGGGAAAAGGCAGACAGAGAGAGAAAGAGAAAACTTAGAGCAGTTTGTTTCTCATGCAGCCTCCCCCTGTCTGTAACCTGATAGCATAATGAGCTTTGACTCCTGCCAGCAACTTCTCTCTCTCTCCCTCGCTCGCTCGCTTACTCAGGCGCGCGCACACACACACACACACACACACACACACACACACACACACATACACACACACACACACCCACACACACACACACCCACACACACACACACACAAACACACACACGCACACACACATGCACACACACACATTCACA
>JBBJLS010000018.1:16423609-16440806 GCA_037577275.1 Bryconaethiops microstoma
TAATCATATAGTCTTTCATACAGTTATATTTCTTTCCTACAGTTAGGTGGGTTTGATCCGTTCTGATATTAATCCTATTAATATCAATCCTATTAATATTAATCCTATTTTCCGTGACACATGCATGCAAATATATGCAATAAAAAAAAAAGTAATAACAATTAAATTTGGTATTATTGCTTTTCCATTAATTTTTGTTCTATGACTTTCATTAAAACTAAAGGGAAAAGTGTTTTTGTTTTGAAGTTTTATGTTTTTGTTTGTAAATTTCAAACAAATGATTTTTTTGTTGGTTCACACTTAATCAAGCTACACCATGACTTCAGTATTAAGTCAGAAAAGAAAAGCTATTTTATATCCTAAGTTTGACACTAAATATCGTAGAAAACAACCAATTCTGTTTTTTTTTTCATTTAAGTGTTGGTAACTAATAAAGAATTGCAGGTTTGCTAATATAACTCATACTGTTGCTTGACAGACAGAAATTACTCAATGATACAAGCATTGTCATCAGGTGTTAAAAGCCTTATCAGAGTCTTCTGTTGTTGTCAGGTTGGTCTTTACTTGGGGTCAGCTGTTAGCTGATGTATCTCATTCTGCTTTCCATAAAAACACTCAGGATAACACACCTTATACCAATGTTTCACCAATGCACAAGAAATCTTAAGATCAAAGTGCACTCAATAAATGTGTTGTATAGGTATGTTGCATTTAATCCACCCCCACCCCCACACACAAATGTGTATAGAGGTAATGCTTCTTGAAATAGATAACAAATATATATACTACAAATATGTTCCCACAATAAAGGTTTTGAAAACATTATTTTGTGGGAATAATGCTAGTGACAGTTTAGTTTAAAGTCAAGACTTTACGTAATGCAATAGTATAGACTATACAAAGCACCATGCAGGATTATTTCCATACAGAAAGTGGAGTCACATGAGGCACAGGTTTAGCCATGAGTAAAGCTTGAGCAAGAGCTGAAAAGACATGAAAAATCAAAGTTTCATGGGAAGAGGGAAGCTTATTTAACTCTAAAATAATAAGGACACCAAAAAATAATTTAAGATTGAAATTTTACATTTGGAAGTGCTATGTGAAAACAACTTATAATGCTTCCTGTCACTATATTTACAAATATAAACATATAAAACAGATTTTTCCAAGTGTGTTTTTGTTGAGGCTGACATACAATGTATTTGTAAAGAAGAAGAAGAAGAAGCTACTTTACCCATAGTATGTTTCTTAGCATTCTGCTCTGGCCTAAAAACAATTATGAAACACTTGGGAGCAAATATGCAAATAATTAAACCAAAGCTTGGAGCCAGAATAGCAAATATTTCCACAGCTATAGTGAAATTTCTCATGGAGCTGACATAAGCTGGAACAAAAGTAAACCAAATTGGCAGGAGATCTGTTCTGTTGTTGATCTCTTGGATGGCTAACTCCATGGCACGGCTGTACTGCAGCTCTGTAAAATCCATACTGTTGAGACCAAAAATCCCAGTTTCTTATTATTTAGCTCGCATTTTTATAACCATCACACTAAATTGGTAAACACAACAAATGAATGACTGCAAAAATGTATGACTGCAAAGATGAAGTACAATTAATTTAATTCCTTAATAATTAAGGAATACCCCCTCCACAAACACAGACAGACCTCCCAGAGCATTGTGGCTGTGGCGACTGTCTGCTGTAGGTTCTGCCCTGATCTCACATAGTTATGAATGGAGAAAATTCCTCCCAATTACAAAAATCTTCATTCATCGGTAAACCGGACAAGGAAGCCTCAGCCCATAGCGTGCACCTGACTGAGTTAGCTTTACATGCTTTTGTGATGAGCCCAGTTATCTATAGCATTGATACAATTGGCAGACTTGACCTGAACTGCATAGTGCACTCTGTAACTCATAGCACTCTGAATCATAAAATAATTTTTATAGTCACTTGAATTCTTCTTGATTATAACAATATCATGTTATGTAATTAATATGAACCTTAATTAGTTGGATGTACAAGCACACAAGCTGTTTATTGATTTCTTTGAGTATATAATGTACATGTACAGTGGAAACAAAACAATAGAATTTTTTACATGAAGTGACAACACACCACAGCACACAGTGTGAAAAGCACAATATTCTTCCTCTGCATTTGACCCATTCACAAAGTGAAGCAGCTGGCAGGCAGGAACAGAGCACCCAGAGAGCAGTGTGTGGGGACAGTACCCTTGCTCAAGGGTACCTCAGAGGTGCCACTAGCAGTATTGGTATTCAAACCCATGACTTTCTGATCGCAGGACGAACACCCTAACCACTAGGCCACCAGCTGCATATAGAGATGTTGATGTTAATGATGTTAGAAACAAGACATTGGTGTAGGAGTCAGTATTGAAAGAAGGAGCCAAAGGTGAAAGGGCATGAAAAAATGTCAACGAAGCCCATTGATTTGTAAATAATAAAATTAAAAAGAATTAAGATTGCAGAAAAATGATTCAAAACAGATTTTTAGACATTGCAGTTCTGCATTAGCCAGTATCATGGGTCATATAAAATAATTCCTAAAGCTTACTAACATACATACTCACAAATATAAACATAAAAGGCCATTTGTTTCAAATTATTTGTGAATGTCATCTTCACTTAGCACATTTTGTTATTCGTGAGAGGGTCTCAAAGAGCCTTGGAGGGTAATTTACCCATAAGATGTTTCTTGGTATTCTGCTCTGGCCTAAAAATTATTATGAAACACTTTGGAGCAAAAATACAAATAATCAAACCAAAGCTTGAGGCCAAAATGGCAAATATCTCCACAGCTATAGTGAACTTTCCAGGAGAGCTGACATAAGCTGGGATAAAGGTGATCCAAACTGCACAGAACATGAGCATGCTGAATGTGATGAATTTGGCTTCGTTAAAGTTATCAGGCAGCTTCCGAGCTAAGAAGGCCAAAATAAAACACAAAACTGCCAGAAACCCTATATAACCCAACACAGCCCAGAAACCTATAGCTGAACCTAAACGACACTCCAAAATAATCCTTTCCTTGTAGTGCTTCAAATTTTTGAACGGGTAAGGAGGGGATATTGTTAGCCAAAGCACACAAATCAGGACCTGTATGAGAGTGAAGGCAAGAACACTAAGTCTTTGCTGAGGAGGCCCAAACCATTTAATGACATTACTGCCTGGAAGAGTAGCCCTAAAGGCCATTAACACCACTATTGTTTTCCCCAGAACACAAGAGATGCAGAGCACGAACGTGATCCCGAATGTTGTGTGGCGCAGCATACAGGACCACTTGGAGGGCCGACCGATGAAAGTAAGTGAGCAGAGAAAACACAGTGCCAGTGAGAAGAGCAGAAGGAAGCTCAACTCTGAGTTGTTGGCACGGACAACGGGTGAAGTTCTGTGTTTGTAGAAGACAGCAGCCACGCACAGAGATATGAAAGCCCCAGAAACAGAGAACACTGTCAAGATAATGCTCAGAGTGTCATTCCAGGACAAGAACTCCAGAGGCTTAAGGATGCAGATGTCTTGTTGGGTGTTGGGCCAGAACTCAGGAGGACATTGTACACAATCTAAAGAGTCTAAAAGATTAAAAAAAAAATAATAATAATTTAGGACTATAAAAAGAACTACATAATAAAGCCTCATTTTATAGGGTGCATTTTAGTGAGTCAAGGAAATTATGACTGCCTTAGTATTACTGAGTTTCTATCAACTTTCAGCAAAAACCTAATTTAACTCCAGATTACTACATTCACTCCCTGACTTTCATCCCTCAATTTTCTACACTATGTTTGTATGTGTTTCATAATAGGCACTCAGTATTCCATAGGAGGCACTAAACAATTGGCCTAATGTATTGCCGTAACAATTCTCTTAGGGATTCCAGTGCAACAAAAAAAGAAATGAAAATTATTTCCAATAAAACAAATACAATGAAATTTGCTTGCTTACTCACTATTATTGCTTAAAGAAATAAGAGCATGTTCTTAAGCCATGGCACTCTAATCTAGCAACAAATATTAATCTACAAATATTGTGTGTGTAGTGTTTATGAAAACTATCTAGTGTCTTATGTTAAGTAATTTGATATTTCCATGAATCAGTTCTACAATTTTGTCAAATGAGCAGGCCTGGTTGCTGTGCACCTGTGCATCATGGGCTCCACAGGCTTGTGTGAGGAAAGGTCTCCTTTTTTGGCTTATGTTATACTCAACAACACTGGTCACATTAGATCAGTAAACTGTATTAGGATGTTCTGCGGTATAATATGAGTTGCACTCCTGTTACTTTGTGTAAAATGGGGGCAGGGGAGTGACATAGTTCAGCAATGCACCATGCTCTGAGAGTCCTTGATATTTTTATCGTATGGACTGAGAGTTGAGGCAAAAGAAGAGGGTGGCAACATCATCTCTGGATATTAAAATTTGGGATACTCAACCTGTCTTGTTACTGATCTCTCCTTCTGCACATGGTATACAGTCATAGCAGCAGACTGGTTTTCCTTTCTGCATGGCCTTCCTGGTCCCTTGAGGACAGCTCTCACTGCACACCGACATTGGCACCTATTAAAGACATTTGGTAAACCTTTCAAAACTTGTAACCTTTCAAAACATGTGTGTGTTATACTGTACCTCTAACCGTCCCCCCATCCAGCTGATAGCTCTGCTCATACTAAACTCCTGACCTTTTGGTCTGGACGAGTCATAGTGCCCCACTGTCACAAACTCCAAAGCACCGTCATTCTTAACCTGCCAGTTGATGAGCTCATAGGCAGCCACAGGATCTCCACTGAAATCAAACAAGACCTGAAAACCATTTCTAGTTGTGAAGTTCACTCTCTTGAGGTGGTCAAGTAACTGCAGTGGGAGACATGATTTCATGAAATGTAATTTCCTCTAAACAAATAATACAATTCACCCGTAGCACACAGAAAATGTTAAATACATTTGTGAAACTATTGCATTAGCAAGAACTATAAACGGGAAAATTCCACTGAAGTTCTGTTATTTCTACGCAATGAACTAAATGCAGACCAGTTAAAACCATTCAGAGAGGCAGACTGAGAAATAGTGCATTGAACTCTGGCTCAGCTTTCTTTACAGTGATGTTCATATGAACCAAGGTTTGGAGAGTCTGCAACGCAAATATAGCAATTGAATTTCAAATCCATATCGTATAAAAACATGCGAGGTAGATATAAGATGAAGTTTCAGACGACGTGTTACTGTCACAACCGCTGTAAACGATTACAGATCTAACCTGTGCACTGCGCAAAATATTTATTTGCATTTTCAAATTTGATAAACTGATGGGAGTCCAATTTGTGTTTTCATGTATACAATAACCAAAATAATATTAGATTTATTTATTTCCACGATATTGATTCTTAAATCGTCTGTTTAAGCAGTTTTATACCTGCCATGGTGAGAATTTAATGTTCTTGTCGCACTGATTGTCATTACAGATAACACCGTGGATTGCATGCGCTATTGCATACGTCGCTTTGTACACCATGTTAGTGACGCGCAGCTGCGACGTGTCTGTGTATGGGTTTTGCAGCGCGCTGATGTCCTCGCTTCCATCACATTCCCGCGAGCCCTCTGAGGAGCTTGGTTTCCCTTTCAGGCTGCACCTGAACGAGCTCTCCCAGAACTCCGTTAACAGAGGAGATTTCAGAGCTTGGACTGGAGAGAGGTCTAGAAGAAAATCCCGGAAACCTGGGATGACCGACCTGGGAATGCCAAAACCTATTGCGCCAGAGCACATATTATACTTTAGAAATTCTGGATCTGTGATCCACGTTTCACTACCAATCCATTGAAGTGGGGGTGGGGGTTTTCCCACAAGTTCCTCCATGAGAAGTCTCATGTCTCCCGAGGCAAGGAACGCCACTATGACCCGGGCTGTTGATCTGCGGATAACGTTAGCCACTCTCTCCAGTTTACTGCGCGGTTGTGTCCTGTAGTAGGCCTCGGAGTACTCCACGCAGATCCCCTCCTCTTGCGCAGCTTTTAGGAAAGAAGCCATCCCGTTATTTCCATAATCTGAGTCGCTGCGCACTGCCCCAATCCATGTCCAGCCGAAATGCTTGACCATTCGTGCAAGGGCGGCCGCTTGGTGGTGGTCACTTGGTATGGTCCTTAAGAAGGAAGGAAACTCACGCTTATCACTCAGACACGCGCAGGTTGAGGAGTGGCTCACCTGTTGTGTAGTTACAGTGAGGAGAAAGACAGGAGTTAACAGCTTGTTTCCTTTCAGCTACTAGTTACGTTTGTTCAGGCCCTTCAGTGACTACATTTCAATGGGTGGAAATGCTTAAATGATTATACTCGTACATAGTTAAATTTCAAACACCCCACTCTGTCATAATAGTCATTTTAAATGTATTGAATTTGTAATGTTTTTATTGTTTTATTTATGACACCAACTGACGTGGAATTTGTATTTCTTTTGCAAATAAGTGGAGTTCCACCCTGTAAATGCTGTCAGCAGACTTTAGTACAGTTTGTAACACGTTTACTTATTTTAGAAGAAATTGATAATTGTACATTTTATGTGTTTTCATATAAATGTAACTTTAAAATTCATATATGTAAAGTCAGTCTGTTTCAGATTTTTGTTTGCATTTTATTATTTTTTTTATTTAAACACGACAAGCAGGTTTATTTGAATAAAAGAACTATGCACACTTTTCCTAGTTTGTTTTTGAAGAACGACTGCTCCCCGTCAGAAGCTAAATAATGCTGAAATATTAAAGATAGATTTAACTGACTTTTGAATAGAACACCTTGCGGTGTAAGCTACAGTAATCACCTGCGGAATTCCAAAGAGACCGAGAACTCTGGCCATGCCAATTGACGGTGTGGAGCCAGACTCCCCTATGATAGCAGGGACAGCGGCTGCTGTAGACTTTGAACAAGAATCAGTGTCGTTCAATGTCTCCACGCCATTTGCTAACTGAAAAGTCAGTTTGATGGCCATGGGAACGGCAGCGCACGAGTCGTGTATTTGGTATCCTAGCGTGATTCCCGGCAGAAGATCTGTTCTGTTGTTGATCTGATAAACAGCGAACTCCATGGCACGGGCGATGCGCAGCTCCCTGAAAACCATACTGCTGAAACAGTAAAACGTGTAAAAACAAAAGTAATTTCCTAGAATACTACAAATATATGACTAATGTCAAGAATAATAATTTTGGTTTTCTAAACATTATTCCTTAGTTATTCTAACAGAATGTCCCCCTCCACAAACAAAGACAGACCTCCCAGAACACCGTGGCTGTTGTGGCTGCCTGGTGTAGGTGTTCTGCTCTGATTTCATATAGCTATGGATGGAGAAAATCCCTCCAATCACGAAGTCTCCATTTGCAGAAAGACCAGATAACTGAGATGAAGCCCACAGCCTGCAGCTGACAAGGTTAGCTTTACATGCTGCTGGGCTAAGCCTGGTTACACAAAGCATTGATACAACTAGAATAAAAGCAGAACTGAGCAGCATGGTGTGCTCAGCTCCCAACACTGTGAGAGCTAGAATTACAGTCTTGCGGGTCTTTAAAAATCCAACTTGTTATGCTGTCTATGTAATTGTGGGTGTGATCTGGGCACAGGAAGTGTGGTAATACCACAGGTGTTAATCAAGATGGCCATACTTCACTGATATGTTAAGTAAGTCACATTATGCATACAAAATATCGGAACACAAGACATACATTTTTACTAATTTTATTTACATTTCTAATAACTACACCCTCTCAATAATGATCTAAAGTATTGTTTTTGGTCACTGAGAACATCTAAAATTGTTCTTGTGAAAATGGATGTAAATTGTGTTTTCCAATCATGGTTTTTGTTTTGCTCTGATTTCTAGGGTTAATTTAACTAAATTAAACTTTTTCAAGAGATAAACTGTTTTGACAAAGTTACAGTGTTACATGTTATCATGTAGCATGTTAATTTCATCACTATCAGCACCATTAATATTACCGTATTTTATGAATCTCTTTTTAGCCTTTGCTCTAATCACAGCTTTTACAACATGTTGCAGATACAATATGGAAATAACCTTTACTCAGCTTTTTTACAGGGTATACATACATCTTCTCAATAGTGATGTTACTGATTTTAACGATGGTGGGTGGAACTGCCATCTTCAAATATACATATATTAAAAAAAAACGCATCTCAAGAGCACCAGATGCTGTTCATGGTACTGAAGTCACATTCCTCAGACTGGACCTCACTGAATAAATGCATCTGAACTTAAGCTCTAAAGTGGAAATCAGATTACCTGTTCGTTATTTTATTTGCTCTCCTCACTACATTTAATAATTTCTTTGTATCATTAACAAATCTATTCTTTTAAAGGACACATAACCTATTCCACAGTAATGTAATAAGATACTGTAACAGTTTCAGACCGTCTTGCCTTACTCTTTTTAAATCCCCTCAAAAATGATTTTACATTGTACTCAAAAAACCCTGTACAATGTCCATAAACAATATTGCTAAGAACAGGAGTTAACCCATTAACATATTTGCCCTATACAATACAGCTGTCTGGCACAACATAGAAAAATGAGTCTGCACCATATGACATTTGGATATCAAAGGGCTTAAAGACTCTCAAATCATTGTGTTTAACAACTGAAACACTGCATTTTGTTGCATATTGTCAACAACATGAAAAGCATGAAAGTGCTCTACAAATACAGATTCCATTTTTGATACTAAAAAAAAAATCTCAGAATAATGCATACAATTTTACTGAACACTGGCATATTATCAGCAACATCTGTGCTGAAGTTTAACCCAAGTTGTGACACTTGACGAATCCATTTTAAAATGCTCTGAAATCAAATTACCATTTTCAAAATCAGTCAGCTTTTTAAGTTAACAGGCCCAGACTCAGTACTTTTGGCATACATTGATTCTCAATAACAAGCAACAGCTATTTGGTGTTTCTTAGCTAGGGACTTAGTTGTGTTTTTGAAGTTCTCAGTGCTTGGGGAAACAAAACTGTAAGTAACCTGTAATGTTCTTCAATGAGACATTTTAGAAATACAGTCATTCCCTTGGAAATACGTGGAGAAAACACAATGTTTACAATATGAAACAATAGTTATGATAAATGCCAGTGTATGTCACCTTCAGGGACAATATCTCCAAAGATAAGTGGAATGTTCCAAGTAAGGCATAATATCTCACTGGCATTTAGACTAATACTACCACCAGAACAAAATATGTTTGTGCATGTTAGATGATTCCTTCTATCCATAAAGCCACAGCTTAATGCATATATGTTATCGTTAGTAATATGCTATCGTTAGTAATGTAATATGTTATCGTTAGTAATGAAATTCTGATTAAAAAATTCAAACAGTTTATTCTGGGTTACTCCTTCCAAAATATCACGCATTATATGAAGCACAAAGTTGAACCATGCATTGAAATATGACAATGAATTGAGTATGCTATTGCATTTAATCCCAAAAAAAGAATTTTCCCAAGATAACTGTAATGATTCTCATTTGGTGCGTAACATCACATGAGGATCATTTTCACTAAACACAGTTTGAGCAATTGCTTTAACAACAAGACACCTTCTGCAGTAGTAGTTGGCAGTAAAATACTCCACATAACCAAGAATTGAGTTCATACCCAAGTTGTCGCCTGTTACTTGTGCTATGGTGAAGGACAATTTTATTCCATGTTGCTCTAGAAGCTTTATTTTGCCGATGCCATATTTTTTGCATTTTGAGAATGAAACACGTAAATAAGATGGATATTCATCAGGGATGAATTCAGATGTGGTGGCAAATTACGGAGTGTAAAATATAAACACTCAAGATTTCGAATGCCTTGTTTAGACCCTAATGGATTAGATGTTTCAAAGTCATCATAAACTTGAATTTGCAATACATTTTTGAATTTTGAAAACAATGAGTGATTTCTAAAGTACTTTCCATCACAGAAATCCTGGTATAAGCTATCAAGAGCAGCAATTTTACTGATGTGACGACACACTTCTTTGTTTCTGAAAATAAATTCTGTTTTTAAAAGGGGTACATAAATGAAAGTGTCAGTCACTGGTACTTGCTCATGTACTCCAGATATTTTTGTTTCTCTTTGAATCATCTCTCACACCTAAGACAATTTCAGGTGGCTCAACCACACCCCATTTCCCACTAAAATACTTTGTCCAATTTGAGTTTGTGTTTAATTCACTAAATGGATTGAAAGTATTGCTGAAGACATCCTCCACAGCACTTCTACTGGGATTATCTGAGGGCACAGCACTTAGCACTTGTTATTTAATATTTACATTTACATGAATTTCACTGACATACTCCTCCAAGCTTTCAACAGATAACCCAAAACTGTTAGCAACCCCACTGTCTTGTGGCTTTGTATATAGCGATGGGAGGCATGGTACCCTGTCTCCCTCCGTCAAACTCTTTTCAAATAATCCAAACAATCCTTTTAAGTACTGTGTATGACAATATGCCTCTAAAATAAATTCACTCCATAACTGCATACAACTTATATATCCTGTCCTGGAAAGGGGATCTTTTAATGCAGGTAACAAGGTAACAATTCCCAGTGCATATTACTCCATAGTGAATCACTGAGGGATTAGTCTGCAAAAGGAATTTATTTTGTTTACATGCATAATCATCTGTGTTTTATAGGAATATACAATTAACACAATACTTAATTAACATAAGTTATAATTATTTGTCAGCTTTTGGAAGACTCATGGTACTGAACGCTCAGCTGGGGTGTCTACCTTAAAGTACAGGTTTAATGGATATGTCCTACTCACAGAATTCAGATGGACACTTTATTTGCCAGGTAATTAAACATGGTGACTTTATTTTCATTGTGTGCAATTTTTATGGTTATAATACTCACATGGAAAATAAGTATCTTATTTTATCTATAGAAAATATATTGTTACGCTGGATAAATAAATTTCCAAATGCCACCTTACTGTTAGGAGGGGATTTTAATGATATTTTGGATGTCAATTTGGATAACTGGCCTCCTGGTCAGCATAAGAGGACTAATACTAATCTTAAGGCCTTTATGGATAAATTCAATCTTTTAGATATTTAGAGAGTAAAGCATCCTAGTGACAGATTTTTTACTTGGAGCAATAAAACAGGTTCAAGTCAGTCAAGGATAGATTTTTGGTTGCTCTCATAGAGTTTTAACAAAGATGCTATTGTTGTAGATATATGTCCTACGCCTCTAACAGATAATAAAGTTATACACATTATGATGAACCTTTCTACTTCTAAAGCTTATTCGTTTCACGTAGAGTATTGGAAACTCAATAGCTCTTTACTATGTAATGATGAAGTTAAAGAAAAGGTTAAAGATCTAATCTCATACTTTTGGTCCAAAGCTAATGAAGAACAACTGTTTAGAACTAATTGGGAATTTGAAGTTGGCACATTCCTTTGGTAGTGGTAGGCTGAAGGCCAATTCTAATAGGGCTGAGGAGGCAGGGGTAGAAACAAGGATGACTTGTTTATCTCATAAAAACCCTGCTACTTTGTTAGAACAGGAAAAATCAGAGCTGCAAATCAAATTAAATGTATTATACCAAAAAGCAAAAAGTGCATTTGTCAGATGTAGAGCGAAATGGCTTGAAGAAGGGGAACAAAATTCACACTATTTTTTTAATCTAGAAAAACACCAGGCCAATAAAAATAGTATTAATAGATTGAATATTAGTGGATTTATTACAGAGGATTTTAAAATAATATCAGGTTATTGTACTAACATTTATGAAAATTTGTATAGCTCTAAGTTTTGTTTTTGAACTCTCTGGTGGTTAAATCTATTGATAGGAGTGAAATGGAATTAAGTGATAATCCCATTACCCTTGAGGATATTAAGATTGCGGTGAATACTCTTAAGAACAACAAGTCGCCAGGTACTGATGGCTTGACTGCAGAATTTTATAAGGCTTTTGTTGATGATCCCTTTTCATTTGCTACCTTTAAAGAGAGTATAGGAAAAGAGTGTCTTCCTGCCACTATGATTCAAGGGTTGACTACTTTAATTCCCAAACCTAACAGAGACACATTACTGATTGATAACTGCTGTCCAATCTGTTTGCTCAATAATGATTACAAGATATTTGCCATACTATTGGCTAAAAGACTTAAGCTTTTCTGAACATATTGTTAAAAACTTTATTTTACTGTGGAAAAATTTATTGTTTGGTCTCACAGAAAATTACACATTTAAAAAGTGTCGTGTACATAATTAACCTTATTATTTTGACGGCAAAATTTCATATACATGTATGTAAATTTGCAGGAAAGAAGCCATGCTTTATTGCTTTCAAGAAAGAGTTCAAAAAATAAATTTGTTCAATTAAGTACTCTTCTAAACAAAAGGCACTTAGGACTGTAATGGCTTGTTCTGTATTAGGAATCTTTATATAAGTGATTTTTCCCCCTAGCGTTAAACCCTGTGTTTTATGTTTTACATTGAATTTGTTGTATATCTTCCTGATAACATTCAAATAAATAAATAAATAAATAAATAAAGAAAGAAAGAAAGAAAGAAAGAAAGAAAGAAAGAAAGCATATTTCTTGAAGAACTGCTTCATCCACCTCAGTGCCATAATCATCTTGCACAATCTTGTCCTCTGCAATGGAGAACTTCTCTCTTACTCTGTAGTATTTTTAAAATACATCACAACATTGTGTAGCCCCTACTAACGGACAGCTGACTACGCCACCCTCTATGTAAAGTCACTGTGTATCAGCACTGGGGGAACTCTGCTTCAATAATAGAGAAGCACAGGCCATATAGAAATATAATCTTTATTAAATAACTCTGAATGGGTTATATGGATCGGTCAATCAATTAATAAATAGATAAATACATACATCACACAATAAAAGCCCATTAAGCTACCCATTAAGCTGAGCCAGTTGAGCCATTATTATGAACACTGATCGCTGAAACTAGATCTCAACTAGGGATGCACCGATTCAACTTTCGTTCCTATACCAATGCCGATACCTGGGCTTTGGGTATCGCACCATCCTGAGTATCGATCCAATACCAGTGTTTAATTAATAAAACATACCTCAGACTGTGGAGAGGAGACGAAGATTATGATTAAGGAGTCATCTGTCTTAAATACTTAAATACTGCTTACTCATTTTGGAAGACAATGTAACAAATGCACACACACACATGTACAAGTTGAGTAATTTACTATTAATATAATACCAGCAACTTGGTAAAATATCTTCAAAAGTAACAGGAATTATAATTCCAGTGTTAAAAAAAGTACATTTTTTGGTGCAGAAGCAAATCTTCAGGAATTGCAGTATAAATATTACAAGTGTGTTAAACAAAAAGATGTAAACAAACATCACAGATCTTAGTGCAAACTAGTTCAATCAAAATACACACAGGTTATATAAACAAAACATTCGAAATGAACAGTAATCTATTCTTTGTTTACTGCAAATAGGAAATTATATTTCTGTACAATATATTAGTTGGTACTGAAAAAGCAGCTAATACTGATGTGTGATAGACTCAGAGTATGAGTAACCTGTTGATCTGAATAATCACTTAAACATTAAGCAGCAACGGCAGATTCTTTCTCAAAAAAACAAGCATTTCTGCTCTCTCTGTTGTTAGTCTGTTTCTCTTTTCATCCACAAAGTTTAAGACTGTACTAAACAGACTCTCACTTTCTACACTAGTGCAAGGGGCACTAAGGAATTTTGAGGCAGTGGCAACAAGACCAGGAAACTGAAGTTTGTTGTTCCCAGTATTTAAACGGATAGTCTGAGGTAGGAATGGTTGGCTCTGTCAAATACGTCTGCATTTATGCCTGTAGCTGTTTGGTGCACCAGAATCCTCATGTTCCTTCAAAATTTCATCAAAAGCTTTCATAAAGCTGCTCTTGCTTTTTGTCCTTGGAGCTGCTGCGTCTATGTGAGGGGCTTTTTCCGGTGGCACCAAATCATCTGACCTTTTATCATCCTTGAGTTCATGGACCAGTGCATCTTTTGCGCGTTTGATACCATCTGCACTTGTAAAGTGCCTGAAACAAAAATAAAATCTGGATTAATCGATAGGCTGATCAAAACAATATAAATACACATAGATATTTATCTAAATGGTGCACATGTAAATATTTTAAAACATCAATGTATGTAATAAAATATTACTCTCTTTGTAATTTATCAGGTTTTAATGTACATCCTATTACAAGAGAACCAAACAATATGCTTTTGGAGAAACTGGTTGATAGATATCGAAGGTCTGTAATTTATATTTATGTCATTTAAAAAAACCCACATATATACAATTCAATATAATTGCAAAAATATTTTCATTTGATAATTACTCTTTGCCTGTTGTCCAATAGAAGAGAAGACTTGTCCCATCACTCTTGAAACTGTCTTGGAGTTCGTCTCTGGAGCCTCAGCAGTCCCTCCACTTGGATTTCCCCACCAGCCACAAATTCAGTTTCTGCATGTGCCCAAAAAATCTTCCCTGAAGCAAATACTTGTATTATAGTACTTCATCTGCCAATGCACCTGTCCTATGAAACTTTTAAAAAATACACGACGAAGGGAATTTTGCAAGCTCCAACCTTTGGAGTTGTGTCATGAATGTGACCATGAAAGGTCAAGGAAAAAAAAGTTGTCCATTTTTAAAACAGTGATGTGTTTTGTTACTGTTACTCTTTTAAAAAGTTGGTTCAGTGAACACAATTTTAAAGTGAAATGTGTTTTTCAGTACACAAAATGCAACTTATCTTCACAAATGAAGAGTTCAAATAGTAGTGATAAAATTTTATTAAAACATTTGGTCAAAGGTAGTTTCAGTTGGTTCCAAGCTAAAACATATCAGGTGTTCCTGTTGGAGAGACTAAGTAGTTGTTTAATTTTTTTCAAATAGCTTACCACCTCTGGAGCGTAAAAAATAATTAGAAGAAAGATAATTCAGCTAATAACTATAAATAAACTCATGTCATGTTAAAGTCTGTCCTGTGTTCTCATTGTTGCATTTGTCTTCCTGGCTGAAAGCATATTAATTGAAAACCAAAATATGTCATTCTTTATTCATTCATTATTTTATTAGGAAAGAATATTCAAAGTTTCAAATAAAATTGTGTAAAGACAAAAGCAAGTAAGCTTGTTTATTAATTTTTACAGTTATTGGTTATAGACATCCTACCTTGTAGACATAAATGTAGAACAGATCTAGGAAATAATCTGATATGCCAATAAATGATCAGTTATTGCATCACAACATATTTTCCGATGGGTGACAAATACAAGGAGAAATATGAATATTTGAAGAACCTGGTGAATCTTTCATGCTGTTGGGGCCATTTCTCTGACATGGTTTAGGCCCACTTATCCCTTTAAAGGAAAGTCACTACAGGGGGAAAAAAGGGTTTTTCAAATGTATCACCTGTACTACATAAACAAACATTCTATTGTGGAGGGAATGGCCTCTTGAAAAATGATAATACCACCATCTATAGGGCACAAAAGGTCATTGAATCATTTTACAAATTTAAAAAATGGCATGTAGGTAGTTGTCATTACATATTATGCCACTGGGTAATGTATTTAAAATTTTAGTTATGTATACTAGCACTCTACAGCAACATCATCAAAAAACCTACCAAAGGAATATAAGATTGATGCCCAATCACATAGTTACAGAGACTTGTAGAATCAAAGGAAGCTGGAATGGCTGTACACAGTAGGCCAACACCTTATGAAGATTAATTTAGTTTTTACTTTAATCAGTCTTTTTAGTACCCAACACAGATTTTGAATTCACAACAGCTTTAAAGTAACTTTAAACCTACACACTGCACTTTTACACACGGAACTGTGCATGCACTTTACACATTCTGTTAAAGCCTGCTATAAAGATAGAAAAGGGCATGTCATTAGTTGCTTCAAAATGTCTTGATATAAGGGAGTGGCTGTATTTGAAGAACAAGAGGCATCTGAAATGTAGGTTGAGACAAAATCTTACATCCTAATAATATGGATTGGATCCAGCTTAGTTTCTAGGCTTTCAGTAGCTCATCCCTATAAAATACTGGTGATTGCAGTACAACAAGCCTGGTATTTTAACTTTAGATCAGAAATGTGTTGGATTGCATTGTGCACTCATGCTTATTCTTCCTGAGTAAGGATGTGTTCAGGTGGCACACTATTGACAGCTGTGTTGTCAGTTGCAATGTTTGAGAGCATGCCCTCTGTCCAGAGTTGAGTTGGTGTGCGATTATTTTCTGTTCGCAATCCATGGTTCCAGGCCTGTCTGAAGTGTTCCAGCCTGTTCTGAATATCAGGACAATAAACAATATCCAGAGAAAGCCTATAGATATCACAATCTGGGTTAACATCGTCTGAGTCCTCTAAGCAGTAGAATGTATGGTAAAAAGGTTGCAGTGCATGCAAAAATACATCTAGCCAAAGGTGTTCAATTCTCTGATTGTGAACTGAGTCTCCGGTTATGAAACCACGGTGTTCAAGTCCTTGAACAAGATGCATAAAAAAAGGCAACAAGCAGGATTTCACCACCATAGTCTGATCTGACCCATGATGGTAGTTTGTAGTAAGATATAGTTTTCAAAAACTGAGAAAGCACTGCTATGGCATGATTTTATGTGTTGCAGTTGAGGTAGGTAATCAGTCTTGAGTGTCCATCAATGGTACCATGAATTACAAAGCCCCACCTGTAAAGTTGCGACAACACAAAAAATTTTTTGTTGCAATATGTTACTCTTATGATTAACATCACAGATAAGACCATAAACAAAGAAATAATTATCATTATTGTAGGCAAAGTGGACATTTGACAGATGTTTTCAAATTATTCCTACAATCAACATTTACAACCTTTTGATATAGCAATTTTGATAAACAAGACATGTATTGCCAAAATGTTATCTAAGGTCATCATGTTGTTCAGTTTGTCTTTTTGAAAGCAAAAATAAAAGGTTTACCAAGTGCCATCCAAATATACGACTTGAATTGAGAGCTGATTAAAATACGAACCTACATTTTGTCTGTTTAGATACTCAGCCATCCAAGTCTTGGTGTTCCTAAATGCTTCAATAGAAAGCAACCAGACTTCTTCCTTTATTCTTCATTTATAAATTATATA
>JBBJLS010000018.1:16440906-16453299 GCA_037577275.1 Bryconaethiops microstoma
TCAGTATATTGTTCAGTATATTGTTCAGTATGTTGTTCAGTATATTGTTCAGTATATTGTTCAGTATGTTGTTCAGTGTGTCTTTACAGATTGTTGTTGTTTTATACTGTTGACTGGAATCAGGCTCCTTGTATTTGTTGTTCACACACTTGGCCAATAATTGCGATTTTGATTCTGATTCTGATGTTTTTGTTCTGAAAGTGTGTAATCCTGCGTCTCTCCTCTGCGTCTGCAGCTGATCAGTGATGGCAGTGTTTGTGCCGAGGCGCTGTGGGACCACGTCACCATGGACGACCAGGAGCTGGGTTTCAAGGCCGGAGACGTCATCGAAGTAGTGGACGCCACCAATAAGGAGTGGTGGTGGGGTCGCGTGCTGGACAGCGAGGGCTGGTTCCCTGCGAGCTTCGTCCGGGTAAGAGAGCACCAGACTCTGTATTCTGGGGTTGCAGGTCTGGTCCTGGGGGCCTGGTGTCCAGACCAGTGTGGCCGTTCCTCCTCAGACACACTCTTTAACTAAATAACAGGCGAGAAGAACCAGGTGTGTTTGAGCAGGTAGAACAAGCTGGGCTGGACTTTTCTGGACCAACCTGCTGGAGCTGGTCGATTTCAAACTGCCTTCAAGTGCACTTGGAAAGATCATAATCATGAGTTCAAGTACATGAACGGTCGATCCAAGTTCTAGCAGCTTTTTTTCGAAGAGACACATATACGCATACATATGTAGGTTATATATTTGCATACACGCACAAATGTCAATATTTATATTTTTTGTATTTGTTGTAAAGTTTACTTTTTTATTTTATCTGGTTTTGTTGTGTAGCTTTTATTCTATTGTTTTGCTGCTCTTACCTCTGTTCTGTCCACTTTCTGCCAGAACAATGCGAATTTCCCACCGTGGGACTAATAAAGGTTTAACTTATTTTATCGAGTTGCCCAAGTTGTGATGGTGCAGGGCAAGAGGGTAGGATGGTCATTTTAAAAATACTATAAGGTTGTACATTAAATTACATGCTCTAACCAAGTGTGTCTCATAAACAAAAAGTTAGATCATTTCTGAACAACCATTTATGCTTATTTTGCAAAAAAAACGCACTTTGATCTGAATATTAACTGGCTAGTCTGTCGCAGTAAAGAAGAAAAAGACTACGTCCTCATTCCAGTGAATTTCTCGGTTAAGCACTGATGAGTAATTTACATTTCCAAAATGGGAAGTAGGATCTTACGACAAGCACTTGAAGGCAATATTAGTCCCTGAAGGTACAAACAGTGTAAATGTTCCCTTCAGTGTCCAGCGTGGTCCTTCAGGACCAATTTGTCACCCTAAATGAGTTTTAAAGGTTTCGTTCACTTTCTATTGGGAAAGAGGAATTTTAGGAGAACCCGACAATTCTCTTAATGTAATAATTGAACGGCTCCTGATCTTGGTCCAAGTGTGATAGAGCATCTGATGTAACAGAATTAGCAGTTAGCATTCTCCTCCTAGCGTGTTGAGCCTGTCCTTCACCCTCTCAGTCTTTGTGGTATGCCATGATTGAAGGAGTCCAATCTAGTGGGTGATACTGGAGACTAAATAGGGCAGAAAATTAGGAATCCCCCCAAATTTAGACCAAATAACTCAGTTCTTACAACATTACAAAGAAATGCCTAGAGGCAGGCAAACTTTAAACCTTGAGTTACATGCAGATGCCTGGCCTGTGTTTTACCAGGCAGAACCTCAGTTTGGTAATTTAATGGTAGGGGAAACACTGAAGAACAGTCAACCCTGTGAAACTCAAGCCTGGACAAGTCGTACAACGTCAGAAACCACATAATCAAGTTTATTAGAGATAGTTTGAGGCGAGTGTGTGACGATGTAGGTAATAATATTGTTACATTTTATTGTTAAATTCTCTTTGTTCACAGTTACGTGTGAACCAGGATGAGCCGATGGATGATTATCTGGCGCAGTTGGAGGGAGCTCCAGAAGGTGGCGCTGGTGTGTGTCGCTCTCTGGGACCCGGCCTGCCCTGCAAAGAGCAGATGAGGGCAAACGTCATCAACGAGATCATGAGCACCGAGCGGGACTACATCAAACACCTGAAAGACATCTGTGAGGTCAGAACACGTCCTTCTTCTTAAAACGTCCTACAGAACCGGTGGTTTAATAACCGATGAGCCCTGGAGAACCCAAATTATTGCAGAACTGCCCTGAATAAATAGCGAGACGGACGTTTATTCCAGTCTAAATGAAGTAACCCGTGAGTTTACACTGATACGAGGTACAAAGATGAAGTCTGGGCTAAGTCTGGAGGCCCATAAGAAGAACAGATCATTATAGATACAGATAATAAAGTCTAAAGCGTTACTTCAGCAGGAGTTCCCAGGACGGTTGACATCATGATTGTTCTTGAATTTTAGGGCTACATCAAACAGTGCCGCAAACGGACCGACATGTTCACGGAGGAGCAGCTGCGAACGATCTTCGGAAACATCGACGAGCTCTACCGCTTCCAGAAGAAGTTTCTGAAAGCTCTGGAGAAGAAGTTCAACAAAGAGCATCCCCACCTCAGCGAGATCGGCTCCTGCTTCCTGGAGAACGTGAGGACGCCCGTCTGTTTTTCTCATTATGTTAAATTCATTCTGTACACAACCTGGGGGCCAAATTTTAAGTGTAAAGTGACCACCTTGTCATAGGTGAACAAACCACAGCACACTGTGTGAAATTCTTCCTCTGCATTTAACCCGTTAAACCAAGTGAATCAGCGGTTTGGGGACGGTCCTTTGCTCAAGGGTACCTCAGTGGTGCCACTAGTAGTCCTGGGATTCAAAGCCACGACCTTTTGGTCACAGGGCCAACTCCCTAACCACTAGTCTACCGACTGCCCCACAGTTTTACCACGCAGCTCTATGGCCCCTAAAACAAACTAACTTTTGGCACAGGCCACCTTTCATGTTTTATATTTTTCTCCCAACTTTAAAATGCAGTAAATAAACAATGTTTATGAAGAGCGTGTACCGAGAACATCAACACCTCGCCTAACCAGGGGCGCCAAAACTTTTGCACTAGACAGTGTGTGTAAGACCAACTGTGACTGGAATCTGTGGATCTGATCTTGATGTTCAAATTACAAAATTAAACCAAAACACAAACAGAAGCAAGTTTCCTCATCTTGGTGTTTTCTTCTACCTGACTGTCCTCCAGCAAACGGACTTCCAGATCTACTCGGAATACTGCAACAACCACCCCAACGCCTGCCTGCAGCTCTCCAAGCTCATGAAGATCAAGAAGTACGTGTTCTTCTTCGAGGCCTGCCGCCTGCTGCAGAAGATGATCGACATCTCGCTGGACGGCTTCCTCCTCACGCCGGTCCAGAAGATCTGCAAGTACCCGCTGCAGCTGGCCGAGCTGCTCAAGTACACCAACCCCCAGCACAGGTACCGGAACCGGCGCCCGGGTCCAGTCACTTTATCACATCCGGTGTTTCTCCACGGACCACCGTTACGTGAAGAACACGTAACTCTGAAGAACACGTGGTCAGATAAGAGAAACCTTTATTAGTCCCACAGTGGGAAATTTGCATTACAGCAGTAAAGTGGAGAGAACAAATGTAAGAGCAGCAAAACTATAGAATAAAAGCTATACAGCAGTACAGAATAAAAAATACACTTTACAAATAGTATAAAAATATAAATATGGACATGTGTGTATTGAAAAATATATAGATATATATGTATATGTAAACCTATATAAGTATATGTATGTATATACACATTGACCATTTGTATGTATATACATGTATGTACAGAGTGGATATATATATATATATATATATATATATATATATGTATGTATACATTTTTTTGCTTTTGTGACGCCTGGGCCTTGTCGGCCACGCCCCCTCGTCTTCGTGCTGAGTTTCTAAGCACTGCCCAAACATAAACAACCAGCATGAATACATAATTTTTCTTGCATTTTAGTACTAAATTGTTAAGAAAAATATAATTGACTAATTTTGTGACATAAATATTAGTGTAAATTCAGCTACATTTCCGTATAAAATATAACTATAAATGTTTTGGTTCTGTGGAGAGAAACATTAAGAAAGGCGTCTTGGTGAAACACGGCTGTACTCAGAGGCAGGAGGTTTGAAAGTAGCCAATCCGAGAGCGTTATTTATTTCTCCTTGCTGCTGATTGGCTGCTGCCCTTTGACGCAGCTGCAGTCCAGAATTTCCCCCGTGGAGTGTCGCGAGTGTTCTCTTGTTCTCCTGTACTGTAAATTAAATCAATTTATAACTGTATTTACCTACTAATACCAAAGAAAAAGACGCACGTGCATGAATTACAGTACCGTCTATACAGGGGTAACATTGGTATTTACATTCTAGCACTGTAGGAGTTCAGTGTAAACTGTACAGTACGGATACAGGTTTACCGTTACATTTTCTTTCAGGGCAATGTATTAAGCTGAGCTTAAAATGAAATAAAAGTGTTTTGGGGGCATATTTAGGCATTTTTTTTACCACATCAAATTAACACTGAAATCATTACATGCTGGTGCTCTTGGAACTTAACGGTTTACTTATATGTATATGTATATGTGTGTATGTATGTATTTGCTTCATCATATATATGTATGTATGCATCTGGTATCTTTCTTACTCCCATAAACCAGTTTGATCCAGACTGATGACTGATCACTTTCCCCCGACTTACCTCCATTTGACCCTACAGAACTTCAACAGGAGGTATCTCAAGTAATGAACTACATTCTGAGAGCAGCTTGCCTCAGTCTGGTCTCCGGGCCACGTGATGTCAATCTCATAAATGACCAGCTCCTTCCCAGCCTCCTGAGCTCCATCGAACATGCCTACTTTAACCAGCTCAATATTACCACCTCCACCCTTCTGCCAGTTGATCAAGTCATAGGATGGAATTGAGTCCCCTTTTGTGTCAAAGTTCACCAACTCTCCCGCGATCGTGAATGACACCTCTTGGAGGTAATGCTGGAGCTTTGAAACCAGAAGCATAAAGGCATTCAATGCCAATAATTACTCATGATTCATTGTGAAATTGTGTGGGACGACATGTACCTGCCATGGAAAGATTTTAGCGATGTCTGCACAAGTGGAGTTACTGAATGGCCCATTTCCAGGTTGGCAGGAAATGAGATTGTGGAGGGAGTGAGCAATAGCATACACTCCTTTATAGACATTGTAAGAAATGCGAGGGTTAGAAGTGTTCATGAAGGCAGAGTTTTGCTTCTTGATGGTCTCCTGCCCTGTGCAGAGCGGTAGTTTAGTGCTACTGCTGGACGAAAAAGGAGTGCAGCCATAAAGAGCCTCCCAAAGCTCCTGCACAAGAGAACTGGAGGGGTACCTCTGTGGGTTCACTGTGGTCAGATATTCTCTCAAGCCTGGGATGTACCCCTGCCTTATACCAAACCCAATAGTGCCTCCAAGAAATGGGTAGTACTCACTTCCAGTGAACACTGCAGCTGTGACCCAGGCCTCACTGGCGATCAATTGGATTCCAGTGACATTTAGATCCATGTAGTCTCTCAAGAAAGGCGTGAGCTCGCCTTCAGCTGAGAACACAACCACCACTCGGGCACTGGAGCTGTTCATTACTCGGATGATCTCCACTGCCTTCTGGCTGTCATACAGCAGGGGGATCATCAGCTGGTATGCCACACACACGCCTGTGCCCTCCAGCTCACTTAGCAGGCCCTGGAGGGCAAAGCGCCCATATTCGTGGTCCCCTCGCACCACCCCTACCCATGTCCAGTTAAAGTGTAGCAGCAGTTTGGCGATGGCTTTCACTTGGTATGCATCACTGGGGATTACCCTGAAGAAGGTAGGGAAAGCTTGTCTGTCACTCAAGCAGGCACAGGAAGAGAAGTAGCTGATCTGAAATAGCGATGGACAGCATTTAAAAAAAATCTTTATGAGCAACACTTAGCTCATACTTTTACAGCCCATATTTCATGGGCAAGTGAAGTTTATATTTTAGTGTGAAGTGTATATTTTACATAGTTACAGAAACAAGAAGGACTCACTCTCTCTATCTCACTCACTTACACTCACACACACACACACAAACTCAGTCATTAAGGCTTACAAGGTTCTGCAAATCATTTGACCATGGAGTAGTAAATTAAATTTATCCCAAAAACCTATATTACTTACTGTTAGTTGTTTTTAACTTCTTTTCAGTAATTTCACCTATTGAAACTTTATGGCCTTGGCAGAAAATCTGGCTTGGTTCAAGGAAGTACTTCTTAAATTATATGTATAATTTCCTGAAATAAGCCAATTTTTCTGACAAACTTTTACTAAACACAATGTGTAGAAACACTGAATCATCTACAAATAAACTGAATATTCTCATAATAATTAGAAATATTAACCACAGATTTACTAGACTTATCTTGCCAAAATATCATTCTTTTGCAGTATATCTTTATACACAGTGCTTACCATTGGGATTCTGAAAGGTTGCAAAATTCTAGAAACCACTATAGACTGAGCTGATCCAGATTCACCGATGATGGCCAGCATTGGGCTAGCACCAGAACACATAGGGCTTTTTGCTTCGTTTAGCCCGTTCATAATAGCTAGAGCTGCTCTCTGCCCTGTGAGGGGGTATGCGCAGGAGTCAAATATTTTGTAGCCCACAGTGAGGTTGGGTAACAACTCGCTGCTGTTATTAATCTCCTCCACTGCGAGCTTCATGGTCAGAGCCCAGCGGAAAGCTCTGGGATCAAACCTGCATATTGAAAGAATGAACCACAACATGAATATCAATCTTTAATATCTAAGCAGGCTCTGATCTCCTACATGCATTCTCCATTCTGCCCTATAACCAGCACATTTACACACAGAAGACTGTTGTCCTGAGAGCACACTCAACATTTATTACATAATTGCTCACTGATTATTTTAATTGACTATTTGGTTTAAGAAAAAGCTTAATTTAAGATGATTAAGAGGATTATCTGTTTGGTGGATTCTCACCCATTGCACAGCACCTGTCCTGGTTTATAAGTGCAGTTCAGGTCTGCCATTTCCTGGTTGTAGTGTAGAGGAAAAATGCCCCCTAGGACAAAGTCTCCACCAGCTATGAAGCCTGGTTCAAAGTCATTCTGCAGGATGCACTGAGTATCTGAAGCTTTACTAAAGGGGAGAACTAGGAGCCATAGCAGCAGAAGAGTCATCCTCAGTGACGAACTCCTTGCGATGAGAACAAAAAGGACAGGCTGCCATGCTTTATAACCCACCAGTAGGCTGCCCTCCATCCAAACTCATGACATAACCCACATTTAAAATCCCACTGGACATTTATGGATCATAAGCATGATTAGCATCACTCTTATTTAACAGAATTCTTTATCATTAATGTTAATATAATATTTATATGCGGTTAAAACATGCCATTTGCCATCACATTTCACATAGGGGATAAAGGTATTTTTCTATATTGTATCAGCACCACGCCTCATAAATAATGAATTCACTCAATTTTCGGTCTAAAAATTCAAAACAAAATATAAATACTACAATCTGTAAGCTCTAACTGTTCTGAGTTCTAAAGTTTGTCCAGTAAATGTGAATTTTGTTATTCAGGTACTGATAGTAACCCAGTATTGGGGTGAAATCAAGATACAATCTTAGTGAAAACATATTAAACTTTCATTAAAGCAATCTATTCTATGATATGACTGAACCAATCAACAAACATCAGTTCAGATTGTATGAGATTAATGTCTAGCAAAAGGGTGAACCAATTGTGTATTGCTGACTACAGTATGTTGGAGGAGTAGGGGGTTCCTCATTGGTGTATGGTATTCATATAATACACTTATATGTAAACTCATTTGTGATATTTATTACAAATGATCATTTTAAAGCACTCACAAAGGACAAAGTGACATGAAGGTTTAGGAATTTCATGTTAAAATTACATAGAGTATACATTGCTTACTTTGTTGCCTTACCCATTAGGTGCTGTTTGGTATTCTTATCTGGTTTGAGCAGAATAATGTAACATTTTGGAGCAAACAAGCAAAAAAGGAGGGCAAAGCTAGATGCTAAAATAGCAAAGATTTCGACAGCAGTAGTAAATTTACCAGGTGAACTGACATAGGCAGGCACAAACGCCAGCCACACTGCACAAAATATCAACATGCTGAAGGTGATATATTTAGCCTCATTAAAATTTCCAGGCAATTTGCGAGCCAGGAAGGCCAAAACAAAGCACAGGCAGGCCAAAATGCCAATGTAGCCTAGCACACACCAGAAAGCCAGGTCAGAACCCACACTACAGTCCAGAATGATCTTGGAATGCTGATATTGTGTGTTTCTGTAGGGGAATGGAGGGGATGCTATTAGCCATGCCGCACAGATAACCATTTGTACCAGAGTACAGCTAAAGATGATAATCCTCTGCTGTACAGGCCCGAGCCACTTCATTACATTGTTTCCGGGACGAGTGGCTGTGAAAGCAGCCAGAACCACTAACGTTTTGCTCAGGATGCAGGAGATGCAGAGGGAGAAGGTGATGCTGAAAGCAGTGTGGCGCAGCATGCATGACCAGGACGTGGGCTCTCCGATGAAGATTAGCGCACACAGAAAACAGAGTGTCAAAGAAATCAGGATAAAGAAACTCAGCTCTGAGTTGTTGGTGCGCACTATAGGAGTCCCTCGATAGAACAGGAATATTGCCAGCACAGCAACTGTTAGACAAGACCCTACAATGGCTATCACCATCAGGACAACTCCCATTGTATCCCTATGAGATAGGAACTCAACAACCTTGGGGATACATACTGTTCCATTGGCATTGGACCAGAATTCCTCAGGACAAGTCATACAGTCTATTGAATCTTCAGAGACAAATACAAAAACGAAGAAAAATGTAATACGGTTACTTCCATATTATATATATATATATATATGCCTAATATATATCATAAATACATGATACTCCTTTTATATAAACTTTATATATAATATTTTTTCCTGGCTTTACACTGCATGAACATTTCACAATTTTAGGACTCATAATTCAAAATTAATAGAAGATAAAATATTATTACATTAATGTGCATGGAAATGCATAATGTTTTTTCCAGTGTCATGAATTAACATGTTATCTTTATTTTTCTAATTTATTACTTTAATATATATAAAGAGTACAGAGATCACACATAGCTGCTGCATCCAGCCATTAAAAAAAAAAAAAAAAATATTTTCATGTCTTTAACATTGATGATAAAATTCAAACCATATCATATTATTATCATGCTCCCATACCTGTCTGATTACTAATTTTGCCATTGTCACATGGTACACAGTCAAAGCAGCATAGAGGCTCTCCATGACGGGTGGCCTTCCTGAATCCTGGAGTGCAGCTGTCAGTGCAGATAGATACTGGGGCCTGTTTAAAATAAATGGACACAACATAAAATAATGAAGCCAAACATATACTATATGGCAAATACCAGCAGTCAACATTTATGAATATTATGGGCATATAAATGTGGCACATGGGAATCATAACGGAATCCGGTGTAGTTTTTTTTTCGTATTGCTTAAATTAGACACTTGCATTTTTAATTAGCATGCTTGACTGAACAGCATAACAGTCTCTTTTTTTTTTTTTAACCCAATCATCATTTCAGAATTTTTCTAATTTCACTGTGCAGTGATAAATGTATTAAAGCAAAATTAGTGTATGTTTGCACATCAACAGATGGCACTGTAATACAAAACACTGAGCACCTTGCCTTGCTCTGGTTGCCCGGCCACACAACTGCCTGATCCTGGATAACCAACTCATTCCCAGCATCCCTTGCACCATCATAAAGACCCACTTTGACAAAGTCAGTGTCTCCATTTGTCCGTCTCTGCCAGTTTATTAAATCATACGATGGAACAGAATCTCCTCTGGCATCGAAGTTTACATGTTCACCAGAGACTGAGAATGACACCTCCTGAAGGTAATGTTGAAGCTTTCATTTTGAAGGAGGGAGTTACAAAGAAAATATGATTTGACTTTATTTTTTGTTGTGTGTTAATTCCAGCAGTGAATATACATGTATTGAATTTATGATCATATTTTACACCACTCATTACAATAAAATTTAAGTGACATCACAGGTACAAAATAACCAAGTGTGATAAAAAAGTCAGTGTAACTTTTTAAAAAGCACTTTACCTGCCATGGATGGATATCATTGATGTCAGCACATGATGAATTATTAAAAGGCCCATTTCCAGGCACGCACTGAAAAAGATTATGTAGAGAGTGAGCAATGGCATACACTGCTTTGTACACATTATAAGTGACACGAGGACTGGAGGTGTTCATGTAGGCAGAATGCTGCTTGTTGAGGGTCTCCTGCCCCATGCAGAGGGGCAGCTGAGTGCTAGTGCTGGAAGAGAAGGGAGAGCAGCCATAAAGCGACCCCCACAGTTCCTGCACCAGGGGACTTGAGGGATAACTCTGTGGGTTCACTGTCATCAGATACTCCTTCAGCCCTGGTACATATCCTTGACGGACAGCAAACCCAATTGTACCAGCCAAGAATGGGTATGTTTCTGCTAATATTGAGGCCGTCACCCAGGCCTCGCTGGCTACCCACTGTATTCCTGTGATGTTTTGATTCATAAATTCTCTTAAAAATGGGTAAAATTCCCCTTCACCAGAAAACACAACCACCACCCTCGCCGTGGACCTTCTCATCACATTCAGAATCTCGAGGACTTTCTCTTGTTTGAAAGCTTTAGGGATCATTTCATGATATGCCAGACAAATGTCAGTGTTTTCTATCTCTCGCTTTAGGCCTTGTAAAGCAAACCTGCCATAATCATGGTCTTCGGTAACCACACCGACCCATGTCCAGCCAAATCTTTTCAAGAGTTGAGCAACAGCTTTCACTTGATAGTCATCGCTTGGAACTACGCGGAAAAATGTCGGGAACTGTTTCCGATCACTGAGACAAGAGCAGGTTGAGAAGTAGCTTATCTGTAAAAGCAAAAAATAGCACCTTTGATAAAATGCACCATTTGCCCTATGTTGTTTAATTAAATTAACTGACTCCTGAATAAATCAGAATTTTAAGGAAAATTTAGCAACAACTTTACATATAAGGGCAGATATTGCTGCCTTTGAATTCATTCCAGACACACTAAATGAGCAGTGCAAAAACCAAAACCAACCACCTTTTACCATGGGTATTCTGAAAGGTTGCAGCACTCTAGAGACAACAATAGTTTGTGAAGATCCAGATTCACCAACTACTGCAAGCAAAGAGGCCCCACCAGAACACTTGGAGCTCTGAGCAACATCCTGGTCATTCAGTACACTCAAAACTGCCCTCTGAGCTGTGACCGGGGTGGCACAGGAGTCAAAGATCCTATAGCCTAGCGTGCGATTGGGCAGCAGGTCTACACTGTTATTGATCTCGTCTACAGCTAGCCTCATGGTAAGAGCCCAGCGCAATGCTCTGGAATCAAACCTGCAATATACATTTAAAAATATTGATGACTTGATAGTAACAATATTTTCCATACTTTAGTCTGTTTAATGCACTATAATTTTTAAGGTTAGGGGAACAAGAATGTTAAAAAAGGTGAAAACATGCACAAAATTGCACCCAATGATCAACAGTCTCACCCTTGACATTGTGCTGCCAAAGGTCTGTTGGTGTAGTCTGCTGTTGGCTGTTCCACTCTGTAGTGCAAAGGGAAAATGCCTCCTATTATGATATCTCCATTCGCCATGAATGCAGGTTGACCAAAATCTCCCTGTGCTGAGCATGCAGGTGGAGCAGACAGAGCTGGGCAGGTAAGGAAAAATGCAGGAAGAAAAAGAGAGATCATCATTCTGCCAACATCCACACAGACAAAGACAGCCCTACCTTGCTTTTATATAGGAGGTTTGACCCCTTCCATCCTATTATGGTTAATATCTCCCTGAATGACAGAGAAACACTACCTATGATCTTACACACACACACACACACACACACACACCAGAATGCTAGTTTGATGAATAATTGAAATATTTTATTACAGTTAAAATATGTGCTCAATGTGATCAGCTGATTAAGATAAATAGCAATTCCTTCATATATATTTGAAATCTGTTTTTCATCCAAGTGTAATTGAGCAGCCAAAATATTTGTTTAATTCTTTAGTTTTGCACTGGAACTACAAAGCTAATATAGGTAAGAAATGGAAGAATAACCAGTCATTTACCACTATTTAAATGACTTAATCCTGCCCTGTTGTGTAGCAATGTTAAATGCATGTCAGGGCTGGGGGCTTATGACGGTGGGTGGCCACTAGGGGCCACCCTTGTGAAAGTCTTTTGTTTCCTTGAGTGTTGATTATTAGTTCCACCTGAGTG
>JBBJLS010000018.1:16465826-16487549 GCA_037577275.1 Bryconaethiops microstoma
GTTTATAGTTTTGTTTCCAGGATTGTTTAAGTTTAGTTTTTGGCCATTGTGCTTCCTTTTGTTTCTTTTTTCTTTAAAAAAAACCCTTATCACTAAGATGTCTACCTGCGCCTGTGCCTCCAACCTACCTGGTTCAAGTCAGATCATGACACAGACCGCATGAAATTTGCCAGAAAGTGTGTTGGAGATTCTCAAAACATGTGGAAGAAGGTGCTGTCGTCAAATGAGACTAAAACAGAATTTTTTGGCCATCAAGGGCACCACTATGTCTGGCACAAACCTAACACCTCTCATCATGCTGATAACACCATCCCCCACAGTGAAGCATCGTAGGGGCAGCATCATGCGGTAGGGATGCTTTTCACCGACAGAGACTGGGAAACTGATCAAAACTGAAGGAAAGATGGATGGCGCAAAATATAGAGAAATTCTTGAGGGAAATCGGTTTGAGTTTTGCAGAGATTTGAGACTGGGATGAGGTTAACCCTCCAGATGGACAACGACTGTAAACACGCTGCTAAAGCAATAGTTATGCATGCTCAGTTTTTTTGTCTTATTTCATGTTTGTTTCACAATAAAAAAAATAGGAACACTGGTGAATTTTCCCAGAAGTGGCAGTCCTACCAAACGCACAGTGATGAACATGAATGTGCTGACCCCAATGGTTTCCAAGTCTCCTAAACTGGAATAATGTTCTGTGGACTTTTTTGGAAGACTGGAGCCCTGTCACATCTAATGCAGCATTCCACCATATGAACATTATACTAAAAGTTAAACACGATGTAATGTGAAGCTGTGGGAATGCTTCAGGATTTGGGTCCCTTCTAATAACTGGGAGAATTCATAATTCTGCTATCTACCAGAAAATCGTGCTGTGGAATGTCGAATCATCAATCTGTGATCTGAAACTCCAATGCGGTTGGGTTATGCAGCAAGACAGGAATCCAAAATACAATAGCAAATTCACCAATAAACTAAATTAAAGTTTTGGAGTGCCCTAGTCAATGTCCTGACTTGACATTCATTGAGACCTTAAATGAGTGGTTTATAATCAACATCCCTCCACAATGGCTGAATTAAAGCAATTCTTAAAGAAGAGTGGGCCAAAATTTCTTCACAACAATCTGAAACAGGTATAAGAAGCTATGGTTTACAAATGTAGCTATTACATGTGGTTATTAAGTTCAGTGGGCTTTTCCACTTTTCACATGAGTTTTTAATATAAAGATAAAGTTAAAAAATTAAATTAAAATGAATCTCTCCAATAAATATAATGATGAAAAGGTTTTGTTAATGTTGACTTTGATAACAACAACGACACTAATTATCAATTTTAAAATAAAAGAATTAATGGAAAAACTAAAATAACATTATATGACGAAAATGACATTTATTATCTTTCATTTTATCTTCTGTCAGAATCAGTGGTTTGCAGATGTAGTTGCTACATGTCAGTATTAAATTTAAGGGGCTTTTTCCACTTTTCACATGAGTTTTTAAAGTAAAGATTTTATACCAATTAAAATGAATCTTACTTTCCACTTTTTACATAGGTGATACAAATGTTGCACTTTTTTTCTTTAGAAACTGTGTTTTGTTTTCCCCTTGTTCTTCACGTCCTATTTTAAACTTTATATAAGGATCTGAAACCATTTAGTGTGGCAAATACACATACTTGTTTCCTGACTAAATTTGGGTTATTTGAAAATCTAAATTGTTCCTCCTCTTTCATTGGAATATGGCTATAAAAAACTACATTTACATTTTAATCAGAGACAAAAACTACATGAAAGGATATGAAATATCAGCACTGAGCAGTGATCCCATATTAGCAATAAATTGCTGATTCAGACTAATATCCTACACTTCATTGGTCTTTTGTGAATGCTGGGAAAGTTCATGACTACCCCTCAAACCAAAACCTATAACACCCCTCAGCACATGTTAATAAAGCTGTTTCTTTCCTCCAAAGGAGCTTTGCACTTCACTGCTGAATCAATTAACTCCTCTAAACTTCCACGTCTGCAATGCAATAAAGTGTGTAATTAATTTCTTATGCACGTACCAATTCATCTCCTACCCTCTTGCACATATATCCTTTGTGGCCTTCACTGCACAGCTGAACACAATAAACATTAACCCCTGAGGAGGAAAGAAAATACCCTTAAGATTCTGGTATTGAAGGATACAGACCACCATGTTGTTCCAAAGTGGCTCAGCAAACAATGTGGTATAATCCGAGTTGGATAACCAGAATTACCGCACAGTCCTAGCATTGGAGCAGTGTCTGTAGTCTTTCATGTCGAAAGAATGGTTCATGCATAATCCTTCTGTGCCCCCAAAAAAGCATGTCTTTACCTAAATGGCAGGGCCACCTTTCTTTTTCACACATCTGTGTTGTGTAAATTGAAAGATACAACTCCTTCAAAATTCCTTTTAAATTCCAGGTTGTAAGGGAATAAGATAGAGAGAATGCCAAGGGGGGCTGAATACTTTTGCAAGACACTGTAAATTTAGTTGATAATAGGGAGCAAGTAGACTTGACACACTCAGGGTTGATTACCACCTGACCTGTTAAATCTCAGCATTACTTAATTAGAAAGTTTCCAGCAAAGTGAAGTAGGGTAAAATGTTTCAACAAGCTGTACTCTATGCTTCAAAAGACATTTCAAAAGAGATTCAGACTGGGAAGTGTTACAAAGCCCTTTCTAAGGCTATTTGTCTAGTGATTCACAAGGAGAACCATTATCCCTAAACTGAGAAAACTAGGAACACTGGTGAATTTTCCCAGAAGTGGCAGTTCTATCAAAAGTGATGAACAGTGATGAACATCAGTGAGCTGACCCCAATGGTTTCCAGGTCTCCAAAGCTGGAATAATGTTCTGTGGCCTCAATTTACTGGAATACTGGAGCCCTGTCACATCTAACGCAGCATTCCACCATATGAACATTATACCAACAGTTAAGCATGGTGGTTGTAATGTGAAGGTGTGGGAATGCTTCAGGGTTTGGGTGCCTTCCAATAACTGGGAGATAACCTTTCTTTTTCACACATCTTTAATGTTTAATCCTGTGCTTTTAGTATTTTGTGTCATGTGGCTCCAGGCAAAAGGTGTATTTATCTGGGATTAGCTCCATTTGCACAATTTGTAATCTTAACTAACATGTTTGTCTCCAACCCAAACTTTAAAAACAAGACAAAAACAAAGAGAGCAATAAGCAAAGAGAGCAATCACAGTGTGCAAGACATTGCCAGTGAATACAATAAACTGACACAGCAACACAATGCAATGAATGACTGAAATGAAACCAGGTTTTACACCCATATTGGTTTATACCCTTATTAGGTTCAAAAATGTGTTTTTTTCTTTGATTTTTTCCAACAAACAAATATTTTCAACATTTTCACCAGAACTGTTCAGTGAGGATATAACCAAAGCCTTTCCTGAGACAAAAGCAGGATGGTTCAGTTCTGATTGCAGAAGCAAGCCAATACTTCAATTGATTGGGGCATGCAGATCCAACAAATTCACTCCAGTGTATGCTTAAACAGTTCTTTGTGTCTTTGATAGATATTGTTATTTAAAGAGCCTTTAAAATGTTAATACATAGCACCAAAATGGAATCTGCAGTGTTGAAAGGGTCAAAAAAACTACTATACAGAAGCCTTTTGCTGAAAGTGTACACAGATATAAATGGAAGAGATCATGCCATCAAGCACTAACCTTTTTGACTACCTTGGACAGGAAATACACAGAAGTCAAGAACATTTGAAACACTGACAATTTGTTTTATCTGTGTTTGTGAAATTATTTTAGGTGTCCACAGAATCTATTTGCAAGAAATAGTTTCTGTTCATGATAGATGTTTTGGTCATCTTAAGGGCTAACACACCCCAAAGTAAATGACACTTTAACAAACTGAGGAAAACTTACTGTTTTTACATTCTCTTAGAAAACTTACATTCTCTTAGTTTTTTTTACTCACTGGAGATGTGTAAGTAGAGAATGTAATAATGACTAAATGTAAAAGATTAACATGCCTGCTTTCAAGCATTGTTGATTTTCTTTTTTATTTATCAGTTGTAAAAGGTAATGCAATATTCATAAACACAACAAAAGGATTTTTTCAGCTTCATTTTACTTTTAGGTTTTAGGTTTTCTTTACTATGTTTGTTTCAATACTTTGAAAACAACTGTTTTTAAAAAAATCTGAATTCATCTATCTCTTTTTCTTATATATTAGCTTAGAATTGCAACTGTGAATTTTGGTTAGTTTAGCTAAACCAAGTGGGCAAGATGGTTGTTCTTTATTGCTCTGGTACCAGTGAAAGCTAATATAAAAAAGCTGTTAAAACTTCAGGGGGCTCTAGTTAGCCTGTAAAAATATCTCAGAAACTAGCGGGCCAAATTTCTCATATGTTCAGATGCTCTTCTTTCTTTATTACTGAGAAGTTTTGTAAAGCCAGAAGACCACAATACGCATTCTTCCATGCTATGACACATTTCCAAGAGAAACATACTACATAGGTGACAGTCTCCAGAGAAAGTAACTTTTATATTTATAGTTTATAAACTACATACATTCACTGTTACCGTTATAAGCATTTCTACCATTAACACCATTAGCAACATCAGCAATTGAACCCATCTTTGCTGTGATATATTCATTTATTTATTTTATGAGTAAGTGATAACCAATTTTTAATATCTATCCAAAAACACAGGGCACGAGAAAACCATTGTTTCATCTAACAAACTACAAAAAGTACAGGGTTCAACCTGATATCTAAACATTTTCTTAAGAAATTGTGCAACTAGATAAACTTTATGAATGATTGTAAAATAAATTCCTATAATCTTTGGTGGAAGAGGTTATTTAATAAACTTAGAATGAGCTTTATCCATATCCATTGTCAAATCAAAATCTTGTACATACATTCCTTTATTATAATTGTGAAACCACTTAAATTTTAAAGCACTACCAATTGTGTATTATGTATTATCATTCTATCATTTTTTGTAACTCACACTCACACCTACGGTCAATTTAAAGTTCCTAAGTTACCTGACATGCATGTCTTTGGACTGTGGGAGAAACCAGAGAGCCTGGAGGAAACTCACACCAACACAAGGGGAACATGCAAACTTTGCACACAGAACCCCCAACACTGGAGGTGTGAGACAACAGTGTCACTGTGGAGTCCATGTATTATCAATTCAGGTAAAATTTGTTATCACTAGCTTTGGGCCCCAAGATGGTGGTCTGGCTGTTAGGGAGTTGACCCTGTGATCAAAAGGTCGTGGATTCAAATCTCCCCGGGTGCTGTGTTCCTTGCCGCCTGCTGCTTCACTTGAAAAATGGTTTAAATGCAGAAAATGAATTTCGTGCTGTTCACACGGTGTGCTGTGTTATTCGTGTATAACAAATGGTCACTTTACATTTTACAAACTTCCTACTCTATAACCTCGCAACCCCTCCGGTCGCTCTGAGCTCGACTGGTCTTGGCTATCCCCGCTCACTTTCACTTTCCCCCTCCCCCTGACGTTCGACGCGCTCGGCAGTCGGTCCGCCCAGGTTTCCCTGTGCGAGCGAGAGCGTTGCTGCTCAACATGGCGTCGGACGGGATGATCTTAACCAACCACGACCACCAAATCCGAGTCGGGATATTAACAGGTATGCGCCGAGAAACTTTCAGTCATTTCGTTTTTGCATGGACATGCCGCTGGGATGGCTGTACGGCGCCCGTGCGCGCTGTCAGACCGGGGTTGGGTGTCTGTGGTGCGCTCCTGTCTCTGCGTCCCTCCTCTCCTCTCTTGCTCCAAACCTGGCGTTTTCCTTCCGTATTAAACCCCGCGATTAAATTTCAGACCACAGCTTATCGTGTTTCAGCCCTGTGTGCTTTGCATTAAGCCTGTCATGCAGCAAAAAACAATAAACAAATAAATAATCCCGGTGTGGAGAAAGCAGTTGTGTGTGTGATGAATTATTCATGTCCAGTATGCGTTATAGCGCTGGAGAACCGAGCTCTTGTTGACCTGGACACAGGTGCATATGTCTACATCTTTGTCCAGAAGTGCCAGAACCGATCCAGCACCTGCAGCAGTATATTTTCGTCACGGATTTCAGACTGGGTTGTAACGGCAGCTGGACTTGATTAGCACTACAAAATGTCAGTTATGCCTCATAAAATTGCCGTTTGGACCTTAAAAAGCCAGTTTGCGTGAATCCAAGCGGATTGGCTGCTAGTCATGCGGACAATCAACTGCTCTGCATCGTTTTCGCCGGTTGGGATTTCTGTTCACGCACGATCCCGGTGTTTTTAAGGGGAAATAGCGAGGCAGCCCCCTCCCCCTTGTAGTCAAACACTGCCGTGGTGCTGCCGTTGCTCGCTCTTAGGCGGGGGAGGGGGGGCGTGCGACGGCTGAATGCAAATACCAATGAGTTCGGTGTGTCTTTGTGTTTTTAGGAGAGGGACTTGGCTAGGTGCATTCCACCTGGGTATTGGAATTGCACACACACACACACACAAACACAAACGAGCGCGGTCACACACAGACACACACACACACACATGTCTGCTCCCTGTCAAAGTCCCTGAGAGCGAGCGAGCTATCCGCACCTCTTTGGTCCAGAAAGATCTACTCCAGATATGGCTTTTTATCATTTGAAATAGTCTGGAGGTACCAACCAAACAGTATCAGGCTTTCAAAGGGTGTGGAGGCTTCTCCCGAGGATATAGTGGAAGCCCTCCCCTTCTCTCTCTCTCTCTCTCTCACTCACTCACACACACGTATGCATGCACTGATTGGCCATAACATTTAAACTATCTGCCTAATATTGTGTAGATAGATCACTCTTATGCAGCCGAACTAGTTCTGACCTGTCAAGGCAAGACAAGACTTCTGAAGGTGTGTTGTGATATTTGACACCAAGACTGCTAGCTGCAAGGTGGGGCCTATGGATTGCACTTGTTTGTCCAGCACATTCCACAGATGCTCGATCAAATCATTAAACTCTGTCATGTTCCTCAAACCATGCCTGAACAATTTTGTGTGCCATGCCATTTTTAGGAAGGAGGTATATGTCAAAGGAACCTCCACATGAAGGCCAGGACCCATGGCAAAACAGTTAAAGAGCTGTACACTACTGGCTTGCCGTATTACCATAGTGCACCCTGGTGCCATCTTTACTGAAGGTAATTGAAACATATTCACTTGGCTGTCCACATAAGGTGAAAGAACACGTGATTCATCAGACCAAGACACCTTCTTCCATTGCTCCATGGTCCAGTTTCGATGGTAATGTGCCCATTATAGGCACTTTCAGCTGTAAGAATGGGAACTCTGACTAGTCTACAGCTGTGCAGCTGCATATGCAGCAAGCTTCTGACAACTTTCTATCATAGCCATCATTATCGTTTCCAGCAATTTGTGCTGCAGTAGCTCTTCTGTGTGATCTGACCTGATGGGCTTGCCTTCGCTTTCCACACGCATCAGTGAGTTCTGGTTCATTGGTTGGCCGTTGTTGGATGACTTTTGGTGGTTCCTAATCACTGCATACTGGGAGCACCCCACTAGATTTGCCATGTTGGTGATGCTCTGACACAGTTATTTAGCCATTTCAATGTGGTTTTCTTAGTCACTCAGATTCTTATTTTTGCCAGTTGTTCCTGATTCCAGCAGAACAGAACTAACTGATCAATTGTTGCACAATATATCCCACACTTTGACAAGTGCCATTGTAACAGGATAAATAGTGTTATGCACTTTGTCAGTGGTTTTAATGTTGTAGCTGGTTGGTGTGTGTGTTAATATTTCATATCTGTGAGTGGAAAAGGAACGTGAAACTTTGCTTTCAGTACATGCTGTGACCCCTGGATATTGGTGTTTTTTCTCACATAAACTCTTCACTTTACATCCTTCTGCAATATTTATATTGAGTTAAAGTCAGGACTTTGATTTGTTCATTCCTAAACAGTAATTTTGTTCTTCTTTAACTATTGGGACAACTTGTGTGACTGCGGTTGTTGTCTTTCCGCATGGCCCACTTTTTCTTCTGATCCAGTTCACAGATAGGAAAATGTCCTGGCATTTTCCTTTAGAATTTGCTGGTGTATTTCAGAATTAATTGTTTCATCAATGATGGCAAGCTGTCTTGCACCAGACACAGGAAAACAGGACCGAACCATAATTCACCCACCCAGTGTTGTGCCAGTTCACGCTGAAAAAAAAATAGTTCAAAGTTCAGTTCATTAAAAAAAAAAAAACTAGTTCACATTCATCGTTATTTTTTTTTTTTATTTTGAACCAAGTTCACACCTCAAAAATGAACTAGTTCACGTTCGTTTTTTTTTTTACATTTTCAATACAACGTCCTTATATTTGAACCTCCTTCAGTCTTCTCCTTCTATCTGTCATACCACTGAACAATCACAGACATAAGTTACATTAAAAACAATTTTGAGGTTGAGAATATATCTTACCACTTAAGCAACGCATCATGTTATGCTGAAAGTGAAAAAAACGAGGTTCAGGTATACTGTATATGGAAATTTTATTCAGACAATATTAACACAAAATGTAAACAAAACGTGTCTGCCTAAAATGTAGCATTCAGACAATCTTTTAAAGTACTCAGAAAAGAACAGAACTAAAAGTAAACAAAACGTGTGGTTTTCCCCTTTTAAATCTACACCGATTTCTTCAAACTGCCTTCTGTAAAGGCATCCGAACTCGTAGCACCAACCATGCTAGCCTGATCAGTAGTGATGTGTCATGCGCTCTAAGAGCCGATGCTTTGTGGTGAATAAGAAGAGCCGACTCCTATCGAGTGAGAGCCCCCCTCCTTTTTCCTTTCCCTCCTCAGCTCTCTCTCTCTGTGGCCCAACTCTGCTCACGCAGAACTTTTTTTGATTGGCAGCATGGCGGCCTTCTGGCCAATGTCATGTGAAAATATAGGATAATAGGAGGGGAGACTGTAATCAGCAAACGTAAAACATGAGCTGCGTTCAGTCTCGCGAGAGTGAACGTCACTCACGTGCACGTTCATAATTTGTGAACTGATTCGTTCAGTTCAGCTTTCACGAAAAATAGGAATGTGTTTAACGCGTTCGTGAACAACACTGCTACCAACACTATATTTCACAGATAGGATAAGGTTCTTATGTTGGAGTGCAGTGTTTCCTTTTCCAGATTCCAAAGTTATTGTATTTTATTCAAACCCAAATTATTGAGCTATTTTGGTCTCAAAACATATTATTGTCCACAAAACATTTCTTACAAAGCCTCCTGGATTGTATATTTGATATTTAACAAACTATATATATAGACCAGTGTTCTTTTTGGAGAGCAGTGTCTTTGTTTGCCATTGTTCAAGGTTCAAGGTTCTCCCTTCTTTGGAAGAATGAACATTAACATTATTCAATTTGAGAAAGGCCTGTAGTAGTTTAGAAGGGACCCTTTCCTTTGTGATTTTGCAGACTACTACCTCTTGGATTAATCTTTGTTGGTTTACCTCTCCTCGGGAGGGTAAAACTGGTTTTGAGTTTCCTCTATTTCCTCACATCTTTAATGGTGCCCTCTTTATATCCACTTTTAGGATTTCTATGAAAATCTGATGATGTTTTCGTATTTATTCAGAAATATGTGATATAAACGTAGTCCTGCCTCTTTCACTCCATCTCTCTATTTCTATCGCCCCCAAGCACCCCCCAGTCAGCTGATGTAGCCCATTGTTAGTCACAGTAACGCTTGGCCTATCTGTGGGATCGGTTAACACGTTTTTTTCACTGTGTTCTGGCATATCAAAGAAGCAGATGCTTATTGATGAGGAAGCCTGTGTGTGTAAGAGAAAAAGAGAGCACAAACAGTGGTGTGTGGTTTTCTGACATCAAGAGCAAAGCATAAACATGTGACTGAGCACATATCCACCATTAAATATACAGTACTGTGCAAAAGTCTTAGGCACCTGTGAAAATTGTTTGAAGTCATTTATATCAGTAGTGGGCTTCTTCTGCTAGCAAAAACAGCTGAATATTAGAATAAATGCAAAGAAACAAGAAAGCAGTAAAAAGTATCAAGATTTCTTCTTTCTAAAAAGTAGTCAATATTTTGTGTGCTAGTTAGAAGAACACAGGTTTGATTCCAGATTTCTGCTCAGTGCCTCCAGTCATTGGGTGAATTAATAAAATACACACCTAATTTAATCTACTGAGGTAAAAAGAGCCAAACCAGGTATTTGATTGAGCTGCAAGTAAAACTGGGCTTCCAAGAGGAAAGAGGTCTAGAAATGTATCATACATAAAACCACCATTTACTGTATTAATATTGTTTGTATTTGTTATGTTAGTGTTTTGACACTAACTTAACACCACTGCCCAGTAGTAAACAGCTTTTAAGCATAATTTTCTCAGGTGCCTGCACAGTACTGTGTGTGTGTGTGTACATATATATTCTCAGCTTTGGAGGAATTTGCATAAAATCACTTAATTACTAACTTTACCTTGAATCTGACAAATTTGTTGTATAGGATGCAGGCATATTCACAGATTTCTCTGCTTTCATTCGCCACAGGGTCAGTAAATCCAGTCTGCCTGAGAGTGCAGCCACAGAGCATAGCTGCAGACACACAAGCTGAGGCAGACAAGCTGCTGTAGAACATGCCCTTCCAAAAGATTCTGATGAAGCCATTCTTTGGTCTGTGCAGCAGCTTCAGAGTAAGTAAAAGCTCAGTCAGGCATGGGAACTCAGATATTGTGAAGCCAACTTCATTTGGCATTTTGGTTTTCTCAGTCATGAGCCACATTTTGATTGTTGAATGAATCCATCTTTCTCCATTCATAAAAGGGGCAGCAGAAGATAAACACACGCAGTTTGTGACATTTGTATGTTTCTGAATGTAGGATTCATTTATCATGTAGATTGCTTTTGTCCAATGCCAACACTCAAGTTTCAGCTGTTCATTCATTAACAAGACCCATACATTTTTGCTTCCAGTGTATCTAATGAAGTTTGGAAAGGCATGAAAAAAACAAACAGAGCTGGAAACCTGTTGAAAGAGGTTGAAATGTTATAAGGCCATAGTCTTCTTCTTTCTTGACAAAATCCAGTTTCTGTGAAAATAGCAGTGTTAAGAAAATAAAATGAAAAAATTAAGAAATATTTGAAATATAATGCAGTAACCTATTTCAATTATACATGCCTTTTGTGGAGAGTTGTTTCTCAAGACAAGCAGTTGCTCTATGATTTTGATGTGCTCTAACGGGAGAGGCCCATTTATATCATGCCAGTTCTGATACACATAGAGACACATGAACTGGTCTTCTGAGAAGACACCCTGGAGGAACACTATGTTCACCTTGCGTACCTCTACCACACACAGTACCTTGCAATGTTCTGTCAGGGAATAGCTGAAATAAAAGAATGCACATAATGCATGAATGCTACTATTAATTCAGTACAGTACCAGTTTCTTCCATCTTGTCACTTACAACCAAGTTCTTCTTTTGCAAAGGATAGTCATTACATCTACAGTACTGTGCAAAAGTCTTAGGCACCTGAGAAAATTATGCTTAAAAGCTGTTTACTACTGGGCAGTGGTGTTAAGTTAGTGTTAAAACACTAATATAACAACAAATACAAACAATATTAATACAGTAAATGGTGGTTTTATGTATGGCAAAGTGTTTACTTAACTATTTCTAGACCTTATTCCTCATGGAAGCCCAGTTTTACTTGCAGCTCAATCAAACACCTGGTTTGACTTTTTTACCTCAGTAGATTAAATTAGGTGTGGTATTTTATTAATTCACCCAACGACTGGAGGCACTGAGCAGAAACCTGGAACCAAACCTGTGTTCTTCTAACTAGCTCACAAACTACTGACTACTTTTTAGAAAGAAGAAATCTTGATACTTTTTACTGTTTTCTTGTTTCTTTGCATTTATTGTAATATTCAGATGTGTTTTGCTAGTAGAAAGAAGCCCAGTGCCAATATAAATGACTACAAACTATTTGCACAGGTGCCTAAGCTTTTTGCACAGTACTCTATGTTGCAATTTGTGTCTTTATTTACAAAAATAGATATTCTGTTATCAAAGAAGTTACAAGCATTATCTTTAATGGAGAAAGAGTACTGTGATATTAAATTATTTAAATAATCACAATTTTAAATCATACTCACCTTCCATGTTTCTCTCTGTTAATCTCTCTGCATCCGTGTTCAATAAACACTTGTACACTTTTTACCTCTGAAGTACCAACATTTTGATGTTTTGCCAAATATGGTTTTGATTGATGAGGCTTGGGTGCCCCTGTGAGAAGTGCAAGCAGAACCAGAACAACCCCTCTCATCTCAGAGGCTAAACTCAGGTGAAGTTCCTGAAGAGAAGAGCATCCTGGTTTTATAGCCTCTCCCATGTGATCTAAGCAGAAGCACCAGTGGATTTGTAACACCCTGGCCCAAATTCTCAGCGGTAACCCGGTACACACAGTAAAGTTTTTTTTTCTTTTGTTTAAAATTAAGAAAAAATATACTATATTAGAAACTGATTTTTATGTTTTAGTTATTGTGCCTACAGGTGTTTAATATGTTGTCTATTATTGAACATAAAACCAGAGACAGTGATTTACATAATTTTTTGCATTCAAATCTGACAACATAATATTATAATGTTGGCAATCACATCATGATTGTATATAAATCATAATTAAAATTAGTCTGTATTGCAGTACATTGTAGTAGAACTGTAGCAAAAATGTAATTAAAATCATGATCGATTTATTATTCAGTTTGCACTAGGGTTGTAAGAATTTGTATAACATTTTTGTTTCTGTCTGTGACTTGGCCAGATGAACCCATGTCCTTTGCTGTATGTGTAGAGTAAGGGTGCCTAACTCCAGTCCTAGAATCCTGGTGACCAAGTTTCCTATAGACCTGGGGCCTGTACTACAAAGCGTGTTTAAGTTTGACAAAGCATGTTTAAGTTAACTAGTGGTTAAATTGCAAACTCGCACTTGACTAATCGAGGTTGTCCCAGGTGGCGTTAATCGGTACTACGATGCCAGATAAGATGTTGATTAGTTGAGTCAAGAGTGAACTTACCACGGCCTGTATTCAGGGTGTATTCAACAGCGCAAGTCACCGTTTCAAATCACGGTGCGATCACCGTACCTCACGGAGGAAGAATGTAGGATCATCATGGAAGGCTATGAGGAGCACAAATCAGTGCTGCAGTGCAAGTCCAACACCACAGCAGCCAACAAAGGCACGCAGGTTTGTTAGCAACATATTGCTGACCGAGTAAATGCGTTTAGATGAAATTTTTGAAATGCTGGGGATAATAATTCTCTTCAAGGTGTTCTTCACTGTTAAATTCACATGGGAACTTTGCTCATATGCACATTGCCTCATAATATACGGTAACTTCTTTTTTTATATATGATTTATTTATAACATTTTCACAACATAAACAAACCAAACTAAAAGGACACAATCACACAAGTTATTAGAAAAGTACTATTCAGTACAATAAAGTGAACAGTTGTAGAAGAATTACTAAGGCAATAATAGGAGGGTAAACACAATTACAATAACAGAGACAAGATACAGAAAACAAAACAAAGCAAAAAAAGGACTGCATATGGTAATTTCTTAGCAGGAAAGGAATGGGTTAAATGCTTTGGTCCACTGAAAACTTGGGTCAAAATAGGATGTGTAGAACTTGTGTCACTTGTTTGGACCAAAACATTCTTCACTGTTAAATTCACATGGGAATTTTGCTCATATGCACATTGGCTTATAATATATGGCAACTTCTTGGCAGGAAAGAAATTGGTTAAATGCTTTGGTCCACTGAAAACTCACTTGTTCAAGGTAAAATGGGATGTTTAGAACTAGTGTCACTTGTTACTTGTTTGGACCAAAACATTCTTCACTGTTAAATTCACATGGGAACTTAACAATGAAGAATGTTTTGGTCCAAGCAACTAACAAGTGACACTAGTTCTAAACATCTTATTTTGGCCTGAACCAGTGCGTTTTTTTAGTGGACCAAAGCATTTAAGGCATTTTCTTGCTCGGAAATTGCTATTCATGTCTTTATGGTTCCTAGGATTTAAAGTTGCAGAACAGTTTGAGATTTTGAGTGGAAAGAGATTATTGCCATGTATAGATTAAAAACGTTTTTATTTCTCTACATGCATTTCTGAAAAAGTCCATATAAAAAGGCAACGTAATTCTGAATGTAAACCTCAGGCGAAACAGCGATATTGCAGCCTGGAGAGCAGTATTTAAGGTGCAAGGAATATTTTGAATAAGGGGCTAACTTCAGTGTCGTGTGCTCAATTGCTCTTAAACTATCAACAATGGTATCATCGATGCTAACACCTTGAAGAGCAATGATCATCCCAAGCATTTAAAAAATTTCATCTAAACGATTCAAAACCGTATCTACGGGTAAATTATCCCTCTCTATGTGATCTGCTAAAATAAGCAGAACTGAATGAAGTTCATGCCATCCTCCGTGACTTTTCACCAACACGTTGTTGCTGTAATAGCGATCCTCTGAGCAAGTATCCAGGAAAACTAATCGGTGTTAAAGGACATGCCAATAAGCGTGCAGGTCCAACCCACTGACACTGATTGACAGACGAAGAAATTTCATGAAATGATGAAATACGACATCACGAAATGATGAAAAACGGCAATTATGAAATGAATACTGACTTTGAAAAATAAGATATGAAATCATATTTCACGATAATAAGTAAATTTATGTAACAAAATGCAATATATTTCACAATAATGAGCTGTATTTCACAATATAATTCTCATATATTTCATAATACTTTTGAACACTTTGGAGTTCCATAATTATGGAGGGGTAAATGTACTCCTTGCATTTTCAAGAGGATGTGGGTGATGAAACATACTGCTGATTCTCCTTTTATGCCTCTGTAGGCTGGAGCAGATAATGTGCGCAGCCTGTACAGGCGCATGCTCGAGCTTGACTGTGATAAAAACAAAACTTGAAATAAAAAAAACAAAGCTAGAAATTGAGAAGCTCGAGCATGAAAAGAAGGTATTGCAACATGGTCAATATTGCAATAATGTAGTAAATGAGTGAGAGAGTAAACGAGTGCACTTTTCGAACACAGCTCATGTCTTTCATCAATATGTGTTTGCATTGCTGAATTTTCACTTTTCATTTGTAGGAATGGCAGCAAATAAACAAAGACATGACAAAACTTCAATGTGTTCATAGTTTGTCTCTTTTTTTTTATTTTTACGTAAAAAACTGCTATGTGACGGACTCTCTCACAGCACGTCCTGTGGGGTGGGCGAGGGTCAAAGGGTTAACAATATTGGGGGGCATAGAAATCAGGACTGGGGTCTTTTCCCCTCTGATAGTGGTGATGTTGTGTAGAACGACATGCTGACATGATTGACAGACTCTTCAAGATTCCAAAAGTCATTTCAGTCCAGCCACTAGTGTTGGCATGAGCTGGTGATCACATCATCCAAGGATTCAAAGTCATTAGCTCATTTTGCCATTGTAGCATCAAAGTCATGTTCCTACAAGAGAATACTGAATAAAAGTTGTACCACAGTGTTAAACAAGGACATGATTTACATCAGGGTAAACCAGTAGCCTATGTGTGCGAGAAAACGACTGAAAACTTGTCAAACAAAGGGGGAAGAAATGTGAGATGCCCTTTAGACAGTACATTAATGTCATAACTAATTTGGATTAAGGATACATTTCACTGCATGTTGTACTTGTATAACTATGCAAGTGAGAAATAAAGAATCTTGAATCATCACCATATGTGGATCCAATAAGTGGAGAGAAGGTGAACTTAATGTAGGACATCATGTTGTCCATAGCCCATATATCAGATCAATTAAGACATGATGAAAGATACCTGTACACTGATTTCCAATTCACATAATCGCCCTCATGCTCTCAAGTGGTGTTCTGATTGGGATGTCCCGGGAGAAGGAGGTGTTATGTCCCTTTGCCTCTTTGTTTGTTGAGGCATAAAAGTAATTAAGTTAATCAAAGTTATTGTTAAATCTTTTCATAAAACTACAGTGCATATTACACTTCACTGTCAAAGGTGAGAGTGGATTAGGTTCACAAGCAAACAATATAGGCAAACAGCGACATTTCTTTTGGTTGTATGTAGTAAGCAAATTTAATAAAAGGGATTTGCTTATCACTTGTCATCTCGGACCTTTGACCTTATCTAGAAATTAGATTTGGACCTATTAATATAAAATTTGAAACCCCCTGATATAGCATATAGTAAAGAAAGGACATTTTGACCATAGTGTTATAACTGTTTCTCCACTAGAGGGGGAGCTTTCATTGAATGGAATGCTGGTGGGGTCTAAATTCTGCTTGAGCTCATGACGGATTTGTAGGCCTCTACTACACAGTATTTAATAGATCTAAATGTTTCATAATCCAATGGCAACTAAACTCAGCAACAGCCACCATATCAATAATAAATAGACATTTACAAAGGATCTGTTTTAAATGGGGCTGGTTTTATTTGAATTTGTTACATCAAGTTAATGTGGTGTTTTTCCCATTAAATGTTTCTTTGAGTTCTCATCAGGCCTGAAAAGAATAACATAGCATTCTGGAATGAATATACAAAATATTAAACCAAAACTTGAGGCCAACATAGCAAATATTTCCACTGCGACAGTGAATTTTCCAGGAGATCTGACATAAGCTGGTATGAAGGTGATCCAAACTGCACAGAATATGAGCATGCTGAATGTGATGAGTTTGGCTTCATTAAAGTTACCAGGCAACTTCCGACCCAGAAAAGCCAAAACAAAACATAAAGTGGCTAGGATTCCGATATAACGTAACACAGCCCAAAAACCTATAGCTGTACCTAATTATTATCTTTTCCTGAAAATAATCCATATTCATGTGTGGGAAAGGAGGGGATATTGTCAACCAAATCACAAAAATCAGGACCTGTATGAGAGGGAAAACTAGTACACAGAGTCTCTGCTGTGGAGGCCCAAACCATTTCATGACATTACCACCAGGAAGTGTAGCTCTGAAGGCCAATAATACCACTGTTGTTTTCCCCAGAACACAGGAGATGCAGAGGACGAAGGTGATCCCAAACGCTGTGTGGTGCAGCATACAGGACCACTCAGAGGGCCGACCAATGAAAAAGAGTCAGTGAGATAAGCAGGAGAAAGCTGAGCTCTGAGTTATAGGCTTGCACAATGGGAGTCTCTCTGTAGTTGAAGAAAACTGCAAATATAATTGTGGTTAAAAGTGCTCAGAGTAAACTACATAATGTTAGAATAATCCCCATGATTTCTGTGTATGATAAGAATTCCACATCCTTAATAATACACATGTGCCCTCTCTGGTTTGACCAGTATTCCATAGAGCACTTCAGGCAGTCAGATGCATCTGCATTTGGATGAGAACATTAATTATACAATCACAGTTGTTTTGGCAATTTACTATGCAATTAGGCATGGTTTGATTACATGTCTTGCTTACACATTTCTACTGTACCTGCTTCTGTAGAGCCTTGTGGTAAAGTGTAGCTTCAAAACATGTTTAATTGCATTTATGTTTATATTTTTCACTCTATTCGATTTTGGTGAACTACAAGTACTGAAAGAGCAAACAGGAAAACATTACCTGTTGTGTTGCTAATTGCTCCTGGCGGACAAGGTAGGCATTCATAGCAGCAGATAGGCTTTCCTTGTGCCCGGGGGACAGGGCTCACTGCACACAGACACAGGCACCTACCACACAGTAGGGAAAAAGTAGTCTTGCAACAACAATAATAAGCTGTAAAGTGGCATGTTTTCACATGTTTATGGTGTTGGATTGTGCAATGAAAAATCACCAGAGTGTTAAACATACATCTGGGAGCTCAAGTTGTATCTGAAAGCTAATTTGAAAATACCTTTTGTCTGCCTCCTGACCAAACAGTATTGACATTGCTCACGGTAAACCTCTGGTCTTTAGGCCGGGATGCATCATAGTAGCCAATAGTGGCCACCTCCATAGTACTTTTTGTGGCCCTTTGCAAATTGATCAGTTCATATCTTGCCAGAGAGTCACATTTATTGTCAAAAAACACAGCTTCACCACTTTCCATGCTGAAGTTCACAGTATGCAAATAATGTAAGACCTGAAATGATGAAATAAAGTTAAACCCAAAGACATGCATTTTTAATGGATTGTTATTATTTGTATTTTGTGATTTGTATATTCAAGCATCCGATTGCAATTTTTAAAGTTTGCAACACACCTGCCATGGTTGGATGTCAGTGAGCTTGGCACAGGTTGCATTAGGAAAAGGGCCTTTGTTTTCCTCACATGAGACTAGATTGTGTAGTGCATGGGCTACTACATAAACAGCCTTGTACACATTGTTTTTGAACCTTAGGTCAGATACATCAGTAAAGAAAGTTTTTACATCTTTCAAATGCTCATATCCGTTACATGTCTTCTGACTTGGTGTTGGAGTCAGTGAGCAGTTGAAAACACTTTTCCAGAATTCTTGGAGAAACATGCTGTTGGGAAATTGTGAGGGGTTTACTTCCTGCAGAAAAGTGCCCAGTCCTGGGATCTGAACTCTGGGCACAGTGAATCCTGTTGAGCCAATCAGAGCAGTGTGTCCCAGACTCTCTGTGAGTGTGTTGCCTGTGATCCAGGCATCACTGCCAATCCGCTGCAACCCTGTAATATTCTGCTTATATAACAACTCTGCTAACACTACTAACATTTTGACTTTCGCTGTAGAGTGCTTTGTATTGTTTTTTGTCCTTGCTTGTGAACTCACAGGATCAGTGCTTGTAAACATTTCCCAGTACTCTATACACACCCCTTCCTCTTGGGCTGCTGTAATAAATGTGGTGATTCCATTAATTCCATAATCATATTTTTTACTTATAGTTCCTACTCAGGTCAAGCCAAAATATTTAACCAACTGAGCCAGTGCTCTGCTCTTATAGTAATCGCTGGGAATTGTTCTAAAGAAAGAAGGATACTCTTTTCTGTTGCTCATTGTATTTCAAAATAGAGTCAAAAGTATAGACTAAAATAATTGTGGTTAGTTCCAGTTTCTGAACTCATAGTATATACAGACTGGATACAATTCATAGCAGTTTAAAACATCTACATTTTGCTTGTCTCAGGTTCTTTGCAAACAAAACTGTTAGTTGTTAGTGTGCATTTACAAATGTTTAATTATGCCAGTATCTTACCACTGGTATACAAAATCGACCAACTATCCTTGCAAACCCCATAGTTGGAGTGGATGCTGAGCTTCCTATTACTGTGTGGACAGTGTTTGCCTTAGTTGCTTTCGTTGATAATAAGCCTCTCCCCATTTGACAGTGCAACTGCGGACTCAATGATGTTTGGGAAGCCGCATACATTGTAGATTTTGTAACCCAATGTGTAGTGTGGTAAAATCTTTGAATTTTTATTTATCTCCTCTGTTGCAAAGATAATGGTGAAAGCAAACTGGACCTCACTATAACTTACACTGGGGACAGACATTTAATAAATAAGATAAATAATATTAAAAGGCAAGTGAGAAAAAACACATTCTTTATATGCCATACGTACTACTTGGACTTTGAAATGTAAATGTTTGTCCATCTTGCCCTGCGCGAAAGTTGAAAATGCCTCCAATGTTAAAGTCACCATGCTTGGTCAGTTCAGGCAGCTGTGATCGGCTTAGTTTTTTTTCTGCTTGAATGGGCATGGAAATTAGCAGTAGTAGCTGTAGCAGCACCATCGGATAGAGGTTGTTGGAACCTCTCTGTAGTCAACCACTGTGCTCTCCTCCATTTATAGTCTGTATTAATCTGACGCTCTGTGTAAAGAACATGCTGGCATGCCTTACAGTTTCAGTAAATAGTTGTTAGTGGGTGTGTCATTTGTATAGAATACAACAGAATATTAGTGGTTTTTGGTGTTTATTGTTCCTAGTACCAAAACATCCACCAAAACACGAATCTACAAGTTGATTTATTGAAATAAATAATTTTGTACATCCATAAGGTAATGTGTTTTAACCATTTTCAGCTAAGATAGTTGTATGATGTTTGCTTTAGACAGGTTATATACTTTTATAACAGGCTGTAGTGAATATGTAGACTGACTCACTTAAGTGGTGCTTTACCCATAATCTGCTTTTTAGTGTTCTTCTCTGGTTTCATTATGATTATATAACATTTTGGGAGAAAGATACAGAACAGTAAACCAAAACTGGAAGCTAAAATTGCAAATATCTCCACAGCTACAGTGAACTTTCCAGGAGAGCTGGCATAAGCTGGGATGAAGGTGATCCAAACTGCACAGAATATGAGCATGCTGAATGTGATGAATCTGGCTTCATTAAAATTATCAGGTAGCTTCCGACCCAAAAAGGCCAAAATAAAACACAAAACAGCCAGGAGTCCTATATAACTCAACACAGCCCAGAAACCAACAGCTGAACCTAAACTGCATTCTAATATGATCTTTTCCTTGTAGTAGTTCATGTTCTTGTAAGGGAAAGGAGGAGAAATTGTTAACCAAATCACACAAATCAGGACCTGTATTAGAGTGAAAGCAAGAACACTAAGTCTCTGCTGTGGAGGTCCAAACCATTTCATGACTTTGCTGTCTGGACGTGTAGCCCTGAAGGCCATCAACACCACTATTGTTTTCCCCAGAACACAGGAGATGCAGAGGACGAAGGTGATGCCAAACACTGTGTGACGCAGCATACAGGACCACTCAGAGGGCCGACCAATGAAAGTAAGTGAACAGAGGAAACACAGTGTCAATGAGAAGAGCAACAGGAAGCTTAGCTCTGAGTTATTTGCTCTGACAATTGGTGTGTCCTTGTGTGTAAAAAAAACTACCACAATTGTCATTGTGATACATACACCTAAAAAAGAAAATAGTACCAAAATAATTCCCATTAGTTCCTCAAAAGCTAGGAATTCAACCAGCTTTAAGATGCACTTATCTTTCTTGTCATTAGGCCAGAACTCAGGAGGGCATTTTACACAAGTTGCCGAATCTGAAGATATGAAAGAGAAATAAATGCAAATGAACATAACTCTCATGATAATTGACAGTACATCACCGTTTTGCTACATAAATAATTATGGTTCTTTTGTGTATCAATGAAAGCCATGTGGTGTGATTATACCTGTTATATTACTAATCTCTCCTTCTGCACATGGTATACAATCATAGCAGCAAACAGGTTTTCCCTTCAGTACAGCCCTTCTGGTACCTGGGGGGCAGCTCTCACTGCACACTGAAACTGGCACCTACAGAACATAGTCACGCATTTTAATTTGATTCTATATAATTGATTTATATTATATGGATTTAAATTTATATATATATTATATTTTGTTTAATTTTCTGTTTAATGACTGCTGTAGAATGACGTAGTCGAATATTTGCTGTTGTAAAAATCCTTGTATTCTTGTATTTCATCTGTTGTTTACACTGTGTCAAAACTTTATTAGATATGGTCTAAATATCTACGGTGTCCTTGTGTGCCAGAAAGGCGCCTTTAAATAAATAAAATGCATTATTATTAAATGACTAATAATAAAATGTAATTCCATTTACTTACATTTAAAGGAAGAAATGTTTTCCCATTAATTTAAAGGTACGTTTTTGAAGATGCAATGTTTTGTTACCACACT
>JBBJLS010000018.1:16489567-16499950 GCA_037577275.1 Bryconaethiops microstoma
CTTTGAAATGAATAGGAGTTGCCACAGGACTCTGTGTGACCCTAGTCTCTTCCTGAGGCATGCAGCAATGAAAAGGGGGAGGTTAAGTGTGTGACTTAAATTATCCTGGTGGTTAACATAGAGTCATGAAGATGCTTCATCAGCATTTGACACAGCGCAGACTTCCTTGATCAAACAGCGGGACCTTGTTCTGGTCCTGTGTTGGCATTTTGCAAGGAGGGTGGAAGCGGGGTAAGTGTATGTGTATGTGTGATAGTATAACCGGAAGGTCTGGGTCATCTGACATGGAGGGAAGCAGAGCCTTTTGTCCTCTGAACTCAGACCATTTGGAGAATTAAGGTTACCTTGCGGAATGGCAGTTGTGGTTCATAGATATGGGACACCTGGTGTTATTTCCCTTTGTGGGTGTTTTCTCCCTTGGTTTGCGGACATGCGAGATACTCCAGACTTCCCTTTTGTTCTTCTTAGTCAGCAAACGGTCTGACTTCACAGTAAGAGACAAAAGTAAAAAGGGGGGGAGGAAGGTGATGCGTGGTGGATAGGACAGAGAAGGCCCTTCCTTTTTCTCAATACCATGTGCGTGAAAAATGCTCTGACTGACCTCAGTGCCTGCTTCACTTCATGTTCTTGCAAAGTGAGAGTGTAGGCATGACCAGCTGGTGGGGGAAGCACAACTCTTCCAGACCTATTAACCTCTAATTGGGCTGTAAACCTTGCCACATCCTGCAAAGGTTGTGATCATTGAGATATTGTTCCACTCTCCTTTTATAAGTCTCCTATGCCTTCTTGATACTTCTCTTTAAATCAGCTCTAGCAAAGCTGTACCATTCTTTATCCCCGGACCTGAAGGCAGTATTACGGTCTTTCAGGAGCCTTTTAACTTCACTTGTCATCCAAGGTTTCTGATTGGGAAATGTCCTAATGTGACATTGTCAATACAGGACGGTTATTCTGTTCAAACAATCCCCATTCAGTCCATTCAAAACAATCCTAGAGGTCAGAAAGAGCTGTTTCTGGCCAGGTTTTAATGATGCTCATGTTTGGCCTCACAGGGGAATGTATGCAGGCACCAGGAGCAGTGAAATATAATCTGAATGACCCAGGTGAGGAAGAGGAACAGTTCTATGGGCATGCTTTATGATGGAACACGCATGATCCAGTGAGCTTTTTCCTCTGGTAGCACAATTTGCATGCTTGTTAAAGTCCCCAACCATGATGTGTACGCCATTCAAGTGCTCACATTGTTGTTTATTTACAATATCCAGCAAGATGAGAAAGAGCAGTGCTGACATTAGCATTGGGAGGGATATAAACAGCAGTAACAGTCACAACAGTTAGCTCTCAAGGTAGATAAAATGGTCTGTAGACTACTGGCAGGGCTTCCAGGTCAGGGGAGCAGTGTTGGGCAACAACCTGTTAGTATACCAATTGTTGTGCACATATATACACAGCCCGCCCCTTGCTCTTACCGAAGTTCGTGTTCTGGTCTGGTCAATGGTTAGCATAGCCTTCTAGCTGTACCATGTCCTCAGGAATAAGCGGGTGCAGACAGGTTTCTGTGATAACCATCACACAGCAGTTCCGGAAGTAGCTGTTATCGGCGATGTGAAGTTCCAACTCATCCATTTTAGGCAAAATGGATCTGACATACGTCAGGAAGATGCTCGGAAGTGGAGGTCTGTGAGGTAGCTTCCTTAGCCTAGTTAGCAGGCCTGCCCGGTATCCTCACTTCTGGTTCCGCTCTCTCCTCCACCTTCGCGGCCTGCCAGTGCCGACAACAATCCACAGAGAAGCCGGGATCTCGTGGGCCATTTAAAAAGCTTTCGTAATGGCCAAATTGTACTGTAATCCGAAGTCAATAAGGCCTCTGCGGATATACATATAGCCCCTGTAGACTTTGACATGGTTCCAGCACCAAAACACACAGAAAAAACACCAAACTAGGGAGCAAGCAAGCCACAGCACCCGCGCGCACGTCACCTTGCCAACCAAACATAGTAGCAATCTTGTGGTATAAAAATCCAAATGTAACAGTTCAACAAAGCAATTTTTTCTGCTAAGCTGATCTCTAGTTATCTAAAAAGTAATTTTGATACCTGTTGTATTACTGATCTCTCCTTCAGCACATGTTATACAGTCAAAGCAGCAAATAGGCTTTCCTTTCTGTGCAGGAAGGCTTCCTGGTACCTGGAGGGCAGCTCTCACTGCACACAGACACTGGCATCTATGAATAAGACAAATAGGCAGTTTTAAAAAAATATTTATCTTGCTATTAATAAGATCTGGCTCCACAAAAATAATCCTGTTGTTGGGTACCTGATTGTTATTTGGAGCACAAATAACAGAGGCCATGTCTACCAGAGATACCAGGAAGAGAGAAGTCATAGTGTCCAACAGTGAAAAACTCATGTTGCTGTTTATTTGTGTGCCAGTTTATTATTTCATATTTTGCAGGTGGATCACCATTTTCATCAAAATAAACTTCTTCACCCTCTTTGGTTTTGAAATGTACTTTTTTGAGGTGGCTTAGAAACTGAAACATACATTCAAAACATATTTAAAAAATATAATGCAAAATAGCATAGTATGTAGAATGTTCTATAGTAAGTGCCAGAAACATAAGACCTAATCAGACTGTTAACTTACCTTGAAAGAATCAGGCTGCTTCTTTGTTGGGCATGTTTGTGTGCAGCCTAGAAATTTGTGTAGGGTATGGGCAACAGCATATACACCTTTATAGACATTACTGAAAATGGGCATTAGTGTCATGTCTTTGAATGTGTTTTCCACATCGGAGAGTTTTTCTTCACCTGTGCACAGTGGTGAGGCCTCAGAATCATTCTGCACTGTATATTTACACTGAAACAGAGCCTCCCAGAATTCTGTAAAAATCGCACTGCCTACAGATTTTAGTGGATGTATATCCAGAAGGAAGTCCTTTAGCCCGGTCACTGTCGTTTTGGGGATAGCGAGCCCTATTGCTCCATGTAATATGTTGTGCTCATCCATAGTTGCTAATTCTGTGTCAAAGATCCAGGCCTCGGTTCCCACCCACTGGTATCCAGTGATGTTATGTTTAAAAAACACATGCAGCAAAACCTCCAAGTCCCAGTTGTCGAGAAAACCAACTATCACTCGTGAAGTGGACCTTTTGATTTTCTCAACAAGTCTCAGCACTTTTTCCTGTGAGTAGGTTCTGAAAAATGGAAAGGAATATTCAAGGCATATGACCAATTGTTCTGCTTCAGTAAATGCAGCCATCCCAGTGTTACCATAGTCATCATCTCTTCTAATTGCACCCACCCAAATCCAGTTAATATATTTGATCATTTCTGCCAGTGTTCTGCTCTGGTAGTAGTCACTGGGAATAGTGCACAGAAAAGAGGGATATTTTCTTTTGTCACTGAGACACTCACAGGTGGAATAGTGACTAATCTAAAAACAAAATTTTACAGATGCATCTGTCAGTTATGATTTTTTTTAATGCACTGTATGTTGGGATATCACAAAAATATAAAATGTGAATTATAATATGATTTCACTTACAATACTCCTAGTATAGATTAAGAAATAAAATTCTTACTACTGGAATACTGAAAGGTCCAATACTATTTGCAATAGCCATTGACACTGATGAGTATGTCTCGCCAATAATGGCTTGCACCTGGGCTGGCTTTGTACAGGGCTCACTTAAGGCTGTCTGCTCATTTCCATTTACAAGTACCATGGCCATCCTAACTCCTTCACTTGGGGAACTGCAGGTGTCATAGATCTTGTAGCCCAATGAGATACCAGGTAGTAGAGAGGAACTGTTATTGATCTCTTCTATTGCAAATATTAAGGACTGTGAATACTGGAAGGCTCTGAAATCAAGACTGCATAATAAAAAGTTAGAGAGTAATGCAAAGACATTGCTTAGTCATGATTGGTAAGTAGTTATGGTTCATGTAACAGTGCATTCATGTAATACATTTTGAATCAATTTGTGAAGCACTCATTTTAAATTGCTGCTTACCTCCTGCATTTCAGTAGCTGAGGCTTGACCAAATAGGTCAAGTCTGGGGTGTTCCAAATGCTGTGAAAAGGGAAAATCCCTCCAACTATGATATCACCATCCTTGGAAAGTTCTGGGGATGCAGACTGTCCTTGAAGGACACAGGTCTCATTAGCCCCAGAAAAATTGATGACAGCCAGTACCACATGCAACAGAGTAAAAAACGATTCCATTTATTCATCCAGCTATCAAGAACAGTTAATAAACAGGTGTGTGTGCGTGTGTATGTGCCACATGTGATATTTCACCTGGTTGGACAGGAAGGATTGGGGCTATTTATACAGATGGAAAAGCAAATCCTCTGTGGTCTAGTTACATCGCAGTTAAAGGAAGTGTAACAATTTACTTTATCTTTTTCATGCAGTTTTTGTTTTATTTTCAAAACAGAATTGTTTTGTTTTCTTGATGTCAGTTAAATGTTTATTTACTTACATTGTAGTCTTATGTCATAATAGAATAACTTTAAATTCACAATTACCTGCAATATATTTATTCATTTAGTTTTAGTTAACAATTACCTGCCATATAGTTATTAGCTATGAAATATATTAATGTTTTTTTCTGGACAGTCTCCTTTTATTCCTAACTTTTTCAATTATTAAAAAAATCTGTTATGATATAGATTGCTCTGTTCTATACAGCTGTCATTAGAGTGCAGTGGACATACCCTATTGATATGTATTTGCAATTCACAATTTCACAAGCTGTTGGTGTTTAGGAATCATATTTAGAACTAAAAATGACAATAGAAGGTTTTTGCAATGGCAACAATATGTATCTCTGTATATACTGTAGCTCCACGTAGCACCCAGGATCAGATACAGACCTGGAAATGTGGAGGTTTGGTGAATCAAACAGGGGTGATCTTGATTTACAGATGGTATGAGGGAAGGGTTGTGGATGACCTTTTCCTACAGCACGTAGACCTTATATACTGTTCTGTCTACTCGTTGAGGAGTGCCTGATGATCGGGTGCAGGTGCATCTGCTTTGCTAAGCCTGTCCTGAGTCTGTCCAAAACAGAGGTGCTGAAAAGGCATGTGGCTGTCATTTTCCTTTGGCTGTCATTGGGAATGGGCCCTTCAGCACCTTGAACAGTACCAGGCCAGGAGCCCTTGCTTGCCACTTTAGCAGTGCTGATGGCACGCCATAACAATACTGATGAGCTAAGACATGATGATTTCCGGTCTAGAATGTTCAGCTAATGAGTCTTGGGCTCCCAACACCCTATTGTCGATCTGTGGTTTGTCCCACTTAGGATGACTGATGGCAGGTACTCTTTACAACTGATTGGGAGCACCTCACGAGGCTTGCCATTTCACAGATGCTCTGGGCCAGTAGTCTGGTCCTATTTCCCCTACTTCAAACATGTAAATTCTGAAAGCCAACTTTTTATTTACTAATTTCTCCTTGATTTGCAATAATGAGAAGATGTTTGGGCTAGTTGTGTGGGTGTACGTAATATCAAGCCCGGTGCGGAGGCCGGCGCTGGGTCAGGGGTTGAGGCGCCCACTGCGGAGATTGGCGCTGGGTCAGGAGCTGAGGCGCCCTGTGCGGGAGCCGACGCAGAGTCAGGAGCTGAGGCGCCCGGTGTAGGAGTCAACGCGGGGTCAGAAGCGGATGCGTCCGGTGCGGGAGCCGGCGCGGGGTCAGGAGCTGAGGTGCCCGGTGTGGAGACCGGCGCTGGGTCAGGAGCTGAGGCGCCCGGTGTGGAGACCGGTGCTGGGTCAGGAGTTGAGGTGACCGGTGCGGAGACCGGCGCTTGGTCAGGAGTTGATGCGCCCAGTGCAGCGACCAGCACTGGGTCAGGAACTGAGGAGCCTGGTGCGGAGATCGGCGCTGGGTCAGGGGTTGAGGCACCCGGTGTGGAGGCCGGCGCGGGGTCAGGAGTTGAGGCGCCCGGTGCGGCGACCGGAGTGGGGCCTCGAGATGTCCACGGTCTGGGGAGCCGGCGCGGGAACCAGCAGGGGGACCACAGCCTGGAGAGCTGGCACGGGAAATGGCAAGTGGACCACAGTCTGGAGAGCCGGCACGGAAACCGGCAGGGGGACCGCAGCCTGGGGAGCCGGCGCAGGAACCGGAGCAGGAGCTGGAGACGGTGAGGACAGGTTGAGAAGAGCTGAGCTGATGGCAGCAGCCGGACTGAGTGTTGGACTGGGTGCTGGAGTAGGAGCTGGATCTGGACCGAGTGCTGGAGCTGGACCGGGTGTTGGGGCTGGGCCCGGAGCCAGACCGGGTGCAGGGACTGGGCCCGGAGCTGGACCGGGTGCAGGGCCTGGGCCCGGAGCCGGACCGGGTGCAGGGACTGGGACTGGACTCGGACCGAGTGCAGGGACTGGGACTGTACTGAGTGCACGAACTGGTACTGGACTGAGTGCAGGAACTGGTACTGCACTGAGTGCAGGAACTGGATCCGGAGCTGGACTGGGTGCAAGGACTGGGTCTGGAGCCAGACCAGGTGCAGGGACTGGGTCTGGAGCCAGACCGGGTGCAGGGACTGGGTCTGGAGCCAGACCGGGTGCAGGGACAGGGACTGGAGCCGAACCGAGTGCAGGGACTGGGACTGGACTGAGTGCAGGAACTGTGACTGGACTCAGTGCAGGAACTGGGACTGGACTGAGTGCAGGAACTGGGACTGGGACTGAACTGATTGCTGGAACTGGAGCCAAAGGGAGCTGAAACAGCTGGGACTGGGCTAACGGGAGCTGAAGTGGCTGGGGCTGGACTGAAGAGGGCTGAAATGGTTGGGCTGAAGGGAGCTGAAATGGCTGGGCTGAAGGGAGCTGAAATGGCTGGGCCTGGGCTGAAGAGGGGTGAACTGGCTGGGACTGGGCTGAAAAGGGATGAACTGGCTGGGACTGGCTGGAGTGGGGCCGCTTGCTCTCGAAAGCCCCCTGGCTCGGGAGTGGAGCCTCTTGTTCTGAGAGAGCTCTGTGGTTTTGGGGCGGAGCTTCGGGACTCCGGGATAGAGCTCTTCGGCTCAGAGGAGCTCCGTGGCTCAGAAGCGGAGTCTCTGGCTTGCGAGGAGGAGGTGGATCGTGAGTTGGGCTGGATAGAGCTGAGTCGAGTTGGGTCGGGACCGTGGAGAGGGCTGAGCGGTTGGCGGCTGCCGCGAGTTGGTCTGAGCGGCTGGCGGGGGTCGTGGAGAGGGTCAAGTGGCTGGTGGCTGCCGCGAGGTGGGCTGAGCCTCCAAAGCACGGAACTCGGCCGTGTACACCACCGCCAAGCGGTCTCCCTGACACAGGAGATACAGCCGGGTATCCGGCGTCTCACTGGGAGAGCCGAGCCACGAGCTTCCCCCGTTGCCGATTCCGCCGGTTCCCAGATACCCCGCCGGCGAAGTCTGCTGTGCCTCGGAGATCACACACTCACATGCACTCATGCACACTCTCACGTGCACACTCTCACATGCACTCTCACATGCACACTCTCACGCGGACACTCTCTCATGCACACAGACAGTCTCGCGCACACTCTTACGCACACTCTCTCATGCACACACTCCTCTAGACCAAAAAGCACAGCTTCCACTGGTGTAGAAGACTGACAGGACATGTAATGCCTCTTTAGTTCGTTTGTGTGTGTACGGGTATACGTCCTTATGCAAGGCTAACCTTCACACCCTTCTTCTTTCATGTGCTTTTTTGTCGTGATAATTTGCATTTACAGCAGTTTCCCTCTCAACTTCTGTCAGAACACCTTACCATGCTGTTTCATGGGAGTGTGTAGAATTACAATTAAAAATAAAATGCCTTGTTTTCTTTGTCAGCTTGGGTTGTTTCATTCTGTAACATTTTACCAATTCCTAATTGTGGAGGTTCTACAAGCTAATCAGTGCCATTAGGTATTGTATGTGTTGTGCCAATAATGCCAGGATGTGCTGAAAGAAAATGTACTTTTAATACTTAAGTATTTTTAAAAGCAAGTACTTCAGTACTTTAACTTGTATTGGATAATGAATGTAATGAATGTGAGTACTATGTCCACCTCTGGATATAGTCACAGAAAAAAGTGTATAGGCAAAACCAATACAAATATAAAAAAATTAACTGGGTAGCATAATCACAATGGCAAAAGCAACAGATAATGAGGGTACTTTCAAATGTTCTCAGTTCAGATTGGGCAGGTTAACCTCCGGACAAAGGCAATACAATTCAAATTCTACTGGGCAGTATGATCACAGGGGCAAAGGCAACAGTTAATCAGGGTATTTTAAAATGAGATTTTTAAACCGTTATCAATTCAGACTGGGCAGGGTGACCTCCGAGACAGGGGTGATACAGTTAACATTCAACTGAACAAGTATTGCAGGGCTGTGTAGAGATAACAGTTTTCAGGGAGAAGGTAAAACTTTGTGAGGGGTGAACATTGCTAACAAAAAAACATTAAATACTGTTTTCCAGTCAGCGGCTGCTAGAGGCCACCATTTGTTTATTATATGTTGAACTTTTACTTTGAAATAAGTCAGTGTCTTGGTTTCAGCTGTAGTGAAATTAAGTTAAGTGATTCAGTTCTGTGTGGTTTTGTATTTAAGTTACCCTTGTGACTTGTTTTAGTTGTCAGTCCACTGACATGTTAACCCAGGGTGTACCTGCTTTGAGCTAAGATCATGTTTTGGCCATGGAAATGTGGAGTTTCTTCAACTCATGGAGTATCTAAATAAAGCATTACAAATTTAGACATAATATAGTTTACTTTTTCCCCACTTAACTAAATCATTACACTTACCTCCCTAGGATGTAGATTATTTGTTGATTTTGTACACATAGCAACACTTTTTTCTCCAGTCACTGTCTTTGAACAGTAACTTTTATCCAGGGCATGACCAACAGCATACACCGCTTTATAAACATTATTTGCAATTTGTAACTCGGAAATGTCTGTATATTGGTTCTGCACTTCACTGAGGCTTTCATTGCCTTTACATATGTCTTTCATCTCAGCATTTTCTTTTGTGGCAAGTTTACATTAAAATATCATCTCCCACAGCTCTTTATGAAGATATACATTGTCACGCTGGACAGACGTCCGAAGGAAGGAGGCGAGGCACAGGTGCGAACTTCCATGAGAACGGGTTTTATTAAGGTAAATAAACAGAACAAAACAAAAAGGCTCGAGGGCCAGGTCAGATAAAACTAGGGTAAAGGGATAGGGGAGCAAAGGAGGTAGGGCAGAGAAAAGTTGGTCGGGAAAACAGGGAGACAGACAGATAGATAGAGGGGGAGGAAGAGAGACAGGGAGATGGGTAGACAACCAGACAGAGAGGGGAGTAGAGGAAGAGATAGAAGGATGATTAGATGGGGAGACGGAGGGAGGAGTAGATAGGTCGATGAGAGTAGAGTTGAGGGGTTGGATGGAGAAATGGAGAGTGGAGCAAGACTGGGAAGATAGGTGGAGAGATAGAGGGTAGAACGGGAGATAGAGAAGAGAATAGGGCTGATAGAGAGCGGGTTAAGAGTCGAGTAGAGTTCGAGATGATAAGGTGGGTAGAGTTGAGGTCTTGGTTACGTAATGCTTCCGTGCTCTTACTGGGAGTGCTGAGAGTTTAAATACTGTGGAAGGAGGAGGGCAGCCAATGAATCCTCCGTGCTCATTAGTGTCAACTGCGGACAGCTGTTCCTGGAGGGCGGTTCATAGTCCTTGGCTGCCCTCTGGTAGTCACGGACAGGAACCGTGACATACATCAGATGATGGATTGAGCTTGATCAGGAATTCTCTTAGACCATTGATTTTGGCTTTTGGTATTGCAAAACCCATGGACCCTCAAAGAATATATTGCCATTCAGCAATGGCAATATTCAAATCAGAGATCCAGGATTCACTTCCAATCCACTGTATGCCAGTAATGTTTTGCAAGGCTATTTCTCTTAGAAGAACCTCCATGTCAGAATATGAGACAAAGGCTGCAATCACTTTGGAGCTTGAACTTTTGATTGTCTCAATTATTCTTAGAATATTCTCTCATGGATCAGTCCTGAAGAATGCCTCAGAAAAATCAATACAGACTCTCTCCTCTTTAGCTGCACTCATAAATGTGTTCATGCCATTGTTTCCATAGTCATTATCACTGCACAAAGCCCCTACCCATGTCCAGCCGAAATGACTGACCAGCTTGACCAGTGCTCGGCTCTGATAGTAATCACTAGGGATTGTTCTAAAGAAAGATGGGTGTTTTCTTCTGTCACTTAGGCATGCACATGTGGCAAAATGACTAATCTGCAATAAATACAATATTTTATGTTTACATTGTGTATCTCTCTCTCTCTCTCTCTCTCTCTCTCTCTCTCTCTCTCTCTCTCTCTCTCTCTTCTTTTTTTTTTTCCTCTTTTT
>JBBJLS010000018.1:16505059-16517579 GCA_037577275.1 Bryconaethiops microstoma
TATATATAAAATATAGATAGATAGATAGATAGATAGATAGATAGATAGATAGATAGATAGATAGATAGAGGTTAATTTATTTGAGTTTACAAAGCTTTACCAACCACAGGTATGTGCAAAGGTCCAAGTGTGGCAGAGATGGCAATTGTGGGGGTGGACGATGTTTCGGCTATGATTGCTTGCACTGTGTCAGGTCTTAAGCAGGGCAAGCTTTCAGTATGTCCATTAACTAATGACAAGGAGGCTCTTATGGCCATTTCTACTGATCCACAGGAGTCATAGATTTTATAGCCCAAATTGATGCCAGGAAGAATATCAGTTCTGTTATTAATTTCCTCAATTGCAAATATCATTGTCTGTGCATTTTGAAATTCTCTAAGGCTCAAACTACAGGAAAAACAAAACAAATGCATACATCCCACATGTGGTGTATTTTACATTTCAATAAAATTTAATAGCTAAACACATGCATTACATTTCTCCACTGCTGCAACAAAACCTTGTATCTATATTTTTATTTCAATAATGCCAGCAAGTCTTCATATTGTGTCAAAATGTCATGACACAACACTGGCCAATATGCTTCAAAATAATAAATAAAACAATTTTACATTGATTGAATGAATAAAGAATTTTTTTCCTTCTTCAGTAAAGTTATAATTTGAAGAGATAAGGATTTATTCCAACAGTGACAATTTGAAACATAGACACATTTTTTTATAATCTAAAATTACCAATGGCCACAAACTTTTTGTCAATATAATTCCATAACCTTTTTCTGCCCAAAAACTTGCAGAATAGTTTTGTCCTTTGATGAATACTTTTTGCATATTTTTCTTTCTGCCCCCCTCACCTTTTGCATTTTGGTTGCTGTGGTCCTGATGTGAACTTGTGTGTTGTCTGGTCCCAGCTGTTGTGAAAGGAAAATATTCCACCGATCATCACATCCCCATCTCTACTAAGCTGAGGAGTATTAAATGGTACTCTCAAGCTGCAGGGAGGGTCAGCAGCTCTCACCAGAGTGAACAGAAGCCATGTGTTCAGGAAACTCATCCTCACCCTTCAAAAACACATTGTCCTCTCTTTGGGCTTTTATGTATCTTTTCATCATGACTGTATTAAGGGGAGTGGGCTATACCTATACAAGCACATAGCCTCACTTGCTGAGGAGCAACACATTTGTATAAATATTGGCAATGTACACATTTACATGTGCCTATAAGAATATAAATATTAGTGTGTCTGTAAACCAAGGAGCACTAATAATAATAATAATAATAATAATAATAATAATAATAATAATAATAATAATAATAATAATAATAAGACTAATAATAATATAATAATAATAATAATAATAAGATTGTTTGTTGTTGTTATTGTTATTACTATTATTTATTTTAAAAAAATAATAATTAGAAGAAGAAGAAGAAGAAGAAGAAGAAGAAGAAGAAGAAGAAGAAGAAGAAGAAGAAGAAGAATAGTAATGGGACAGTAGATAAATGGACAGTTTTTGTAATTGGACAGTCAGTTTGTTGTTTTGGCTCATACTGTAACACATTGTACTTGGAATGAAACAATGACTGTAGCTGACAGAGTTCTAGGTTAGACTCTTATGGACAAATGAAATATAGACCAGAGTGACAAGTGTGGAGAAAAAGGGAACACCTTATAATACTAACTGTAAGATGTATTTTATATGTGAGCTATTATGTTGTGGTGTGTTGCTATTATTTATTTTGGTCAAAAAGAAAAAACCAAGGCATATAAAAATGTCCATCAGCCAACTTAGGATCAGAAATCAGAATTCATGATCAGAATTCAAAAGGTTCATGATCTGTGCATCCCTGATTATAACTGCTCAGATCCAGTTTGATACTTTGATACTCAGAGAGTGTAAGAACTCCTGATCAAAAACATACCACAGAAATAACTGGGAAGATTTTTCAGGTAAAAAAAAATGGAACTCCACTGATCTTTTTTATTTTTTCATTTTTTACTAATCCCCTGAAACAGGCCAAAATTGAGAGTACCTCCGTTACAGGACTAGTAGAAAAATGATGATGTCCACTGGTCACCTGCAGTTGCAAAGGCTTTTTCTGCAAATAAGTAGTACAGTTACATTTATGGCATTTAGCAGATGCAAAAGCGACTTCCATTCCCTAACTACAGGTGACAGTCTCCCTGGAGCAACTTGGGGTTATGGGTCTTGCTCAGGAAACCAGGGGTGGTATGCTGAAGGTAGGATTCAAACCCATGACCTCTTGGTCCAGAGGCAGGTATCCTACCCACTAGGCCACCCCCCGAGCAGTAATCTGAACAATTTTGTGCTGTGTGTCTCCTTTATACAGTGTAGTACAGTAAAGCTTCAGCTCTAGGGCAGCCCCCAAACTGTGATCGTTGAGCTCACTGTTGTTTCTAGTCGTAATCCCTTTTCAGTGATAAGTTATATATTTCATGTAATTACTTATGCTATATATGTTACTTATGCTAACACAGTTTTGTGTTCAACATTTTTAGTGTTATTCTCTAGTGAATCCTCATCCAGTAATTCAGTTCATGAATCTGTTTACACATTGTTTATTTTCTGTAGATGTTTTTGGGGCAGCTGGTGGCCTGGTGGTTATTGAGTTGTCCCAGCAATCGTCATGTCTTCAAATTCCAGTACTATCAATGGTACCGCACTGCATTCCTGGCTGCCCACTGCTTCACTTGATGAATGGCTTAAATGCAGAGTACAAATTTTACACTATGCACACTGTATGTTGCGCTATGATGTGTTCACATGTGACTATTTACCGGTGGTTTGAACCTGCAGTTAAAATTTCGTGCAGTTAAAAAGCTTTTACAGCATGGGTATATTCACTTCCAGTTGGAACTTTATTGTTCCTGTATGATGTGATACATGAAACAGCTTTTATTTGGTGTGTCCAGTCCCATCCATAGGCCTTTGTGGTTTCAGGTTTTCATTTCAACCAAGCAGGAGCACACATGATCAGAAGAGTAAGACCAGCTGATTAAACAAGTTGAATCAAGTGTGTTCCTTCTTGTCTGGAATGAAAACCTGTGGATAAGATTGGGCACTCTTACCTTATATTATCACAAGCCCTTCAGGCAATATATAAATAATTAACATGGATACAGGGCTCTGTAGATGGAATAGTGGCTCCTGTAATGTTTTGAAAATTTCTGTGTCATTAAAACTAGTGGTCCTTGTATTCCGTCAATAAACAGTTCACTATGATTTTTGTGCTTTTGTTATGTTCTTTACAACCTGTTAAATTGCACATTTTTCTTTCACATACAGAGTTGCCCAGTGATTTATGTGATGTAGCTGTGCTATAATACTTTTTGTAAGAGAAAGAAACATGTTAATAATCATGTTTTTAAAGATGATTTACTGGTTCTGGTTCATACCAAACACAAGTAAAAAGTTACTGACTTAGGTTCACAGCACCGATGTGGAAGGAAACAGGTCAGTTAGCCATCCATAATATGTGTTATCATGCGCATAATTTATGTTGAATAATGACTTAAATAATAAATTTTTTTATATTTAATAATTTCTGTATTTCAGGACTGGACTTTCTATATATCAAAATGGATTTCTTTGCACATTTACTCATTTATCAAGAAAATAAAAGAGAAGAAAATTGGCAGCCAGGTGAAATACATTTATTTAGAAAGATATAATCCACAAGCATGTCATTTGATCTTCCCCATTACTTGCTTTTTAGTGTTAATTTCAGGTTTCAGTAAAATCACATAGCATTTAGGTACAAAAATACATAATAACAAACCATAGCTTGAAGCTAAAATTGCAAATATCTCCACAGCTACAGTGAACTTTCCAGGAGAGCTGACATAAGCAGGGATGAAGGTGATCCAAACTGCACAGAATATGAGCATGCTGAATGTGATGAATTTGGCTTCATTAAAATTATCAGGCAGCTTTCGTGCCAGAAAAGCCAAAACAAAACACGAAACAGCCAGGAGTCCTATATAACCTAGAACAGCCCAGAAACCTACTGCTGAACCTAAATGACATTCTATTATAATCTTTTCCTTGTAGTAGTTCATGTTGTTGTAGGGGAAGGGAGAAGATATTGTTAACCAAAGCACACAAATCAGGACTTGCATGAGAGTGAAGACAAGAACACTGAGTCTCTGCTGTGGAGGCCCAAACCATTTCATGATATTACTGCCTGGAACTGTAGCCCTAAAAGCCATTAACACTACTATTGTTTTCCCCAGAACACAGGAAATGCAGAGGACGAAGGTGATCCCAAACGCTGTGTGGCGCAGCATACAGGACCACTCGGAGGGCCGACCAATGAAAGTAAGTGAACAGAGGAAACACAGAGTCAATGAGAAGAGCAGCAGAAAGCTCAGCTCTGAGTTGTTGGCCCTGACAATAGGAGTATTTCTATGGCAAAAGAAAATAATTGTAGTTAAAACAGTGAAAAAGACTCCAGCCAAAGAAAACAATGCAAGCAGTATTCCCATTATTTCCTCGTATGATAGAAATTCAACTTCCTTTGGGATACAGGCATCTCCTCTTGTGTTTGACCAATACTTCACAGGGCATATCAAACAAATAAGTGAATCTGAATGAAAAAATGAAACAGAAAATGTAATTCTTTATTATTGTCATGATTATCTTATAAATGGTTCAAGAAGTATGTTTGAGAATTTCCTGTTTCTTGGTTGTTCGTTACCTGTTGTGTTGCTGATTGCCCCTGGTGGGCATGATATGCAGTCATAGCAGCAGACAGGCTTTCCTTTCTGTATAGCTTTTCTGGTGCCTGGAGGACATCTCTCACTACACATTGATGTCGGCACCTACAGAGAAAAAACTATTTTATGTTCAGAATTGATTCTAGTACAAACCACATGGCAAAAACACAACGAATTACAGAAAAATGACCATTTTCCTTCCTCCATTCCAGACAATTTGAACCCCATTCATGGTAAACTGTTGGTCCTCAGGCAAAGATGCATCATAGTGTCCAATTGTTGCAACTTTCAAGGTGCCCTCAGTGACCTGTTGCAGGTTGATCAGCTCATATCTTGCTGGTGAGTCTCCGTTTTTGTCAAAAAATACATTTTCTCCTTCAAATGTCTTGAAATGTACATTCTGTAAGGACTTTGAAACCTATGACACAAATTGAAACATTGCTATCAGATTAGTGAATTATTAGTGAAGTATTCTGATTATTTTATCATATTACATATAATATTTTCTAATTGCATTTCTGAGTTATTTTGTTACTCTGTCTCACCTCCCAAGGCTGTATCTGGGAAGGTAGAGTACAGCTTGCATTAGAAAATGAAGGTTTTCTTTGTTCACATAAAAGTAGATTGTGTAGTGCATGGGCCACTGCATAAACAGCCTTGTACACATTGTTGTTGAACCTCAGATCAGAGACATCAGTAAAGGGTGTTTTTACATCTCTTAAATGCTCAGAGCCATTACATGTCCTCTGACCGCCTCTAAGAGTCAGTGAGCAGTTGAACACACTTTCCCAGAATTCTTTAAGAAATATACTGTTGGGAAATTGTGAGGGGTTGATGTCTTGTAAAAAAGTGCCCAATCCAGGGATCTGAGCCCTGGGTACAGTGAATCCTACAGAGCCAATCAGAGCAGTGTTTCCCAGACTCTCTGTTAGAGAGCTGTCTGTAATCCAGGCATCACTACCAATCCACTGCAGTCCTGTAATGTTTTGCTTGTATAACTCCTCCACCAACACCTTAATTTCCCTGTGAGACATGAATGCCATTATAACCTTTGATGTGGAATGTTTAACAATGTCTACTATTTGGAGTATCTCGTTATGTGGGCTTGTGCTCTCAAAAGCTGCAGAATACTCTATGCACACACCCTCCTCATGGGCTGCTGTAATAAACATTGCTATGCCGTTTAGTCCATAGTCATTTGCATTACTTATTGTCCCCACCCAGGTCCAACCGAAGTGTTTGACTAGTTTAGCTAGTGCTCTGCTCTGGTAGTAATCACTGGGAATTGTTCTGAAGAAGGTAGGGAACTCTTTTCTATTGCTCAAGCAAGCACAGGTAGCAAAATGACTGATCTGTTTAACACAAAGCATTGAAAGATAAAAAATATATAATGTATATATTGTGTTCATGGTTAATTAATTCATTACATTGTGTTTTGTCATATGTGTAGCTTTTTCTTACCACTGGAATATGGAACTGTCCAACAGTTCTTGCTAAACCCATAGTCGGTGTTGACCCAGAATGCCCAATAATTGCTTGAACTGTTTGAGATTTGCAGTTTGCATTGGTGGATGAGCTTCTGTGACCGCTCACTAGTGCCATCGCAGATCTCAAGATATCCATAGATCCACAGTTGTTGTATATTTTGTATCCCAGAGAAACTCCGGGCAGAATATTTGAATTTTTGTTTATCTCTCCCACAGCAAATATCACAGTCTGGGCAAACTGGAATTCTCTGAAACTTAAACTTTAGACAGTTTAATGTAATAATAAAGGTTATTCAAGCAAATATACAGAAACAACTTTGTAAGCATGAACATAACAGCATGGGGTTATAGCCGTTAAATATTTTTGAAACAAAATGTTTTGGTATGGATATATACATACTCCCAGCATGGGCGAACTTCTGGCATGTTCCGAAATGAGTCTATGTAGCCATCTTGCCTGGTGCGAAATGAGAAAATGCCTCCGATGATGAGATCTCCAGCTGTCTGAAATTCAGGACACTCTACATGACACTGTAGCCTACAGGCAGGCTCTTCTGCCTGAGTAAGAAGGACCATTAAGACTAGCTGAAAGAGAAGCATGGCAGCTGAGACTGTTACTGTTCTACCCTAAGGACTCTAGCATTTATGTACTCTGCTAATGCCAGAATTTGCTTCTGTTGTAGCCCACAAACAGCATCACCAGCCTCAGGAGACTGAGACTATGAAATGACATCTAGATCTTATACAAATAACTATTAGTTTAAAATTAATTAAGGGTGGGCATTCATTGTAGGGATGCATAATTCTTGGTGAGATTGAAACTAAGACTTTTTCGTACAAAATTGAAATCATGAACGTTGTTCATGATCTTTGTAAGGACAATTTGCTTGGTTACTAAATTCTTACACAGTAAATGTATAACAGAAGATCACAGATCTTGCAACATGTATAACAGAAGATCACAGATCATGTAAACAGCTATTAGAAACAGGACAAATCTGTCAGACCAAAGAGAAACCAATGTGACCTGTTCTCTGAGCTGAAAATCAACTGTAGGTTATAGAGAGTCTTACAGCCATATACGATGCTCATTTAGAATGTTGGTGCTTTGTGTTTAAGGTACTCAACTGAGGGCTGTCACAGTGGCAAATTATCAGCTCCCAGATTGCATTAGGATAGCAAGCATGCACAGCTTTGTTTATTTGTTTAGCACTTATCGAACTAGGTCACTAAAGGCAAAACAAGTTTATTTGTGTAGCACATTATCATACACGGAGGTCATTCACAGTGAACAGATGAGTATAAAACATAAAAAGAAAAGTAAACATTAAAAGTAACCTGACAAAGTACAGTGTATGTACAATTAAACAAAGCAAAGGTAAGTAAAGGAATATAAAAGAATACAAGTGCATGATTTTTGTGCAAATCTTGCTGGTTAGCTGAAAGCAGTGGAAAACAATTCTGTTTCTTAGTTTCTGATTTTAACAGGATTTTATGCAGCTCTTGTTTCTACACACCTTATAGTTCAATTCAGTTTCGATTCAGGGTTCCAAGATGCCATTATAAAATGATTCTCAGTGCATCTTGATGTGTATTCCATATATAGTTTTTAACTGATTTATTGAAAAAAAATTACTGAAAATCACATATTAAATAACAAAATACTCAATAAAAGGTAACAAAATTGTTTGGAAACAAAAATATTTCAGTTGTCACTGCAAGCACAAGCATTTGTGTTTGTTTCTTCTCTTTAAATCAGTTAGTGGAATATAGTGGAACTCTCTGGGGGAACAGATTCAGATTTCTAGATGTTCCCTGCTTTGTAAATGAATATTTTCTGTCACTTTCCTAGGCTATGTACACAAAACTAAGCTCACTGAATTAACTATCCTTTTATTCACAGATTTATTTAGTTCAGCATGAAAATGTACCCTTACTACTTCCTGGCAGGTCTGTTTTTCTCTTTAAACTATCAAGGACACAAACTGAATGTCTCTGCTGGGATCTTGAACAGAAAAAAGATGGCTTGACTGGCATAGCAGGAATATTCTGTAATCAATATAAATGGTAAAATTAATAAGAAGCTCATCTCCTTCCACCATAGCTTTAACAAGATTTAAACTCTGGGTGTCACATGATAATAAATTCTTATGGTGAGAGATTTGAAATGGCTTACCCTTTAATTGTAACATACAATTATATAATACAATGTTAAAACAAAGTGTTAAAAGAAGAAAATTAGGATGTTAAAGGGTTTTATTATTATTAGGATTGTGAAGGAATCTTTCCCATCATATGCCTTTTAGAATTCCTCTCTGGTTTCAGTAAAATTACATAACATTTTGGAAGAAAGATGCAGAAAAGTAAAGCAAAGCTTGAGGCTAAAATTGCAAATATCTCCACAGCTACAGTGAACTTTCCAGGTGAGCTGACATAAGCTGGGATGAAGGTGATCCAAACTGCACAGAATATGAGCATGCTGAATGTGATAAATTTGGCTTCATTAAAGTTATCAGGCAGCTTCCGAGCCAGAAAAGCCAAAATAAAACATAAAAGCGCCAAGAATCCTATATAACCCAAAACAGCCCAGAAACCTACTGCTGATCCCAAATGACATTCTAATATTATCTTTTCCTTGTAGTGTTTCAAATTTTTGAAGGGGAAAGGAGGGGATATAATCAACCAAATCATACAAATCAGGACCTGTATGAGAGTGAAAACAAGAACACTGAGTCTCTGCTGTGGGGGTCCAAACCATTTCATGACATTACTGCCTGGAAGTGTAGCCCTGAAGGCCATTAACACCACTATTGTTTTCCCCAGAACACAGGAGATGCAGAGGACAAAGGTGATCCCAAACGCTGTATGGCGTAGCATACAGGACCACTCAGAGGGCCGACCAATGAAAGTAAGTGAACAGAGAAAACACAGAGCCAATGAGAAGAGCAACAGGAAGCTCAGCTCTGAGTTGTTGGCTTTGACAACTGGGGTATTTTTATATCTAAAAAATATAATTGCTATAATCATTGTCTTAAATGTACCAATGATAGAAATAACTGTAAGTAAAATTCCCATTATTTCATTGTAGGAGAGATATTCAATTTCCTTCTTTACGCATTCATCTCTTTGTGGATTTGACCAGAAGTCGTGATAACATTGTTCACATGTAATAGAATCTGTCACAGATAAAAGGGAAAAGGAGGGTCAAATATAATGATGATAAATAATCAACAACTAAAAATGGAACATTAAACAAATGGAACAATTTACTGAAGCAAAAGTAGTTGGAAAAAAGGACAAATTAAAAACATTTTTGCCTATAGAAAAGTATTTGTTAAGTATTTATAATCAAAGAACTTGACAAAGCAGAAAATGTGAAAAAGTATAAAATATTTGAGACTATCCATTATATTTTCTGTACCTGTCATAGTACTGATCTCTCCTTCTGCACAAGGTATACAGTCATAGCAGCAGATTGGCTTTCCTTTCTGTACAGCCTTCCTGGTACCTGGAGAGCAGCTCTTACTGCACGCAGACACAGGCACCTATGATCAAAGAAAATATTCTGTAACAAAAAAAAAACATATATACATATTGATTTAAATAATATTCAGTGTAAGATATAACTACACAGAAAAAAAGCATAGTTTTCTCCTTTACACTCACTTGATTACTATTTTGTGCCCATGTAATTAAAGTCATGTTTACTTTTAACTGATTTTGAGAAGGAAAAGAGGAATCATAAAGCCCAACAATGACAAATTCATGTTGGTGTTCTCTATTTGCCTTCCAATTTACTATCTCATATTTTGCAGCAGGGTCACCATTCTCATCAAAATAAACTTCTTCACCTTCCTTAGTTTTGAAACGCACCATTTTGAGGTGTTCTAGAAACTGACAAAATAAAAAAGATTGTTAGTGCTATATAATTGACAAAGCTCTATGATCAGATATACCTTTTTTTTACTCACAGTGAAACGTTCGGGCTGCGTCTTTGTAGGGCATGTTTGCCTGCATCCGAGAAGGTCATGCAAGTTGTGGGCAACAGCATATACTGCTTTATACACATTACTGAAAATGGGCATCAGGGACATGTCTGTAAATATGTTTTCTACATTAGACAGCTTCTCGTTTCCTGTGCACACTGGTAAGTCCTCTGAATTATTCTTAGCATTGTATTTACACTGAAAAAGAGCCTCCCAGAATTTAGTAAAAACTGCACTTCCTGCAGATTTCAATGGATTTATATCTAAAATGAAGTCCTTTAGGCCAGTCACCTTTGTTTTAGGTATCGCTAGCCCAATGGCTCCTTGCAGTATGTTGTGCTTATCCTGTGTGGCTATAACTGAGTCAAAAATCCAACCTTCGGTTCCTAAAAATTGGTATCCAGTGATGTTGTGCTCCAAAAACACGTGCAGCAATTTCTCCATGTCCCAATGATTGAGAAAAGCCACAATGACTCGAGAAGTGGAGCTTTTGATCTGTTTAACGATTCTCAGCATTTTTTCTTGTGAGTAGGTTCTTAAAAATGGAATGGAATATTCTAAGCAGACACCCAGGTGCTCTGCAACTTTTGCGAAAGTGGCCATACCGCTGTTACCGTAATCATCATCAGATTTTACTGCACCTACCCAGGTCCAGCCAAAGTGCTTTACCATTTCTGCCATTGCTCTGCTTTGGTGGTAATCACTGGGAATAATGCGCAGAAATGAAGGATATTTCTTTTTGTCACTGAGGCACTCACAGGTCGCAAAGTGACTGATCTGAAAACAGATACAGAAAGTCTGTAAGCCATTATGTTCAGTCATGACTTTTTCTTTCACCTATAATTAAAACTTACAAACATTTGACATTGTAAGTGACTTATATAATTAACTTATACATGGTTTAGATGGTTCGTAATCTCCTGCTGCACATTTATTTTAACATGATAAATACTATTACAGTATTCATGACTTCTAAACAATAGCTCAGGTACTTACTATAGGAAAATTGAAAGGTCCGATACTCTTGGCTATAGCCGTGCATGTTGATGAGGCTGTGTCACCTATCATAGCTTGTACCTGATCTGGTTTTGTGCAAACCTTATCTTGAGCCATGTCATATCCATTAATAAGTGCCATTGCCACTTTAACTCCCACTGCCATCGAACTGCAGGTGTCATAGATCTTGTAGCCCAGTGTAACGCCAGGCAGTAAAGAGGAATTCTTGTTGATCTCCTCTATTGCAAAGATCAAGGTCTGTGAGTACTGGAAGGCTCTGAAATCAAGACTAATTAAATAAACACAGGGTGAAATTCAAATACATCATAATTTTAATATGACGGCGACATACCTTGTGTTCATTACCTGATCTTGCCACAGAATGTAATGCACATGTCAGACATTGATGCTTTCTAATGCTGCTTACCTCACGCACTTTAGTGGAGGTGGCATTGCCACATAAGACAAGTCTCTGATGTCCAAGCTGCTATGAAAGGGGAAAATCCCTCCAATTATGAAATCACCATCCTTCGATAGCTGTGGATACACATGCTCTCCTTGCAGGTTACAGGCAGTCTCCTTAGTTCTAGAAAAAAGACTCAAAGCTGTTATCACATGTAGGAGTACAAAAAGAGGCTCCATCCACACATTTGCCTGTGGACCTGAAATAGTGGTTGAGAGAGTATGTGCTAAATCTGATGTTTCAACCAGCTGAACAGGAAGGGTTTGTGATATTTATATAGACATAAATACAAATCCTCAGTGGTAAAGTTCAACCAGAGAGCTACTGTTAGAGGAGGTGTGACATTTCAATGCAATAGAATGCAGGCCACAGTCTCTCATGTAACCTGTTCTACTCTAGATTTTGTCTGTCCTTTTTTATCTCATTTCATTTCTCCTGGAATGTTCATGCTGATCCACCTCAGCTCTTAAATTATTTGTAAAGCCTGGCAGTGCTTTAAAATAATCATAATATTTCCATCGTTTATGTGCAAATCGCAGAAAAATTGGCAAAATGCAGAGATAACTTTTTCCAATAAGTAAGGCAAGTAAAGACAAGCAGACTGATTCCTTAAGGTTTCACATGAAAGCAGGGTGGAATCTATTTTGTATGCAGTACAACACTAATTACAATAAATAGTCCTGTATTTTAAAGTGCATTTTTTTGGATCTGCTAGCTCACTGAGACCTCTGCACACATGGTTTGGCCCACTTTTCTGTCACGGTTCAGGTCGGTGCCCGCTGGAGGGCGCCAGCGGACTCTGCACCGAACCTCCAGGTGCAGCCTCATCTAGCCGGCATTAGTTTAAGTAG
>JBBJLS010000018.1:16517679-16529289 GCA_037577275.1 Bryconaethiops microstoma
TCCTGATCAGATGGCTTTTGAAGGATTTTTACCCATCATATGTTTTTTTGTGTTCTTCTCTGGTCTTAGTAAAATAATGTAGCACTTGGGAATAAATATGCAAAAAAGTAATCCAGAACTTGAGGCCAAAATAGCAAATATCTCTACAGCTACAATAAATTTTCCTGGAGAACTGACATAAGCTGGGATAAATGTGATCCAAACTGCACAGAATATGAGCATGCTGAATGTGATGAACTTGGCTTCATTGAAGTTATCAGGCAGCTTTCGAGCCAGAAAAGCCAAAACAAAACACAAGAGAGACAGAAATCCTATATAACCAAGCACAGCCCAAAAACCTATAACTGATCCCACATGACATTCTAGAATGATTCTGTCTTTGTAATGGGCCATATTTTTATATGGGAAAGGAGGGGATATTGTCAACCAAAGCACACAAATCAGGACCTGTATGAGAGTGAAAGCAAAGACACTTAGTCTCTGCTGTGAAGGCCCAAACCATTTCATGACATTACTGCCTGGAAGTGTAGCCCTGAAGGCCATTAACACCACTATTGTTTTCCCTAAAACACAGGAAATGCAGAGGACGAAGGTGATCCCAAACGCTGTGTGGCGCAACATACAGGACCACTCAGAGGGCCGACCAACGAAGGTAAGTGAACATAGGAAACACAGAGCAAGTGAGAAGAGCAGCAGGAAGCTTAGCTCTGAGTTGTTGGCTCGAACAATAGGAGTTTGTCTGTAATGGAAAAAAATCAACCCAATTGTGACTGTGAGACATCCACCAAAGAAAGAAAAGGTCATCAGTAGAATTCCCATTAGTTCATTAAAGTCAAGGAATTCAATGTTTTTCAGATCACATCGAGTCTTGTTCCCGTTTGACTTGTATTCAAGAGGGCATAGAAGGCATGTCACTGCATCTGAAATAAGAGACATATTAAAAAGGGGAAAAGAGGACATTTCAAAATGATATGAAATCCTATGTTGACCACTTAGGAACACCATCAGCATTACAATAAAAGAGAGGAGCCTGGTCTTCTCACTTGTGGTGTTGCTAAACTCTCCTTCTGCACAGGGTATACAGTCAAAGCAGCAGATTGGCATCCCTTTCTTGAAAGCCCTGCTGGTTCCTGGGAGACAACTTTCACTGCATACAGACTTAGGAACCTATAATACACAGGTTAAACAGTTCAAGTTTGTAGTGTTTTATATATTCTAAGTCAGTTATGGTCATTTGTTCTGCTCTGCTTACTGTGCGCTGGTCCCCAGTCCAGACCGCGGTAACGTCATTCATTAGAAACTCTTGGCCCTCTTGCTGAGATGCATCATACAAACCAATGGTGTTGAATATTATTGTTCCTTCAGTGTTCATCTGCCAGTTGACCAAGGCATAACGTGCAACTGGGTCACCCAGCTTATCAAACAATACTCTTTCTCCATTTTTTGTAGTAAAGTTTACTTTGGTAATGTAATGGAAAACCTGAAAAATAAAGTGTGCAGTTTATCCATTGGACCGTTTTTTTTTTAATTATTATTTATTTATTTTAAATGACAATAACAAATAATTAAATCAATACAGTGACAGTGGAAATACACTCTGCTCCTGCCACCTGCCATGCCTCTATGCTTCCTCTTTTTGCACACGTGCCATTGGAGAATGGTCCCTTCCCTTCCACACAGGCCAGCAGTCCATCCACAGAATAAGCCACAGCATACACAGCCTTATAGATGTTGTTCAGCAGGCTTGCATCGGTCACATCTGTGAAGCTTGTGTGGGCATTCTCCAGAGACTCTGCTCCAGTGCAGGATTTGGTACTATTGTATAATTGAGGTCTCAAACTGCAGTCAAACAGGCTCTCCCACAGTTCAACCAGCCCTGTATTACCTGGTGTCACAGACGGATGACTGCTTGCAATAAACTCTTTCAAGCCAGGAATGTGTGCATTGGGCACAGCGAATCCTACTGCACCACCGACCACAGCATAGTTCATGGCATTGGCTAAATACCTGTAAGTGATCCAGCCCTCACTTCCAACCCACTGAAAGCCAGTCACATTCTGGTAGTAAAGCTCCTTAATGAGTATATCCAGGTCATTGCCATCTGCAAAGGCTACAATGACCCTGGATGTAGATGTCTTGATGATATCCACCACATCTAGAAATTTTTCTCTGGTGTCAGTCCTGTAAATAGCAAGTGAATACTCAACACATACTCCTTCTTTTTCAGCTGCGTCCAGAAAACTGGCCATTCCATCATTGCCATAGTCACTTCTGCTTCTGAGAGCTCCCACCCAGGTCCAGCCAAAATGCTTAACCAGTTTTGCCAATGCTCTGCTCTGGTAATAATCACTGGGAATTGTTCTGAAGAAAGAGGGGTACTCTTTCCTGTTGCTTAGACATGCACAGGTAGCTGAATGGCTGAGCTGTAAAAGAAAATAATAGTCTTGTACTGGGATTGTATCACTTAGATCAATGAACACATACATCAAACAGTGGTACTTGTCACCACTGTCGTACCCGTAATACCATATATATATATATATATATATATATATATATATATGAGACACTTTTTGTATATTCCTCAAAATGGATTATTAAACTTAATTTGATAAAGTTATTAATGCTTGCAAAGGTTACATTCAGGGAGACAAATGTTTATCAACATGTTTGAAGATACTGTAATTATCTGTAAGTACTGTAATTATCTCTTTACATAACTGCAAATTGGTTGTCTGTTGACTCACCACTGGTATGTGAAATGGCCCCATGGTCCCCGCGATTCCTATGGTGGCCGTAGAAGTGGTCTCCCCAATGACAGCATGCACAGTGGATAGTTTGATGCAGTTTCCTTTCCCCTTTTCTGGCCCATTCATGAGAACCAATGATGCTTTCGTTGAGAGCGGAATGCTGGGACAAGAGCCGTATATCCTGTAGCCCAGCGTAAAGCCAGGAAGGAGATCTGTTCTGTTGTTAATCTCCTCAATAGCAAATATCATTGTCATGGCATACTGCAGCTCTCCTGGATCAACCCTACAAGAAATTTATATATTCTTATGTGATCTAAAGCAGTTCTTACTTACCCATGCATCTATCTGCTTTATCACTAAAATGTGTGCAATAGACAGTGATCAGTTATAGTACTGAAAGTATTTACCAGTTCTGCAATGCAGAGTAAATAGATACATAATTCAGAGCTGCTTTTCAGCTCTGAATTATCCCATCTCACCACTGTCTTACCCGTAACACCGCATATTTCCTGGATTGACTTGAAGCGTTGGATTCATGCCAACAGGATACTGATGGAAAGAAAAAATTCCTCCAATGGAGATATCACCCTCTTTAGAGAAATGAAGAAGGTCATCTGTTCCATAAGCTGTGCATTGCTGAGCCTTAATATTAGCAGTAAATATCATGAACATCAGTAAGTCTGCAAGCAACATCATGGCTTCTTACAGGAAATATCTGCCTTACGAAAGACTCAAGAGGACCTGTGTCTTTATGTACATCTTCTAACAGTTCAACATGATTGACATGGCATGTTTACCTTTCCTGTCCAATGATGGGAGCAAAAGTGTTGACTGACAGAAACATAGAGCAATGATCTGTGCACTTTGATTGTTCCAATCAAAAGCTTGACTATATTCAGCATTCCACCTTAGACTGTTAAATCTGTTAAATTATCTATCATGATGCTTCAGATAATATTTTATAGATATCTGAATGTAAAAATTTGCTATATGTGTATTTAATATATTTGTATGTTACTGTTTTTGTATTTCAGTTTTATACTCAAATATTTAATTTATTGTTTTATTTATTTGTTCAGTTACAACATATTTAATTTACATGTAATGGATTTACAGTCTGATTAAATTCTGTGAGAAATACAGACGGAAGAAAAGTCACTTTGATTTTGTGTGTGCTTTACCTATTAGCTTTTTCCTAGTGTTCTGCGCTGGCTTAAGTATAATAATATAACATTTTGGAATAAAGATACAGAACAGTAAACCAAAGCTTGAAGCCAAAATTGCGAATATCTCCACAGCTACAGTGAACTTTCCAGGAGAGCTGACATAAGCAGGGATGAATGTGATCCAAACTGCACAGAATATGAGCATGCTGAATGTGATTAATTTGGCTTCATTAAAGTTATCGGGCAGCTTTCGAGCCAGAAAAGCCAAAACAAAACACAAGAGTGCCAGAAATCCTATATAACCCAGAACGGCCCAGAAACCTATCGCTGATCCCAAATGACATTCTAGAATTATTTTATCTGTGGAGTAAGTCATGTTTTTGCGAGGTACTGGAGGTGCCAGTGCTAACCATAAAGTACATATCATAACTTGAAAAAGAGTGCAACAGAAAACACTCATTCTTTGTACAGGCATAGAGCACTGAGGAAGCCCATTGCCCGGCACTGTTGCCTTGAATGCCATCACTACTGCTATTGTCCTAGCCAGAACACAGGACATGCAAAGTGCAAAGGTGATCCCAAATGTTGTGTGCCGTAACATGCAAGACCACTCAGAGGGACGACCAATAAATGTGAGTGAACAGAGGAAACACAGGGTCAGTGAGAAGAGCAATAGGAAGCTCAGCTCACTGTTGCTTGCTTTTACAAGTGGTGTATCTATGAAGTAAAAAAATACCAGTCCTACAGCTACAGTAAAAAAAGCTCCTGTTAATGAAAACACAGTCAAGAGGATTCCCATGTTTTCATCAAATGAGAGGAATTCCAGTTTTTTGGGAACACAGAGACTGTGGTTTTCATTTGACCAGTACTCCAGAGGACATCTGATGCATTTGACAGAGTCTAAAAGAAGAGAGATCAGTGGTCAATGATTGTGGCATTCAGACACAACACATAGAATTGTTACAGAACTAATTTTTTTTGTTTGTGCATTTTTTCTAGTTTAATTTTTAATATGCTTAGTTCTTTTATTTTCTGAGAGAAACATCAATTACCAGTCTGATTGCTTATTTCACCCACAGGGCACTGTATACATGCAAAGCAGCAGGATGGCTTTCCTTTGATTTGTGCTTGTCTGAAACCTGGCCCACAGCTCTCACTACACACAGACGTGGGCCTCTGCAACAGATTCTCTATTATATTCCCAAAGTATAACAACGAATCATAGTACACATTTGCAATACGTTTTCTAACCTATACATACTGTGTACATACCGTGTGACTATTTCCAGCCCAAACTATATTGACAGGTTTCATGACAAACTGCTCATCACTTGGGAGTGAGGCATCATAATGACCCACTGTAATGAAGGCTACTTCTCCAGCTGTATTTTTTTGCCAGTTCACCAACTCATACCTTGCTGTAGGGTCTCCATCACTGTTAAAATAAACATGCTCACCCGTGGGCATTGTGAAGTTGACACTCTGTAAAGAACGTAGTATCTGTGAAATAAAAGGAATGTATATGGGCTTTATCTATATGCATGATTGCTTGTAGTGCTGTCTGTTTTCTTGCAGATTTTGTGCTTTCCTACCTGACTTGACAGTAGTGAATCATTATGGGTGCAAATTACTTTTCCAAGGTGATCATTGGTTTTGCAGGTTAATATGTTATGCAAAGCATAGGCTATTGCATAGACGGCTTTGTACACATTGTTGGAAATCCTTAACTCAGACACATCAGTGAAAGTACTATTTATGTCTTTGAGATTCTCAAATCCAGTGCAAAGCTTCACATTCTCATTTTTTGGTGAAAACTCACATCCAAATGTAGTCTCCCAGAACTCTGTCAGAATGGCATTTGAATAGCCCGGAGATGGATGGACCTTGAGAAGGAAGTCCTTCAGACCTGGAATCTTAGACTTATTGATGGTAAAGCCCATTGCACTGCTGATAACCTTTGACACCCTTTCAGTTGCTAAGTATCTGGCAGTTATCCAAGACTCGCTGCCTATCCACTGTAGCCCTGTCAGATTTTGAGCAAGGGCCTCCTCTAAGAGAACATCCATTTCACTCTGGGCCAGAAATGCCACTAAAATCTTAGCAGTGCCTTGTCTGATGACTTCCACAACTTTAGCAATGCTCTCTTTAGAATTTGTCCTTAGAATGGCTTTGGAATACTCAATGCATACTCCCTCTTTTCTTGCTGCCTCCATAAACGTGGCCATGCCATTGTTGCCATAGTCATTATCACTTCTCACTGTTCCTACCCAGGTCCAGCCAAAGTGCTTTACTAGCTGAGCCAGTGCTCTGCTCTGGTAATTATCGCTGGGAATTGTTCTGAAAAAAGAAGGATACTCTTTTCTGTTGCTCAGGCAAGCACAGGTAGCAAAATGACTAATCTGTTGGGACACAAGGGACACAAATTAGGATTATTGTTATGACATGACTGCATGTTTTACAAAAAAAAGTCCGCCCTTCGTTTATTTTTACTTTTGGCGCCCCCAACTAGTAGCAGACTGTTACGGTAGCTCTGCTCATTGTTGATCTTGTGTTTTCTATTTTTATTCACTTTAGTTTTTACTTAATTCATTGCAACTTGCAGATTTCCCACTTGTGGGACTAATAAAGGTTTATCTTATCTTATCTTACCACTGGAATCTCGAATGGCCCTGTGATTCTTGACATCACGATGGTTGAGGAAGATTCTGACTCTCCTATGATTGCTTTCACTGCAGCATGCCCAGAGCAGGTTTCTTCTGCTGTAAGCTCCTGGCCATTTATCAAAGCCATGGCTGATCTCGTAGAAGCTAATGTTGAGCCACAGCTGTCAAATATCTTGTATCCAATTGAAATATTAGGAAGGAGAGTGCTATTGTTTATTTCTTCAATAGCAAAAATCATGGTCTGCGCAAACCGGAATTCTCTGAGGTTCAAGCTGAACACAGAGATAGAAACAACTGAACATGTAGCATTAGTAAAGTAATAATGCGTAGTAATAAAATAGTACGATTTGATTATGGTCTTATAATTCCAGTTGTATCTGTGTACAGTATTGCAAGTGTATTTATGCTGTTCAATTTTACACAACACAGTTCCTGACCGTCCTTCTCGCACTACAATCTGTGTTTTAGATGGTTAGTGGTGGCAGAAGAGAAGAGAAAACCAACCTGTTGCATGTCAGCCGTTCTGGTTTCTTGGTAAATGACGGTGCCTGTAATATAATTTTGCTGTGAATTGAAAAAGCTCCTCCAATGATAACATCCCCATCCTTGGAAAGTAAAGGGTGCTCTGGGTTTCCAATTATTTGGCATTTAACCTTTTCTGCCTTTGCTTTAAAAACACAGAGCAGCAGAAATGCATAAAGAAACATCACAGAAGTTATGGGGTCCTATTTCAATTGCTCAGCTAAAACTGGAAGATATAATTATATAGGAAGTGATCATGTGTATGGGATCACGTGGTCATGTCCTATCGTGTCATACTTTACAATCCTAAGGGGGTCACTCCTAAGAAACCTGAAAATCACTGATCCTGGATACAGTGCCTTCTCAGCCTTATTGGGATAATGAAATCTTATTTTGCCCTGTATCACCTTAAATGAAAAAATAAAAGTATATGTTTGTTGCACGTGATGGATATGTTATATTGTATATGAAGTAGAAGATTGGTTGTCAGTCCACTTTTCCCCTCTTTCATAAATCAAGTCTAGGCAAGTAGAGCTTTACTGTCATCCCTGCCATATACATTAAGTACAGAGTGAAATGAAATATCCTCCTCCTGGACCATAGGCGCAACATACACCACAACAGCTGCACTCAGACAGATCAACAATGATGGTAAAAAAATGGGAGGGGGGTGAATTATAAAGGGTATGAATAATTTTGGACATGCCACTTTTTGTTCAAATGTAAATAAAAGCTGATAAATATTTTTTTCCTCTTGTACATCGTCTTATCTTCTGTGAGACGCCTGTGTCATTTCCAATCAAGAAGAAACTTGCTGGTTGAACAAAAGTAACTTTAAGTCAAAATTTGCCAGGGGTATGAATAATTCCGGGTTTGACTGTATACACTGTATACGGTAACCCCGATTTTACACGGATCAGGAGTCGCGGATTCAGTCAGGGGCGATTTTTTTCCTGAGAACCTAACTGAAATGTCCAGATTAAAGGGGAACCTGCAGATTCTCCGCATTGTTTTTTTTGTTGCTTTTTTCATGGCAATGTTTTTCTTACGCTTTTTTAGTTGTAAATTATTAAGAAAAATATAATTTAATAATTTTGTAATATAAATATGAACGTAAATTCAGCTAAATCTTCATATAAAATATAACTGTATTAATGTTTTTGTACTGTCCAGAGAAACACAAAGAAAGCGCGTCTTTCGTGTCATTAACAGGCTGCATGCTGCCTGAGGCACAGAAAATCTCAAGAGTTCTTTTTATTCTTTTTCAAAGCACTACCAATATATTTTAATTAAACATATATTTGAAAACTAGAAGATTCAAGGTTTCTAATGGTGTTACTTAAATGTTTCTAGGACAAAAACTTTAGTTTTAGATGATTGTTTAAGAACAGTGGAAATATCCCTCGGGAGGGATTGCCGACCTCAGAGGATTAAATACCGCCCTACTCAGAACAGGGACGGATAAGACGCGCCGCCGGCGAACAGTAAAATATTGAACTGTAAAAATGATTGGTAATTACCCGTACATTTTACTGTATTTTTTCATTTTTAAAAAATCAATTAAATTATTACTGTATTATACCAAAGAAAACGCCCCTGCATTAATTAATTGTGGAAGATGGCAGTTCAGTGTACACTGTCCAGCACATTAATAATAATAATAATAATAATAATAATAATAATAATAATAATAATAATAATATTAACAACAACAACAACAATAAAGCTTTACCTTTGTATTTTAAGGGTAATGTATTAAGCTGAGTTTAAAATGAAATTAAAGTGTCATTTTTTCTTAGAACCGAACTAATAATTGCTGGCAAAAACTAAGGAAACGCAGATATCCTTCACATTTTTTTTGTGCTTTTTTTTGTGGCAACACATACTGCCCTTGATATGAACGAACGTTTGGCTCTGAATTTGCCTGAGAAGTGGCGGCAAATTCAGCTATACATTTTTTAAATAAAACAGAACAGTATTGTGATTGTAGACATAATCACATTAAGAAAACTTGAGAACAATAGTGTGATTGCTGACACAATCACATTAATAAAGAACAGAATGGTTTGAAATAATACAAACCTGTAAAGCTAAGTTGATCCAATACTCTTTCATGATCAGGTGAATTTGTCACATGTAGAACTGTCCTTCTTAAAGACGGGTAAAGTTGATGCCAGTAGCACTGATGCATTTTACATGCTAGAATTAGACTCAAAGGGAAAACAGTATTTGTTTTAGATAGAATAGAATAGAATAGAATAGAATAGAATAGAATGCCTTTTATTGTCACTATACACATGTACAATGAGATTAAAAGCAACTCCTTCAGTACAGACATGTGTGTAGAAAATAACACAAAAAATTAAATGAATGGTGCAAAAAGTCGCAAAAACTTCTGCGGCACTATATACATATGGAAAAGAATAAATAACTAAATAAGGTTTTATATACAGTGTAATATGCAGTGTGGGTTATTGCACATTGTTTAAGTATTGCACAGTAATGATGATCATGTACATTGAGTAGTGTATGTTGGACAACGAGAGTAGGGATATTGCGCAGTATACAGATATTGCACAGTATTTCAATACCATTTAAATATAAAATATTGCACAGTTGGTGAAATATTTGGGGGGTTAGACTGTGTAGTTAGTGCATGTGTGAGTTTAGAGTGGAAAAAACTGTCTGTCTGTCTGTCCTTGTTGTGATCCACATGTAGCACCTCCCTGGGGGCAACAGGTCAAACAGTTCAAAGCCAGGGTGATGAGGTTTTTTGATCTGCTGAGGCAGCGGGACGTTTAAATGTCCAGGGAGGGGAGAGGGCAACCGATGATCTTCTGTGCTGGCTTTACTACTCTCTGAAGCCTCTCCCCGTCTGCCATGGTGCAGCTACTGTACCCTACTGTGATACAGTACGTCAGCAGGCTCTCGATGGATGATGATCTCTGTTGATAAAGACGGGGGCTACGTCGGTACAGTGCCTCCTGAAGTCGACAATGATCTGCTTGGTTTTTTTGGTGTTCATAGCCAGGTTGTTCTTTGAACACCAGGCTGCCAACTTCAGAACCTCCTTCTGTAAGCTCCCTCGTCTCCCTGAGTCTGACCACTGTGGTGTCATTAGCAAACTTGACGATGAGGTTGTTGTTGTGGACCGGACTGCAGTCATGGGTGTAGAGATAGTACAGGAGGGGGCTCAGCACACAGCCCTGTGGGGAACCGGTGCTCAGTGTACGAATGGAGGAGAGGTGGGGGCCGAGTCTCACAGTCTGGAGCTCATTGGTGAGAAAGTCATATGTGAGAGGGGGGAAGCCGAGGGTGTGCAGTTTGGTGATGAGAATGTCATTAATGATTGTATTGAAGGCTGAGCTGTAATTCACAAAGAGCATCTTGATGTAGCTCTGCTGCTCAGCACAGAGTGGAGAGCTACGGCGATTGCGTCCTATGTGGATCTGTTCATGCGATATGCGAACTGGTAGGGGTCGAAGTCTTGGGGGAGATAGTCCTTGTGCTGATGAACCAGTCTCTCAAAGCACTTCATGATAACCGGAGTAAGGTCCACAGGACGATAATCATTTAGGCTGGTGATGGGAGACTTCTTTGGCACTGGTATAACTGTGGCTGATTTTAGGCTGGACGGAATGACTGCCTGGGCTAGGGAGAGGTTGAAGATTCTGGTGAAGATGAGGGTGAGCTGGTGGGCACATGCTTTGAGCACTCTACCGGGTACTCCATCTGGGCCGGGAGCCTTTTGGGGTTCACTGCCAGGAGCACCCATCTGACATCATGCTCCCTTACAGTGAGTGGAGTGGTGCAGGAACCTGGTGGGTTTGGGAGCAAGCCTGGAGCAGTGGAGTGCTGCTCTTGTGTTGATTCGAAGCGAGCAAAGAAGCAATTTAGCTCCTCTGCCAGCGGCGCACTCAGATCTCCTGTTGTTGCATCACAGCCTCTGTAGTTTGTGATGACTTGTATTCCCTGCCACACCTCCCATGTACTGTGGCTGGACAGGTGGGACTCTATGCTCCTCTTATGATTCGTCTTGGCTTTTTTAAGCCAAGAAACAAACTTAAAAGCCTTTTTAAGTACTGTTTTAATTTTTTGCTGAGTTTCCAATATCAACAAACTAAACATGAATAAACTCAAACATACACAAAAATTAACCTCATGCACACAACCGAGAGGGAATGAGTTCGCTTTAATGAAATTATTAGTATTCTTAAAAGGATAAGAAATTTTACTTAAAAGTTCCCTTTTAATTTGTGATTTTAACCTGCTTTTTTCCCCCAAAGAAAGATGGGTGCAACTGCAAAAACATTCTGGGTTCAACGAACATTGAAATAGGGTTCCTTACCAAATAAACCAAATTAAACTTATGTGAACAATGTAAACAAATTACATAAACTGAAACACAAATGACAAATCATATTTGTGACAGTTACATTTACGGCATTTATCAGACGCTTTTATCCAAAGCAACTTCCATTCCCTAACTACAGGGGACAGTCTCCCTGG
>JBBJLS010000018.1:16529389-16543951 GCA_037577275.1 Bryconaethiops microstoma
AACTCACTAGAAGTTATAATTAGCGGCTAAAACAGAAGTACAAACACAAACACGCTAAGAGCACGCTGAGAAGCACCCTATATACACCACTAACAACACACACACACACACACACACAACCACCTGGAACATCATTGCAGAATTCTGCTAACACACTATCAATCATGTAGGTTTCTATAGCAACTCCCTAGCAACAACATGGGATATCATAGTAACAAGCATGCACAAAATTCTACTACTTAGGAAACTATAGCAACCACCTCGCAACATCTTAGCAGCCACCAGAGATACAACATAGCAACCAGAGAATTGCTTAAGATTCACAGTTCCTCTGTATTTTCTTCAGAAAATGCATTTTCCTGTTCATTATGCACACTGTTTATTTTCAGCACTTCGTATTACCTGACTAACACATTACTTATGTCACTATTTCAAGCCTTTCTCGAACAATGACCGTACATCCCTGCACAGCTTTGCTAGCCGATACAAATCAGAAACTCTCTCATCTAGTAAATCCTCTAAGCACTGTGTATAAAACAGTGCCTTAATTAAAAGTAAGCCACCCTTCCTCTTTATTTATTTATGCATTCCCTTTTCCTTGAATTTCTGTCATTCTTCTCTCTGGCAATGTTTGTGCATTTATCCGATACAGACGCGGATCATTTAACTTGGTAATAATTTCGGAAAGAGAAATATGTTCGTCCTGAGTTATGTGTTGTGTGTTGAGCAGACACAGCAGTCACAGCTCTGATGTTGTGCTCTTTGTGGAATGTCAGAATTGTTATATGAGGGCTGTTTCCAGGCTGGCTGTTTATGACTGATATCCTTTTTGGTATATCTGTTTGTTTTACTGTCAGCATACACATTTGATGGTGCTTTTAATTTGACCAGTACAATGCAGATATTTAGCACAGTGCATCGGCTCGTTTGGTAATGACACTGCACAGCACTAACATGTCCTGAGATTTATACTCACAGCAGAGCGGCAAAGGCGCATGAGTATCTCACGTAAATCTGTGTTGGAGCTACACTTCTCTCTCTCTGAATAAAACCCAACGACTGAAAGGACTAATGATGGCAAACCCTGAAAATATTGAACACTGTGGACAAAAACATCATGAAGAAACAATGAAAACTCATTAAAAATGCTGCTGCCAGAGTTCTAACCAAAACCAAGAAAAGAGAGCACATCACTCCGGCCCTCAGGTCCTTGCAGTCGGCTCCCAGTTTGGCACTGATTTCAAAGCTTTACTCATTATGTACAAGTCATTCAATGGTCTGGGCCCTAAATACAGCTCTGATATGTTTGATGTCTCTTAGATCCACAGGAGCTGCTCAGCTAGTCTGAAACTAAACCTGGTGAAATGGTGCTTATCTACTATGCTGTCCAACCAACTCCCCATCAATATCAGACCTACACAGATCTGCACTTTAAAAAGCTGCTAAAACTGCCCTATTCTCCTCCGTCTTCTTTTAAACATTTGCACTTCTATTGCACTTTCAGTTTTCTTTTATCGATTTCTATATATTCTTTTATTGCTTTCATTTCTTCCATTATTTTATTCTATTTTATTTTGTATTCTATTTCTGTATAGCACATTGAATGACCTTCTATGTATGATAATGTGCTATATAAGTAAATGGAATGTGAAGTCTTGCTCCATCCCACTCCTTTCTGCTTCCTGCTCCTGCTGTTTAAATTTAATGTGTTTTCTGTTTCTGTTGTCATGCTGTTGTCTACCCCCACCCCCTGGTCCCACCCCCCTGGTCCCACCCCCCTGGTCCCACCCCCCTGGATGTTTTCACTTGTAATCCGCCGCGTCACAGCTGTGCCTAATTTAACATTATGTTTTTATACCATGTCTGTGTGTTTGTGCTTGATCAATCAACTCTTACCCCTACACGTCTTTTCCCAGGCTTGTTACTCCCCTTATTGTTCTTTCATGTTTTATTGCTTGGTTAATATCAATAAAAAACATTATTCTCCAAGTGCCTCCTAACTCATCCTCCATCACTCCTGCCCAGAATGTGACAGAATGCAAAGGACAGGGGTAAACAGATGCATTGTTCTGAAAGGGGATACACATCACAGTACATTGTGCAAGCGCATTTGATTAAAAAAAAACAAAAAAAAACAGGGAAAATGGCAATTATCAGTGGATTTTGAAAGTGTCACCTCTTTAAAACTAACACAAATCAGCTCAAGACCAAGGGGAGGAAAGCTCCAATTACTAAAGTACTGTAATGTTGCTACCCAGACACTCATCCAGCTGCTTGTCATCTCGAGACTGGACTGCTGGAACTCCCTCCTGACTGGAGGCCTCTAGACCCTGATACAGAATTAGCCTTCAATACACCATAAATATCAAACATTACTCCACTACTCCACTCCAGCTCTTTCTCACCCATCAGCAATGACCAGACCACACGTCAGAGCTTGATATTTGGTGAAATGCAGCACAGTCAGTAGAAGTCCCTGTGGTATTTAGAGGGTTAACCCTAAAGCACTTTCCTGCACATTTAGTCTTTTCCCTGCTCCTGAAATGCCTAAACCAACTTATCATCTCATTAACAAAACCTTGGTGGCTATGGATGGGTCAAAGCTAAGAAAGCAATGTATGCAAGGCAAAGGGCCTTCAGGACCAGGGATGGACACCTCAGTTCCTCACTCTCATAACTACAGTACTCACATATTGGTTTCACAGCAATTACTAGAGTTTCTCAATCTATCATTTCTTAATCGTATTGTAATATAATACTGCAAAACTACAAATGAGCCTCTAACCACACTTTACAACCATTGTAATAATTTTATTAATACAATGCAAACCACCTTTTAAAGGGGGGTACCAGACTTTCTCAGAATGTCTGTATAAGTAAATGATTAAAATGTATTTCAGTCATAAACACATTTCAGTAATTTATGGTATTTCAATGTTTTAATGTGAAGTGCTCTGTTCTAGATGAACTAAGTGAGTTAGAAACGTTTACAGTGTTGGTGATAGGAACCAGACATCTGAAGAGCTTGATTCTTCTAAAAAATGGTGTCTTTGCCTAAAATGTCCTTTCATGGTAGAGAGTCCTGTTTATATTGCGGTAAGTTTAAAAAATGTCCCAAAAAGGTATTTTTACCTGTATTTTACCATCATCAGCTTTACATATAAAAACTCGTGAAGACGTGAAGGTTCACTGTTGGGTTTGGATACTACATAAAACTGCCTATTTCTGTCACATAGTTACTAATTTTATTCCCACCACTGCAAAGAAATGGGTAAGTTTCTCTACAGTTGATCATTTCATATCAAACCTGAATGATTGATCTCAGTGATCTACTTATGCAGAAACACTGAAAAATAGGTGGAAATGCCCTTTAATAACAATGTACAGTGATACGGCAATGGTATGGTAGTAAGAGTTTATAGTGACCTGTACACCTATAGATTAATCACTGATAAATAAGCCTTAAGGGACCCTGGATCTGTTTAACACTGGACGGCACTCAACATACACACACACACACACACACACACACACACACACACACACACACACACACACACACACACGCCCTCTAGCTGCCTGTGCCAAAATCAACACTGATTTACAAGTGACCCTGGGGACTGAGGCTGTGGAGTGCTGGTGGATTTGGTCTAGTGTGGTTCCACACGCCACAGTGCCGCTGCAAATCCCTCTAATGAGTTGAAAGGCCACAGGATTGCAGGCAGTCTGCTGCCTCTCCAGGCCGCCGGTCACAGGAGGAGATTTGAGGGCGTTTGTTTTGTTTTGGTGATCACAGTCACTGTCACACAGATGCTACATGCCAAATTCTCAGAAAAGCTATTTCCTGTTTTGTAAGTCCACAAGGACTGAATTACATCACACACACACACACACACACACACACACACACACACACACACACACACACACACACACATAACTCCTCTGAGGGCCTTAACCTAAAATAGGGACTTTGATGTGTAAGTATTTCTATTTCTATTTGTGTGTGTATGTTTGAATTCTTTGATTATTTACACCACTAGCTGCTGGATGTAACTAGAATAATGAATGTAGAACAAATCTTAATTACATTTACATTGATATCCTATTCACATCCTGTATTATCAGCGTTGAGTCTACAGTTCCGAATTCCTACAGTTTATTTCACTGCCAGACTGGTTCACCTGAGGCTGCTCAGACTGTGTTCGTCATCAACTAGTGGCCCGTCAGCTAAGAGTTATTAGATTCAGGACATTTTTGATTGGTGATTGGTGATTTTGATGGGTGGACTATTCTCAGTCCAGTAGTGACAGTGAGACGTGTAGAAACCCCGGAAGAATTGCACTGTGGACTCACTTGCGCTCTCTTCCAGGCAGATTCATGATAGTTTGAATTTCTTAAACTTCTTAATGATTGTCCAAACTGTCCCACTGCTTAAAAACACTCCGGCCAACTTACAATGAGTTAAATATGCATAGGATCATAATTCATTTGCATTTCCAAATTTGGTGTGTCAATAATTGGGACAATTGTGATGTTGTTATTATTATGATATTGCAATATACTGATACTGATATTGAATGGTTGCTTTATTCTCAGAATAAACTTTCCTCAAACAAAAGTAGGACTTTCTCTACTTTCAGTATATAATTACAACCCGGTCTCACGATTTTTCGTGCAGCCATCACGACATAATAATCTATTCAAACGTGCTGCGATCACGCTTTAGGCTAGGACAAGGCTTCACTACTCTATGTATTTTAATGCGCAGTGCGTAACACCGCCACTATGAGCGCTAACTAGTAACTGAGGGACGGGAAAGTCATACAAGCCCCAGAATGCTGTGGTGTTTTTCGTGATCTGATAATGCTGTCGATAATGTGTGATGCAAAACAGCGCCTGGTTTTTTACTTCTGTTGCATTAATGAATGATTGAATGTATGCAATATTGTGAAAATATACTACATATTTCACATTTTCAGTAAACACCATGACAGGTGGAGCAACAGTTAAGTGCCTCTGAAGGCAGTGAAAGGCCTGGCTGCGTTCGTTAAGCTCCCTTTGGTGTTTTTGTGTGTGCGCGCCAGTCAGGCGTACTGTAGTTTTATAAAGACTTTAAGCATAAGCATATAAATAAAATGGGAGGGACACTATTTTCATCATCTATCTCAACGTGCCACACTGCCATTGTCATGACAGGGCTGAGTGAAGGACGCACACACAGGTTCAGAATACAACAGAAAGTTCTTTAATTAGTCACTTTCTAAGCTCTGGTTAATGTCTATGTTAAGATGGGGGATAAATAATCTATGAATAATTGACAACCGTAGTAATAGATTATAAGTGCCTTAGAGTGTAATGGATGTCGAGCTGGAGAGTGAATTCACAAGTTTATGGAGTTTGTAACAGTGACTCGGCACGTTGTGTAGCTCGAATGGCAAACTCACGGCTTGTAGTGATCGTGGTAATGAATCAGAGAAAGGTTTTATGTTTTGGTGAGTTGAAATGCTAACTTACGATACTGAGCCTGTGATGAAAGTCTGTATTGTCCACACAGTTAGGTTATAGCTGCACTATGTAATTTCTTGGTAGGCGGAGAAATTGCCATATACTTTATGTTCATGTCCTTAAGGCTAAATAAGATTTAAAAAGTGTTTAGTTTAATAAAAATGGTCCATAAGCAAAATTGTAAAAAACTGTAAGTTTGTTAAAGTATAGAGTAAAATACACTTTTTGTGGGTTTGTCAATTCATAGGAATGATGTATATGGATATAAAACTGTATAAATATAGAGACAGTGATTCCATTGCTCTTAAGAAAAACTGTTTCAGGACTATTGTGGTATTGTGTGTTTGCAGTACAAGTGTATTGTGTTCTGGTTACTGTTTACTCAGTATGTGATAAGGCAGTGTACAGACCACGCACCGAGTACACGCTTGTTATTTCTGTTTTTGCAGACACTGTTGAAGTTGCTAGAAAAAAATAAATATGTTGCACGGGAAAGGAGTTGGCCCATAATTTTCTACAGTGTAACATATTTTGGCAAGCCAGCCAGGAGGTGGCGATAGTGAGTCAACACCATCACCAACCACCTTCTTTTCTAAGAGACAACCCTTCATTAAAAAAAAAAAGGAAGCTATACAGCTTTTGCACGACCAAGTGAGTGTAGCCTTGTGGCAGCTGGAAAGAGAGCCTCTGGTGGACGTCTGCAGGTGACTGAAATGACCCGTCCTGGACAGTAGAGAGTCTCATGGCAGTACCAAGAGGACACTCATCAAGTTGGCAGATGGTGTGTTCGATGAGATCGAGTAAAATGAGGAAGAGGGTCAAGTGGAACAGTTTTACAAACACATAGCCATATACATTCATAAACTAAGCAAAGGAGAGTGTCCATTTGAAGAGGAAACCCCATCAAAAGAGTCTGTGCCAAGGAAAGATTCTGAGGACAACCCACCGCGTTCAACTCCAGCACAGACCACAGATTATCCGCCCAAAACTCGACCAGAGCCAACTCGAACTCTGCAATAGGTAACATTGAGGAGGGAGTTTAAAATCTGTGGGCAGATTGGAGAGAATGGGCAGAAGGACAAGCTATCCTACCTCAGTCTAGTCTGTCAGATTGGGTGTCCTTTTTCACTCCCATTCTCAGAGACTGAAATAATTGAAGCGGTAATTAGGGCCATTAGTCCAGGAATGCCTCTAAGAGACATGTTGGAGATAAAAGCCTATGCGATGAAGAACAAGGCATCTAAAACAGTCGCTGACAAGCTCTTCAATGACTTCGCACTCAAGTTTGGCTTTCTGACTAGACTACTAGCAAAGAGTTTGGAAACAAGCAACTCTCAGGTACTCAGGGTTTCCACACGACACCCTATATGGACAAGTGGAGAGATTCAACCTGACCTTGTTGTCCATGTTACGGACCCTGGAGGACAAAGAGAAGGATGATTGGAAAGAGTCACTGGCTTAAGTCATTCCCCACGCTTGCCCATTGACCTGCTCTTTGGTCTAAAAAAAGACGAATCTCATGTGGACTATGATGATTACATTAGCTGCTGGAAAAAGAGAATGCAGGAGACCTACACAGTGGCTTCTAAAACTGCTACCAAGGAAGCTGTTCGAGGGAAAGCATACTATGACAGGAGTGTTAAAGGGAGAAATCTGCAACCTGATGATAGAGTTCTCCTCCGAAATCTCACTCCTAGAAACAGACCTGCAAAGATCTAGTCCTATTGGGAGGACCAAGTCTACAAAGTGAAGGAGAGAAAAGCAGGTGATAGTCCAGTGTATCGGATCAGCCCGGAAAATGGCCAAGGAAGGGGGAAGGTGGTGCACAGGAATCTCTTACTGCCCTGTGACTTCCTACCCCTTGAAAAGCCACTGGCACAGACTGCTCAGCCCCAAAAAGACTCTCCAACGGTTGCAAGGAGGAAGATCCGAACTCCGTGTTGACAGCAGCAGCAGCAGCCAGAGAACGGCGACACATCGGATGACGACTACAACGGCATTTACCAGTTGTACCTCAGGCCTGTTCCAGGGAGACAACAGAGGCAGACCCATCTCAACCTTATGGCGGAGCCCTTCCAACCTCCACCAAGTCTTCACCTCCAGGAAGAGGATTTGCCGCTACAGAGCGAAGAGGACGTGCCAGCGAGGAGCCAAATCCCTGAACCTGAACTGGGAAAGCCAGAGAGTGGAGAGACTGAGATTGGCAGTCCAGCTGCAACCGAAGGTGAGAGTGACCCTGTGAGACAGCGACCCCAAAGACCTTCCTGCACGTGCGCCACAATACCAACCTGCACAGAACTGTGTACTTGAGTTGATTACTACCCTATATTTTTTATTCTTAGGCTATAATAACGAATGGATTCTGAACTAACAGTGTAATAACCTATTATCGTTAGTATTAATTGTTATTTATTTATTTAGCCAAAGCATGTAGGCTACCACCATTCTGATTGCCTGCCTGAAAAAGTTCATCACAATCACTTCCTTTGGACTTTGCCTAAGGTAAGTAGCATAGACTACAGGGCAGGCTAAATTTAGAATTTAAACTAAATTAAAATATTTGTACTGTACAGTTTACACTGAACACCTGCAGTGCTAGTATGTAAATACCGATATTACTCCTGAACAGACTGTATTGGAATTCATGCACGGGCATTTTCTTTGGTATGCCCTGTCGTTTTCTTTGGCATAAACAGGTAAATACAGTAATAAATTAGTGTACTTTTTAGTAATAAAAATACAGTAAAATGTACAAGTAATCACCAATAATTTTTACAGGAGTCGTACTGTAGAGACCCGCCCGTTAAAGCAGATGTTGGACGGCGACTGAGCTCAATAGCCTCTTTTAATTTAATTTACAGTAATAAAACTACTGGGCTTTAAGAAGAACAAAACAAAAACAAGAGAAACACTGAAGATGAGTCGGGGGCGGACCGGCAATCCGTGCATTCTGGAAAAGAACGGCTGCCTGGTGCACGACGGCCTCGGCCTGTCTTTTTTGGCCGAGACGCAGACAATATCCCACTTGTTGGACTAATAAAGGTTTATCTTATCTTATCTTATCTCTGTGCAGCTGGTGAAGAAACTGTTTTTTAGTCCCAGTCCGACCCTGCCTGAGTACAGCCATATATAACCATTCCAAAATGCGCTTACTTTGTGTTCTCCCGACAGTACAAAAACAATTTATACAGTTATATTTTATATGGAAATGTAGCTGAATTTACGTTAATATTTATGTTTAAAATTAGTAAATTAGGTCTATATTTTTCTTTATAATTTTGCACTAAAATGCATGAAGAATTATATATTGCCATGAAAAAAGCAAAAGAAATTGTCAGGTCTCTGTGTGTTTAGTTTTGGGACTTTTATTTTGAAAACTATAGTTCTCTGTTTGTGGTCATGGTCACAGTCTCAGGTGTTTTATGTTTCAGTTCAATGATTTGAGTATTATGATTGGTTAAAGTCTCTGTGTGTCTTGTGTTTAAGTTCCTTGAGTTTTAGTCCCGGTTGCTGGTCAACCGCCTCAATCCGGGCTTCATGTTCCTGATGCCTTTTGTGTCTTAAGTTCAGTGTTTTTTGTTAGGCCCTAGTGCCTTTTTGATTTGTGTAGTGTAGAATCTGTGTTTTTGTAATAAAATCCCATCAAAGGGAATCTGCCCATGTGCCTCGTCTCACTTCCCCGTGCACCCGGCCGTGACAGAAGGCAAATTTTATGGGTCAAGTTTGCTGTTTGAATGTCTTTAATATTATTATTTTTCCAAATTGCAGCTGCCAGTGTGTTGATAAATATTGCAAATAGTGATGGAGAATGTGAACAGCCTGCCTGGTGCCTCTTCTAAGATTAAAGCTTGGAGATATTTAATCATTTGTTTCAATGCAAGATTTAGGTGAGCTGTATAATATTTTGATCCATGATAAGAAGTTCCCTCCAAATCCAAATTTCTGTAGGGTTGCAAATAGAAATGCCCAGTTCACCCTGTCAAAAGCATTTTCTGCATTATGGCTTCCTTGTTCTGTATGTTATAATAATAATAATTGGCGGCCATTAATAAACCCAGTTTGGTCTAGATGTATTATATAAGGTTTTACTCTTTCTATTCTACTAGCCAGTGCCTTGCTGATGATTTTGAGATCTGCATTTATGAGTGATATTGGATAATAGCTAGATGGGAGCGCAAGGTCTTTGTCTGGTTTGAGGAAGAGATTGATATTTTCATAACTCAAGTTTGGAGGAAGTGTGTATGTCTCTTTAATTTCAATAACCATTCTATTCAATATTGGTGCTAGCAAAGGCCAAATGTTTTGTAGAATTCTGCAGGGAAGCCATCTGGGCCTGGTGCTTTTCCATTAGGCATTTGCTGTAGGGCATCATGAAGTTCTTCTATTGAAAGAAGTGATGCCAGAGCCATGTTCTGTTCATTGGTTAGTTTTGGTAAATCAATGGTGCTCAATAATTCTTCTATTTTTTTACTGGATGGATTAATATTAGGTGAATATAATTTTTTATATAAATCCCTAAATATGTTATTAATCTCTTCTGGGACATGAGTTGTTTCCCCACTGGAGTCTGTGACTGAGGAGATTGCTATTCATTCTTTATTCTTTTTTATTTGGTTTTCTAAAAACCTGCTTGACTTATTACTATATTCAAAGTTCTCCAAGAGTAATCTCTGTATTTGAAATTGTGTTTTTATGTCCCTTAATTCTTTCAGTTTCATTTTTTCAGCTCACTTAATAGGTGTTCCTCTTGAGAGGCAACATGGACTGATTCCAAGGTTTTAATTTCCTATTCCAATATATTTGCAATACATATCTCTATTATATGTTGAAATTCTTATAATTGTAAATCTTCCTTCTGGGTCTATAATGGTGCATGACTTGTTGATTAAAATTGCTATGCCTTTTTGTTTTTAATTATAGCTGGCTAAGTATACCTGTGGAATTGAGATAATTGTAGTGTTTTTTAATCTTTTTGCATGTGAGCTAACCCCACACACGTTTCAAGTAATACAGTGTAGTGAGCTCATGTTAGCTTTAATCCCCTGAATCTAAAGCTAAAGGTCATGTGTGAGTGGTCATGTATGTGTGGAAGTATGGGTGGAAAAACGTACATATTTTGAATATAATTGAGGATGTGTGTCTGTGTGTCTGTGAGTGGGCGGGCGGGTGGGCGGGCATGTGTGTATGAGAATGTGAATGTCTATAGTGGATGTCTGAGTTTAAATTGAGGGGATATGTATGTGTGTGGGGGTTTTTGTGTCAGTGTGCGTGTACGAGTTTGAGCTGAGGAGGTATGTGCATGTTCGTGAATGTGTGAGTGTATGTTTGTGACTGCATATATGTTTTTATATTGAAGAGGTGTTCGCGTGTGTGTGTGTACGTGTGTGTATGCGTGTGAGCATGTGATTGCCTACATGTATGTGTGGGCATCTAAGCGTGTTTTAGGCTACTTACAAAGAAAGCTTCTTTGAGTATCAATTCCAATACATTACAACAAAACAACAATAACAAAACAGCAACAACAATAATACAGACTGTGGTGATACTTTACACCCTGTGCGTGCGTCAGCATTAATAGTCCGTAGACAACAACGGCGTATATATCTATCTTTTAAATTTTCTCTTCAGACCCCATCTCATCCCCCATGTGTAACACCTGCAACTACCCACAGAAATCTAGCCTCTCTGTCTATGTCCTCTCTCTCCACCTCTATTCTATCTTCCTTATCTCTCTGTAACTCCACTAACCCCTGTTCATCTTCAGTTGAATCAGCTACCAATGACCTTCTCTTATCTTTCACTACATTTCTATTACATCTCGCCACAGCTTTATTAATTTAGTCTGCCTTTTATCTTCCAGACCGCAGCATGCCACTCCCATGGCTGTCTGAGGTCCTGCAAAATAAAACATGATCAAACACTTGCATCCTATCTAGTATGACAGTCATCTATTTGAGTGACTTTACCAATGAATGCTGTCACAAAATCACTTTTTTGTGGAGTTCTGGTTTAATGGCAGCCATATAAGATGTAGTTTGTGCTGCTCTACTGAAATTCAGGGTTTTTTTTCCCTTCAAAATAACACACAATAACACTGATAAAACCTCTGTAAACAGGTAATTAAGTGCGATAAGCTGAGCAGTCTTTAATATGAATAGAGAAAAGGGAAAAGCTTCAAAGTAGTGGAAATTAACCAACTTGGGCACACAGAAAACGAATGAAAACATGGCAACAGAGTAGCAATGGAGTTAGATTCTGAAAATGCTGTACTGACAGCATTAAACACAATGAAAACGAGTTTGGTGAAAGATTTGATGAAAGATTTTTCTGCGAAATTTGGACCAGCATGTGGACTTCCTCTTGGTACCGTGTCAAGGATGGCAAGTCGGTGAGATGGGCCACCAGGGACATGTCATCCGCATATTTGAACAGTGACATTCCTTCTCTGCTGCAAGAAATGCTGTTAGTGTATGCAGAGAAAAGAATGGGAGAGAGAACACAGCCCTGGGGGAGCCCTGTCTCTTCAAAACTGAACTGGATTTAAAACCATTAAAAGCACATGCTGTGGTTTGTCCTCTAAAAAGTTTATCCATAAAATCAGTGCAGGGTGAACCTGAAGGTCAGAGAGGCGGTGCAGTGGAGTATTGGTGTTTACAGTATTAAATGCCGATGAGAAGTCTATAAATAAAACCTGGTATGGGTGTGTGCAGAGTTCAGTTGTTTGGTGATGTCATCTAAAAGCATGAGTGTTGCATCCTCAGTACCACATTTTGCTTTGTAAGCAAACTGGAGTGGATCCACCTTATCAGACAGTCCACCCAACAACAGCCTGCACACAACTGTTTCCGAACACTTGGACAGGATCGATGTCAGGGCCACTGGCCTGTAGTCCGTTAGTTCCTTGGGTCATGTTTTTTTGGGGATTGGAATGTTTTCTGATTCCTTCCACTGGTTGGGGATGACGCCAGCGTCCAGAAGGTGCTGGAACAGCCTGGTGAACACCCCACTTAGCTGAGTGGAGCATTCCTTGAGTACCCTCCCTCTTAGCCTGTCAGGACCAGCAGATTTGTTCGGGTTGACTCTCTGTAGAATGGAAGTGACCAGCTGCTCATCAGTAATGGGTGCTTGAGTGGTGGAGCCGGGGGTTTCCAGAGACCAGGTAATTGGTGTGCTGCTGTTGTTGAAACGTGTGAAGAAGCTGTTTAATTGTTCCTCAAGAGTCATTGGGTCTGAACAGTTGGCCTTTGCAGGTTTTATTGCTCTGCCATGTTTCTCTTGCATTCCCTGATTTTAATTTTAATCCACACCCTCCTTAAACTTCATTTTAGTCAGTCTGGCCTTCCTTCTGAATTCTTTCTGGAGCTCCCTCACCCTGACTTTGTCTCCTTGTAAAAAAAGCTAATTTCTTTTGAACTCAGCAGGCTTTCATGTCCTTGGTAATCCACTTTTTGTTGTTTGGATATATGATTACAGTTTTAGTGGGAGTGACAGTTTCCTCACAGAATAAAATGTATTCTGTGAGTGTATCGGAAAGCCTGTTGAGATCTATTTCCACAGTCATTAAAAAAGAAATCCCAATCCGTCGACTCAAAACAGCCTTTTACTGTCTCTGTTGCATCCCTATTCCATATCCTGATGGTCTTTGTTTCCCCTGTTTTCAGCTGTGACCTGTATTTTGGTAACAGCAGAATCACATTATGGTCACACAGTCTAAGAGGTAGGTGTGATTTAGAAATGTATGCCCCAGGTATGTTGCCAAAGCACAAATCGAGTATTTTCTGATTTCTTTTTGGGGTTGTGACATATTGCTCTAGATTGGGAAGAAGTGTGCTCTCTGGTCTGTGTCACCACTTTATTATAATGTTCAGTTATGTGCTCAGCAGCTAGATTAAAATCACGACCTTGAACATAAACTAAAATTACAGTGAAAAATTCTCTGAGGGAAAAATTCTCTGAGGGAGGGAGTGCTGTTTGCAGCACTCCCTCGCTCTCACTGTGTAGTTGGTGGCCCACCTCCTGTTTACGACCATGCAAAGCCTGCCCCCAATCGACTTCTGCGTTTTTACTGTATCCCTGTCATATCGGATGATGTCAAATCCCTCTAGTTGAATGTCCGCATCCTCAAAGAGCCACTTCTCAGTAAAGCACAACATGCTTGATCGATGGTCATACTTGATCAGTGCAGAAAGTGCATTCGTCTTGCCCGTAGCGATCGGACATTTGACAGAGTGATAGCTGGTAGAGGTAACCGGCTGCCTCGCCTCCGCAACGTGTTGTGTATCCCTCCTCTGGAACCTGGAAACCGTCCAGTGGGGTCTTGCTGTTTAGGGCTCAAAAGTCCACACAGAAGCAGGTCCCTCCATCCTTCTTCTTCACCAGCACAACAGGTGATGCCCATGGAGAGGTGGATGGTCGGATAATCCCCTGTGCTAACATCTGGTTGATCGAACCAGCTCGTCTATTGTGGTCACGGTGCTTCTCAGCACACCCGCAATGCGAGGGTTGCAGTTGCGGAGCATGGCCAGAACAATCTCATGCTCCACCATCTGTGGCTTCCATCTCATACACAGCGCTCGGTACTGGAACACAAAGTCTCTTATGCACTCTCCTGGTCGCTGTGTGCATTCTCTAATCCGCTTCTCCGTCTCAATGTCGTGATCTTCTGCGAGGAGTGCTTTGAGAAGGGACGCTTTAAAGGTAGCCCAGTTCTTTTTATGCTGTGTTTTTCTGCTAACCACCAGTCTTTTGCTGTTTTAGACAGCACGGAAGGCAGGGTAGCTAAAACTTCACTCTCAGGCAGAGGAAGTATGGCTAGAAACTCTTCACAGCATTCAATAAAACTAACTGGATCCTCCCCATCAGCACCACTAAAACGGGGAAAGTGCAGTTTTACCGGGGCCTTGAAGATGGGGACATGAGTGCAGCTACTCGGAAAAGAGGATGGAGTGTACACAGGCCGTGCAGCGGGGAATGGCGTGCAAGTACAGTGGGGCAAAAAAGTATTTAGTCAGCCACCAATTGTGCAAGTTCTCCCACTTAAAAAGATGAGAGAGG
>JBBJLS010000018.1:16544051-16559794 GCA_037577275.1 Bryconaethiops microstoma
TGTGTGTGTGGGTGTGGGTGTGTGTGTGTGTGTGTGTGTGTGTGTGTGTGTGTGTGTGTGTGTGTGTGTGTGTGTGAACGCTGACTGAGCAGAAAGGGCCACAGGCTGATTTCAAGCATGAGTGACAGAATGGCAGTCGGAGGACAAGAAGAGGGGCGGAAAGAATTGAAGAAAGAGCGAGAGAGAGAGAGAGAGAGAGAGAGAGAGAGAGAGAGAGAGAGAGAGAGAGAGAGAGAGAGAGAGGGAGAGGGAAATAGAGAGACATTAGTGGAAGAGGGAGGGATGACAGCTGTAGAAAAAAATGAAAATTCTGCCTGTCCCTCTGTTAGCATGCGAAAAGAGGTGTAATGGCATACTCTCCATATTTAAGAAATCTAGTATTATTTAATTATAATGCATAGAAATTATGTCATACCACAGTTTGTTCTGAAATAAGTCTTAGCCTGAAATGCATTCTGCAAGTGCCAACATCGGACTCATGTCAGAGCCCTGGGCTTGCTGTTTTTTACACAGTGCCAAATTGGAAAGCTATCCTTATTGAGAGAGAACATTTTAAATGGCATATTTTTCAGTACATTTACAAAACTCAGGAGCGTTCTGCTCTGTGTACATTGTGTACTCTGGCGTTGTGGGATGGGTTGGTGTGTGGAAGGGTGGTTAATTATCAGAGAGGCTTAGCATACCTTTGGGCAGTTTCATTTTTTCATGCTATAAACATGGTTAAATGTTTTAATACAAACAACAAAATGCACAACTCAATTAATTTGCATGAGAAAAGAGAGAAGTGTCTAAATGAACATGTAAGGAGTATAAAGTGTTTTTTTTCCCCTCTTGATACTGTAATTGGTTAAAAATCCAAATATTCAGTTTCAATAAAAGTCCAATATGGCACAAATTTTCCAAAATAACCCTTCCGCTTCTACTATTAAGACAATACACCGTATGGACAAAAGTAGCCTGTTACACCAACAGGGACTTTAATGACATTACTTTTAAATGCATAGACTTTAATATGGACTTCGTCCTCCTTTGCAGCTGCAACAGCTTTCACCCTTCTTTAAAGGCTTTCAAAAAATTTTTTGGAGTGTTTCTATGGGAACTTGTGTCTGTTAAATGGGAATTAATGACTGGTCATGATCCATCTGCTTTCATGTCTGCAGTGGTCACAACAATTCCTCGCTGGACTCCTTAGAACGTGCCGTTTATAATGAACCCAACTTGTTTCTTTCTCAAAACAGGCTTCAGGACCCTCACCAGTCCAGGTTCAAGGCTGCGCACTCTACTGAAACTGCTCTACTTGCCGTCTCCAAAGAATTTCATGCAGCTAGATCAGCCAACCTGCTTTCTGCAGCCTTTGACACAGGCAATCATCAGATCCTCCTCGCCACTCTCTTCAACCTTGGGATCACGGGAACAGCCAGGCAAAGATTTGCATCCTGCCTTGATGACCGGAGATACCAGGTAGCATGGCAAGCTTCCCAGTCTGCCCCACGAAGTTTATCCACTGGTGTTCTGCAGGGCTCAGTCCTTGGACCGCTTCTCTTTTCTCTATTTACTGGTTCTCTTGGGGATGTAATAGCCTCACATGGTTTTTCCTACCACTTTTATGCTGAAGATACGCGACTTATGCTCTCTTTCCCTTCCAGTGACAACCAGGCCTCAACCTGCATCTCAGACTGTCTGGCCAACATCGATGATGACCCACCACCTCAAGCTGAATCCCATCACCAAGCCACGACCTCATAGTTTCTGTTGGGATGCTAGATGAAGATCTGTCTTTCTCGCCGCAGGTTGACCAGATCTCCAGAACACGCAGATACCTTTTCTACAACATCAGAAGAATCCGACCCTTTCTCACCACAAAAGCTACGCAGATACTTTTCTAGTTTCTGGTCATCTGCAAACTACTGCAACTCTCTACTGGCTGGACTTCCACTGAAGGTAACAAAACCACTCCAGCTGATTCAGAATGCAGCTGCGAGGTTAGACTTCAATGTTCCTAAATTCTAACACGGCACACCTCTACTATGAAACCTTCACTGGCCCTCTCGGGCTGCCTGCATTAAGTTAACATTTGCTTTCAAGGCTATGAATGGACTTGCACCCCCATACATATTAGCATTGATCAAACAGCATGTCGCTTCTCATCCTCTCAGGGCTTCAAGCACTGCTCGTCTGGGAGAGGAAGACATGCGTCAAGACTCTTCTCAGTCTTGGCCCCCCAGTGGTGGAATGAACTCCCTCTTTTGATCAGATCTGTGGAGTCCCTCACTGTCTTCAAACGTATTCTGAAGACCCACCTTTTCAAGGAGTACCTTGGTGACTAACTATGCCTCTTGCTTCTGCCTATTTATTTCTTCTTCCCCATTTTCACTTTAAAAAAACAAACATACTCTTATCTCCATGCCTTCCTTACTTTTGCCTTAACCTCTGACTTTTCTTTGACAGGAGTCATTTAGGTGTACTTAACCTACAGTGACTTGGTTGAATAGCGGATGTTGATTTAAGTATAGCTTTACAGGTTTGAGGAACAGATTTGGACTTCTTGAGCACTGATGTACGTTGCTCTGGATAAGAGCATCAGCTAAATGTAGTAAAAGTAAATGTAAATGTAATTAACTTGACTCCTGCCTCATATATACCACCTCTTAACATAAGTCATTGTAATAAGATAATCAGTATCACCCACTTTGCTTGTCATGTATAATTATATTCATGGGCATTCAAGCATTTTTAACGGGGGAGGGGAGGCAGGGCTCTATATCTTGGCTGTTGTCCGGGAGGGGAAATGTGGGGGCATGAAACGAATGAATTTGAAAAGTGGGGGGGCACTAAAATAATGAATCAGAAAAGTGATTATAATGCTATAATTGTTCCGGCGCTAATTATTATATTTTACCTCAATAGAATTGCTAAAAAAACTGATGTTCCACAATGACATTGTGGTTCCACAGTACCATAGATTGATTAAGAATCAGCGGATTTTTATCTGCTCATATTGAGGCCATGACCCAGTCATCATTGTCTACTGTCTAACAAGTGGCGTACAAGGTTCCATTCTTGTTAGTTATATTAGCTTTAAAGCTTATTTGCAAAGCTAGAAAATCAAGCATTGGAGGCTAAATATTTGAGGTAATCTGGAAAATTTGCCAATTTGTTATTGCAAATATTTTTTCAGCAAAAGTCCAGGAGGACTCTCTCTAAAAAAATGATCACATTTACACATAAGCCTATTAGCAACTGGACTGCCTGAAACATGGTGTGTCATGGTTAGTGTAAAAGATTGAAACGCTGAAAGGAGGGACAACTAATGTCATTGGTTCATGTGTTTCTTGGGGAAAAGTCAAGTTCGTCCCCTATTCATTTGCTGTTCCTATATTTGTCCATCTGTGCCTCCTTGGCAATCTGTGTTAGGTATGGCACACTGTGCTAATTTACTTACATTCTGGCTTCTCTTGAACTTGTCAATATGGTGTCGATCTGCAAACAAAAATGAGTGCATATATAAGGGAGAAGAAGGGATGCAAAGTTTCTACCAGGATGGAGATGTGATTCTGGGGGGCTTGTTTCCGCTGCACTACAGCCCTGTGTCAGCACCATGGTCTTTCCAAAGCAAACCTGCACCAACTGAGTACAAGTAGTAAGTATGTCATGGTTTGTATGTTGAATATGCTGCTGAACTGGTTGGTTTACTTCAAATTAAATTTGATTGCCGTCACTGCCGTAACAAAACCTTGTGTCTATGAAGTGCTATTAGTGCATAAAAGTAAAAAATGTTAGTGCATAAAAAATGTTAATTAAAATGATATAAAGTGTTAACTCAAAAAGGCAGCTGCTAGCTGGAATTTTTAAGCAAAATATGTTGAGGTTCTGATATGACTGTAATGTTTTGAATCTTTCTGAAAGCTTCCCAACTTCTAAGAATTTACAAATTTTTTGCAGTTTATTTGTGACTTTGATTTGCAGTTTCAGTGCTCGAGCCCTCAGGTGGATGAGGACTATGACCTTTGCAGTTAAGGAGATAAACCAGAGGAAGGACCTGTTACCAAACCTGTCTCTGGGCTACCACATTCGGGACAGCTGTGATGACATTCCTGTGTCGGTGAAAGGGTCGCTGTTGCTGGTCAATGGGCAGCCAGAGGCAGGACGAGGAGCCAGCTGTACAGAAGTACGCAGGCGGCCCTCTCCAGTCATTGTGGGAGATGCTGCATCAGGGGTATCCATGGCTGTGCTGAGAACATTGGGTTCATTTAGTGTTCCTTTGGTATGGCAAAAGCAATATAAATAATGGTGTTAATTAAGAAATATATAGCTTAAGTATACATAAACATAAATAATTTTTCACATTACTTTAACCTTTCACTAGCACTGATGGGACTCTTTATGTATTATTTAGGTAGTTTAGTTTAATACCAACAATTTACATTTATGTCTATAACACAGTGTCTGATTAATGTCAGTGTTTCACTATCATTGCTTAGCTTTTTCACATGCTCTTTTATTACATCCTTTCAGGTGAGTTACTTTGCATCTTGCTCGTGTCTGAGTAACAAGAAGGATTTCCCTACATTTATGCGGACAATGCCGAGTGATGAATTCCAGATTAAGGCCTTAACAAAGCTGGTTCATTACTTCCAGTGGACCTGGGTGGGGGTCATAGGTGTGGAGTCGGATTATGCTCGCTTTGCCATTCAGCTCTTTTTAAAAGAGTCAGCCAAGTATAATGTGTGCCCTGCATATGTGCACCTCTACCCCGTTGCTCTATCCAGGGAAGCACTGAGGGAGCTGATGAACACCATCCAGGCCTCCACAGCCACCATCATACTCAACTTCTCAGGAGAGTCAGAGCTGGAGTCTATCCTGAAAGAATGCAGGCGAAAAAACATCACCCATCTGCAGTGGATCGCCAGTGAAGCCTGGGCCACCTCAACAGCTTTGTGGAGTGATTTCAGAGATCTCCTGAAAGGAACGTTGGGTTTCGCAATACGGAAAGGGCGAATCCCAAACTTGGGCAGCTACCTCAGAGAGATGAACTCATCTACTATTCAAACTTCTCATTTTTTAACAGAGTTTTTGGAGGAAACCTTTAACTGTCGAGTTAATGGATCCCTAAACACCCATATACACAAAGAAGAGGCCCAGAACAGGGGATTGTGCAGTGGCAGAGAGAGTCTGGAGGATGTGTACACTTCTTATGCTGATGTGACCCAGCTTAGAGTAAGCTACAATGTATACAAGGCTGTATACCTCATAGCACATGCCTTACATGATATGAGTACCTGTATTCCAGGACAGGGCCCCTTTCAGAATGGGACATGTGGGAGCCTGGACCCCCTTTTGCCATGGCAGGTTTGGTCTCTGTTTATATGTATTTATGAATCACTTTTAAAGGAATATGCCCAAATTTAATTACCTTGTCACAGCTGTCAAATTTGTAGCTTACAGCTGACATGCACAATAATTTCCAATCCTGCAGAAAACCTGTTAATACAAAACTCTCTTATAATAGGACCAAAGAAACCAGACATTCAGCTTGAGCACCTGCTTACTAACTCTTTTGAATCAATTGGTTGTTTTTTTTTTCTTTTTGTTTTCAATTATGTCCAACACGCAGACTACTCCAACATGCAATACAAGGAGGAAATTATTGTTCCAACTGACTAGAGATTTGGCATAAAAAGTAATTTAAACCATTATGATGCAACCATACCTTGGTTACAATATTAGGAGATATTAAAAGTGTAAGAATGCTTTAAGAGAACAATAATTAGTGTATAGACAAGAAACCAGTGTTATAAACTAGTGTTCATGAATGACTGTCCTGTCAATCTTCCTCCAAGCTCCTGAGCTACATGAAGCACACAAACTTCACAACAATGGGAGAAGTCGTCCGCTTCGATGAAAACGGGGACCCTATCGCCTCTTATGATTTGATGAACTGGCAGGAGGCAAACGATGGCTCTCTTCAGTTGGTTAAGGTGGGGTTCTACGATGCCTCACTGAGAGAGGATAGAGACCTGGTCATAAATGAATCAGTAATTATGTGGCACAGAGGGAACAAGGTTTGTTCTATTGCATCTATAGCCAGACTGTCTTTCATACGCCTGTTTCTTATTGAGTTATTTTGTATGTGTGTCCCTCAATTAGAAAGTATCATGTTTTGCAGCTTTCAATGGCATTATACAGTTTGCTCAGTTGACTTTACATTAGGGCTGTAATAATCTAAAAATTCCCATACTCCAAATGCTTCCTTCATTTTTTTAAAGATATATATTTCCAGTGCATTTTGACTATAGTGTGTGCAAAATGTCAAATCTGCTATTTTGAGTATCTGCTATTTATGTGGAAAAATGGGGTGGCTCTATCTGCCATGCTTCACAGGCATCAGTATCTGTGTGCAGCAAAAGTTGTCTGCCGGGCTCCAGGAAGGCCCGGCGAAAGGGTGAACCCATATGCTGCTTTGACTGCATACCATGTGCAGAGGGAGAAATTAGCAATCAGACAGGTGTGAAACTGACTTTACTTGTTAGATCTTGTTGTGAAAAACTCAACAGTACAGCTGAATTTTTTTGATCAATTTCATCACAGACTCGAATGACTGTCTGAGATGCTCAAAGGAGATGTGGCCGAATCAACCCAGAGACCAATGCATGCCAAAGGCCTTGGAGTATTTGTCTTTTCAGGAGCCCTTGGGAATAGTTCTCTGGGCTGTTTCAGGTTTTGGAGCCTGTTTGACTGCAGGAGTGCTTTGTGTGTTCATGACCTACAGTAAAACCCCTGTCATCCGAGGGAACAACATGGAACTCAGTGTTTTGCTTCTCTTGTTCCTCTGTGCATGCTTTCTGATTGGTCTGACATTCATTGGCAAGCCCACTAACTGGCTCTGCCAAATAAGATACACGGCCTTTGGCATCAGTTTTGCACTTTGCATTGCCTGCATCTTGGCTAAAACTGTCGTGGTCCTGATAGCTTTCAGGGCCACACTTCCTGGCAGTAACGTCATGAAATGGTTTGGCCCAGCCCAACAAAGGTTTAGTGTCATACTGTGCTCTTGTGTTCAAGCACTTATCTGCATCATATGGCTAACAAGCAAGCCTCCATATGCTGTCTATAACACTGAGTTTATGAGTGCTACAATAATCATAGAGTGTGATGTGGGCTCCGAAATAGGATTCTGGTGTGTGCTGGGATACATTGGACTCTTGGCATCTGCATGTTTTTTAATTGCTTTTTTCGCCAGGAAACTTCCAGACAATTACAATGAGGCAAAATTCATTACATTCAGCATCCTTATATTTTTTGCAGTTTGGATGACCTTCATCCCTGTTTATGTGAGCACTCGTGGAAAGTATATGGTTGCTGTGCATGTCTTTGCCATCTTGGCATCTGCTTTTGGCCTTCTTTTGTGTATATTTGCTCCAAAATGTTATGTTGTGCTGCTGAGACCTGAAAAAAACACCAGAAAGCATATGATGAAAAAATAGAATTGTGGTTGCAACACACTTGCATGTGGACTTTTCTTTCTCATAAAAACAAAATGCATTAAACCTGAAAAAAATGCTACAATAAACAATGAACCAATGAAGGTTTGGTCTACTATTTTGTACTACTAAACCACACCGTAGGATTTCAAAACTTAATGTGATTTTTGAGCTTCATAAAAGTCATAAAAGGCTTAAAATGGGTTTTATGCATCTTTAACACTGAGAACCAGATAGGCTGCAATGAAATTAAATTACCTCTGTTTAGTAATATTCGTAAAAAAAAAAAACAGTATTCATCACTAAATAATAGTCATCAAAACCTCATATCATCAGTGGAGACCTGTGCTACAGCGCAAACAAGGTCAGTCATTTAAAGCCATCAACATGAAAATGCTAAGATTTGCATTGGAAGTGACCAGGATAGACAAGATCAAAAATGATTGTATTAAAGGGACTGCTCGTGTTGGAGCTTTTGGAGGAAAAGTCAGGAGGTGAGATTGCGTTGGTTTGGACGTGTGCTGAGAAGAGACTGGGTATGTTGGGAGAAGGATGCTAAGGATGGAGCTACCAGAGTAGAGGAGAAGAGGAAGGCCTAGTTGGATGTGGTGAGGTAGGACATGCAGCAGTTGATGTGAGAGAGGTAGATGCAGAGGATAGAAGGGAATGGTAATGGCTGATCTGCTGTGGCGACCCCGAGTAAAACGGGAGCAGCCGAAAGTAGAAGAAGAAGATTTCTGTGATGCAGCTGGAGAAGATTTTAAGCTTGCATGTACTTAAATTTGACAGGTTTAAACTCCAAAGATCGGTTCTGTGAGTCGAGTTTACAGTTTGTTGCAAAAGCACAGACTTTGTTTAGAAAAGAGGACACGTCGTTTGTAATTTAAGATAAATTATTCCATGTTCAGTAACAATATATTTATTAATATTATTTAGCTGACAGTTTAGCTGGGACTTGTGAATAAATATATTGCTAGACCATTAGCTTTGCTGGCGCCACTCAGCTTTAAGTTCACTAACTAAAGATAATTAGACAAAAATGTGAACTTTCTTAATGTTGCATTTAATATCTTTCCCATATTTACCTTATATTGCTACAGTCTTTCAGAGAAAAAGGAAAAATCGTGAAATATAGTCTGGCTGTGTTCAGCCTTCAGCTACTTTATCCAGGTATGACATGATTTTTTGAAAAATACATGTTTAAATTTTCATTTAACATCATCCTTTGACTAAATGCTGTTATTAAACATTTTTCAATAAGTTTGTAAGTTTGAAAAAAAAAAGACTTTCAGCTTTTACACAACAGGAACTGATTTGTAGTGTTATGTTTGGGCTTAAAGGGTTAAAAAGCAAACTAATGCCAAATATAGAGGAAATGAATGCCAATGTATTCAAATTAATTATTTATTAATTAATTAATTTATTTTTATTTAGATTATTTGCTTGACCTGGCTAATTATTGACCTGGCAAATTATCCTGTTGAAAGAGGCCACTGCTATTTGAAAATACTCGTGCCATGAAGGGGTGCGTTTGATGTTCAGCAATGTTTAGGTAAGATAAGATAAGATAAGATAAACCTTTATTAGTCCTACAAGTGGGAAATTCGATTTAGTAATGGCAGAGGGTGGACAGTACAAAGTTAATAAAATAAAATAAAAATAGGCCAAAGTAGGCCAAAGTACTACGTAGAAAATAGTATTAAATAAAAATAAAAATAAAAATAAAAATAAAAGGGACTGGACTGAAAATGAGAGACTTCAGGAAGCCTGGAGAACTTCCTTAAGACAGAAAGTCTGGATTGTTGGAAGTTAAATGTGAAAACATGATGGGTGAATTAAGACTTTTGCACAGAAAATATTTTACATAATTATGTTTAAAAAAATAATTAATAAATAGTCATTTAGTAAGATATGATCATCAAAATAAGTTGCCATGCTGAAAATGGCATTTTGTCAAATTTATTTTTAAACACAAAATATCAGTGGGTTGGAAAACTGCAGGGTGGGGATATTTCATTGGGGATATTTCAGTGAAGCTCCCAATCCTAACACATCTCACAGTTTCTAAATCTGGAGTCCTAACGACAGAGCTTGACAACCGGCAGGAGGCCCCATGGAGCAGTCAGGCACCTCAAAGGCGCCGATTTTCTTATTAAACGCTGACCTGCTTGACCTTTTGCTCACTTTATCGTGACTTGGTCAGACCCCCTGGTCCATGACTGACAGCCGAGAGCGCTCCTGCACTCTTCCAGTGGCTGCTTAAGTAGCACTGCTCACACACCTGCAATCTGAGAATCTTTGTGTGTGTGTATGTGTGTGTATGTGTGTATCCAAGTTGGCTAATGAGCCCCCGGTGCCCCGAAAAGCCAGCGGCGAAACTCCGGAATGAATGAAAATCCTTTTTCCATTTTCATAACGGCTTCGTTCCTCGTCTCCTCTCACAGCGTCTTCATCCAGCTCATCCCCCCGCGGGTCCAGGGGGGGCACAAACTGTCCTCCCGGATGCAAAGATGTGCCAATAATGAGAATTCAAAAGCGATTGGAAGGAGTTTGAATTTTACCGATTAGCATTTTAATGGGACGGCCACGGGTGGGGAGATGACCTCACAGGTGACAGCGGGACGGCGTGAATGATTAATTATACTTCAGGATAGTGTGCTTGTTATCGGGATGGGCCTCGATGTTATCTTCCTCTGTATCTCTGTTTATTTATTTTTTTGTTTTTTTACTTGGCGCCGCCAGTCGCCGGACGGCCCGAGCCACAGCAATTAAGCGGGAATTAATGAGATTTCTGGAGGTTACGTTAAAGAACAAAGTATGTCAAGCCGCACCATTAAGAGACGCAATAACTCTGCCTCGGCGAGTCATTAACGCCCTGCGGGGGTGGTGGGGGGGACATCCAGAGCAAAGCACTGGTTTAGGCAGAGACGGGCAATGAGATGAGGCTCATTAGCGTGACTCTGTTGTTTGCTTTAAGGCTGCGAGAAGTGCAAAGAAAGCGAGTTAACAAAGTTTGGGAAGTTATGCGCTAATGAATGGGAACCTTTAAGGGGGACGCAGGGATCTGTAGTAGCCAATTACACCTCGGTAAAGCCGGGCCTCCGAGATTATTCCCTCCGTATAATGAGCTCTTTCATTCTAGCTCTACAGACCCATCAAGGGCTGCAAAAAAAGGAGAAAACTGTCCCCCAACAAGTGACCTGAGAGGCTTACATCTTCAATCGCAAAACCTAGTATCCCTAAATGATTTCAAAGCTCAGGTAAAAACATTCAAGTCCAGGCATTCCGTATGCAAGTGTTTCATATTATTTTTTCTATTGTGTGACCGTCGGACTGTGAGTGTGTTGCCGCTATTTTGGACGGGTTTCCCATGCAAAAGAGATCTGCGATCTAAATGGGACAAAGCTGGTTAAATAAAGGTTAAAAATAATAAACACATCGTGTCCAACACTCACATATTCGCAGGAGCCAAGACTTTTGCACAGTAGTGTCAATGGGTCCAACCCAAGTCACTTCTGACTGGTGACTAACTAGCCTCATGAGCTAGATAGTCATGAGCAGCAGAATAACATCTCCGCACATCATTTCCCTTCTCTTTAATGGAACTTTTGTGTCCATCTTCGCTTTTACCATGTGTCCTCATCCCCCTGGGTGCTTAGACCAGCTGAGCAGCGCCAGGCTTATTTACTTCTGTCACAACTGCCATAGCCAAGGGGGCCAGGTTCGAGAGACACAGAGAAATAGAGAAAGAGAGACAGAGAGAGAGAGATTTCTCATCCATAGCTGACATTTAGTTTGTGAAAGCAACGTTAAACTGACACAAGGGCAAAGTGGTCCTAATTGACAGGAATATGATTTAACGCTGTATGATTTAATGCAAGCTATTACAGGTGAAGGGGGAGGAGGGGGTATTAGGGAGAACAAATGGTTCATGTTTCTGGAGCAGAGGGGGATGGACGTGACGGAGTGGTCTCTGCACGTGCCTCTCTTCCGTGAGGAGGTGCAGAGATGCGGATGCGAAGCTGATCTGAGCCCGTATGGGAGGACGTGGTGGCGCTCAGATGAGCCGTATGGTGGTTTAGTGTCAGTTGCCTTGTGTCTTTGTGTTTCAGTGGGGAATCACTGCTGTTGTTTTAAGCTGATGATGAAAATTCACAAATTAAAGCTGCGGGTTAAACTCAGAGACAATGTGCTGGAGATAAAAAACAACAACAACAACAACAAGAATATTATTCACTGTACGGTACATTTATAAACCAGCAGAGCTGCTTTAACTTATATTAGATATGAGGAGATGGATGGATGGATGGATGGACGGACAGACCGACAGACAGACAGACAGACAGACAGACAGACAGACAGACAGACAGACAGACAGATAGATAGATAGATAGATAGGGACAATCAAGAAACAGTTTTTAGAATCATCTGCAGGAAATATGATCTGGAGTCTCCAAGGTGACAGTGAGAGGCCTGTCAACCTTCTAGATTTGGACGGACAACCAGCCACTAGGCACAAGGATCTGGGGACACGTCTCATTTAAAAGATGAACTAGATAGAGGGGCCGTGAACCCTGAGCTCAAAAGTGGACGCAGAGGATTCCAGGATGGATGACTTCTAATTTGAAGTAGACCAGAACAGTCTTAAAAGTTTAAAGGCTGAAGGGTGTGTTGAGTCACATCACACTCAGGCCAAGTTTCATAATGCAGCTTTAGAAGTGGTCTTGAGGCCACAGTTCATCTCCAGGTCAACCCTCTAAGGAGCATCATCCGATATAGATGAGCAAGAAGTAGAATGAGACGTGCTCTGCTCTGGTCTGCAAGTTGTTGAGCTTTTTTTTTTACTGGCTGAGAGTGATGAGGCTTCAGATGCACTCTGAATAAAAAACAGACGGTTAACCCTTAGAACCCTGAGGGTATTTTCCAATTTCTGCATTCTTTTCTAATATTTAAAGCTTTAAACAATGTATAATGCACAAGTGTCTCATTGCTTTTTTCAGCACTACCTGGCCATGAGAAACACACACCCTTCCATTTTTTAAAGTCTGAGATCTCCTTGTGATGCTTTCTTTAATGTCTGAAGCCTATTGTCCCAAAGAAGCCTATTGTCCCAGAGACACATATTTTGGTAAGCAATGCTTTAGCAATGCTAAGCTTCTAAAGCATCTGAGGTGCTGAGGGTTAACTATTTTTTACTTCGTTTGCCTGGCTTGTTTGTCTCATTATAAAGATATGGAGTGTAGATCAGTGCCTCAAACAGAACTGGTTGGGCAAATTGGGTGTTTGGGTGACTATCCTATGGCGCACGTCATGTACAAACGGGACCATCCTGGTCACAGTCTCAGATCTTTGCACGTTTGCCAACGGACACCGCTATGCAGTGGCAAATCATGATTACAGCCAGACCTTCAGTTCAGGCCAAAACTGTCAGAAACACAATAAAAACACCTCTATGTTAAAGCTGATTTCTACTAGCTCTCCTACAGGGTTTCTATATAATGTTAGCTCTAAGCTAATGCTAGTGCAGGCTGAATGCAGAAGATTCTTCTACGGTCTTCTACAGCCAGAGATCTATCTAGAGCTTCCAGAAGGTCTTGAGTGACATTTTTCTCATGAATTCCGCACAAACTGGAAATCAAAATGTTATTGGTCCTGTTCCTGAGTATGCTGGTGGTTCATCCAGCTTGTAAGCCTTTTCTGTCCAACCCCTGAAGACCTAACCAATGGGACAGCTGGTTTAGCTATAATCTAATTAGATCCCACAAAGGAATATGCTGAATATTTTAATCCTTTCTAAACTCTTTTAATTGTTGTAGGGATTGATTAACAATCCTTGTTTTTGGACCAGAGGTCTTGATCTCTAGTTGCTGCTCATAACAACCATCGCCACTGTCTGGAGAATAAAGTGCATGAAGTGCAACAAAATGACCAGAGGTGTGCTACTTTACCAGTTCTTTGGAAAAGTTAAGGGTAGATTGCCAAACATTTTTTTGCAAACCCTAGTAGTTTCTCCAGTGGCGGTTCATTTTACACTTGTAATTAGTTCCCAGAGACCAGACCCAATGTGCGTGTGAGTGTGTGCGTGAAGGTACCAAAGGTTCAGGCTTGCTTGTGCTTTGCTAATCACACTAATTGCATTTGTGATTACTCACCGAAGCCCCAGCCAATAGGAGACGACGGCCCTGCATGGAGTTTAGGGAACAAAACGCCTTTGACAGCAAATCCTACTTTAACGTTACTAAATTGCAGAGGCAGATTAAACTCTCTCAATAGAAGCTGGTCGCCGAGAGAAAGGATAAATAGATTGCAAAGGGAGGGGGGAGTTTTGAATGAAAATGTGAAAACAAATATTGGTCCTGCGGGATTTGGTGGGATTTTGTTTTCAGCGCGTCGTATAAATCCACATGAGCAGTGGTGTGTGTTCAAGGCTGCAATTTGTAAAGTAAAACAACTCGGTGGCAGCAAGACAACACAAAAATAAAGGAAAAAACTTGCTGGTGTAACAAGCTTGGCTAAGATTATAAGGTTTTAGACCAACTCCCCTTTGAAAAGAATCATTAAGCCCCAAAAGGCAAAAGCAATGTGTATTTATTTATTTCGAGTGATTTAATTAATGAATAAGCAAATATGAGTCGTATCTATGAAAGATTACGCAAGACATCGGCCTGAGGAGTTTACATTCACTGCTGTGGGACAGGGCGATCAGGCTGTAACACGCACACACACACACATACACACACTGAGACACACACACACTGAGACACACACACACACTGAGACACACACACACACTTGACACACACACACACACACACACACACTGAGACACACACATCAAACGCCAACAAACAGTAAGGGCCAAATTATTTTATTTAATCGTATTAATTATGTCACTAAATGGTTTGTGATTAATTTATTAATGCTTTGGTTTTATGGTAGTGATTATATAATTATTAGCCGTCGTTAATAAACCATGAGAGAGGTTGACATGTTTGGGCCTTTATTCTGACAAAAGCTTTGCTCTGATATGTTATAAAGTGAGGGCCTGAATGAAGGAGTTTTAAGTGGCTTGGCTCCGCCCCGAGGGGTGAAGAAGCCCACCCTGCAGATATCGCTTCAAAAAGGACAAAATTTCCCTTCACATTAGATCTGAGGAACATGTTTAGCTTTGTTTGGTTTGGAGGGGCATTGGATTAGCTGGGGCAAAGTGTGTGTATGTGTGTGTGTGTGTGTGTGTGTGTGTGTGTGTGTGTGTGTGTGTGTGTGTGTGTGTGTGAGCGAGAGAGAGAGAGTCTCTGAGTTAATTAGCTGATTTGGCTGCGATCTGTCGTATCTCCCTAGCGAGAGATGTTGTGTCCTATTACAGCCCAACTAACTAACACCATCTGAACAACACTGGCACAAGGCCTCTAATCTGAGTGTGTGTGTGTGTGTGTGTGTGTGTGTGTGTGTGTGTGTGTGTGTGTTTAAAGAATCGTACAGCTTATTTTAGTCAGTGACGAATCTAGAGCGTCCAGAAGTCCTTCTCATGAAATAGATCCTAAAGGCCTGACCAATGGGAGAACTCACTTGGTATCTTATTTTAGATCTTGTCATAATAATGCTGTCATAATAATAGTCTGTTAATAATGACTTAGTTCTTTCTAATAACTCACAGTAAATACATTGTACAAGTCTTAAAATAATTTTAAAATAATATTTATATTAAATATTTTAAATGTTATATATTTGTAAAATAATTGCTTGCAATTGCTTATTTATTAACTTTAAAATGTATATTAGTAATAATATTCTTTGATAATATAATCAATAATAATAATTGACAAAAATAATTCTTAATTATTCTGAAAGCTTGTCATTTATAATAGTTTATTAATAATTGCTACTTTACTTGTTATAAACAATTTATCGCTAATAAATTGTACAACTTTGAAATCTGTAATGTTAATAACTAATATTCTTACACAATATAATCACTAATATTCATATTTAATATAATCACTAATATTCATATATAATACAGTCACATAATATTTTAAGAAGTTACTGAAGTACAGTTGCAGCTGTATAACGGGGTCTAATAAACAACTAAAGTTTAAAGTAGTTACTATGTATCAATTTTAAACTAATGAGTAAGAATAAAGGAAAAGTTGTATATGTTTTTTTAAGAATATGGATAATTAAATATTCATAATGATTACATCTGGCCATATATAGCTCCGCCCCTTCACTCTGTCTGGTCAGGCTTGCGGGTGGGGTTGG
>JBBJLS010000018.1:16560233-16574599 GCA_037577275.1 Bryconaethiops microstoma
CCTTTTCCTCATGCGGGGCAAATTTATTGCATCTAAGTGCTCTTCTGCACAGAGAGATCCAAATCACTCCTGATTAACACATATTGATACTTCATTCTTCTACTTGCATTATTTTCCTACTATTATCAAACATATAAAACCCACAGTTTTGTCATTGGTTCTTTTTCGTTGGGTCTGTGTATTTAAGGGTTTTGTGTTTTAGTTTCTAGGGTCGGTCAAACCGGTTGTTATTTGTGTTTTTACAGTCTGTAAGTTTATGTTCTTGTGTTTCTAGTCCCTTGCTCATGTCTCCTTTTGGAGTTTGGCTCCCATGCCTGTTTGTTTCTCTTGTTCAGTTCTGTTTAAAAATAAAGTATCATCAGAAAATACATTTCGACTACCCGTGGTGCGTGTGTTCGTGCCTGGCTTGCGAGGAGAAGTGGATGACCACACGTGACACTGCATGACTAAAAGTAGCTAGAATGTTATCTGTGCCTTTGTCAGTTTGTCCATAACAGTACGTCATACACTGCAAGAAAGGCAGTGTGTTTGGGATCAGTTCCATGCATCGTTTGGGCAATCCATCAGTTTACATGATGCTAATTTGAGGCATCCGTACAGTTTACATGATACTAATTGGTAGCTATAAGCTTTAATTCATTAACTACATTAGTCTTGTAGCTGACTTACTAAAGAAGTTTACATTTGTAGTAAATGGAAAATTGTGAACAAATTGTGTCTAACACAACTTTTTGATAAATTAAGGTGTAGATCATTCTTTAATGAAACTATTAGTGAGTGTGTGTGTTTGTGTGTGTGTGTGTGTGTGTGTGTGTGTGTGTGTGTGTGTGTGTGTATGGTATATATGTATACATGCACATATTTTTAAAATCCAAAAATATATTCCTTGGATGATTAAGGACTATAACTAGCATGACTTCCAAGTCCTTTTAGTCTCTCAACTGCGTTACCCAGATAAAGTGTACATTTGAGTAAACGTCATAAGATTTTTAGTGTGAAGAAAATAAGCGTGAATTGGTGAAGATACTTTTAATACATTTCTCAGTTTAATTTTATTTGTCATTTAATATATTAAATGACAAATAAAATTAATATATTAAACTGTCATTTAATATATTATAGATACAAGTATGCAAAATCCAAGAAAAATAAATACAGGAACCAAAACTGTCGCTTGTCATCTGTAGTGTCTTGCCATATGGAATATTTCAGTACTGTCGCTAAAGATAATCATGCTAACAATAACATTAGCAGCTAAATTGCCCTGTTGTTTAATAATACTGATAGGAGGGACAATTTCAATTTCACAGGCCCCTGTTTTTGTTAGGGAAATGTCAAGACCACCCCCTGTTCATTGTGGACATATATATGTCCATTTAGGCCTTCTTCCTGATCTTTGTCAGTTATGGCACACCATGCTAGTCTGCACACATTTTGGCTTCTAGTGAACACACCTATATGGTATGGGTCCCCAAATGAGGATGAATGCATTTATTAAGGAGTTGCTACCTGGATGGAGATGTGATTCTGGGGGGCTTGTTCTCACTGCACTACACCCCTGTGTCAGCAGTGTTTTCTTTCAAAGCAAACCTGCACCAACTGAGTACAAATAGTATGTGATTTTTCTATATGCTGAGATGCTAAGGAAATATATTAACTGCTTAAAATAATTACTATCAACTATAATGTAAGTCCTTTAATGTAAGTACATTTCATGTCATTTTAAAGTAATTTCAGACCATTTTGTGCTCTGGTAATGAAATGTTTGCTGAGTGTAATAGGCAGCAGACAGGGAGTATTTTATAATAATACGATGAAAACAGGAAATCTTCCAACAAAACATTTTTTATTAATATAAAACTATGAACATCTGCAGCTTTGGTGCTCGAGCCCTCAGGTGGATGATTGCTATGACCTATGCTGTAAAAAAGATAAACCAGAGGAAGAACCTGTAACCAAACTTGTCTCTTGGCTACCATATTAGGGACAGCTGTGATGAGATACCCTTGTCGGTGAAAGGGGCACTTCTGCTGATCAATGGGCAGCCAGAGGCATGACGAGGAGCCGACTGTACAGAAGTACGCAGGCAACCCTCTCCCGTCATTGTGGGAGATGCGACATCAGGGGTAACTGTGGCTGTGCTGAGAACACTGGGCTTATATGGTGTACCTTTGGCAAGGCAAAAGCAATAAAAATAATGGTGTCAACTACAGATAACTTTACAGAATTTAGTTAACATTTGTACATAATTTCCACAAGAATGAATTGTATTACACAAACATAGTTTTGTCTTTCAATTCCATCCTGTTGTCAGTAATGTGTTTAATACTTGTGGCTGTTTATTACATGGACATATCATCACAATTTGACCTTTTATATTTGATAATTTCTTTAGCTTTGTTGAGATGTTTTAATGTCAAATAAGAGACTGACTCGCTGCTATTGGGTTGAGTAGCAATAACTTAAATTAATATGTTCATATAAAAGATATTTGATGAATTTTAGTGTTTCACTTTAACTGCTTTGCTTTCTCAAATGTTCTTTTATTACATCCTCACAGGTTAGTTACTTCTCTTCTTGCTCGTGTCTGAGTAACATGAAGGAATTCCCTACATTTATGCGGACAGTGCCAAATGATGAATTCCAGATTAAAGCTCTAGCAAGGCTGGTCCATTACTTCCAGTGGACCTGAGTGGGGCTCATAGGTGTAGAGTCAGACTATGCTCGCTTTGCCGACCAGCTTTTTCTAAAGGAATCAGTCAAGTATAATGTGTGCCCTGCATATGTCCACAGATGCACTAAGGGACCTGATGAACACCATTCAGGCCTCCACAGCCACCATCATCCTTAATTTTGCAGTTGAGACAGAACTGTGGACCATCCTGAAAGAATGCAAGCGACAAAACATCACCCTGCAGTGGATTGCCAGCGAAGCCTGGTCCACTTCAGCAAGCTTATGAAATTACTACAGTGATATCTTGCAGGGAACGCTGGGTTTCACCATACGGAAGGGGGGAATACCAAACTTGCGCAGCTACCTCTGAGAGCCCCCCTTTGTTTTGGGAGAAAAGTGAATGGATCCTTAAACAATCATATACACAAACAGGAAGTGCAGAAGAGGGGACCTTGCACTTCTTTAAAGAAAGTCTGAATGATGTGTACACTTCTTATGCTGATGTGACCCACCTTAGAGTAAACTACAATGTATACAAGGCCGTATACCTCATAGCACATACCTTACATCATATGAGCACCTGTGTTTCAGGACAAGGCCCCTTTCAGAATGGGACATGTGGGAGCCTGGACTCCCTTCTGCCATGGCAGGTGTGTTATTTGCTTGCACGTGCTTGTGAATCGATTTTACAATGTTTTCATTTAAAAGAAATACTTTGAATTTGCTGGGGCTAAGAAAAGAAATTGGAAATATCCACTTGAAACTCACTCATAATGGGTGCTTCGTAATCTGTTACTTACTGTAATTAAACAGTTTCTTACATTGCAGTTGATCATCTGCCTTAGAAATATATAGATAAAAGCACTCCTTACGACTTTGTTGCATATTTTCTTTGTTCACGATACTGTGACTCTTCTCAATCTCCCTTAAAGCTCCTTAGCTAAATGAAATGAACAAATTTCACAATAAGGGGAGAATTCGTCCGTTTCGATGGCAGAAAACAAATGATGCCTCTCTTCAGCCTGTCAAGATGGGGTTCTACGTGAGAGAGAACAGAGACCTAGATATAAATTAATCAGTAATTATGTGGCACAGAGGGAACAAGGTTTGTACTATATTTCAGTATCTTTTATATGACTGCTTCTTATTTGAAAAGTATTATATATGTATATATTATATATAACATGACCAACATGACCAGAGATGTTTGGCTAATAGTATCTATTTGTGTTCATAAAAAAAATTAATGGACTTGCTGTGGTTCACATGCACCAGTATCTGCTGCAGCAAGACCCGGAAAAAGAGTGAACCAATATGCTGCTTTGACTGCATACCATGTGCCGAGGGAGAGATTAGCAATCAAACAGGTGTGAAACTGACTTTACCTGTTATATCTTGTTGTGAAAAACTCAACAGTACAGCTGAACATTTTTTTGATCAATTTCATCACAGATTTGAATGATTGTCTGAGATGTTCAAAGGAGATGTGGCCAAACCAAGCCAGAGACCAATGCATGCCAAAGGCTTTGGAGTATCTGTCTTTTCAGGAGCCCTCTGGGCTCTGGGCTGTTTCAACGTTTGGAGCGTGTTTGAGTGCAGGAGTGCTTTGTGTGTTCATAATCTTTAGTAAAACCCCTGTCATTCGAGGGAACAACATGGAACAACATTCTCTTGTTCCTCTGTGCATGCTTTCTGATTGGTCTGACATTCATTGGCAAGCCCACTAACTGGCTCTGCCAAATAAGATACACGGCCTTTGGCATCAGTTTTGCACTTTGCATCGCCTGCATCTTGGCTAAGACTGTTGTGGTCCCGATGGCTTTCAGGGCCAGACTTCCTGGCAGTAATGTCATGAAATGGTTTGGCTCAGCCCAACAAAGGTTCAGTGTCATACTGTGCTCTTGTGTTCAAGCACTTATCTGCCTCATATGGCTAACAAGCAAACCTCCCTCTGCTGCTTCAAACACAGTATTTATGAGCACAACTATAATCATAGAGTGTGATGTGGGCTCCGAAATAGGATTCTGGTGTGTACTGGGATACATTGGACTCTTGGCATCTACATGTTTTTAATTGCTTTTTTTTGCAAGGAAACTTCCAGACAATTAGAATGAGGCAAAATTCATCACATTTAGCTTGCTTATCTTTTTTGAAGTGTGGATAACCTTCATCCCTGTTTATGTGAGCACTTGTGGAAAGTATATGGTTGCTGTGCATTTCTTTGCCATCTTGGCCTCTGCTTTTGGTCTTCTCTTCTGCATATTTGCTCGAAAATGCTATGTTATGCTGCTGAGACCTGAAAAAAAACAGCAAAAAGCATATGATGAAAAAATAGAAATGCTACTATTCACTCACCTACACACAGACACAGACTCAATTAAACCTAGTCATGGAATTAAACCTAGTTATGGACCATAGTTTCCTTGAAATCTCCATTGAAAACCCTTTATAGTCCGGGACAAGGTTTAAACCTTGAAACCAGCCCTAAATGTATTAAGACTGAAAAATAAACGAATAAATAATATACAATGACATTCACAGGCAGTTACAACAACTTGAATTCAAAAGGAGAGCCAAATGTTGGCACAGACACTGCGACTTCCTCAGACATTAACCAGCCCCTATAACAAGGGTAGTAAGAACACAACAGCAGATGTAATTTGTCTTTTAAGTTGATTAATTTGTAAAACAATAAATTTGATTAACATTTATATGCCTATTCATTGACTTTAGCTAATTATATGCTGGCAAATTTTCTGGCTGTGAATGACTTTGCTAGCACTCACTTAGCTATGGTGAACATTTAGCCTTAGGTAGTTTGGTAATTTTACTAACTGCTGAAACAACATTAAAAAAAGTCTTTGGCAGTGTGCATATGCTGGTCTTCATCTGGTGAGCTGAACATATTGTGTGAAATCTGTATTAGCTAACTGCTAGCCTATTGTCTACAGCTGTGATTCTGGTAAATTGAGCTAGGCTAAGGTCAGGTTAGCATTAGCTAACTGAAAGTCAACTTACTTAATAGCCTTGGTATTTAGGTGTTTGCAATGGCAGTTCAGGCAAACTGAGATAGGAAGGTAAAACATATATGTAGGCTCATGACAAAGCTAGAGGAAAGGTTCATATTAGCTCTGACAGTACCTAGTCCAGTTCAGACATTTTAAAACTGCTCAAAATTAAGTTGTTTCATTTAAAAAAAAAAAAAATTGCTTCTTATGCAGCTGCATTCTTTTTCCTAAATATTCTGAAGTTCTTATCATTTTAACGTAACACTATATTAGGACCACTTTATAATGGAAATAAATAGAGTACATTTGCATTCATGTGTAAGTTATGAATGGTATACAGAAAAAATACTGAGAATAATAATTAGTGTAATTAGTGTTCAAAACAATAAAGCTCAGGTTATAAAAAAGAGAAGTGTCTCACTTTTTATTCAGGTCTTTTTGTTTTAAGTCTGTGTAGGAAGCAATTTTTATTTTTTAAGACTTTTTTTGCACATAAAACCAATGTTTGGGTTTTATAGCATCACAATGCATTTTCCTGCGGAAATGCCTCTAGTTTAGTACATAGTGTGGCACCACAACAGTAACTACAGAAGGGTAAACAAAGCATACATTTCTGTTTAGAGAAATATACAGAGTATGAATCAACACGTTTGACTGCTAATCTTGCCATTGTTAAATGGTACACATTCAAAGCAGCATAAAGATCTCCCCCAATGAGTAGCTTTCCTGCAGCTGCTGGCAAACAAATACTGGGGCTGGTTCTGAAAAGCAGCCAAATTTGACATAGACTGTCAGCAGATATTCATGAACATGATATTATACCGTATAAATGTATTATACAGCAATAGTACTAAAATGCCAACTTTGCAGAAACATTGACCATTACATCTCCATTTATAATTTATGACATATCTTTTACTTTGAAATGTTTAGTTGTATTGTATTGTACTGGAAGAGACTACAAGACAGTCTCTTTGTCTTTTTACACAATCATGATTTTTTTTCATTTTTCTGGTCAACTGTGTTAAAAATGATTAGCTATTAACATTAAATTCAGCTTATGTTTGTACATAAAAAATGACAGTCTAGCACACTGAGCACCTTGCTTTACTCTGAATGCCAAGCCACACAATTGCCCAATCCTGGATAAACCAACTTTTTTACAGCATCACTTGTGCTAACACAAAGACTGACTTTGATAAAGTCAGTGCCTCCATTTGTCTGTCTCTATCAGTTCATCAGATCATGTTCACTAGAAGCTTAGATCAATCTGTAAGACCCGGAGTAGAGGAGGACTCCCAATCCAGGAGGTCGGATCGATCCAGGTCCAGGAGTTCCGTCAGACCAATCAGACACAGATCTCCGTCACCTGAGTTCTAACTCCAGGTGGATACAAATAGACCCAGTTTCCCCACAGAACAGTGCGAAGTATTCTAGTTCTGCCTAGTTGCCAAGCCTTATATCTCTGTTTTGCCTTGCTCGTGTTTTTGACCCTGCTCTGTTTTTGGACTACCCGTTTTTGCCTTGCCCCTTCATATTGGATTATCGGTTTTCTTTGACTCTGGATTTGGACTTTGGTTTTTGCTCCTGGTTTCTCGGACGTCGGATATGCTCTTTGGTGTTTTGCCCGGTTTTGACTTTTGCTAAGGAGTTTTTCCCTTTTTTCTCTACGGACTTTGCCTTTTTCTTTAAATAAAAGATACGTCAATCTGCATTTGGATCCGTTTCTGGCATCATTACACTTAATGAAATAGCCAGTGGAGATCTGGCCTCTAGTAAATATTATGGAAATTACCAGTCTTCAGTGGTGAAAAGTATAAACATTCTCATAAAAATGCCCAATAACTGTTTGTCTCATTTCTGCTTAAATGGGAAACCAGGAAGAGTTACCAGAAATGGGGATAAACAGAACTAAGACAACCAGTTCATTCGTTTAATCATTTTCTGTTACTGATTAATCCTTACTACAGTTACAGAATTTAGCAGACACTCTTACCAGAGCGACGTCCATCAGTTTTTGGTCCACTTCTGTTCTTCATACCTGTATAGCTAAACTTAAAACAACACCTGCTTTTAACCAAGTTACTGCCAGCTATGATACTAACCTTAACAAACCCTGTTAAAGAAGAGAAAGTCAGGACAAGAGTAAGGTGTAGGATCAGAATCTTTTTGATTTTCATATCACGGTCACGCACATGGAATTAAGAGTGAAAGAAAGAGTGCTTTGTCTAACAAAAGCAGATGTGCAGGAATAACGACCCCCAAGGACCCCTCTTCAGTTTTACGACCCCAATTTAACCACTTAAAGACTCCAGGACAGTGAACCTTTGTGTTAGGCTCCCAATTATCAAGATGGACCTTCAGTTCACCCTTCAGATAGTCACTCAAGAGACTCCCCCCTCGCACCCCCACCTGCATTCCTTCAGCACCCACACTGAACCTTTCAATGAAGGAAAGGATCAATTTCTGTGTTTCTTATATGCTTTCAAAATTACTTGAATTTGTAAATGTGTTTTCTTTAATAAGCTTTCCTTTGTAATCTCAATATTAATCCTTTCCATTTTAAATAGTAAAATCAATATAATTTGTGTCTGATCAAGATATTTATAAGTTTCTTTTTCCTTAAAGTAGACTTGTCATATTTGATCTTACAATAATCCATGATAAAAGTTCTCTCCATGGCTTGGCCTCAACGGCGACAGCGGCTTTGTTGCTCGGGAGCGTAGTCTCGAAGAACAGCGAGCCATGCTGCGTGGCCTCTCGGAGTGGCGAGACCACGGAGCTATTTGCCGATGGCCACGACTAGAGTTGCGACCAACCCCACGACTTGGTCTCACTGGCTCTGCTGCTCCTTCCCCTCCTGCTCCATGTTCCTCGGAACCAGCAGGGAGACCGGAAGGGCACTCATAGCCGGCACCTTCGCCAGGGTGCTCAAAGCGGGCCTCTTTGCCCGCGTCCTCCTCGCAGGCAGAGAGGCTAGCCAGTTGGCTTCGCCATCCACAGCCATGTCCTCCGCAATCAGCCTCTGCGAGATCGTGGAGAGTTCAGCCAAGACCAGCTCTTCCTTCTCTGGGGTGAGAGTCTCATGGATGGCACTGCTCTTCGCGTCGGAGGCTGGAGCCACGCCTCCTCTTTTGGGGGTGCCCGAGCCAGACCGGAGTGAGGCTCGCCTCAGAGGGCGAGCCCCCAGCTGGAGCAGCGAGCCTCACTCCGGTCTGGCATGAGTCGGCGTGGTGGAGCGCAGGAGGAAGCCCTAGACTTCAAGGAAAGCTGGTGATCGGGTGGGCGACGCGGACCCCCACATCTCTTCTGTCTTTTTTCTGCAGATCCCCCTCCTCACCTATCGGCGAGCCAAAGCGGGAGCTCCTCCGCGGCAGTGTCGAGAACGAGGGGGTCCACAGTGCGCTCTGGATCTATGATCGGGGATCCGTCGATCCACCCTTTCCTCCAGAAGCCCAGGTCCTCCTCCTCATCATCTGACTCCCCACCACAACAGCTCGGCAATGGTAAATCGACTTGTCCTCGCTGGTTCACCCCCGAGCTTGGTCCAGCTTGAACTTTCAGTAATCTTACCAATATCATTCATTTCCCATCCCATCATTTTTCATGTTTAATTTACTTTGTATGTTTTATGTTACAAACACAGCGTGGTAAATAAATGTTGTCTTATCATGACCAGGAATTCAGTTTCTTGTCCAGAAAGGCAAAGTCACTTCTTCCACTATGGTGAATCAGCATAAACTGATTCCTACATATATTCTGGTGGATAATCAATCAACTAAGTTAAATTTCCTTACATATTTTAATAAATATAGTGGTGAATCAGCCCTCGGCAGACTCCTACATATATTCTGGTGGACAATCATTAATTGAATCAATAAAATGTGCAAGCAATAAGTGTGAGGTGCTCCTTGAAGAGGTGGGTCTTCAGACGACGCTTGGACAGCGCGGGACTCCAGAGATCTGAATTAAAGAGGGAGTTCGTTCCACCACTGAGGGGCCAAGACTGAAAAGACTCGATGCATCTCTTCCTCTTCTTTTGAGCAACGGAGGTTCGAGACAAGCAGTGCTTGATGCTCTGAGAGGACAAGAAGCGACACGTTGCTTGACCAGTGCTGACATGTGCAAGACCGTTCTTCTCCAAAACTCTATAAATCCATTTTAATAGTTTTGAAAAATGACATTTACCCAGACCCACACATTTTGCAAACATTTAATTTATCCCGTTAAAATTGGTTTTGGCTTAGTCTGAACATGTTCAACAATAACTGTCAAATCTAACAATGTTGATTATAAATCCAAAGTTTATTCTTTTTTTTCAAAGCACAATAAATCCATCAGTTCTTTTTCAAAATGCTACAAATCCATTTTTTTTTCTCTCTCTTTTTTTTTAAAATGGGACGTTCAGCCTCGCTGGTTACTGCTGTAGCACAGGAGAAAGAGACATAGAGAAGGAAAGCAGAGTCTCAGTTTATACTCCATGCTGGCACCTCTTACAGAAGCTTCTAATCTGTAGTGATGACAAGAAGCCAGAGGCATCAGCGAGTGTCCGGAGTGATGAAACTGCAGCCCAAACCCCTTAATTTTACGCCTTAATATTACCTTAATTTTGACCTTAATTTCCAGGAAATTATGGACAATGAAGGGGAATAGTGCACAGATTATGGCTGATTAAGGGCTAAAACTAGTGAATTTTCACCTTACTTTTCAAATGTTGCCCCTTAAATAATAGAGCCTCCTAAATTAATGCATTATGTTTAAGATTAAGGGGTTTCACACAAATCCACTTTTAAGGTAAAATTAATCACAAATTAATGGCCACTTAATTCAAATGAAGGGGTTTGGTGTATTTTCAGGGGTAATTTAAGGTAAGTACATTGTGTTTCGTAGTGCATTAGGGAGACAGCATGCAAGACTGCTGAGTCATTTTATACTGGAGAGAAACACGAGGAAATAGACACTAGAACCAACAGGAAAACACAGACAATCAAACTGAAACAAGGCTAAACATGAGGGAGACAAGACATGGCTGAAATTAACTTGCTGGCGCCTTGGCAACACAAATCAGGTGGTGACGGCTGATCAGAAATCCGGTGACGATCTCAACTGGGGGCATGACGGAGGTGGCACGGACTTCACAATTTATGATAAATCTAAACAAATAATTTAAAAAATGACATACAAAAATGGCCAGTTAATTCAAGTGACTTCTAGCTGTAAAGGCAATTTGGAGTTTGGTTCAGTTTCATTCTTAAAAATTCTCATTAATTTCTGAAGATTCATATCTGTGTTCTGCGTACTATGAACTTTGGACAAAGGCTCTTATCTTTCCCTCCCTCTCTCTCTCGCTGTCTCTCTCTCTCTCTCTCTCTCTCTCTCTCTCTCGCTGTCTCTCTCGCTGTCTCTCTCGCTGTCTCTGTCTCTCTCTCTCTCTCTCTCTCTCTGTAGTGTGTGTTATGCCTTATCAGGTGTCTGAGCAGAGATTTAACAGGAACAGCAGAGGATGCTATAATCAACCACTCATTTAGCAGATCTTTACAACACCACATAATATTGAAATACATTGGAAGACATTACAGATTTATTCTCAGATTGCTTCACATATCTACCACCTTATTTATTTATTTATTGTTCCCTTTTTTTAGTTAGTGACCCATGTCTGGCTTTAGTGTGAATACGTTTGTGCCCTGAAGGGGCACGCATTCTGATCATCCCTGTTGTTTACCATTAAAATGTTGGTTAACCATGAACTTGGAGGTTGTACAACATAATGTTCCATATCACTTCTATATTCAGTCACACATGACACTGATGAGAATGAAAGAGGCTAATGGCATTATATCTCACTTCCCATAAGGTTTTGTAATTGAGATATATTTTAGTATCTAATGTGATTTCTCTGCAAAATATTCTGTAGTTATCCTGTGTTTGTAGGCTTGTATAGTCGCAAAATGAGTTTCACTGAAGTCCCTGCTTTAAATGTATTAATTCATTATTTATTTATTTATTTATTTTATCCATTATTAAAATTTTGCCTATAGCACATATAAAGGTGTTTTGAAAGCAGAAGGTGTAGTTATTAACTGGAAATGCTCATGCACTGAGACATACAGTAATATACAGTAAAACCTGAGTCGCGGTTTCAGTCCAACGTGGTTTTTTTTTCTCTTTTTTTCTAAGAACTGAACTAATAATTGTTTGTTGAAACCCCCGCACTAACGCAGAAACTAGAGATATATTTTTTGATTTTATGACATTTGGGCCAATGTGTCATTTTACATGTATTTTAGTGCTAAATTATTAAGAAAAATATAGTTTACTAATTTTGTAACATAAATATAAATGAAAATTCAGCTACTTTTCTATATAAAAAATAACAATGTTTTGGTACTGTCTGGAGAAACACAAAGAAAGCGCTTCTTGGGATAGTGAAATACCACTGTACTCAGAATCACGAGGTTTGAAAGTAGCTATTTATTTCTCCTTGCTGCTGATTGGCTGCTGCCCTCTGACGCTGCTGCAGTCCAGAATTTCCCCCGTGGAGGGTCTCAAGTGTTCTCGTGTTTTCGTTTTGCTCTTCTTAAAGCCCTGTATTTTTATTACTGTAAATTAAATTAATTTATTACTGTATTTACCTGCTTATACCAAATAAAACGGCAGCGCATACCAAAGTAAACGCCCTTGCATAGATTACAGTACAGTCTGTACAGGGGTAACATCGATTCTAGCATTGCGGGAGTTCAGTGTACACTATACAGCACAAATACAGGTTTACCTTTACATTTTTTTAAGGGTAATGCATTAAGCTGAGTTTTAAATGAAACTAAAGTGTTTTGGGAGCATATTTGGGGGCATGTTTAGGGTTTACACTATAAAAATAGGCATTTTAGGCTTTTTTTTTTTTTACCACATCACAACATCATGGTTTATCACTCTACGCGGGTGCTCTTGGAACGTAACTGTTTACTGTACCGTACTGTGCACATTTTGCCTTCAAAGAGCCAGACTTTCTTGTAGTCTTGAATAACAGTTCTCCAGGCTTTCTGAAGGGCTTTCGTACTCCAGTCCCTGAACCTGACCAGTGTCAGAGGAATGTTTGTTTAAGCCACACAGTGACCGATTTTATGAACAGTATATCAATCATTTTACTTGTAGTTTACATCAGAAACCTGGTTTGACTCAATCAGTCCTTCATAAATTAAATCAGGAACTGATGATGGAGTTTCACAAATCCAAATAACGGCTGGAGGAACAGAGGAGGAATCTGGAACCGAACCTGTGTTCTCCTCACCAGCTCACAAAATATCAACTACATTTATACAAACAAAACATATCTTGATGCTTTCTACTACTTTCGTGTTTGTCTGCATTTATTCTAATGCTCAGTTTGCTAGGAGAAAGACACTATCACACACAGTACTGTACATTTCTCTGTACAGTACTGTGTGGTACAGAGTCTGTGGATGCTGTATCGTTAATGAATCCGGCCTAAAGTTTGTGTAAATTTTGTGTGTGTGTGTGTGTGTGTGTGCGCGTGTGGGTGTGTGTTGTAGGACTACCTGATGGCATTGTCGCTGCAGCAGGAGCAGCAGGCGTCAGAGCTGGGCTGGGAGCAGCTCCCTGAGGGGATCAGTGATCTGGAGCTGGCGAAGAAGCTGCAGGAGGAGGAGGACCGCAGGGCTTCACAGTTCTACCAGGAGCAGGAGCAGGAACAGGCGCAAGCAGCCGCAGCTGCCGCCGCTGCACAGGCACAGGTGTGGATCAGCACAGACACACACCAGGCCTCTGTAACACACGTTTGTTTGGGGTCGTCCCAAACTTCCGCATGTTACTAAGAGCAACATATGAAATAACAGAACTCGCTATGTAAAATATATAATTTTCTGCTAATTTTGGCTGTACATTTACATGCAGTCTCTAAACGGAGACCGCAGTTAGTAAAATTAAAATTCTGTGAGCATACAAACATATCCAGTGAGCCAGTAGCCGCTAGATGATAGTTCCATAATGCTAATTAGTGTTTATTCATGTGTGTAAACACATGCAGGTAACAGATACATGGAAAAATGCTGAGAAATGAGTGGGGAAACATAAGTGCTGGAGGAGGAGGATTTTTACTAGTTCTCCTCAGCTGTGCTGAATTTCAGCTTTTATCTAGGAAATATATATCACTTGTCTGATGATCCATGTTATAATTATATTAGGTGACTTTTCGTTGGTCAATAGTGATGAATAAAAATGACATTTCTGGCTTATAAAGCCCCCTTGTCCACGCACTGGTTGTTTATGTTTGAAGCGGTGCTGAGCAGCGGAGGCTCATTCCGTTCAGGTGTCTGATTGCCTCGGTAACCAAGGCCCGGACATCACAAAAGCAAAAACAAAGTGCGGAGGACATCTGCGGTTTCGGCGTGGGTGCGGGGTTTCCATAAATAATTATTAGTTCGGTTCTCAGAAAAAAATATGCGAGAGACTGAAGCCGCTATATATATATATATATATATATATATATATATATATTATATATGTATATATGTATATGTATATGTGTGTGTGTGTGTGTGTGTGTATATATATATATATATATATATATATATATATATAATGTGTGTGTATGTATATATGTGTATATATGTATTATATAATGTGTGTGTTTGTATATGTATGTATACAGTGGTGTGAAAAAA
>JBBJLS010000018.1:16616099-16634757 GCA_037577275.1 Bryconaethiops microstoma
GGGGACGGTACCTTGCTCAGGGTACCTCAGAGGTGCCACTAGCAGTCTTGGGAATCGAACCCACGACTTCTTGATCGGGCGATCAAGGGCGAACGCCCTAACCACTAGGCCACCATCTGCCCCACCATTTTGCTACTGCAGTCAGTAATATAGGCCTTAACCCCTTAAAATCTATGGATATGTCCTCCCAAATCCAGTTTCATGCTCTCATAACCACGGAACATATTTATTAGTTTTAATACTAAATGTTTCAAGGTGCTTGTTAATGAAGTTTGTTTGATATAATCATTTGACACAATATTTGATAAGGTATCATATCAAAACTTTTACATCCATCCATAGGGCACACATTTTGGAAGTCTTTCCCCTGATGACAACACAAGGCTTGGTAATAAATGTGAAATATTTTAATAAACTAACATTTAACAAATCTCTGTTTTTGTAAATTGATATGCATATTCCTATCATATGCAGGAATCAGAATAAGTGTATTTTCCTAGTCATGAAATAACCCAGTGCTCATTGTTTTCAAGCTGTGAATTTGAATAAAAAGCATCAGATTCTTAGAAAGATCAGCACATTTTTCTAACAGTGAGTAACAATGATAAAACCAAAATGCTGTGTAAAGCTGTGTACATCAGCTGTGACGTGCCTGTGCCACATTTGATTTTGTTCTGTCAAATCACACTTATGCTGTACCTCAACAAAAAGTGGCTACTGCTATTAAACCAGCTGACTTCAAAACATGGTTAAACTGGCCAAACCATGAGATGTAGGAAAGATAGATGTTACATTAACTTAATTGCTAGAGTCCTGGAAGTGTCAGGCAGTGATACTAACTTTCTGTTAGTTTTGTGGTTTGTCTGTAGTACTGCACACAAATGTAAAATGAGTATCCTAATCTTAAAAACTGATTTTATTGGCGATTCCTAAGTGTAAGCTTGATCACACAGCAATTACATTATTCACTATTCACTAACTTTGACCACATCTATGCTTAGTCTAAAGGCTTTTCTCAGGCCTAATGCAGAGAGGCCTACTAGTGTTAATGACGTTTGGACTGAAAAGAACAGTCATCTGTGTCCCAACTGTCAGAATTCCCACTCGTCTAATCACTCATGCCTCTTGCCATGGCCACAAAGGAGCTAATTAACAATAGAGCAAAGCCCCATTAGGATGCAAATGCTCCCACTTCACTTTTTCATTTGGAAACAGTTGCGTGTCAGCGCATGCCTAATATTCTGTTCTACACCTGCCACCTCCTTTGGGCTGGGGAAGGATAAAATCCCACTTCTCAGCTGAAACTCCCTCGGCCGTGGGCAGGTTAGACCCTGTGGCCGCTTCATGGCTCTCAGCTCCAATTAAATCATGGCCTTGGGCAGCAGTTGATTGAAAACTGAGGCAAAGACGCCATGGTCGTGTGCCTGAGATCACAAACAACAGGCCTCAGCCTTTGAGACCAAACTTTTTTTGTTTTTGCCAGACAGCAACAGTCACTTTCACCCAAGAGACCACCAAGAATAAGAACAACATGTCTTTATTGTCTTCTTTAGTGCTGTGAATGCTAATTATTTTTTAGAGTGATTTGTTTTGGAATGAGTTACTCAATATGCGCTCAATGATCTCCCAAACATCTTGCATCAGACATTAATTAAATGGATTTATCTCCTCTGATGTTTTTTTATGTGCGGATGTTCTTTTGTATATCAAAATGTATCAATGTATCAAAGATATCTGTACAATAAACACTATAGTAAATCAATTTCACTCTGTCAATCATCCTATGGTATTTGAATTCTTGAAGAACTATGTACTTATGAACTGTAACATGATACAGTATGCATGTGCAGTCTGGCATAACTGGATACCTTTTCTCAATCCCCTGTTAGAGGTAAAATGGTTTGTTTCCTCCTGTGTGACCTTGAAGCAAAACCCACTTTCATAAATATGTCCAGAGGAAGGACTGGTATCACTGTTAACCTTACAGAATAAAGTCAGCCTATGTGTACATGTACTGTTTATGTATAAGATGCTATGCTTGGCTAGCATAGCAGAATATACCAAAAAAAGGGTCAAAGATCATCAACAGACCCCTTTCTGGTTAGGTGCACCTGGTGATCCTTTCTGCTCTTAGTATGCATCAGAAATTTCTGGACAAAACAATATTCTATAGTGGGAAAAGGCCTTTTTGCATTACTAAAACACCCTTTTGGCTTTCGGATTGTGTTTTATAGTCCACAGTTGATAGGAAAGTGCGCTGCTTTGGGACTAGTTCGTGACCTCCTTCTATTGACAACAAACATCATAATGAATTACTGTAGTAACATGTTAGCTATCCCAGCTGCTATGGGCGAAGGTGGGGTACACCCTGGACAGTTGCCAGCACGGCGCAGGGCCACATACATAGACAGACAACCATTCACACTCACATTCAACCATTCAGTCACAGATCGGGGCAATTTTAGTGTGTTCAATTGACCTATCACCAATGCATGCATGTTTTTGGTGGTGGGAGGAAACCGGAGCTGCCGGAGGAAACCCATGCAGTCATGGGGAGAATATGCAAATTGTGAGGCATATACCACTGGTATATATACCACTGGTATATTTTATGCTATACCAGTGACAGGGGAGAACAAGCATAGGGGGTTTGAGGAAGAGGATGGTCTGACAGGCAAAAGTTTTTCTAATATTAAAAGTTTTGGTTGTATCACTAAGTCTCCGAAACAATGATGACACGCCCACTCTATTCTTACAAAAGAGCAAATTGGAAACAGATTATGTGAGAACAAGAGATGACAATGATGTGTTGTCACAAGAAACACAAGGGGGTGGGGGCGGGAGGCAAAAATCCTCACAGTGTCCTAACTGTGACGTACAGTAGTGTACCCTTTTAATTAAGGTATTGTGAATCTCAAGGTATATCATGGATATAAATATTTCTTCCTTTTTTTAAGATTTACAACTGATCATTTTACTTATGTCTTGTTCATTTTTGTGACTGAGCAGAGTAAGGGAGTCAAATTAATGTGTTGATTTAGATCAATTAATCACAGGAAAAATAACGTGTTAATCCGGTTCGGGCGTTCTGTTGAAACATCCTACCCATCGAGTTGTGCTACCATGCCCTTCTGCGCATGTGCAGTTCCACAGTCTTGGAATTCTGTGCCACGCACATAAATCTACCTAGCTATCTAGCATTAGGGAAGCTGGTTTATCTGTGCTATCTTGTGATGGGGTTTATGGTGATTAATATCTTAAAAGCTCTTTTAATTGTTGTTTTTGGCTTGGACATGTACTTGTTTGCTTCTACACAGGTCTGTGTCTTTGTAGTGATTACATAACAATTTGATCTAGGATCAATAAAGTTTTCTGATTCTGATTCTAAGATGCCTTTTTCTGCAGTTTGCAGAATGCTATCTGATGCTAGGAAACATCAGCACTGTCCAGAATCACCACAAGCTGTAAGCATGGCACTATTTGAAATAGCCTGTGCCCTGCTTCATGATAGCATTTCTCAGTGTTGGAACCTGACTGTATAAACTCTATGCACCTCTAAAGATCTATCTACATATTTAGCCTCTTCTCATTTAAATAAAATATATTTTTCTCTGATTATGCACATTATTTGTCTACTCCTCATCATTGCCAGTGTTATAAACACTGTTTATAAACTGTATAAACTGTATAAATTTAAAGGGAGCATTTTTTGATAGGGTAGCATGAATCGATAGACGCTGCTGTCGATTTGCACTACAGTAGCATTTTTCGACAAGGCAGCATAATTCATCAGAACACCAGAACTATTATATTAGGGGGTGAAGTATGAATGATACATGCGAGACGCAGAGTGTGGCACACCCCACATTAAAATGCTTCTGAATGCTCGTGCATGTATGTACATTGTCTTAAACTGCAGATTATAGATGGACTTAGTTCTATCAATGCTCTTGCTGAAGCATTTTTTATCTTTCCCTTCAGCATATTAGGTCATATTTATGATTGCTGTCACCAATACTGCACATGAACAGAATAACAAAAGTTATTTTAAAAAGAGACATTGAATGTCTGTAATGTTGATTATTCATTCACTCATATGCCAAAATCATTTAAATTTTTAGACACTTTACAGCAAAAATGTGTGCAATTCATTTAGATTCATTAATCAGAGAGCTTGTAATTAATTAGATGCATTTTTTTTAATCGTGTGACACCACTACAGTAGAAACATGATAAGAAAAAAGTTACTGCATCAAAGCAGATTGGGAAAGTCTGGTTCAAAAATACAGAAGTACAGGTTCTATAGAAGACCTGGGCATTTTATGCCCCTTTGGGTTTCCCTGTCCGGCCCACGGTATGTCAGTCATAAACACAAATGAATAATGTTGTCAAAAAATCGATTCTCAGATACTAATCGAAAATTTAGTATCGAGTTTGATATCAATTAGCACTGGTATCGATACTTAAACATCAGTTTTGCATTTCATGGAAATCGCTTTTTTTTTTTTTTACCTCAGTAGAGACCAGAGGGCGCTCTGGGGGCGCTCTGGGGGAGCTTTGGGGACACTTTGGGGGTGCTTTGGGGCTTTGGAGGCCCAATGCTGTTCTATTGCATTGTGCAGATTGTTTAGGTTATTCACTATAGGCCTACTGTCCTGATAATATTGTCATAATTATAATACAATAAATATGGTGTTCTGTAAAATGTTCATCAAATGTCTTTATTCAGAAAATAAAATATATCAGTTCCATATGAGCCCATGCTCACAAGAAAAAAGTCATAAAATAAATGTTATTCCTAGAAATGTGTGCAATAATTATTGACATCCCCTCTTTTAGCCTTTTGGCAACAGAACAGCAATGAGTTTTCTCTTCTTATCTTTTATAAGACTTGAGAGCACAGGAGAAGATATTTTCCATGATTTCTCCATGCAGAGTCCTGGCTCTTCTCTGGTGCACTCTTTTCTGGACCCAGAGGTTTTCAGTAGGAGTGAAGACAGGGAACTTGATGAACATGACAAAAACTTTGTTTTGTATTCATTAAACCATTTTTGAGTGGATTTTGATGTGTGCTTTGGATCATTCTGCTGCTGGAAGATCCAAGTTTTACCTCTCAGCAGAAACAGTCAGATTTTTATTTAAAATCTCCTGGTACTTTCTGTAATCAATAATAACATGTATGTGAGCAATACTGCAAGGGTCTTTGAAGAGATCCTCACAAATCCTCCACAATATTTAACACTTGGTATTAGGTGCTTTTATCTAAAGCCATTTTTATTTCACCAAACCTACCTTCTGTGTTTGGAGTCAAATAGCTAATTTTTTGTTTGGTCTGACCGCAACACTCTTTCCCAGTTAAGCTCTAGTGATGTCTGACCACAACACCCTGTCCTAGTTAAAGTAGTCCAAGTGCCTTTGTTTGTGATGTAAAAAAATGGATAAAGCTTCTTTCTGACATGCCTTTCAAACAGTTTGTTGGCATGGAGGTGACAAGTCAACATACTTTTGCCTTGTTGCAATCGAATGTTATTGAATCTTTCCTATGGGTTTTGGATGACTAAGGGATTTGGGCCTCATATCATTTTTAGACCCCAGTGAACTTCCTAAACACTTAATCCAACTTAAAATGAATGAAATATACATGAAATCACACTTAATTTCCTTAATTCAAATTTGTTAAAATGCTAATAATTGTGAAAGATATGATTTGTTTAAAAAAATATTTTTTCTCTGTTTTGTTCTATTTTTCACTAAATTATTCTCAGAATAAATATACCCCAAATAGAGGTAATATTTGTTTTCTATTTTTCTAATATTGAGATTAAAACTGATAAATATAATCATTTTCAACTATCTTTAACAAGAGCACCAATAATTCTGGAGGGTGTCATGGTTGGCTTACATCTGCCATGACCTCAACCATCCCTGTCTCCAGAATACTGAGCCTGAGCCTTTTTTCCCAGCTGTTGTCACTCATGGTTGGTTTCTCCATTTTGAACTTCACCTGTTTCCTGTTACTTTGCAGCACATAAAAGCCAAATTGTCCTGGAGCTTGTCATCCGTTCTCTGTCATGCAAACCGGCTGTTTCTGTCTGTGTTCCTCTCTGTTTTCAAGCTCTTAATATGCATGCAACTCTCCATTCTGCCTTGCACTTCTCTCCCCCATTGGACTTTTACCCTACACCGCCTTGGACTGTCTGCTCAATTTAACGTTTGTTCAGAACTGTGCACTTTCTGCTTTGCTTTGGGTTGGCATCCCCTGTCTGATTATAATAAAACCGGATCCAGTAAAATCCTCCTGCAAGTTCATCCCATTGGTGACACCAAGAACATGATAGAAGAATGGACCTACACAGATACAGCAAGCACACCACTTCCCCCTGATGATGCCTTCAGTGTCCAGGATCAGATAGCAGAGCAAGCTATGGGACTAGACCATCTGACCCAAGCAGTGTCTTGATTGGTGACCATCATACACCCTACAACTACCATTCCTGCCCCAGTACTACCACTCCCCCACACACCCCCATCCCAGTTCCTGTGTGGCGTCATTTGGCTGGCTGTCAGCTTGGACCAACACCTTCAGGCTAAGAGACACTGCTCAAGCAAGTCTGTCTCTCATATCTGCCCCTGGCTTCCTGGTGTCTGGGCCCCCCAGCAGAAAGATCAGTGCAGAGCCTATGTAGCTGGAAGCCTCCCAGCTGACACTGGAGGAGAGGCCCCATTGACAACACAGGGGGCTCTGCATGTACTGTAGTGGTGAGAGACAATGGAGATAACAGTGCCCTGTCAGGGGGAAAAAGAAGGTACAAGGCAAGGGGTTACAGTAGAGATTTTAACTTTGAATCAGTTAGCCTTCTTTGTTTATGTTTTTGTGTGAAAACATTCCGTTCCTGCCCTTTTAGACTCTGGGTCGGCTGGCAACATTGTGTCTCAGGAATTTGTTTTGTCGACATCCATTCCCTCAGTTGCCTTTGGTCACCCAGTGACAGTCAAAGCGTTAGGTGGCAGCCCAGTCTGCAATTTGCCTGTAACCACATTTACCATCACCATTCAGTTGTTCATCAAATCCAGCCACATCAAACACACTCAGTTGTTAATTCTCGCCACAGCACAACATCAGATGCGTATACAGCTCAATAATCATTGGTACTCAACTCAGTGTAAGTACACGAGTCAGTTTAAGGTTGTGACATCCCACGCAATGTCCATCGAATGCCCCCTTTCTCATCTCCCTGTTAACATTCCCTGTGGTACCTACAGGGCAATTATTCTCCCCCTCGTTGGAAATGGGACTGTGCTATTGAACTCTTAGCTTATTTCTTTTTCCTCTGTCTGAAACTGAGACAAAGGCTTACGAAGCACATTGCTCATGTAAGGCAAGTCCTCTCTCGCCTGCTTAAGCATGGGTTCTGCATAAAGGCTGATAAATGTTATTTAAAGTGGTTGGAAAATGCAACACTTCCTGGGGTTTTTATAGCAGGCTCATTTGGGGTTTCAGCTTGGTAGTCACTCAGCTGTCCGACCTCCTCAAAGACAAACCTAATGTTTAGTACCCAAGCCAAATCAGCCTTTAATAACCAAAAACAAATACTGTCCCTGTCCTAAAAATGCCAGACCCAGCTCAAAGCAGATGCCTGAGTGGTAAGACTGGGAGCCATGCTATCAGAGAGACCCCAGTTAGCTCCATCCCTGCTCCTTTTCCTCATGCAAACTGACTGAAGCAGAGTGCAATTATGACACTGGGAATTGTGAGCTGCTCACTATCAAAGCTACATTAGTAGAGTGGTGACATTGGCTGGAGAGGGCTTGACAGTCCTTTTTCACCAACTGGTGGAATTTAGACTAAGCACTTTAACTCAAGCCCTGTGGTAATTCTTTTCATATGTTTTCATTTTAAAATTACACTTCATCTTGAAATAGCTGATGCCCTTTCTAGATACTACTCCAGGGACGAAGCCCCAATATCTCCTGAGCCCATAAGGCCAGCGTCTGTTAGATGATGGAATAGCTAGAGCTATCAGGGATCAGTCAATGCCAGAAGTCTGTGTCTGTGGTGCATACCCATCCAGGAAGGAGGCAAAACTGCGGATTTCCACTTTCCTGAAAAGCTTTATTTTCAAAAAGCAAACACAAAAAGGCACGAGGGCCAAATCACTTTCTTAAACACCAACTCAAAGGACAGATACACACCAGCGGGAAGGTGAGGGAAATGTGAGGATGGACTGATAACGAGAACACGAACACAGGAACACTTTATACATCACGTGCACAAAGTAAAACACAATGACCAAAGGAACACCATTATTACTAAATTCCCAGCCGACTGAGAACCCTGCCGGCTGAGAACTCCCACACCCGTGTCATAATTAAAGTCCCCATTGTTTATGTGATGGCAGCTTCTAGCAGCCACTGACCAGGGACATCACAGTACTCTCCCCCCTAACAGCGCCACTCTGGGGCTCCCAAGGGCCACCAGGCCCTCACAAAGCCGGAGGAGGGGTGGAGCTGGGAATCGCAGCCCTCATGAGCCCCACACGGCCGTCTCCCCTATGGTGCTCGCAGTGCTGGCCGTTGCTGTGGCCAGGGCGGCCTATGTGGGTCCCACAAGTCTGCTGCCTTGGGGGCTTCTGTCCTCATCGCCCCTCCACTTCCTGCGGGGCAAAGCCTGTTGGAGAGCCCCTCCCTTGGTGCACAGGGTACAGCCCCCCTCGGGGTGTCCGCTTGACAAGCACCAGGGACCTCGTCCCTTTCTCCTGACTGCTCAGAGCAGGTGTCCGCATGGGGAGCTGTGGAACTCCCGCCTTGCCAAATAGTGAAGACTCCCAGAGCTAAGGTGTCCGCCACCATCCACCCCAGAAGCCCGAACTTGCCCCCTCCTCGTCGTCAGAGCTAATCCACCCCAGCAGTTCGGGGATGGAGTACCGACTTGTCCTCGTCACGTCCTCCCACTGCCGGGTGCAGAGTGCCTCACTCCGTTCACTCTTCTGCTGTCCCCATGAGCCTGTGGATAAATCCGCTGCACTGTGGTTTGTGGTCAGTCAGTCTGTCACAGGTGATGCATACCCATCCAGGAAGGTGGCGCAACTGCAGATTTTCAAAAAGCAAACACAAAAAGGCATGAGGGCCAAAACACTTTCTTAAACACCAACTCAATTGACAGATACACACCAGGGGGAAAATGAGGAGAATGTGAGGTTGGACTGATCACGAGGACACTTTATACATGACGTGCACAAACCAAAACCTAATCACCACAGGAACACCATTATTACTAAATCCCAAACCCGTGTCACAATTAAAGTCCCCATTGTTCATGTGATGACGGCCTCTAGCGGCCACTGACTGGGGACATCAAAGGCTCCCTTACAGGCTGTATATGCTTGGGCCATCATATCGGAATAAGTTTATACCAGTCTTGCTATTGGGCATCCTGATAAAACCCTCAAGATAATAAAAAGAAAGTACTGGAAGCCTACTGGGGCACTTGATGTCAGAAGTATAGTGAAGTCCTGTACCATCTGTGTGACCAATAAAGCCTTGCACAGCCTGAGTGCCAGTGAATTAAATCATCTACTGATACCAAATTGCCAAGGCCAGTGGTTACAGGGCCCTTGGATGGTGGCCAGAGGCTTTGAAGATGGAGGGTGCTGTGGAGTACAAAGTGTACAAGCCCTTGGAATTGAAGAGACAACAGGGCCAATATATATTTTTTTATTGTGCAGCATTGCCACAATACCATTTTCTAATGCTCCCTACTCCCAACAGTCTCAAAATAAGAAACACATACAGAAAAGCCTGTGTAGCCTTACATACACTAACACTACCTTACTCCACATTAAGACAGCGATACCTACGATTTTAAAAAGGCATCATGCCTTTACTGGGGTTTTACCAATATTGTATAGCAGTTTTATTTGTTGTTATTATATTATATGCTCTAGGGGAGTTGGGGCAGTCATTAGTGTGGCATGGTGATTGCATTTGCCACCAGGGTCAGGCAGCCATACCACTATGCTCCAGGACTGAGCTATGGATAGCCCTGGATACAGATATTCAGAGCACTAAACACCTGCAGATACTGATAGTGGCAGTATCCTTGCTAAGGACAAAGAAAGAAGAATGAAGAAAGGGACACATGATCTTTTAATTATCTTAGGCGCTCAAATATCTCATATCATGTCTGCCAATCAAAAACTCCTTTAATTATTCAATCGTCTTTCAAAATCTTTAATTATTCAAATGCACAACTATTTAGATTGTACATTTTTAGAAAGCACAAGTACATATTTACGACGGCCATTGCTTGATCCAGTTTTAGTCATTTTTTTTTCTTGCCACACTTGACTTACTCTTTAAGAGCTTTAAAGATGTTTCCTAACCAAGACTTGTAGACTCTGAACGCTGTGGAGTTCATTGATGAGGTAAAGTGATATCAAAGTGGTTGTATCAGCAATCACACTATTGTTCTTCTTAAGTTTTGCTTTTATTTTTATTATTCTTCTCAGGAATCACTCTAATTTCAAAAGGTCCGTTCATATACGTACTTGTGCACTTGTATGTAACTTTGTCATCAGTTGACCAGAGCTGAGTATTGATAATTAAGACATGGTTGAGAGACCTTTGAATAATATTGGGAGAGAAAGAGGATGATCGAGAAACCTTTAAAATTTCTGACAGAGCTGGTTGGTGATGTTATGCAAACAGATGCCAGGGATGGGCGAAACGAAGGATGGTCATGAAACAGGCTTCAGCAAAGAACAGCTTAGGTTAGTTATATAAATAGACGTGACTGTTGTGATTTAATTTAAAAAATATTCAGCTTGTGAATGCTGGTATGTGGATTGGTAAGACACAGTGCATACCTCCCGTGATGGTGTAGTGGGTGAAGCACAGAACTTCCAAACAGACAACCAGGGCTCAGGCCTGCATGTGAATTTTTTTTTATACGAACTTTTTTTAAAAATACAAACTTGTTTATATAGCAACCATGTAATTTAATGGAATTCTTCTAGTTCAGATTCATATTGTTCATAACAGAGGATTCAGATATTTTGTGAATCCTTATGGCTTTAAAGTTAACCTACATTTTCAGTTTAGAATATACAATAAGGTCTCTTCCTCTCTGTATCAGTATGCTACAGTGGTAGGACTTCCTCCCTACACAGTGCCACAAAACTGATCCTAGGAGAGCAGCAACAGTCTCCTGATGATATAATAGCGGAATAAATATTGAAAATAGCCCAGGGCTATGTTTTGGAATGCCTTAATTCTCACTCTGCCAGTATGAATACTGCCTGCAGCGTTTACAGTTACTCCCAAATGCCTCTAAACAGCCTTTAATGAAACACTAATCCACAGGCCTAAATGCCCTACTGAGACAGCCTTGGGCTAGCCAGTACCTAAAGAGCACAGTCAAAATGTCTCCTCTCCACCCCTTAAAAGTGCCTTACTTCTTTTCTGGGCTCTTGTGTTGTAGTTGGTAAGCATTATGGATGGTTTTTAAGTGTAACGTTGGGACATTTTAGATTTTTAGATTTAGCATAAGCATTGGGGAACCCCCATGGCAGACTGCTTCATGTATTCAGCCATATTGACCCATGATGCTCCTGGTTCAATAGTTTGTTATCTTGGAATCTATATGTAAGGTCAGGTGATGCTGGTGTATTTTTGTAAAAGTCTATGTCTACCACGATTAGGATCTAATGTGCAAAGAAAGTGAGCATGGTGTATAGTTACAGCTTATTATGGGGTGCAATTCTATTTCCATTAATTGATGCTCCCAAGAGAACCTGAAGCCTGAAACTGCACTGATGGATTTTCGTCAGGACAACATGAACATAAAAGTGAGCATAGGTAAACCCATGCATTCAGTATATGAGAACTGTGTTTGTCTATGCTTGCTGTGTCTACTGTAGCAGGATGTTACATCAGTTCAGTGGATTTTAGGGACAGTGTAATTCAGGGCTGGCTGGCTGTGTGTTCACAGAACCAGAATGCAGGGGTGGGGTGCGTGTGTCTATGCATGTCTGTGTGCATCTGTGGCATCCCTCTGTACTCTGATCTCTCCTCAGCTCCTCCAGCAGAAAGCCTGTCGGCTCATCCGCAGCTCATGCCTGCCTGTGCTGACCAAGGAGGGGAATATCACACTGGGGGCCCTGTTCTCACTTCACGATGCTGCTCTGGAGGCACAGTTTTCCTTTACCTCTCAGCCTGAACCTTCTCAGTGCATTGGGTCAGTCGCTGAATCTGTACTTTTTGTGGAAAAAATTGTCTATCATTTATTTAAATTTATTCATTTTATTTAATTATGTTTTAACAGCTTTGAGCAAAAAAAAAGTATGCAAGAAGATTAATACATTCTATCTGCAATATGGATACATGTTTCCTTGTCCTAAGTTTGGATAACTTATGTTTTACCATTTTTGTTCATAAAAGGTTTGATAAGTTTTCATTTCCAGAGTTCATTTTTGTGCAATAGGAGAAAACACAATTGCTCTGGAGTGGGATTGGGAAACGCACACATCATAGGGCATCAGTGTTGAACAGTCTTTGAAGTTTAACTATGCTTGTACTTGCCAGGTTTAATTTCCGGACCTTTCGCTGGATGCAGACAATGATTTTCGCCATAGAGAACATCAATAGAGACAGCCACCTCTTACCCAAAATCACCTTAGGTTACAAGATGTATGACTCGTGCAGTTCCCCACTCCATGCACTTCGCACTGCTGTGGAGCTGATGGGGGGGAGAGAGGAGGAGGGTGGTGGAACAGAGTGTCAGGGCAAAGTCCCTGTTGTCATTGGAGATAGTGGATCCACACTATCACTGGTGGTTGCACACTTTCTAGGTGTTTTCCAGCTGCCACAGGTGAGCAAAGCTGTGTAGGTTTTAGCAGCTGGAACAAACACATTTTATTGAGTTTATTAAGTGTGAAAAATTGCATTGAGTTTATTGAGTCTTAGTACTACAATCTCTTCTCTTCTGCTCTCTTAGGTCAGCTATTTCTCCAGCTGTGCATGTTTGAGTAACAAGAAAGTATTTCCAGCATTTCTTAGGACAATGCCCAGCGACTTTTTCCAGGTGGATGCACTGGTACAGCTGGTCCAGCACTTTGGTTGGACCTGGGTAGGATTGATTGCTGGGGATGATGCTTATGGTCGTGGGGGCGCCCAGATTTTTAATGACAAAGTCACCAAGCTGGGTGCCTGCATTGCTCTTCATGAGATCATCCCCAAAAACCATGCCCCAGCAGAGATGATCAGGATTGTAGAGCGTGTCATTGAGTCTGGGGCTCGAGTGGTGCTGTTGTTTGCTCTTGAGCAAGATGCAAAAGCTCTCTTCTCTGAGGCTCTCAAACACAACCTGACTGGGGTTCAGTGGTTGGCCAGTGAGGCTTGGATCACAGCAGCTATACTTTCTACCCAAGAGTTAAATCCAATTCTGCAGGGTTCCATGGGGTTTGCCATCCGCAGGGCTGAAATCCCCAGCCTGCAGCCCTTTTTGCTGCGCCTCCACCCCTCTGCCTTCCCCAATGACCCTTTCGTTTTGCAGTTTTGGGAGGAAATGTTCAGATGCTCCCTTCACAATAGAACTGGTGTACCTCCCTGTAATGGCTCAGAGGAGTTGGCTAGTGTAAAAAGCATCTACTCAGATGTCTCTCAGCTGAGGATCTCCTATAACGTCTATAAGGCAGTATATGCTATTGCCCATGCTCTAGACGCTATGCTAAGATGTGTGCGAGGGAGAGGTCCCTTCCCAGGAGGAGCCTGCCCTGACATCCTCAGCATACAGCCATGGCAGGTAGAAACATCTGTCTTCACTAGTGTGTTGATAGCCTATATCTCCACCTTTGAGAGTTTCATCTTATTTATTACAAAACAAACAGAAAAGTTCACAACACTTTCATTTTACATCTCTAAATTCTTTTTCTCCACCCCTCCCTGTCCTGCTCCTTACCGCTCTCTCTTTCTCTAATAATCTCAGCTTCTACACTATTTGAAGAGAGTGGACTTCATTAATGAGTTTGGAGAGGAAACTAAGTTTGATGAGAACGGTGACCCTGTGGCCATGTACGACCTTATCAACTGGCAGCTGTCAGACAGCGGAGAGATCCAATACGTGACTGTGGGCAGATTCGATGAAACCAAGAGTGCTAAACTGGAAATAGATGGAACAAATATTATTTGGAATGGTTATCACAGACAAGTAAGCCTGTGTGTTTTTAAACATCTTCAAATTCACTTAATGATTAAAAGTGAACATTTTACTTTATGCATGCAAAATTTCTTATTTTAAATGTGTATCCACCCATAAAAAAGTACATTATGACTAATTAATTTCTGTTTCTGGGACATAAATTTATATGATTTATATCTTTTTAGTTGCCCTGCTCTTTGTTTTGCAGGTCCCTGTATCTGTCTGCAGTAGCAGCTGTCCCCCAGGCACAAGGAAGGCCATTAGGCCTGGCTTCCCTGTCTGCTGCTTTGACTGCATTCTCTGTGCAACTGGGGAGATTAGCAATCAGACAAGTGAGTCAAGTGTAAATGTCTAAACAAAGGCACATGATTAATATACTGTGAAGTCATATGTGTGTGTGTGTGTGTGTGTGTGTGTGTTTAATCTACAGTATGTATGAATGTATTAATCTTCTAAAAATGTACTGTAAATGTTTTATTTACAGTAGCCATAAAATGCTATTTTTTTTTTTTATTATATGACATAATCTGAAAATGATTTATTGAATTTCAATTATAATTCAAATTAAAATGTTTCATTGCATTATATTAATAAAACTATCTGAAGAGTCAGTTCCACTGGGCAACAGGAGACCATCTTAATGGGATTAATAGGCTAAAATCCTAAAAAGACATGATTCATTTCCTTCTCCTCAGAGAGAGACATTCATCACAGTTTAGAGGGATTAGGTGGTGCATTGGTGGCATTGGTGTCTGTGTTCACTGAATCCCACAACATGAGTGACCAAGACACATGGTGCAGTTGAAGAGTGTTTAGAACTAAATTTGGACACTTTCATTTATTTCCTTTTTTTAAGTCATTTTACTTTCTTGCAAAAATTATATTTTATTCATGTATACATTTCAGATGCTGTAGAGTGTGTGGCATGTCCACCAGAATTCTGGTCCAACCTAAACAGGGATGCTTGCATCCCAAAACTGCTTGAGTTCCTGTCCTATGGCGACACCATGGGGATAGCTTTGTTGGCCGTGGCCCTTCTGGGCTCCTGCACCACCCTCGCCATTGCACTTGTTTTCACCTGCAAACGTCACACACCTCTGGTGCGTGCCAACAACTCGGAACTCAGCTTCCTCATCCTCAGCTCTCTGTGGCTGTGCTTCATATGTGCGCTGGCCTTTATCGGGCAGCCCACTGCCTGGTCGTGCCAGCTACGTCACACTGCCTTTGGCATCGCCTTTTGCCTCTGCCTTTCTTGCATTCTGGGAAAGACCCTGGTGGTGTTGATGGCCTTCAAGGCCACTCTCCCAGGCGGCAATGCCATAAAGTGGTTTAGGCCTCCACAGCTCCGTGCTTTGATCTTCCTGTGCACTGCAGTGCAAGTAGGGATTTGCGGAGCATGGCTGGGCTTGGCACCCCCTGTCCCACGCAGGCTGATGACTCGGGAGTCAGCACACATCATCCTGCTGTGTGACATGGGCTCCACACTGGCTTTCTCCCTGGTGCTGGGCTACATCGGCATGTTGGCTGCCGTCTGCTTCCTGGTGGCCTTCTTTGCTCGGAAGCTTCCAGACAATTTCAATGAGGCCAAATTCATCACCTTCAGCATGCTGATCTTCTGTGCTGTGTGGATCGCCTTTGTGCCGGCATACGTCAGCTCTCCAGGGAAGTATACAGTGGCTGTAGAGGTCTTTGCCATCCTGGCCTCAAGCTATGGCCTCCTACTGTGTATCTTTGCCCCAAAGTGTTACATCATTCTTCTCAGACCCGAGAGGAACACAAAGAAACACCTAATGGGCAAATCCATGACACAGAAATTTTAACAATAAACAGGACTTGTACATTTGAAATCTATTTTTAATAATACTAACTAATAAACTCATCAGATATTTCCAGTATTTGAATCTGATTTTTCAATAATAGCATCATTTGTGGTATGCAAGTGTGTTGTCATGTGCAAAAGTTTGGAGACCCCTGGTCAAAGTATATGTTACACATTTTATTGCAAAATTACTGTTTGCTGTGGCCTGTGCAAAAATATGCCACATTTAATCATTTTGGCCACATTTAATAATCCAGAATGTTTTTGGATTTATTATTCATATGTTAAACTAAATAGAAAAAATAGCAAATATATAGAAATAGTACATAAAATTTGACAGGGAAGTTTTCATCAACTTGACAAAAACAGGTCTTAAGACTGGGAGGTGCAGACTTTTGCAGGTTGAATGGAAATGTATCTGTTTTCTCCCATTATTCTTGTTCTCCAATAAAAATGATATAGGCATCTTGTTACTGATGATTGAACAACCCAAACATTAAGCAATTCTTACAAACCTGCACCTGTGCACTCTGACCAGTAAGTGGTGCTGTTGAGAGGAGTTTGACTAAGTACACTGCTTCTCCGCATTGTAACTTCAAAGCTGAGCTCAATTAAATGTCTAAACACATAAACTATTTCCATGGCCATCTCCATAAAGCTGTTTTCTTTGTTGACGCTATTTTTCTCTCCATTGGACTTAGCAGACCAGTAAATGGGCCTGATAGCATCATTGTCAGTCCCTGTTCACAGCACTGTTGTTTCACAGAAGAGCCCAAACACTCTTCCTCAATAAAAGCCCAGCTGCTGCAGGATCATTTGTACCTCACTTTAGAACCTGTATTTACTCACTGAGTATGGCTATAACAAACACACTCTCTGGCCTCCACCCACGCACTCTGCCCCATCTGCCTGATGAGCGGCTTTTCCATTATCATGGTGATAAGGTGGATATCTTCAGCATCCCCATCCTTTGGACAGAGGTCATCTGATGTTCTTTAAGCTTTTGATATATCTCCGAGATGTTTGATGAGCATCAACATGGTTGGTCTCCTAGTTTGGCAGGAGCTGGTCAGCTAGTGGTGCCCAGATCTGAAACTAAACATGGTGAAATGGCATTTATTAATTATGCTACCCACTACTTGGACCGGGTCCCTATGGAAATCAGATCTTTTAAAAAGAAGCTAAAAACAGTAAGGTTTGCACAAGAAATCATGTATATCTGCATGCATGTAGTTTTTCATATTGCTTTATTTTGTTTAAGTTATTTCAATCGATCTTACTTTTATTCCATCTTGATGTTATGTTACTTTTATTGCTTACTTTTTTTATGCTTCTTTTATCTCTGTAAATCACAATGAATGACCCAATGAGCGACCTGATCACAAGGATTATAGCATGAAGATTAAGAGGTACTGTTGATGATTGCTGATGCATGGCAGCAGCAACAGATGCTTTGCAGTACCTTATACTCTGTGCAAACAGGCAGAAAGCACAGAAAGATCTTTATCTGTCCCTATTCTTGCCCCATTAATGAAATCTAAATAGGTTAAACTGATTTGACTGGCACAGAAACCTTTGCTATTATTGGTCACCATACAGCCAATTTAGGCAGCTGGAAAATCTAAATGAGATGCATGTGGTGATAAATACTTCAGCTGACAGTCTGGAGTATGTTGGGTCATTTCAATGGAAATTTAACAGAGAATGACTGCATAGCTGCATTCCATCCAATTTGGTTTATTTCAAAATCTCCTAAATGTTTGCTGTCGTCCTGAGTGTCCTTCCTCTGAACCCCCCCATATCTGTTCAGGTTTACTTAATGGATTTATTTGAAAATAAAGTCTCGATTCCAAATGATCATTACGTCTATATGAGCTTGTTGAACACTCCTTGAGCATGCATATGAAGCTGGCCCCCATCATTTGAGGCTATAACAGCCCACATGTTTCTGGGAATGCTTTGCACAAGATCTTGAAATGTGTCTGAGGGAATTCATGTTTATTCAGTCAAAATAGCATTTGTGTGGTCAGGCATTGATGATGGATGAAAAGCCCTGGCTATTAAACGAAACCCAGGTTGTCCATCAGCCTGCCACTCTGTAAAACACATGCCCAATGCTCTGGAGTCCAGTGCCGGCCAGGGTTACAGCCAGTGCTTGGCACTGACAAAGTGCATGGTCATGAAAGCATTTTTATGCTTTTTCATAGTTAAAAACTTGTCGATCCTCGACATTTCCCTTTCATGGTAATAGCCTTTAAATTTGAGTGGGGTCAATCAAGTTGGGCAAAGGTTTCACAAACTGACTTGTGGCAAAGGTCACTCAGCTCTTATGTGTGGCTCATTCTGCTGACCAGTGTTTGTTGACTGCATGGTTGCATACTTGATGTTATACCCCTGAACTCAATAATTAGGAGGGTGGCCTTACAATTTTTGCCTTACAGTGCACTTTTCATGCTGCCACAACCTTCACTTGTACTTCAAAATGTCCTGTTGGGCATTCTTAATCTACTTCCCATTTGAGTATACCATCAAGTTTGGCTCTGCCCAAGATGAACTCTGTGTATATGAGTGAGAGAGAGAGAGAGAGAGAGAGAGAGAGAGAGAGAGAGAGAGAGAGAGAGAGAGAGTGTGTGTGTGTGTGT
>JBBJLS010000018.1:16639301-16655968 GCA_037577275.1 Bryconaethiops microstoma
ACACACACACACACACACACACACACACACACACACACACACACACACACACACACACACACACACACATAGACACATACACACTCATCCACGCCTGTTGAGGGGATGGAAGTTGAGTCAGGCAGAGTTACAGTTGTGCAGTGTCCGTGTGTGTGTGTGTGTGTGTGTGTGTGTGGTGGGTGGGGGGGGACATCATAATCTCTTGCAGTGATGGATGGAGGGACTCAGAGTGCTGTGTCTAAACAGTTGGGATGAGAGAATGAGAAAGCTTTGTATGTGTGGATGTGAGTGAGTGAGTGTGTGTGCGCATGTGTGTGTGTGTGTCTGTGTATGAAAGACTGTCAGAGTAGTGTCAATGGATGTCTGTGAATGACTGGTCACACATGAGAGCTGGTCACTTATGTTGCTGGAGGTGGCTACCTTTGTAGCCTCTTATTCAAGTGCAGATTGTCACATAGAGGATAGAGGTATAACAAATCATGGTTTTATTTGGTGCATGAGTGGAGGGCCAAGGGGTTTTGCAGCTACAGACCCCTTTGAACACAAAAAAGTTTCATTCATGACAGTCATTTAAAAGGTTTTTGCAGATAAAATGAATTGCAGTTTAAGCTACAAAGTTTATGGCTTAAAAAAAAGACAAACTTTGAATACTAATGAATACTAAATATAGACTATAATTCTAGTGTAATGAAAAAATATCTGAAGACTATTCAGATTATTTGATCCAGGTTTATATTTAAGTATTTTTATTTTGGTATTTTTAGTATTTGAAAGTATAAACTTGGTTTAGAATTTTATAAAACGTCTTTATATATTATTTTTATTATTTTCTTAGTGCTCTTTTTTGTTTATGGTATTGTGAACAGTGGCTTATAAACAGCATTGAGACATGATAAATGTGGTTGGTTTAGATATCAAATTCACATTAGCGTTAATGACTACAGTCCATTTCTTCACGAGAGAGTTAATCTGACCATACATTACATGCCTGGCTATAAATGAACCATAACATCAACCCATAATGTTTCAGCTTATCGTGTTTTTGTCATGGCCTGGGAATTGAGCATTCTAGTTTTACCTCATACATCATTTTGCTTGCATGATTGCTTTTCATACTGGTCATACACAACACACACAGGTTGTGTGCGGTTTTAGATTAAAAAACAATCTTCTTGTATGTAGTTAAATGCACAAGTCTAAGGAAATTCCTTATTTTGCACTTTCTGCTGGGACGTTATTATGGATCACCTCAGGGACAGGAAGATAAGACGCCATGAACAGAATCACATTTTCTTCAAATGCTTTTTCAGCATGTCTGAAGCTGCTCACAGTACTTCAGGATACTATAGAAGACACCATGGCTTGAGTCCCAGTGGTACCATTCACTGTGGTCAGTGCACAGGAAAGCAGCGTCACTATCCTGTGTCAATATAAACTATGTTCAGATTCAGAGTTAGTTATAGGATCCCACTTTCTGTGCTTTTGTCCCTGAGGCTGATTGTGCTGTCATGTGACAGACAAGGAACTGTATGCACCTGAACTGACTACAAAACTGCATAATAAGCATTAAGGAATGGGAGGTTATTCAAATATACAACTCATTTAGCAATTCAGTGCATATTCCAATAAAGAATGGAAAAAAATGAAATAAATGATAAATTACATGGCCTTTTTTGTACAGTGAAGGTAGAATAGCATTGTCAATTAATGAGATGCTCTGGAGCAGCCACACATGAGCCAATGGGCCACCAAGGCCAGTGCCAGTTTTGGCTAGAGGAGTATAAAGCCCCCCAGCTTTGGGCTGTGAAGCAGAGGAACTGCATTCTCTAGAGTGATGGAGCTCCATCCCATGGGTGCCGGAACCATTATAGTAGGAGGGACATGTCCCCCTGACTCTTCAAAATCATTTGTTTCGTCCCCCCACTTTTTGTTTCCCGGCCAAGACTCTGCATGCGCACAACCCCCCCTTTCCTCCCCGCACCAATCCCCGCCCCCCCCCAAAAGGACCGAGACTTTGCACGTGCGCAGCAACCCAGAAAATATCAAAATTCTACAACAGTGGAGGCACAGGTATGCCATGCTCACTAACACACCTGATTTGGTTCACGATGACCATGATAATTGGCAGATGAGTGTGAATCAGGTGTGTGGAAGCAGAGAAAGCACTGAACCATGTAGTGCGGTGGCCCCAGGGGAAGGGTTTGACACCTATGATGTAGCAGATGGCATTCTTCAAATGGCCTTGTGGTGTAACTTATGCGGTTTGGTCCTTAGGCTGCCTCGGGCCTCATCTTGAGGTGTGTGTTGTGGAGTAATGGGCTCGCTTGAGGCGGATGCAGCTGTGTAAGGAACTGATTATCAGCTTGCCAATGGCGGTTTGTCCTCTTTACGACTGACCTTGGCAGGGTAACATGGAAGACAGGCCTGGGTTGCCAACTTGGCCGGTTAGCCACTATATGTAATAACTTTAAGCCCTCATCAAAGACTTTTGCTTTGCTAAATGGGCCTAGCGACACAATCAGCTATCCAAAGCAGTTCATGTCACTTTTTAATTGTAAAGGACTGTCATTTGGGACTAATTTGGTAATTTACATAATATGTGTCTTTGCACTTGTTACTCAAACTACGAAGACAAAACAACCGATTTTTTCTTCGCATGAGGGCCTAAAGATGTTGATAAAATTGCAAATATATCACAGTATCAAAAGATTCATTTAGCATTAATATTGTTCGTTCTTAATGAGCACTGGTACTTTTTATATTGTTTGAACATAATTTATGACCAACAAAAAAGCAAAAATCCTAATTGAAATTGAAAATCTGTATATTAAAGTGAATATTTTAGGTTTGAAATAGCTTACTAGCTAACAGGAAATTATACACACGGTAATAAATACCGCTAAGACTAAAATTCAGCATTGTTTTGGAACATTAAGACTGGTATACTGGTATCACCTAGCCCTAGCTTGCCACTCTTTATTTTACATCAGATTTTATTTGCGAGAGAAAAGTATAAAATCACAGTAATTGTTATGACAAATGCACTATGTACCTTTTTAATGCGAATCCATTTCCAGATAAACAGCTCCAGCAGGTTGTATGCCTGAGTGTGCATACTAATGAGCACCTCATCTGAATGAATGAATACATTTGTATGTCGGGGTGTGTGTGTGTGTGTGTGTGTGTGTGTGTGTGTGTGTGTATCTGTTTGTGTGTGTGTGTGTGTGTGTCTGTTTGTGTGTGTGTGTGTGTGTGTGTGTGTGTGTGTGCGCATTTCTGCCGACACAGCACAGAGATCACCAGATGCATTAACGGTTTGGGTAGGCGCGGTTGGAGAGGTGCTGAAAGCCCGTTTAAACGCTCCACTTTAGCCTTAGTGTGCAGAAAAACACTGCGAGTAATGTATGCTGATCAAAGCGCCGGAGCAGGAACTCTTTGGAGAGTCCTCTGAATGAGTGCAGGATTCTATTTGCAATTACTTGACCCAGTGTCTGCCGGCAGATGACTAGAATTCTCATTAAGAGACTTCATGTCTTTCTCTCTTTTAATTTTTTTTCTCCTCCTTTTGTAACTCATTTTCCATCCTTCCTTCCTCCCCATAGGTTCGACCCTGACCCATTCATATGGACTCCACAGCACTTTTACAGCCTCTTTTGAAGTTTGGCCATAGCCATGCTGTTGATGTATATTTAATGCACTCTGAGAGTTTTTCCTTAACGTTATTGAGGGTCTCTATTAAGCATTGGTGTAACTGTGGTTTTACCTTTTGAAGACACAATTATTGCAAGAAAGCACTGGCATGTTGTTTTCCCTATTATTTATTTCTCCTTTAGGTACTTTATTCTCATTTTCAATCCTGACAGAAGTGCAGAGTCCAGATTTTCTACTGATATTTCTGTTTGCAAGTAGAATAGGAAATATTTTTTGATGATTTACATTTGATAAAATGTTGCTGTGCCTGTGGTGTTTGCCAGAAAATGAAACCTTTTGCATGTCACATTCAGGAAAATGTCGTTTAAGAAGGCAAAACGCTGCTAAGAATTCTTCTTTTTTCACCTGTTTTGAGGTAAAATTTTATAAATCGGATCATGAAGGTATTCAGAAGTGATTTTTAGGAACGTGAGACACATTTTAGTCTGTTTTTTTACATCAAATTAAACAAAATGCAAACTGAATGTAGGTATAAATGTAATTTATTACATACCCAACTGTAATTGTTTAAATAATTGATACAGTAAATGTATAATGCATAGCAAAGTGGCAATGGCAGCTAGACTTTACGGTTAAGGTATCTGAAAAATCCAACTATTAAGATGTGCCAGTAAAGAACCATCACAATGTGCCTATTTCATAATTCAATGATCTTCCCTCCAGTGATTCCTGGATGGCACCTGATGTACCTTGTGCTGTCCAGGGAAATTTTTCATTGGGGAATAAGAGCTTAATCCTCTCCTTCACTAGAGGTCTTTAGTCCCATTGCATCACCGTTTCTCTCCGGAGCCCCTGTCTCCCTTCTCTCACCATCTGCCGTTGGCTTATATAAGAGTCTTCTGGGAGAAGTGCCGTCCTTGAACAATGCGAGGCCCAGAGGACCTCACAGCGCAGATGATCACACGAGTCCAATAAATAAAAGGACAAGGGAAGAGAGGGAATTTTGATGGCACTGGATTGGGAGTAATTCCAAGAGTAATAGAAAGCCCTGAACTGATTCGTAAGGGGCATGGCCTCGACCCACCACAGCCAAGTGATGTAGTAGCATGTCCAAAGCAGTTCTGCTGAGGTACATCCTTTCCTTTTGCTGAAAACTCCAATTAGTCAGGCTAGCAGGGTCCAACTTATCTAGTGGGCTTGTGGTTAGGGTGTTTGCCCTGCGATCAGAACGTTATGGGTTCAAATCCCAAAACTGCTAGTGGCAGTACTGAGGTTCCCCTGATCAAGGTACCGTCCCCACACACTGCTCCCTGGGGGCTGTGTTCATGGCAGCCCGCTGCTTCACTTGGTGAATGGGTTACATAGAGAGGAAGAATTTCGTGCTGTTGGCACTGTGTTCTGTGGTGTGTTCACGTATGACAGAATGGGTCACTTTGCACATCTAATAACTCATATAACTCATGCAGATGACCCATATTAAAGTCGTTCTGATGCATCGGCAACTTAATTCAGCTTATATAGTACTAATAATAAAGTTATTGTACTTTCATATCAGTCCAGCATTTTCTAACATGTAATATTAAATCATGTCTTATTGTCAGAAATCACAGTTTTACTCCACTAAAATTTGTATTGATATCACTGTCAAAGGTTTCACATCAGTTAGGCTATAGTGCGAGAATTGAGGAGATTTTCTTAATTTTTTTTTTTTACATACCTTCTTGAGCAACTGGAGCGATGTGTTAGTGATGTAATGTGTTTATGAGTTTAGTGCAGATCACGCAATCTAGATCCTGCCAGGGAGAGTGGACAGCACATGGCAGGCGCTTTGGCATGCAGGGATCTGACATGATTGGCTAGTGGATGTTCAGAGGAGTTTAATGAATGACACTGGTACATGGGGAGGGGTTGGTGGCAAGACAGAGAGAGACAGGGTCTTTGTAAATGATGTCAGATCAAATAGCAGAGGTTACGGAACACTCTGAACACATTGTGCAATCATACAGTAAACTGGGAGTAACTGGGAGTCATACAGCAGAAAACTGTTTATGACTTAGTGCCTGAGTCTGTATGAGTGTTGTTTCAAGCACCTGAGGGATCAGGAGAGTCAACCTCGAAACAACATCAGCACTACTGATGTGATCGGTTCTGACTATCTGTTTTCTTCCATATGTTTGTGTGTGTCTTTGTGTGCACATGCATGCATAAATGGATGCATGCTGACTTTAAAGGTACTGTTCCAACAGGGCTTTAGACCGACACTTCTGAGACACTTGGGTTGACTGCTTATTTTTTAAGTAGTGCGTGTTTGTGTATATAATAATGCTGGGCAGCGTTTCAAATATTTTTATCGCGATTAATCACATGATTTTCTGTGATTAATCGCAATCAATTGCATTGTTATACACAAAATGTAATAAAGATTTCAAAATGTGTTGTGCACTTTTATTTTAAAAGTACTGCTATATGAACAAAAGTGCAATAACATTTGGTTAGCAAACACTTTAAACAAATAAGGTGCCTTTTAACAGTGGTATTCCCTTTAACACAGTTACACAGTTGCATTTTAAATATTTCTGTAAATCTCAACTTAAACATTAATGTAATAAAATAAAATATAAAACCAAATAAAATATAAAACCAAAGATATTTGCCACTGCAGGGCATTGACGTTTTATCTAGTTTGTTACAGAAAAACAAGGTACCTCCAGAGCATGGGCACTGGAACAATTATAGCTTTATAAATATTATAATCACCCCCCATTTCTCATTATCAGTGTTATAAACTAACTGTAAACTGTATAAACTTAAAGGGAGCATTTTTTGGCAGGGTACTGTGAACCTATACCGTGATCCAGAGCTACGATCGTAACAGTATAACAGGCACCTTCTGAGCAACAGCAAATTATCATGTATAAATCTGTTTTCTTTCTTTTCTGAACAGGTACCAGCAGAAACATTTTTCTTTTATCAGGGAGCAGCAGAAGCAGTTAGTATGTTCAGTAATGAGTGTCCCTGTTAAAGTGAGGTGAAGCGGTCAGTACAGAAAAACAAACTTTCAAAATAAGAGTAATTTTAAAAAAAAACTGTGTTAACGCATGATACAATATTGGCTGCGTTAATTAAATAATGCCCAGCACATTATTGTGTTAATGCATTATTTACTTAATGCTGACATATATATTATCGTGCATTAACACAGGTTTTTTAGAGTATGTATAATGCATGCATCACTGGATGCATCACTGTATATATATTATATATATCTAAATCCTTGCATTCTGCATAAACTACCAGCCAAACGTTTTTGAACACGCAGAGATTTTCTACATTTGCATGTTACACACTTAATGTTTACTAAACATACACTCAGTGTTCTCTGCTAACAAATTTACAGTATGTTCACCATTCGAGTAGCCAGAAAATGTAATTTTTTTATTCATCACTATTGACCTACAAAAATGCAATGATGCAATAATAATGTGGCTCAATGATATATTAAGTGACAGGCTATGGGACGAAACAGTTAACTAGTGCATTAAACGACAAGTATTTGACATCAAATCTCTTACATCACCACACAGCTAGTAACAGGATCTCTGACATGCACTGTTAGATATTCTTGATATTCATGTTATAAACATGGTATATCCAACATATTTATAGTTCATTCAGCAGCTTTACAATGCGTAACAAGAATAAAAAACCTTTGACAGGCAGTGTATATCAGACTGCTGTATGCTGTATATATACATAGGATAAGAATAATCAGTGCTTTTCTCAGTGAGCCGTCCTCTCTCCCCATCTTTCATCTCTTCTTCTTTTCACTGACAATGTACCGTGGAGATGGGTTTCATTTGATTTCTCCTCCCCTTTCCCGTTTACTGTCTCCCACTAGAGATATTTGAACCAGGGGCAACAATGAGACCATTCAGACATCTTTGTTCGGATGTCTGAATGGTCCCATTTCACTGCCATCTTTGTTCAGTTCTGCCTGGTCAGTAATGACCATGAAGCACTCAGTGACTTCTGATAACCCACAGAGCTCCCTGAAGTGGGGCTGAATAAGCACTCTATCAGATCATGGTAGTGTGGAGGTGTTTAGTCCATGTCAGCCAGGGACAACAGGACAAGAGGAGTATTTGTACAGTAACTGCCTGGCATGTGGTTTTGGATGACAGTACCCAGGAGGCAGGGGGTGGTATGGTTGTCAAGAAAGCAACAGAAATGGCAGCAGTATCTGCACTGCAGACCATGCTGGTGTGTTATATTTTGTTCTTATTGAACACTTGAGCAAGGTGTCTTGAAGGGGATAGCAAAATAGGGATTTTTTTGTTTGGGTTTGAAGCCAACAGAACTGTTTTAGTGTGGGATATTTACTGTGAGCGAATGTGACCCCGAAAATAGTCAAAATGCTGCATAAACATTGCTTTAAAGGATGAGAAATTAAATAAAATTATCATTATGGTCTGAAAATAGCATTCCAGTTTTACATTTAAAAATTATTATATATAAACTGTAGGTTTCATATTTCATGGAAATATTAGCAACAATATGCATAGTGGACCTAAACCTTAGAGATATGCATGAGTATGTTTAGGTTTAAGATTAGGATCATATATAAGATTTAGGTTAAGTCCAGTTGTTTTTAATAGATAATTAGATATTGAATATTAATTGAACTATTAGACAAACTTAGTTTCTATATTATTAATGTAGCTTTGTAAACAAAAAGACAAACATAAAGGATATAAATGATGACATAATAAATAAATAGTGTTTTGTTAGACTAGCAGTCCACTTTGACTATGAACGCTACAATTAGTCAACTAACACATTTAGAAGAAACTTTCCTTGCTTTAATGCATTAAATGTTAAGAGAAATGTGTCTCATTTAAGGGCAATCCCTGACTTCTTTTTTTTGCCTTTTCTACCTTTCTGTTTCTTTCTGCTTTAAATAAATCATATAAATCTTGTTTGATTTTCTTGTTTAATTCATTGAGTAATAAAATATAATGTCTATATGAGAAATCTGTTAATTCAACTTTAAACAAGTTTACAGTAAGCTTTATTCCCTTTTTGTCTATGACATGAATGAAAAGTTTGTTTATTCTGTCTCTTGCATAATTTTTTAAGGCTAAGAACAAAGGATATTTCTTTGCTTTGATGTACAATATCACAATCACAATAAATAAATAAATAATATTAGAGCACTAATAAAGTGAAATTGCAAGCAAATAGGTTTGTGACTATTAAGAGATGTTTAGATGTTTATTTTTTCATGCAGTAATTGCCATTAGCCTCAAAACCGATAAAAATTCACATTTCTGCAAATAGAAACACAAGGTTTGAAGTCTTTAAGTAACATTTCTGTAACTACTTCCTCTATTTAGCCATCATGTTCTTTTTTGTGTTCCTCTCTGGTCTGAACAGAATAATGTAACACTTTGGGGCAAAGATACACAGTAAAAGGCCGTAACTGGAGGCCAGGATGGCAAAGACCTCCACAGCCACTGTATACTTCCCTGGAGAGCTGACATATGCTGGCACAAATGCGATCCACACAACACAGAAGATCAGCATGCTGAAGGTTATGAATCTGGCTTCGTTGAAATTGTCCGGAAGCTTTCGGGCAAAGAAGGCCAGCAGGAGGCAGACGCCAGCCAGCAGGCCGATGTAGCCCAGCACCAGGGAGAAGCCCACCACTGAGCCCACTGCACAGAGCAGCACCACCCGAGCGCCCAATTCACCCCCTGCAATTTCTGTGGGCAGAGGAGGGGACAGTACCAGCCACAGGACACAGATCCCCACCTGTATCAGTGTACAGAAGAATATACCTGCCCTCTGCTGTACAGGACCAAAGTACCTCATCAGTTTTGAGCCAGGTAGAGTTGCTCTGAAGGCAACCAGGACCACCACTGTTTTACTGAGCACACAGGCCAGGCAGATCACAAAACTTATCCCGAACAAAGTATGGCGCAGTTTACAGGACCAAGGTGCCGGCCGACCAATGTAGGCCAGTGCACACAGGAAACATGATGTAAGTGACAGCAGCAGCAGGAAGCTCAGCTCAGAGTTGTTGGCGCGGACCAGGGGGGTGTCTCTGAGATGGAAGAAGGCAGCGAGGACAGTCCCTGTAAGAGCTGCCCCAGCAACAGACAGCACAGAGAGGACGATGCCCATGTTATCTTGAAAAGACAGGAACTCCACTGACATTGGAATGCACTCCGTCCGATTATCGTTGGACCAGAACCACTCTGGACACTTGGTGCACTCTGAGGAGTCTGGTGGTAGATCAGCAGGGTTTCATGAAGTCAGTGATGATAAAAGAATGAGAGAATGCTGACAAACTCAGTCCCATATTTTTGGCAATAAACTAAACTTTTCAAGGTGATTTACAGTACCAGTAGCATTGCTGATCTCTCCTGTGGCACAAAGTATACAGTCACAGCAGCAGACCGGCTTTCCTTTCTGCGCGGCCTTCCTGGTGCCGGGGGGACAGCTCTTACTGCACACTGACACCGGCACCTTGATCGCAAAAAAAGATGCTTCTATAAGGTTCCTACCACACACTGGTGCAAGTGACAGATTGCTTTAATAAGCTCCACAAGCATGAGATATGTACCATAGGAACTGCAGTTCTTCCCTTTCAAGTATAAGATAAAAATACAGGCACACATTTGTAACTATACAATACCTCTCCCACACTCTGCAGGCACTCTTCACTATGACACGATTTCCACTCCTGAGATGACAATTAGGTTTCCTCAGGCACCCAGAGACACACAATACCCTTATACAGCGACTTTGTTATGTGTAGGCCAGTTCAATACAAACAATTCCTTTGTTCCTTCGCTTGCCCTCTCCTAAACCACAATGTGCCTTTCCTCTGGAGCTCACAATATGTGAAAAATATGCCTATATAAGTATAAGAGACTTCTTAAGGAGATGCAAGTGACAACCCATTGCATCAGAACTCTCCATCTTATTGTTCTCTGTTTATTTTGTGCCTTTCTGAGCAGTCAGTGTGCTACAAGGAAGCAGTCACTACATTCTTACCACGTCATCCCAGCCCCCTCCCCAGACCACTTTTCTGAGGTCCAGCTGAAATACTTGCTCTGGTCCTCTCGCTGCATCAAATTGCCCGACCTGGACAAACTTCACCTTTCCATCGGCCCCCATGTGCCAGTTAATGATGTCATATGAGGCAGATGGGTCCCCATTCTTATCGAAATAGACCACGTCACCTGCTGGTGTTGTGAACTTCACTTCCTTTAGGTAGTGCAGAAGCTGCCAACAAACAGTCAGTACATACTATTATGTGTTTTAAAATATCTATATTGTAATCTTAACAGAAAAAATCGTTTAGATCACTATTTTTACCTGTTTGGGTCTAATTGGTTTAATATCAGGACACTCCCCATTCCCAAAAGGCCCTTTGCCAGGCTGACAGCCCAGCATATTCTGAATAGCATTTGCAATAGCATAGACAGCTGTATACACATTGTAGTTAATACCAGAGTAGGTCTCCCCTTGTTCCTCCACTTTCTCTGAGCCTGTGCAAAGTGGTCTTGGTGGTCCTGACTGTGTTTCCTCCCCGAAGCTGCACCCAAACAGTTCCTCCCAAACATTCTGTACCAGTGGTTCCATTTGGGACTTGTGACTCAGCTGTGTCAAATATGATCCCAGACCCTGGATGACTACCCTTCGCAGGGCAATGCCGAGGGTGCCTACCAAGCAGTTAGCACTTAAAGTAGAATGCTGACTGGAGGTGCTCCAGGCTTCTGTGGCAATCCACTGCCTATCAGTTACATTCTGTCTCACCACTTCTCTCAGCAAGACCTCCATGTCTGGGCTGATGGCGAAGGTCACTACCACCTGGGCCGTGGAGCTCTGAATTCTGTCTACAATTCGTCTGATCTTGTCTGGTGCAAACGATTTGGGGATGACCTCAATGTAGTCTACACACACACCCGAACCATCCAGTTCTTGCAGTAGTTGCTGCACACCACTTTTTCCATATGCATCGTCTCCAGAGATTACTCCAACCCAGGACCATCCTGTCAAACGCAGGAGGCAGGCCATGGCTTTAGCTTGGAAGGCATCGCTGGGAACAGTGCGCAAAAAGGTGGGGAACCTGATATGGTCACTGAGACACGCACAGGAAGCAAAGTAGCTAACCTGGAGACATGGAGCAAAGAGAAACAGAAGCAGAGAAAAATATAAAAAAACATCTTCATCAGTTCTCATCTGTACAATAAAGATGAACAAATGAAAATATTTTTTGCTGTTTACCATAGGGATTCCAAAAACACCCAGTGTATCAGCTACCCCAATTGAGGTAGAAGAACGAGCATCACCGATAATGACGGACACGTGGGGACCCCTGCTACACTGTTCTCCAGACACTGCCTTTTCCTGCCCTGTGACTAGTGACAGTGCAGCACTCAGTGTGCTGCCTTCAGCCAGGCAGGTGTCTGCTGCCAGATAGCCAAGTGTGAGGTTGGGCAACAAGGCTGGGTCTTGGTTGATTTCTTCCACAGCGAAGATCATGGTCTGAAGCCAGTGGTATGAGCCCAAGTTCACACTGAACCAAATGTTTTGTGAAACACAGATGATTAACACAGAATTAGCATCATGAGATGGTTTTGGGCATCTTGAGTAAACTCAGCCAGTATAAAATCTTTAAAGAAAGAGAAAAAAAGAGTGATTCTATACCCACTCTTGACAGTGGCTTCCCTGCACTCCCTTTGTGAAAGTGTGGTCAGGTTCTGGACTTCCAAAGTGAACAGGGAACAGACCCCCAATAATCACATCACCCTCCTTATACAGACTTCCAGAGATTGACCTGCTCTGCAGGGTACAGGAAAGCATCCAGACTGTCTGAGCCAGGAGTCCCAGCATCCACAGCCAAGCATCCAGAGGCATTATCTGCAAATGCAAGAGAGAAAGAGTAAGAGGAAGGAAGAAGAGTCAACAGGCTCACATCTTCTGCAGAGAGAGAGATAGAGGGAGAGGAGTGAGAGGAAGCTCCGGTTTAGTAGTGTCAAATTTGCCCAAAGCGAAAAACCATTTTGTGTAATTGGGAAGTCCTGGTGGAGCTGGATCTATTTACCAGTTGCACCTTAACAACTGAGCAAAACCACTGGACACAGCACATAATCTGTTCTACATTATTCAAGAGGCATGCCTGAACCAGTGTTCCTGTATGTCCTTGAAGGTGCACACAAGTGTGATATATGCTTTATCTTTATGCATATATAATGCATGAATATGTTGTGTGTATTTGTGAGTGTCCCTGGGAGTGCTCCTTGATCTTAGTGTGCTGGGATGATTAAACCAAATTAAACAATCACTGCGACAACAGGGTTAATTGTTATGTTATTTTCCCAGGACTGTGAAAACCTAATCTCTAAAACAATTTCTCCCCCTCTTGAGACACGCAGACACACAGAGCATCATGCTTACACCATATCAGCCTGAGATCTTGTCATGCATTCTGTTAGAGGTCAAGAGAAAGTAGACGACCTTCTTATTTAAGAAGATTTAGCTGCAGAGTGTCCTATAGCACTGAAAACTGTAGTAGGGCTCCTCTAAATAGGAAAGGTAAGAGGTCAAGGAGAGAAGAAAAAAGGTTCAGGCCTTACTTTAGCTTTCTTCGCATGTGAAAAAGTTCACTCCTGATTGTAAGTGCTCTCCTAGGTGATTACATACAAAATGTGCTCTCCATCAATCTCCACTCCAGTTAATTTCCCTCTTGAAGAGCAGCTTTGAACAATTTTTAGCCGTTTTTAACCACAAAGGCAAAAACTGAAAGAATAACTCTGCACAGATTATAGTAAATAATAAAAGCAGTTTTAAAAATAGCCTCTTAAAAAATAAATATAAAACAGCAACAATACTACTACTAAAAAAAATATCAGTGACAATAATAATAAAATAATAATAATAAACTCGATTCATTTAAAAGTTAAACAATTCTAATAATAATTCTCCCTTTGAGACTTACTGAAATATGAAGTAACTTAATTCTAGATTTTTTTCACACTAAAAATAGTGTGAAAAAGCATTTCAAGCATTTTTATCTTAAGTAGGACACAAGTGGTTTTATTATATGAAAGTGTCTTATTTGGGCAGATTACTTTCATTATTTCTTAAAATGATGTGCATAATAATTTCACCACTAAACAAAAAATCCTAATTAAAGCCTAAAAGAAGTTAATATTACAATACTCCAGAATTCACCAAATGATCAAAAATAGATTTTTTGCCTAGACGATGTTCTGCAGTGCGGAAAATGTTACCAAGCCCTGCTCTGTTTTGATCGTCTGGATTTTCTCTCTTGGTCTTTTTTTTATCCTTGGTGTGTTAAGCAACAAAAATGAAAACAAATTGCTCTCTGTTGTTGAGTTGAAATATTGGCCTCACTTCAACTATGCACCGCCAGTTGACTGGGCATGAGTCCCATAGGGAGGGCAGACTAAAGCTCAGCTGGAGGAAACTCTCCTGGGGGTAGGATGAGGAGGAGCCCTGGGCTCCTCACAGCTGGGACTGGCCCCCACTTAGGGATATTTATGCCATGGCCTTTCACATATACACACACCCACAGACACAATGCATATCTTTTGATTGTGAATTTTTTGATTGTCATTGATCCTGTTTAGGCCTCCATAGCCCTAAACACATGCTCCTGTGTTTTATGACGCAGAGCTTCTGCTGTTCTCTCAATAAGAGCTTTCGCACACTATTTAGGTGGATGCTCACACACGTATGAGTTCATATATATGAGCAGCTGATACACCGGCTGGCACAAGACTGCAGCTCCCCTGGGCAAAACTTTTACAGTTGGCATCACTTTGTATGTATGTGTGTGTGTGTGTGTGTGTTGCGTGTGTGTGTGTGTGATGATATAACACATCATCCTCTCAAACAGTGAGGAACATTTTGGGAATTAAACAAGGACATTAAGGACAGTGTTTAAATGTCTCACATTAAATGTTGCCTGGAGGGCTATGCATCAGTACTGTAGACTCGCAGCTCTGCATCCATCGACTGACCAGCACAGAAATATGGGTCCAAAAGGTAGGCAACTCTTGCTTTGCCAGCTTTAACCAAAGCTTGTGTTTTAGGTACTTTAGATGATATCTTTTAGCGAGAGGTCCAATGTCCAGTTTTGTCAATATTCAAACAAAATCTCTATTTTTGTGTGTGTGTGTGGGTGGGGGGTGTTTGCCATAAGCTAAAAAAGACAACTGATCTTGCATCTACATAATAGATGAATCACTAGAACTGCTCCAAAATTGTTGACAAACATATTTTTACATGAATTTTCCTTAAAGTTGAGTGTTTTTTCCCCTCTGTATTGGAGATGTAAGGTTTTGATTCAAAAGTGATGATTTGTATGGATGAAGAATGGTATAGGCAACAGCTAGAATTGCTTCAAAAATAGTAATGTAGTTGAATTAAGACCATACTGCCTATGTTATGGAAACTGAAATCTATAAAGATCTTGCATAAAGTTTGTAAGTTCTTTTTTGACTCATACAGAATGGCTCAACAGCTAGTATATAACTGACGTGCATGTGAATCGAATGTTTGCCCCGTGTAGCTGCCACTCAGGATTCCCCCACTTTGATGTTGCCTGTTCTGCTGCTAATAGGCTGGATTGTGGGCTGTGTTGTGGTCCTCTACTTTGTCTTCTCTTAGGTCAGTACACAGACGCTGAATTTGAGTTTAAAATGAGTTCATTAATGGTTATTAATTAAGTCAAAAACCTTAATAAGCACTGATAACTCACCATATATTGTTATTGTTAGGTGAAAGAAACCTTAAATATTCAAAGTATTAATAAGCAGTTATAAGCCACCTTATTCTATTATTTGTTAGGACACAAACACCTTCTAAGCATTAATAATCAGTTATAATCCACCTTATTAATTATTAGGTCAAAAACACCTTAAAGATTATAAGCATTAATAAGCAGTAAAAGTGCCTGTATTAGTATTTGGTAGTGCTACAAATCCCCAAATGTTTATAATGTTTATAAATGTTTAAAAGGTTTATTAATTATAAACCGTTAATAACCCTTCAAGTGTTACTGTGAAGTGGTATTCATTTTTGGTAAGTGGAGATGTATGATGTACGATTATAGTAAATCAAGCTTAATGAAATATATTCTTAATTTCAAAATATAAAATAACTCACAAAATAAACTAAAAAAAAAACTGGGCTCATAAATAAATAAAAACTCAGTAGCTGCTTGGTCATAGTCTATTGGGGTGGTCTTCTAGATGATCTACTGATGCTTTTTGTTGTTTTGAAACTGGATAAAGCAAGAGATCATTCAGTGTGCTTTACAGAGATAAAATGAGCATAATAAAAATAAAAGTAAATCAATACAGAATAAAAGGAATATTTAAGAAAAATGAAAAGTTAAACAAAAGGAAAGAAAATAAGTCAGCAAAAAGCTAGGGTAAGGTTTAGATTTATGGTTAAATTTTAAGAAAACTTTCGCACATCCAAACATAGTGTCACCTGCTTTTGGGCAGAAAGTCAGAAATTAAAGTTCATTTTTGTGTATCTACAGCACTTGTTTGCTCTCGATCACTCATGCGAGGCACACTGACAGCAGCAGAGCCTTCTTCTCCAATAAGTGAAATAAACACAGAATTCAAATCAGATGGAAATTTACACCCCACTGAAATGGCACCCACTCACACTCTGAGCTGGTGTTTTCATGTTTTCCTCTGAGGTTAAAACGCAAGGTCAGTGCAGTGTGAGTTATTTTTAGGTTAAGTGCCTCACTCAGCAGTGCAATTGCAACAGGCTCGGCCCTTTCATCTTCCCAAACAGGCTTTAATAGAGAATTCGCTGGCAGTTTTAGAGGACAGCAGCCAAGGGTTTCTGAGAGTGATCCACAGCCTGAGCTGCACACAAGAGTGTGGCCCTTTTTTTTTTTCTTCTAAGGAACAATTTATATTAACACACACACACACACACACACACACACACATATA
>JBBJLS010000018.1:16656068-16668134 GCA_037577275.1 Bryconaethiops microstoma
ATATATATATATATGGGCATTAAAGACCCCAGATTTGTTCAAGTCGAAGTCGAGTCGACTCATTGTTTGATGACGTCATCACACAGAGCGGCGGAATAGAGGGGTCCAACACTGAGCAACTTTTATTAAAGTTCTCTCTAACATTAACAGTCAACATGACAATTAAACAAAACAAAACAAAGGCGAATGCCTTAAATTTTCTGGTAAATTTAAGTTCACAACAGAAAATGTGAACAGCTTAAGCCACGCAGCACTCAGCGTCCTCCGGACTGGACGACTCTCTGTAGTGCTAGCGTTAGCCATGTTAGCTAGTGAATGCTGTTTTAGACGTCGTGCAGAACGCCGGAACTGTTACAGTACTTTAACACCGACTTGCAGATTGTGCAAGTCACTGTGCTGTTTGTGTGTCTAGAGTAAAGTATTTCCACACATGTGATTTCTGTCTGTCTTCTCGGCTGCCATGTCTCTCGTCTTGTTGTGGTTTTGTGTTTATATTCCCCTCTACGTGCTATAATAATTGGTTAAGTCAAGGAACGCGTGTCAGCGTAAGCCAATCAGAGGGAGAGATTGCATTGCGTACACAAGCGAGTGCACAGAGAGAGGAAAAAACCACACAGGACTAGTCGACTTCTCTCAGGAGGCGTCGACTTGTGTCTCTGGAATCGACTTTTGTGTTAATGCCCCTATTGCTAATTACATCTGCTGTGTATTTTTTGTTTGGCTCCAATATATACGTTTTTGAGATGAACCTATTTCGCATGTGTGTGAAGGTTTACTCTGTTGGTGTGTAGTTTTTATTTATCTGTTTAAATGTTTTCTTCAGCAATCGCAGTACTATTATACTTTTATGCTGTGATCTTAAGACACATATTTCTCTACAAAAGGATGCATTTGTGGGCGAAACATGAATATCATGGAATTGGCGGAGAAGTTCTCACCTGAGCAAAATTAAGGAAGAAAAGCTGCTCGTGGTTAAGGTCGAGTCCAGGCAAAGGAGCTTCCTTCCCATGCTTCTTTACGTAGTTCTGGTAGGCCTGGAACAGATATTCTACATGTTTATTTAATCAGAAATACTTGTGATTAGAGTCGACAGAAGACTACAAAGCTGGCAGATTCCACAACACTGTGGTCAGAAAACACAGGAATGGACAGACCACAAATGGACAAGAATAATCTGCTATTAAATAGGACATTTTATACATTGTGTTTCAAATCACCCTTTTAGATTACAGTCCTTTGGTACATCCATATTTTGGGCCCATCTCTGTCCTGACACGTGACCTAAACCAATTCCTTATGTGCTCTGAACATTGCTAAAGCCATCCTTGCCTAATGTCCCACAAATATCATGAGCAAAGATGGGACTATAAAGGGACAGCATTTACAGATGTCAAATTTTTCCACTTCCCAATTTGATTGGCGTTATTCAAGTCAGGTTTGGGACTGCACCACTCTGGAGCACACAAAGGTGCAGCATGTTTTTGAGGCAATTATCTAAGGCAGGAAGAGCAGGACAACAAGCCACGGATGGAGACAAAGGCAACGATGCTCTGTACTTACTTGATAAGACTGCCGAATGCCCCCGTTGTCCGCAATGTTCTCTCCGAGTGTGTTATTACCATTCAGCTGCTCGTACAAAGGACAGGGGGGGAACGTGGTATAGGGAGGTTGGGAGAGGAGGATCAGAAAAGTAAAAAAAAAAGAAAAAATGAAGATACAGAAAATAACAGTAATTTGGAGCTCTTTCTACATCTTCTGAAAAGTCCAGCCTTGCTTGAATCCTAGGAAAACTATTTGAGGGTGGGATTTCCCCGAAGACAGCTCTTAACGGCTCAGTAGAAGCCGATGGCAGCTATGCTACCACATGCAAGGGAATCTGTTGCAGTATCAAGGGCAATGTTAGATTCAAGCACTGTGCTGCACAAGCAAGCTGCACAGTTTTTCAGTTTTTTTGCAAACAGGTGGCTTTTATACACTTTCAGAAATTAAGGAATGTTTTTTTGGACCATGTGGACTCGGTTCGGTTGATGAAATCATCCTTTACCACCATCACCATTGTTTTTACTATTCATGAATTTTCACACTATTGTTTTTAATTATTATTTACCAACTAATTTATTAATTTACCATGAATAATATATTCATTTATTTTGCATTGACTAACTATTTACACAATTAGCACATTTGACCAATTAGCACATTTGAACTAACTTTTGTTAATAAGAGTTCCTAGTGAGATGCTGAATGCAGAGCAGATAACATAAGAACATACATTCTGTCCATTTGCCAGGTCCCAAGAGAAGCTGCTGTACTGGTCCACAATGCATTTGGAGAGTTCCTGGAAGTTCTGTGTGGAGGATGGAGTCCACCACTCCTTCAGGTCTCCATCTTTATCAAAGTTACGCCCTGATTGAGGACAAGCCATTAATGTACAGTATGTTCAAGTTCTAGTTCATTTATAAAGCACGTTTAAAACAAACACAGCCAACCAAAGTGCTAAACAATATGGTCTGTAACTCATATACATAAAAAAATACATTAAAACATGAACACATAAACAGTGTCCCGATGTAAGGTAACACAGAGCAGTGAGTAACTAACTCTTGGGACCTAAAACAGGTCAAATAAAATAGGGCTAAAACAAAGAAATTACAACAGGAAAAAGAAATAAATGCACATTTGCAAGATGTCAGCTATAGTGAAAACATAACTGAGGGATGTGCCAAGCATCACTTTAGTAGAAGCAAAGAGAAGCAGGAGACCCTATCCTACTAGTCAAACAGAACACAAAATGTTGCATGAAGAGTATCATGACATTTAAATCCAATGGCTTTATTTTATTAGCTCTGATTACATTTTATGTAAATGTTCAATCATAAATAATTTATGATCATTTTAAAATTTATTGCACTACTTAAATGTAAACTACTACACATGTAGTACCTTCACAGCTCAGCAGGGGGCCACAGCCCACACTTTGGGGAACACTAATATCAAACCCCCTAGTGTGTCTGACAACTGGTGCGTCTGGCAACTTTCATACTTATGCCGATATGCAACATTCTCATGTTAATATATGTCAATGCAGTAAAAATGCAAACATTTTTAAACTCCTACATAGACAAATTTAGACATGTCATGAAAAGGTTGTGTCCTGTTAGGCCAGGTTGTGCTGCCATGCATGTAAACAGGAAAATAAATAGCCTAAAATTTTATACAGAATTTTGAAATGTATTGATTTGTTTTTTGGGGGGTAACTAAGAACCTAGTCAGGCTAATGTTTGCAGTTTGGGGATATGCTGTAAGCTGCTATTGCTCGTGTTCAGTAGAAATTTGTTGTGTGTTTTCCAAGTCCTGAATAAATAACCATATTTTTAAGTTTTAATTTTCCCATATTTGCCATATTTAGATACAATGCATTTCAAAGATATGAGGTATACACTTTCTGTCATACATGGTTAGCCCTAGGAGGAGAAGATGGGAGTGGTTTTCTCACCATTGTCGTCAAAGCCATGGGTGATCTCATGGCCAATGACCATGCCAATGCCACCATAGTTAAGGGACCAAGGCTGGCCTTTACCAAAGAAGGGTGGTTGAAGGATGCCAGCAGGAAACACTGAGAGACCATGAAGCAGAGGTTTTATCAGCAAATCTTAAAGAAGTCCTTAGTTTCTAAAAGACTTTCCATCAAATTTGAATTGTTCTGACCTATTTGGTTTCTGCTGGATGAGTAGAATGCGTTGACCACTGCTGCCCCAGAGATCCACCTTGGGTTAAAGGATGACATGTTTAAAGTTAATGGATTTCACATTTTATGTTAATGTTTAATGCCATTTCTTCATTATTAAGATTTTTATGCCCTTTTCTATATTTAGAGAATGACTTGCTATTCTCTAAGAACTTATTTGTCTTCAATGGGCATAGACAAGAAAAGACTGATTTCCCAGTAGTAGATTGTGAATTCAATATTTTTCAGTTAAGAACTAATTCTAATCAGTGTATGGTGAGGTATATCTTACTCTTCTTTGTTTACTTTCACCCTCAACCTCTTCAGCCTTTTCTTCTGACCAAACTCCAGATTCTTCAGGATGTTCTCAAAGTATTCCTCTGAACTGTAGCTGAGCTAAAAAAAATCAAAAGAGGGATTTGCTTAAAGGAACTACACTGAAGACTTTACACTCTTGTGTGATGCCATAGACAGACCATTTTTGGTTTCTTGATGAACATTTCAATTGCTGGTTCCTTAGAGAACCATTTTTGTAAATGAGATGTGAGTATAAAGAACCTTCACATGATATAAAGATTCTGGGCAGTTTACTTAAACTGGTACATAACCCTCACATCATGACAACAGTTTATACAGTACATACTTCATTTACAAACATAGTTTGGAGCAATATCATTTAAGTGACGGAAAGGCTCTAAGTGTGGTATTGCTCCAAAGAACCATTTTGTGTATCAAAAAATAAGCTACTGCAAATTCCTGCATCACCATGCATACTAAAGTTCAGACTGGTGAATGAATCTGAATACAGTAACCCCACACTTTTCACGGGGGTGTCACGTAGCTCCGTCTCTCGGCAATGATGGCAGCAGCATAGGCAGACTTCCATTGTCATACTTTTATTTACAATAATAAAAACAGGCACGAGGGCCTAACCAAAACTTAAAACAAGAACGAAGGATACTGGAGCATAAACAAACAAAAACAGCATGATAAACTGTAGCACAAAAACAAGTAAACCTAATGGACAGTGCACCAACACTAAGGTTCTACAAGAACCTAAATACAAGACCTAAACGTCCATGAACCAATAGCAAATCAACATCACTTTCCCTGAGCACTCCGGTCAGCTAAAACACATTATGCAAAAAAACACCGGTGTGCTCAGGCATCACAATAAGCGTCCCCAAAAACATAAATAATAGAAAAGGATGGCCTCTAGCGGCCTCCAACCGCCACAGTACCCCTCCCTCTAGGGGCCAAGAAAACCACCCCAAGGGTGGAGGAGGGGAAAGCGGTGGCTACAGTCTCATTAGTCTCACTCTTTTGAGGGGTTCTCTCCATAGTCCCCTTCGTGTTCTCCAGGACAGATCCTCCGATGGGGAGCCCCTCCATGTCCTCCTGGACAGAGCCCCCTAAGGGGAGCCCCTCCATGTCCTCCTGGATGGAGCCCCCTATGGGGAACCCCTCCATGTGCTCCTGGATGGAGCACCCTACGGGGAGCCCCTCTGTGTCCTCTGGGACCGAGCCCCCTTCCGTGGAGCCCCTTCTTGTCCTCCGGGACTGAGCCCCCTCCGTGGAGCCCCTCTGTGTCCTCCGGGACCGAGCCCCTTCTGTGGAGCCTCTCCGTGTCCACCGGGACTGAGCCCCCTCCATGAAGCCCCTCCGTGTCATCCGGGACCAAGCCCCCTCCGCGGAGCCCCTCAGTGTTCTCCAGCATCGAGCCCCCTCTGGGATCAAACCCTCTCCAGGGAGCTCCGCCGTGACCTACAGGGCCGAGCCCCCTCCGGGGAGCGCTCCAAGACCCCAATACCTCCCGTAAAAAATTCTGTGGGAAACCCTCAGCGGCACACCCCCTCCAAGGTCACACTTTCAGTGTGCCAGGGGGCCTCCTCCAGGGCGTTGGTGGAGTGTGCGGTGGCTCTGTTGGCCTCTTGTCAGGAACAGGAGTGGAGGTTGCAGCGTCCAGAACTGGCGCCGCTGCAGCCTTTGCACTATAAACTGGGGCTGGTGCAGCTACTGCATGGTTAACTGGGGCGGGTGCAACTACTGCATGGCTAACTGGGGCTGGTGCAGCCGGCTGGAGCCTCCATGCTACTGCTGGCTGGAGCTTCCATGGCACTGCTACTGGGTGTTGCCTCCATGGCGCTGCTACTGGGTGTAGCCTCCACCGCGCTGATACTGAGTGTAGCCTCCGCACTGCTACTGGGTGTAGCTTCCGTGGCACTGCTACCGGCTGTAGCCTCTGTGCTGCTACCAGGTGTACCCTCGGCGCTGCTACTGGGGTTAGCCTCTGCTGCCACATAGGTACCAGGGGCAGTGAGCAAAAGCCCGGGTAGGAGAGTCCTGGAGGAAGTCGGGCCTAATCAAAACTCAAAACAAGAACGAAAGAGGCTGGAGCATAAACAAACAAAACCAGTATGACAGACTGTAGCACAAAACAAGTCAGCATGACGGACAGTGGACCGACACTAAGGTCCTACACAAAATAACTTGAATACAAGGCCTAAACGTCCATGAACCAATAGCAAATCAACATCACTTTCCCTGAGCACATCAATTTCCTAGCTGAAAAATATTATTCAAACAAACACAAGACCAGTGCGCTCAGGCATCACAATAAGCGTCCCCAAAAACATAAGTAATAGAAAAGGACGGCCTCTACTGGCCTTCAACCATCACAGGGGGTTACGTTCCAAGAGCACGCGCGTATAGTGAAAAACCATGTTGTTGTGATGTGGTTAAAGAAAATGCCTAAAAATGCTTATTTTTATAGTGTAGACCCTAAATATGCCCCCAAATATGCTCCCAAAACACTTTAATTTCATTTTAAACTCATTAGCCATAAAGAAAATGTAAAGGTAAACCCGTATCTGTACTGTAAAGTTTGCACTGAACTGCTGCAGTGCTAGAATGTAAAATATCGATATTACCCCTGTATAGACTGCACTGTAATTAATGCATGGGCATTTTCTTTGGGATGCATTGTCATTTTCTTTGGTATAAGCAAGTAAATACAGTAAAAAATGAATTTAAGGAGAACTAAATGAAAAACACAAGAACACTCAAAACTCGGGGCGGCGCTGAGCAGCGGAGGTTCATTCTGTTCAGGTGCCTGATTGCCTTGGTAACCACCGCGTGGCTCACAAGGACCAGACGTCACAGTCAGTTGTACTCAGAGACGAGAGGTTCGAAAATCCGCAATGGACTGAAACCGCCACTGCTGATCCGCATGAAATTTAGGGGTTACTGTATATCAATTGGTTATCAGAGCTGCAGTCAAAATCACAGTCCAAGACAACACTGGGAACAGTCAAGACCTAGTCCAAAGACGTTCGAGTCCAAGTCAAGACTTGAGACCAAATTCTTGAGGTTGTCAACATTATGTCATGGAAGGTATGGGATTTGTTACCAGGTGGCCAATGTGAACGCCTGTTCTAGTATAATTTTGAGATAATTAAACAAATGCCCATTTTCCAAACAAACTCACTTTGACAGAGGAGTTATTTGAGAAAAATCAACATATATGTTTTTAGGCAGGTGGACTCAGTAAAGTACAACTACAATTTGGTGAGACCATTGGCTGAGACATGTCTGAAACATGGACATCTGAGACTTCAAAACTACAGCCCTGCTGGTTAAAGAAAGAGTGTAGGTGTTTATTCTGTTAATGATGTATGTGGGCCTGTTGGAGAGGCCAAAACTCACTTCTTTATATTCCTCATTCAAGTATGTGTCGTTCATGATATTTTCTGATAAGCCAATTCTCTCTCGAATGGCTCGGGCCTGCAAAGAGAAAAAGTAAACATGAATCATCGACTTGTTTACAGGGCACTCACAAACTGTGTTGCAGTTGTTTCTGTTGAACCATATTGATTGCATTATAGCGGCCTCGCAGTCAGCAACTGACGAATTCGATCCCCGTCTGCACTGCATTATCTACCCAGGAAGTGACTTAGGAAGGGTGCTTTGATCAATGACCCAGATCACATTTGCCTGAATTAGGTATTTTCCACTCTCTTGTGGAACACGCCAAGACCTCACCTTCTCCTCAGCTGCTTTCTTGGTTTCTTCGTCCATCCAGGTGAGGTTGTGAAGGTTGCTCACAAACACCTCTCTGATGTTACCGATCATCTCATCCATCTGAGCCAATCACAGAAAAGCACATTAGTAACATACCACACATTTAGCTATTCCGCAGACTCAAAAGGATATGCCCATTCCGCTGTCTAAAGACCATTCAGTTTGATAAGTTTACACTGAGAGCATGCACAAAGTAGCCAGTGCAGTGAATTTTACTGGGCTCCTTCCTTGTGTGTTTTGGAGAACAAAGCCAGCAAGACAGTCACAGTTCAGTCTCAACAGACTAAAGTATGTTCATAGATGCTGAACATTTTGGTTAGCATGGGGTTAGAAAGCCTGACAATTACTACAAGGTAATTGTTCCCCAAATCTTTTTTGCAAATGCACCTCCAAAAGTTCTCTTAATCATCTCAAAACTAATCCAGCCAGTTATTGGAGGATGGGTTTTAGGATACAGTGGCCCCACTAACACCTGGTCACTTCATGAGGTTATTTTCAGAAAAGGTATTGTGTTATTTTTAGAAAGGGCACTCACTGTGTTATTTTTAGAATGGGAATTATGTTATTTTTAGTAAGTATATTGTGTTATTGTTAGAATGGGAATTGTTTTATTTTAGGATGTGCATTGTTTTATTTTAGAAAGTGCATTACGTTATTTTTAGAAATGAAAATGTATTAATTTCTGCAGAGATTACCACAACAGATGTTGCTCCAGGAATGCAGATGTAGCGTTGTCTGTTAGGGAGGAACTGAGACTATGATATGGTTGGGTTGTACAGGGTTTCGAGATGTGAGTGTTTGTGGTGAAGAAGCTATATGTTGTGTCACATAGGAGGACTTTTAGATCACATAAAACACCTTTCTGAGTTCAATTAAGCCTTGTCACCATGAGTGGTCTTAGCATGGGGCCTGGGCTGCATTGATTAATAATGGAACCCTCCCCCTTTTCAGTAAACACATAGAACAGACTTTACGTCACTGTTTACATTTATCAAAGGATTTTATGGCAGCTAGTTCAGGTGGTGCTCTACATGACAAGTGGGATAAAAGCCAAGACCTAAGGGAGATTACGAGAAGTTCAAGATCATATATTTCTCTTAACACTTTTCATTATCATGAGGGATAAGCGGCCATTCTGCCAACTTTTGAGCGCATGGTGTTTTTTGTCTCTGCTTCTAAAGCAATTATCGGCACTGAACCTAAAATAGCTCTGCATGCCTGGACCGCCTTTGGATGCCAAAGACCAGCTCACCCTACCGCTCGTGACTGAGTACTACTTCGTATCATAGGGTTGTTTTGATTGGACTCTCCATGATGTCTCCTCTTCTGATCTACAAAAAGGCTAGCAGGGGCTCAAATGAGGCCTGTGCTCTGCAACAATATCCATGTAACCAAAGTTATAGGAAGATAGAGGGGTTGCAGCCAAACGGGGCTCATAGTTAGGCCAAAGAGAGGTCATTTGATCTCAGTGATACTCTCTCAACAGACACACACACACACACACACACACACACACACACACACACACATACACACACACAGGACAACTGGAGAACAACTGTACAACTGGAGGCACCAAGGAGCAGCATAACATGGTTTATTACACTCAAGGCTTAATATTAACATTACACAATGGGAGCGAGGAATGGGAGCCTGAAGCCTGCCACCTGGTTCTGGGGGGACCCATATCTGAGCCTTCCATTCAGTTAAACTCTCATAACCGAGTGCATGAAATACCCCATGGTAATCTTTGGATCACGGATTTGATCCATGTTTGGCCAACAGCTAAATCCTTTGCCAAAGCTTTGAAAACAGTAGTTGGTAGTTAGGGAGTTGCCCCTGTGATTGTAAGGTTGGGGGTTTAAATCCCAGGACTGCCAGTGGCACCAGTGAGGTAACCTTGAGCAAGCTATGGTTCCTAAACACTGCTCCCTGGGCCCCCCATTATAAACACTTTGCTTTTAACTACGTAACATGTTAAAACATCAGTATAACTTAATAAATAACATAAGATATATTTGTTTGTAGTAGTTAATTTTTATAGCAGTACCTTAATGATAGGTCGAACTCCATTTGTTCGAAACATCAACATATTGACCTCCATTCTATATTGACCTCCATTCTATATTTCAGCTCTTTGAGTAAGTACTAGGGTTATCGAGATAAAAAAAATAAGCTACCAAACCCACAGAAGAACATGCCATTGCTGACTATACAGACAAAACAACTATAATCTATTTTGACTTAATTCAATATTTACATATATCAAATTATTTATAGAAAAGTTACCAGAAATATGTTAAAAATGCAGCCATTCAGTCACCCCAAGTTGCAGTTATATCTCTGACTTTCTTTGCATCTTAAAAATGTTTAAAGTGTGCATATATTTGATGAACAAATGTGACAGAATTTTGAAAGTCGAGGAAACGCATTAAATAATGTCCAGGGTTATTGATTTTATGCTAAAGACATTCATGAGAACGTATGCTCCACTCCAGTCCTGAAACTGGAAATGGCTTTTCCATGGAGTGAAGTGTATTACAACCTGACTGAAGTCCAGTACTGGCAATTTAACACTATGTCATAATAAATCTTGTTAAACTGATTAAACAGTTTCGACAACAGCAAAAACTTCAGCCAAATATTAACTGCAGTATTTTCCATCTCTATTGAAATGCACAGCAATGATTAACTAGAATGTGGCAGAAAGGTGGAGACTTTTTTAAACATGCCAAAGCTGATGTCACATAACAGCTCCCTTGTCTGAATCTCCCTGTGCTTGCTTTTTACTACACACGTACTAAATGAGTATTAAAGAACACAACAGATACTCATACACATGTTCACTGATACTTAGCCAGCTGTACTGGCTAAGAAGCATGAAAACACTCAGTAAAAATGTACAAATGTGGACCCACACACTGCAACAGGCCAGGCAAAGGGGCCTGGGTGATTAATGGGGTGTTAAGGGCTGGGCTTCATGACAGGTGCTGCAGATCCACTGCTCAGCTTCTCTTACATGAATACTGGGGAATGAACATGTAAAACATCAGCACGCACAGCATGTGCTACAAAAACACACTTTCCAGGAACTCTAATGCCCCCAAAAACATGCCCAAATTACAGGTGTCTATGGTAAACCTATACCACAGACAGGAATGCTAGACAATAAAAAAGTAATAAATAAATAAACATAACACATGATTGGGTTCTTTAAGTAAAATGATTATGCTGTGTGAGTCCCCAGTTTGAGAGCAAACTCACCATTTCTTTACTATCTCCAGCGAAGGCCTCCCCCACGTACAGTCTGCCCACAGCATTCTCCATGTTGTTGTTGACATAATTGGCACACTGTCTCCACGTTGCTGTCTCTGAGGTGGTACCAGAGATGGCCTGAAAGAGGAGAGGGAAGAGAAAAAAAGAGAAGAGAAGAGAAAAGAAGAAAACAGAAGAGAGGAGAAGAGAGTTGTGGTCAGTGAAATGGGCTCTTTATTACTGATGCTGCATCTTTAGAGTGAGAGAGAAGAGAAACAATACTGACTTTTTTAAAGGCTTTCTTTGTGTCTCTGTATGGTCTGCTCAAGCCAGCCACCATGTTCATTGCGAATCGCCACACCATGTAGTTCTGGATGTCTCTGTGGATCCACACAAAGATACAGGGGCTTTAGGTCAGCTGTGCTTTTCTTCATATAGGAGTGGTAATACAGTAGATCAGATGGTGTCTATGGATGGCAGCCGTTTGCTGAGGATGCCTTTGGTAACACATTTTTAAAAATAAGTTATATAAAATACAGTTTATGTCTCACATTGGTCACTTTACATTTCATGCAGGTGACATCACAAGCATGAAAACCAGGGTAGAAAAGAGGCTGGGAAAGGGAAATGTACAAATGATTTCAAAATATTTCAAGGAAAAATTTTTAAAGAAAATATGTAGAATTTAGACCTTTAGGTTCTGACCTCTTTGTGTACTTGGCCAGGACTTGGTTGAGCCGCTTCAAGTAGTTGGGGGCATAAACAATGACTTGCTCACTGTCCAAAATGGGAATGCCAACTGTTTCCATGATCCTATTGGTGAAGAGAGTCCAGTTGAACACCTAAAGAGGGGCAGCAGAATGGTCACTATCAGATTACACTAGCACTTATATGCAAAAGGTTTGGCACCCCTGGTCAAATGTACCCTGAAGTGAAAGTGACCATTCTGTCATACGTGAACACACCACAGCACACAGTGTGAACAGCACGAAATTCTTCCTCTG